>OZ010576.1:49144975-49474975 GCA_963932145.1 Acanthosepion lycidas
GTTCTTTTTTTCTTATTCTATTACACCATGCAGTCATTTCTTTGAGAGATCTGTATAGACAATAAATGTTATTAACAGAATTATGGGAATTTAACATGTTTTGATAGTTATTTATTTATATACCAAATGTTATATTATCATAATAATATTTTCTACATTTTCAAAATATACTATTAAAAATATCAATATTGTTTTCTTTTATTAACTCTCAAGCTGTGATCTAAATTCTGAGGTGGTTACCGTTTTCAGGGCAGAAATTAGCTCCAGTGAATAACAAAGCAACAGACTAGATTAAAGATAAATAAAAAAAAACTTTTTACTTTTTAAAAATTTGAATTTAAATTTAAAGCTGAATAAGCAAACTAGTTACCTCCATTAAGTATGAACCAAGAAGTTGAGCAAAATATATGACACACAGTATTTATAAATGATAAAAATGCATTTATTTGATGTCAGTTTTATGCAGTATTTGTACACATACAGACAACCAACTTTATATATTTAATTTTCAGGTTTTGAGCGGATACACTCACAAACTGTGAGTGATCTCTCTTCTCTCTCTCATACATATATACACACTGTGTGTGTGTATGAAGTGCTGGTATTTCAAAAGGTTCTGTGCATGAGATGTGGAGATATGGATGAATACCTTTGTAGCTAATTTACTTCCTTATCGCACAATGCAGAAGAAAATCAGTTTATCAAGCGATTGGAGTTACACTTGCTTTCTCTGAGTCAAATCAACTTGCTGATTTAAGTCCTTCACTTTACAAGTTAATAATAGGAAATGGTGATGACAGAAGAACTATTAGGCCTCAGGCTGGAAAGATGTTTTTTGGAGGGTGTATAAAGGTATAGAAAAGTGAATTAGTTTTGTCTGTGACCCAGAATGTCTTATCATGAGTGGTGGGAAGAAAAAAAAAAAAAAGTTGAAACCAACAAACACTCACCTTCTTTCAAAGAAATAATGAGCTTTTTCAAGATTATTACTGTTATTATCATTAATTTTTTTGTTCTTTTTCCTTAATCATCTTATGAATATTTTTATTAGGAATATTATTGCTATGTTATTAGGATTTTTCTTTTTTTGTTATTAAGGACCTTTCTGCATTACTTGGCATATCTTTATCATTATCAATATTGCATTCATCCATGGTTATTATTTTTATTCTTTATTTCCTCATGACATTTTTTGGACTGTATTTATCATTAACAAGTTATTAAGCCTCAATCTTTATTCCAATGTGTTTTCTGATTGCTTTCAAAATTTCTTGTGCTATTTTATAATGCCAACTCTACCTTTAACATAAAACACAGAATGAAAGGGATAAAGGTAAAATATAAAGAAAGGAAAGAGACGATAAGATCTGTTTATTTGTATCAACTTTTAATTGGTAGACATTTTAACTCAAAGCAGAATTTTCTGTGATTTTGTTTTGTAGTTTTCAATGGTCAATCCTAGAAAGAGTTTATGGCCATATTATGTTGAAACACCAGTTCTTGTCTCATTACCAAAGTTAAGCAATGTTGAGTCTGGTTGAAAACTAGGTGAGTGATTGCTTGAGACTACTAAGTGCTGTATATGTGGGTAGTGAAATGGATCAGAATGGGAAATTGAAGGGCCTAGTTCAAATTCCAGTCATGTTTGTTTTATTCACTTAAGTGCAGATATCCTTGGGATATAGGTGGGTTAAATAATAAAACTTGTATCTGAAAATTGTCATTATCTCCCAAAAACTGTTAATACAATATTCACTTGTAAAAAGAAAAGAATTAGTCTTACAACCACCAAAATATTTTATGGCTTTAAATAACCTACAAAAGGTTGATAAGTTGTAAAAAAACAAATCAATCACAGAAATAAAAAAAATTCATAAGTGTTTTGAAAGTGCAATTGTAGCAATGCTAAAGAGAAGTCATAAAATGCTTCCTTTATGAGAAAAGGTGAAAGTTTTTAATTTGTATGTTAAAGATTGTCCTTTTAATTAATATATATATATATATATATATATATATATATTGCTGTATGCTAAGATTGCTAAAATTTATGATTCTTCTGTCATATAACTTATTACATATATTATTATACATTGGATGTACACATAGTGGGAATGGTGTGTTGAGTTCGAATTACAGCTGAGACCATTACATTCATTTTCACACAAATACCCTTGAAAAGAAATGAATCCATCTCTTTTTTTTCCCCAGCTTGGAGTTAATAGCTGGACAAACTGGACTTTCTAGCTTTGGTTGGCAACCAGTCTAGAAGAATCCCAAACCAGTTTGGCATCGAGTTAACTCCCTACTGCAAAACCTACTCTTGCTATATAAACTACAACAGTAACACCTAGCATAGTAAGGCTGCATTCTATAATTCATTTGGGAGTCTACAAAGTTTTCATATATTGTTCTATCTTATTAGTTATTATTGTTAATCTCTTAGTTGTAACTAATTTATATATTAAACTTTATGATAGGTGTGCATATAAAGGAAAGAATATAGTAAATATAGGTTTTGGTACAATCTGGTTTCAAGTATCTGCTGGTGGGCTTGGGACAGGATCTCTGACAGGTAAAGATGATGATATTTGTTCTAATTTCTTAAAAGTAACAGTTGTAGAAAATTTGCATTTCTGATTTCAAAACATCTACTTTAATTGTAAAGAAGTAAAAATCATATCTTTTAAGGGCTGATAAAAAAAATGTTCATATAATTTTTTAAAGTATAAGCAAAAGAGTTTGTATTTTGTTTAAAGTTTAAGCAAAAATGTTTGTATTTATTTATGGATTTCATTGACAGAAAGTTGTCAGTACAGACTTTATTCATTTTTTAAATGAGCTTGAAATATTATATACCTAAAATCTTTGTTGAAAAGTAGACTTTAAATTACATTGCTGGTGAATGTAGCAAGCTAGCCCAAAAGGAATACAAAAGTATGCATGTCAGAGTAGGAAGAATAATACACTTTGAACTATGCAAAAGACTTGGGTATGATCATTTAAATATGAAAAAAAAATGGACTGCTACTCTGAGCTCCTGACAGACCATGGGAAATGGTTAATGTATACAAAAAACAGGACTGCCTGATGATAGATGTGGCTGCACCAGCAAGCCATAAAGTAAACATCAAAGAAATGGAAACATACCAGGGTTACAAAACAGATATGAAGTAGCTATGGAAGAAAATCATTAACTATAATGGTATATTTTACTTGAAGTCCTTCAGTCTAAAGTGACAATATTTAAAAACTTGGTAGGAAGATTCAGATGCATGAAATAATTATAAATTCCTCAAAGAGTTGATCAAATGCAATTACAACAGGATAGGAACAAATTAAATGTCTTGGGTTGGATTCTGTTAGCAAATATTACAAGCATACACTAGAGGCTGTCCAAGAAAATAAACAGTATGGTACTTTGTGCCATTATGAATTCATCCAACCAGCTCATCCAATCAAGGAGACTGGATCTGGTTGTTGAGAAAAATGAAAACGTCTACCAGATCTGGTTGCTGCAAACAAAGAAAGTCTGCTAAATCATAGACATTGCTGTGCCAGCAGACCAAATGGTGAAGATAAAGAAACATAGAGCTAGACCACATTTCAAAATTAAAAAAGAAAGTTTGGATTACAAGGATGAAGTTTGTGCCTGTAATAATTGGAGTACTAGGAGCTGTCTTCCAAATTTTAACATCAAGATTTGGAGAACCAGATAGAAGAGGAAAACTTAAGTTTTTCAACAGTACTGGATTTGTTAAAAATTCTGACAAAGATACATAAAATTTGAATGAATGTTTAAAAAAAATGATACAAGAAATTTAAATGAATGTCTTCAAAAATGACCACCAGACACTTGGTGTCAATATGAAAATGCATACAACTATAACAAAACTACTAATTTTACTAACATTTAAACACTACATTTCCCAGAAAGTGTCATTACCATATATAAAATGCACTGGTATTCTGGATAGGAAGCTGATCAAAAGGTTATAGGTAGATGTTGAGCTTTGGTGAAGGAATTGTCCAAAATCTATAAAATCATTCTTTATTCTTTTTGCCATACTTTTCTTGATTATCTTGAATTATTGTTATATCTGAAGTCTTTTTGGTGTTTCTTTATATTTCATTATCAAAATCCTGTTATTGATTCTACCATAATGTTTCCTTCCCCTATAATGGAGATAACAATATTTTTTCTTCTTCATTATCAACATCTGTTCTAAAAGACAATTACTTCTACCCTGATATGTGGAAATGTATAGTCAGCAAATGTTATATTGTCTGGTAAAACTGAAAAAATTAAAGATATATTAGCAGCAGAATGAAATGGATGACATTTATGGTGTATGTGTGTCAAGCAGGGTGACACTACTTTGGCATCATGATAGACAGTTTTCTTGACAGCTGAAGGTTGCATTGTGGTAAAAGTCAGAATGGTAAACACAGTGATAGAAGCAATAATGATATCCTTGAACTTTCTCACTTTGGAAATCACTGTCAAATTATTTAATTAAAGAGGGTGTTTGGAACAATTCCAAAAAGCTTGAATAAAATCTGTGAGAACTGAGGTGGACAAGGAACTTAGAATATATTGTTTGATATTTTGTGTCATTGTCTGAATTCTTTGAAATATTCATGCTATTTTTATCATGTTTTGGTCAATGCATCAACTTGAAAACTCATCTCAAGTTCTTAAATAGTTTTGTCAGATCAAGACTTTAATATGGATGTCATGCATAGCATCAAACCTGTTCAGAAATATCTAAACTGTCAGCTGTATACTATCACATTCTAAGATCAATGGTTAAAAATGGCTTTGAGTGAGTGGAGCCTGAAGGTTTTGGAAAAGACTATCCTTCTTTGAACTTTGTAATTCTGTAACATCACTTGACAAAGAGAAATCATATCACTTGAGGACTAACAACAGTAACAACAACTAAAATGGATAGCATATGTAATTAAAAGAGAAAATAATGACATAATCAAGATGTTGACTATTCCACATTACTTCAAATAAAAGGTCAGGAAGGAAACTCATATCAATACAGGAAAGAATGATAAAAGCTACTGGACTTGAAAAACTTATTTTCCTGAAAACTGTTTTAAGAGATTTTATAAATTCAACCAAAAGCAGTACTAGTTGTTCAGTCAATGAATTCTAAATGTTTCCTTAAAGGGAAATGGCTAATATTACCATTACTATTCTCTGTATTTCCTCATTATGCAAAATTTATTTTTTTAAAAGTTATTATAAGGGTTCTATAAGTAGTTAAACAAATATTCTCATCTTTACAATTTATGACACTTTTTCAGCTTCCAAATTACACACCAGATGCAATAAAAATTGTCATTATTCCAAGCAATATTTTCATCCTTACTGTTTTTGATACTATAATTTAGATTTTTAGTTTTTTTTTTTAACTAGTGTAATTCTTTTTTTCTTGCCTTTGGCTTCTCAATGTGTCTGGAAAAGATTTCTGCAGACGAAGAAAATCCATCAGTCAATTTCAAATTTTTTTCTCCATATACTAAAATGATAAAAATTAAGCAAATTTTATTTGCAGATGCAATCCCAATTTTTTATTTTCGAAGTTGCATAAATGCACTAATTAAATACTGCAAAGATTAGAATATTGGTCTGGGTAAGGTTAGCAGTCAAAAAATATAAAAATATTTTTATTATTATTTTTTTTTGTTTTGTAAAGTTGAAAACAATTTTATGCAACACTAATCAAAGGAAGAAAACAATCAACATTTTATCAGAGATAAATTCTGGCTTTTTCCAAAGCAAAAATTCCTACTGAAACATTGTAGACAAGATTAAGGAAAAAAAGATGGAAACTGATGATAATACTGAAAGAGAACTTTGCAAACAGATTTGAAAGTGGAAGTGAAGTTGGGATAAATATGTGGGGTCTCAGAGATGAGCAGCTTGAAGAGAACTAAGGAACCATTTACCATTTTAAATTGTTGGATACTTTCTGGATATATCCCATAAGTTTATAAACCTAAAAAAAATTTTTTTTTTTCAAAGACAATAGAAAATTGATGTTAAGTATGCATGCAATTGGAGTGCGTGAATATTGTTAATTAAATGGGATAAAACTATATGAATTATGTTACCACATTTGTTTTCATAGGGATTTCTGGGAAAAGCCAAAAGTTGCTGTCTTATTGCAAAGTGCAGTATTAACACAATATTAATTCAGTCAGCTCAGCTTAGTATGCCACAGTCATAAAAAACAGAGCAAAAAATGAAGAACATACAGACCTTTACAACTTAAATATGCCATGCCATTTCCATGAAATTGAATCACTCTTTTTACCTCCACATTCCATATTTAAGAAGAAAGTTCCACTCAAAACAGTTTATTCCAAGAATTGTCTCTTTTAGAAGAGACTCCTGTGTGGGTGCTTACTTGAAAACTTCAGTTTTGACCTCTTCAAGAGTCAATCTACCTAGTTTGCTTTCATTCATATCACACACTTTGTTTGGCATCACTACTTTAAGTATAAACCTCTGCCTTGCAGATCTTTTGAGCCTTATATAAAAAATCAGAGTATAATTAGGCAGTCATATTAGTATATCAATTTACACCACCTTTTACCTAAATTTTGTATTCCATCATACAATAGGAATTCTATTTTGGATCTGATGATTTTTTTGAAGAATTTGTCCAAATAATAGTAATTGGTGGCCAGACAAAGATTGTTGCATAAAGCAAAACAAGTGAAGGTGACACATCTGGAGATTGATTATTTTGGTGCATGATGAAACCAATCAACTTCCTTTCCTAGAAAAATGTTTTTTCTTTTCCAATGAAACATTCAAACATGCCAATTGCTCACTGTAGCTTTATGCATAAACAGCCTGTTCAGCTTCCAGCAATTAGTTGTAAAAAAAAAAAGAAATTATTTTGAATACTACCGAACACACTTTTCTACAAAAATATTACATTTTCTTTTGCAAACAATTCTTAAAGAGTATGCACACACACAAGCAATACTGAGCAAAGTAAACTTTAAATAGATTTTTGAGATTTCCATAATGTTGTTCAAAAATGGGGCTAGGAATTTTTGCATCTATAAAATAATTGTAAACTGTGTTGTTTTCTGATCTTCCTTCTTTTAGCACAGTGTTGAAATAATGCATTATAGATGGATCCACTATGCCAGAATGGTTATACATAAATTGTTGTTTCCTTGTTTAAGAATGAAAGAAAACTGAATGCAAATAATATCAGCCCAAACACAAAGGCTGACTTTTCTATAGCACAAATAGCTAAAACGCTTTACAAAACAGTCAATGTTATTCAAGTGAAGAAAACATAGCAGTGTTTCCACCTGCCAATATAAAGCAGTGACATGATTCAGAAACATTGGCTGAAGTTTCTGAGAACAATGAGAAAATAAGGAAAAGTATTCAGGCATTATGAATTTATACGAATAAAAGAAAAGAATTTTGTCAAAAATGTTGGAAACCTTTCCATGAACCTAAAATGATGGAAATTAGCTGAAAGGTGATATAAAAAGCAAGGGAAAATACTTTGATGTCTGAATTAGGATGTTAAGAATTTCTATTTTTCAATAAATGTTCACCCAATACAAGGCATAAGAGCCACTCAAGGTTGCCAAATGAGATTGCTCTATGGATGTAATAGAGGGAAGTTCAGATTATGAGGATATGTAGGATGTATAATGGTTAACCCTAGACTTGAAGACGTTAAGATTGTACTGTTTGTGGTAGCATCCGCTTGGGAGTTTGTTTCACAAAGTAGCAGTTCTTGTGAAGAATTTGTGTGAGTAAAACTTACTTCTTATAAATGGGTTACAAAGGGAATGAGGATGATTTGTCCCTGTGTACGTGACATGGTGGGACCTAGCTGTAAAGGTATGAAATGGTGAAACTAAGGTATGTAGCTCAAAAAAGTTTTGTCAAAGAGTGCTGGAACATTTGCATCAATCTAATGACATCCCAATGAAGGTTAGGTGAAGCTTTTTTTTAATACTAAAATTCACAAGAACAGGCTAATAAGTTAAAATTGTAATGATGAATGCAGTGTGTGATATGAATGACAGAGGAGGTGGTAGGAATTGGAGATTATACGAATAGGGAGGATCAGTAACAGTTGATCCTTGATTTGAAGGGGTAAGATTACAAATATTATAGGTCTTGAGGTTCATTTCTGACTGATTTTTGTTTTTTAATGGCTTATCAACCCTTTATGGGTTATTTACAGTTGGAACATATTTTCATTTATAAAAATAATTCTGTTTTTGTGAGTGAATATTGCATTAACCAGTTTTTGAGAATAACAATGGTTTTTCCAGATACAAGTCTTGCTTTTTAACCCATAGCAGGGGGAGGAGATGAATTTATACCTTTCTCAATAATATTTCAGCATAAGTGAATGTAATAAACCTAACTTGCACTCAAACTTGGCTCTCTGATTTCTCATTCTGAGCTGCTCACCACTTGTACCACTTGCATATCCAGTTTTGTCTCTGTTGTAAGGCATTTGACATTAATTATTGAGAGAAAGTAATCTTTGTTTTTCAAATCCACTGTGTGCCTGTAAGGAGTAATTTTAGTACTTGTAAAATCTCCTGAGCCTCAGAGAATAAGTAGATTTTCAATTTTCTCTCCCAGTTTCAGATAAACAAGCCTAAGAATTTCAGTCATGAGTTTCTTTTAAACTTATACATTTCTTAGAAATGGGTGCTTTTATTGCGACAACTTCTCTAGATAGAAGCTAAAGAGCTTCTATTTTTCCATGAGAATAAGTCAATTCATGCTAATATAACCACTGACAAGGCTTAACATGTAGTATTCACAAGGATTTACATGTAGTACGGTTTTCAAGCGAACATTATCAAGAAATCACGTCCTTCGCAAATAGATGATGATGAATATGGCAGATGATTGAATAAGTTACATTCCTTAGTGTCATCAGCTCAGACTTTTAGATTTAGGACCTGCCATGCTGTGTTCATGGTGGCAAACCATCCCAATTCTGCTCATGTTCATTTGATAAAAAGCAAGTTCCACTCCAGAACTGTAAATTTGTGGTACAAACTTCCAAAAGAATGCTTCTTTAACAACTACACTCTAGGTTTCTTTAAGTCCAGGACCAACCAATATCTAATCTACTCATCCTCATAATTATTACTTCTCCCCTTACTTACAACAATCTCACTCAATAACCCTCTACATTGAGTGGCCCGTGGGTCATTTATTGAGTGAATTTAACAGTAAAAAAAAAAGAATCACACCTTTGAAGCATCAGTGTTAGTGAGGAAAATTCAGTTTGAAAAATCATTATCATACTGTTTATACTGAAACTAAAAAAAAATGTCATATTTGATATTGGATAACATGAAAACGTTGTGAGCTTTGAACACAGAGAGGTTTGTGAAGAAAACCACCAAGATAGCAACATTATTAAAATCCTCTATAATACTGAGGAAAGTTCTGGAATATTTAGGATACATGTTATCACTTAATATACAGTGAAAGCTGCCAATTATTAATGATGTGAACAGTTAATGAGGACAGAATAATATTTAACAATGAAGATTAGAATAAATGGAAATTTAATGACGGATCAAAACTAACAAGGTAACAGTATTATTAAAATCATCTGAATACTGAGGAGAGTCCTAAAGAATTTAGGAGACATGCTATCACTTAATCTACAGTGTAAATAACCACAAAGCTTCAATGAATACAAATTCAGTTATCTGTCATTTTGAAGACAACAGAATTGGATTCATTGCTTTTAATATTAATCTAATCTTTCTAGAGAAATAAGACAGTAAATTTTTCCAAAATATGTTTTAGCCTTATCTTAGAACATATTGTGAGGTTAACTTTCTTCATGGCTGGTGCTGACCTAAGTTTAATCTGTGCAAGACAGGGAGATTCAGAGTCAGACACAAGTGATTCCATTTCTCCTCTATATAAAGTGGCAAACTCTTGAAATAATTAGATTCTTCATACAACTCAAAACTTATGTTTTATGGATCATCATAGAAATATTTTTCAATTCAATTCTCTTTCATGTTCATGGCTTTTAAAATATCTTTTTACTTTTCATTGCTCTTTTCTTATTTTATTCTTTTCTTTCATTTTATTTCTCTTTAGTCATTACAAAAGTCTGACACAAGACTACATTTATTGAGCATTAGGGATTAATCTCACTCTCAATAGCTTTCAAAACTGTGTGTAACCACAACATGACTTCCTCTTAATTAATTCTTACCTAATTCTTTTTATATTTTCACTTTCTTCTCTTCTTTGGTTTATGCTTCTTTCTTTTCTCTCTTTGTAACATTCCTGCAAATGTTGTTTTTTTAAATTCTTATTCTTTGCTAAAATTATATTTACAAAACTGAGAAGACATAGATTCCAAACCCTGGTTTAGTTCCCATCATCTTACTATTACTGCCATCTTCTGTTACTTGTCAATATCACAAAATGGTGGCAATAGATGAGATGGCTTTATGGTGCCAAGAGCAGACAACCAAACATATCTTTTGGCCAATGACCATATCACAACAATGTTCACCACCCTATTTGTTTCATATTTCCTTCTTATCTACTTATTTTTCTCACTTATTCTCTGCCACTCTTCATCCTTATCTACTTCTCTTTCTGTACTTTCTTTCTATCATTTTCTCTCTTATTTCTTCTTTTCTTTGTTTTACATTCAACTTTTCTTTTTTTTTCTTTTTCTATTTTTCATTCTTTAGCTACATTTCATTACTTATCTGTCTTTCCTTTTTCTCCGCTATATTTTTTCTTTCTCATTTTTTTTCCCTCTTATCTTCTCCTGCTCCCTTTTTCTCTTATCAGCATTGTCACTTTATCTCTTTTATTTACCCTTATTTTTTCTCTCCTATCTATCCTTCATCTCTTCTTTTTTTTCTTTTTTTTTTATCTACCAATAATTCTCTTTGATTTCCTGTTTTTTCCCTCTTTTACTAATCCTTCTCTCAGTGTTCCTCTAATTTTTTTCTCTTTAAACCTTTGTCTCTCTCCAATCCAACCGTCACCTACTTTTGATTATATTTTATTCTCTTTAACTACCCTTTTGTTTCCTTATCTGCATTTTGTTTCTTATTCTTTGTTTTCCTCTCTCCTTCCAGCCCAAATATTCATCTTTGGGAATGTTTCTCAAGATAAGTGTCCAAAGTTTTCTGTAGTTTTATTGGTCATGAGCACTGACTCATGGCTCAGGTGGGAAAATAGTAATTTTTTTTCTGTAATGAGACATGGCTACACTGATGCCACTATAAAAGAAGTCAGCAATGCTAAATCACTGGAGAGTATAAAGGAACAACCTGCTTGATGTCTTCCAAGATGCATCAGTCATATTTGGTCATATACAAGAAATGTCAATTTAGAAATTTCCAAAGCCTGCATAAATATAAGAGACTTAAATTTTGGGTACAGAGGAACAAAACATTACTTGGCATTTCTCTGACCACCCAGTTACAGACAGATTTTACAAAAAAAAACAACAAATCTATTCATACGAATATTGCAAAGTATTAGTCTGCTGAGAAGCATTTATAAAGGCAAATGTCATTTGCCCCAAAATAGGCTTCTCTTAAACTGTTAAATTGAATCTTCATTTTGTGAAATGGTTCATTTCACTGAAAAAACAAAAGTTAGAAAACTTTTACATCTGAATAGTTCTTTTTAAATTATGTATCATTTAAAAATTTTGTTGTCTATTTATGCAATAAATAACTTCTTCTCTATAAAATAATCACTGAAGTCTTCATTAATGTAATAATGTTGCTTAATATTTTTATTTTTTTAAGGATTTCATCCCAAGCAAGGCAGAGTATTACAGGGAGTGAAAGTGAAAGAGAAGTCTGAGAATAAAGAGATTTGAGGAAAGGGAAAAAGATGAACAGGATTCAAGAAGACAGAAGATGGTGATAGACATTGTATTTAAATTTTTGAAGATTGTAGTTATTAGGGAAGCAAGAAAATGAAAGGTAGTTCCACAGGTGAGAAATATGAGAAAAGAAACTGTTGGAATAGAAATGGTGGTTGCATTTTGCTGTCTCAACAGTAAAAGGGTGGGACCTAGATGACAATCTAGTAGCACACTTATGTTCATTAAATTTTTATAAATGAGTTTTAAAAAAAAAATGACATAAACAAACCCATTGAGATATCTGTCCTATCCAAAATATGTGAGTAAATAAATTAAATATTTAAAGACGTTTTCTTTATTAATTCATATTACTCGTATTTATTTATATTGATATTTTATTTGCATCTTATTTTTACTACCATAAAAAAAAATTATTAGGTTGGTGCAAAAATATTGTCGTTTTCTCACATGTTACTATGTGAGAAAACGACATTATTTTTGCACCAACCTAATAGATAATCAGCTTCTTGGCTTTCACTGTTTTCAGCAATAAATAATTCCTCTCCAACAAACCAACTGAGTAGCTGGGAATTTATTATCATAAATAATTAACAATCAAATTAACAAGTGCAATTTTTAAATGATACATAATTTTAAAAAAGTACTATTCTGATATAACAGTTATTTCCTTTTAATTTTCTATGTTTTTGATTTTTTGATGAAGTGAAGATTCACTCTAACAGCTTATGTGAAGCCAGTTTTTGGACAAATGATGTTCACTGTTATGAACCAAACTCTTCTCTGTGACCCCACCCCATATATATATATATATATATATATATATATATATATATATATATATATATATTTATTAGAATTGATCTGGGAATTTAACTATATTGTCGACATGGAAAAAAAAAATCCCTTACTATAAAGGTAATTTACATTAACCAGAATAAAAAGGCTTAGACAGAAGCATCTATCTTTTTAAATTTGGATATTTTAATGTAACTATAACAACAAAAACATTTCGATTTCATTTTTGCCTTGAAAAAGTTGAAAGACGAAACGCGTCAGCAAAATCTAAGATTTTTTTTTTCCAATTGTCATTTTATACCCATCTGTCTTGTCCACAGAATTAATCTGGGAATTTAATTATATATATATATATATATATATATACATACATACATACATCCTGTAGTTTAATTTCTGGTTATTTGAACAAGATTTCTGAAAAAGTTTTGGTTCATATTTATTATGTTTGTGCTTCTGTTAATCCATGAACCTGAAAAGATATAAGTATTATAAATGGGTCTGAATTATTTGGTTAAATAGTAACTAAATAATCTAACGTCATGATAACATCTGACCAAATGGCTAATTTGAATTCATTCCAGCACTAGGAATGTTGGACTATATAACCTGGAACTCTTTGTGCAGGTGTGTGTCTTCTTCTACCTATTAATATAAGTACCCCCTTATCAAAGTTGGGGACCTTGTGACTATTAAGTTTGCAACAAGAAAATAAGCTAATAATGGTTAATGTTCTGAAAGGAATGACAATTTCTCTTTAAATTTCTTGAATAAGTTTTAATAATTATTTTCAGTTGGTAATTTCATCTTTGTTCTTGTGAATACAATGCTTTAATTATTTTCTTATCCTTTTGATAATCCTTAGATGTTTGTAACCCCCAGAGAATTATAAGCAGAATCCTTTATTATATTCAGATGTCTATATGCGAAGGACTTCAAACAGATTTATTTGAAAGAATTTTTTTTCTACTATTGAAGATTCTCAAGAATAAAACTTATTAACCTATTGAAACCTTTACTCTTTTCCAATTACACTATGCTTAGGTATTTTGAGCAAATTTCACTTTTTCAGAACTGATTGTGTAAAAAAATAAATTGGTAGTGAAGAGGAGCAAATATCTTTTGCAAATTTTAATTAAATTTTAGTCAATTTTGTTATACCGATCTTGGATAGCCAACAAAATTATTAGCAATGATGAAGTTTTAAAGAGGAAACAAAAAGGACACTTATGATATCAGAAAGATATTTGAAATTTCTAGGACAGATAATGAAAAAAAGTGGGTTTGGAAAATTAGATACTCACAGGAAAGATTGAAGACAAGAGGGTTAGAAGAAAATAATGCATAACCTACCTAGCAAGCTTGAGTAAATATATAGTGGAACAAGATTTAGGAGAGATAACAAAAAGAGAAAATTTATTAAGATCTAAAAGGATATACAGTTGTGGAGAGCTATGATCACCAATGTCCTGAAGAGATACAGCACATTGAAAAACAGTGACAATATCTGTATTTGACAGAATTGACTGGCATCTAATTTAAATTTAAACTGAAATATTTTTTAATCACCATCTTGAGATAAAAATATCTTTACCCCTGAGTATTGATATACAGTGTACAACAAATAGCAATTAAGAAAATATCTTAACTTTCTCCTTACCCTCTAGTAACAATATATTGCATCCAAATTTAAATTAGAAGAATTAGAAATAAATTCTATAAAAATATCTTCATCTCTTTATTATAATCATCTCTTTTGTGTGTGTGTGTGTGTTTCCGTAACACAGCAAAAAATAGCACATTGTAGCACAGTTTTGTTAAAGCAATACTGCTGAAATGATCTAAATTAGAAAATATAATAATTTCCAGTCAAAACGGCTCATTGGTTTTGGAAAAATGCTCACTTAAGTACAAACTGATAAAATAAAATACATTGATTAATCACCATATTGACATAAAAATATCTTCTTGCATGAATAGACATAAATAAACGTATTCTAGTGAGAGCCTGAGATTTAAGCAAACAAATGTGAGTGGCTTAATTGTTAGTATGATATTCAGAGATTGTGACCCCTCATTTATGCCTCCACAGCTTTAATCACCCTCATGATTTTTGAGAATTATATCAATCAGCTAAATGACAAATTATGAGTTCATTTTTCATGAAATGTTCCACAATTGTATTTCTGTAAGGCTGTTGACTTTGTACTAAAATTATTTTTAAAATATATGCTGCATCTTGATTTTGTTTATTCATTTTATACAATACAAAAATCTCATTATTTTTCTATTAACTTCACTCTTAAAACCACTCTCCCTTAAATAAAGATTTTTCTTGTTTCATTTCTGCTTTACTACTTCAAAATTGTCTTTGTAATATCTCAAATTGCAGAAGTTATTCTGTAACACATTGTCTTGCTTTTGCACCCACAGCAAAATTACCCAAAAGTTTTAAAAGATTTTTTAAATTTCTGAATTAGTTTGGAAAAAGAATATGAACTATTTAAAAGTTTAACATTTAAAGAACTCTGTTTCATATTTTAAGACAAAAAATCTTTTATTCTGTGCAACAGTTTATCAAAGAAAAAAAAAACACACACACACACAACCCTGAAATGAATGAAATGAGGTCATTATTAAATGAAAAAATGAATAAATATAATTTTGAAAAATGTCAAAGGACTTAATCATTTAAAATGAAATAAACTATTTTTCCTGTTTTCTTTTATGCTGCTCATTTAACATTCCTTTTGTGTAGTTCTCAGGTGAAGACAAAAGTGATTCAATGATCTTTATACTTTTGTCTGGTCTATTCACTCAGCAAGTTCTTTTTGGTTTGTGCTTCAGGGGTATTGTCTTCAATGGAGACTAAGAAATGTAAGTATACACCACTTTAGAATACAAGTTAATCAACAAATACCACTCACTACCATCAATACAGCACAATGAACTACAGATATCAATTAAGTAAATGTCTTATTAACTTTCTCTTCACCCTACGGTAACAACCTACTGTATCCAAACTTAAATTAGAAGAATTAAAAAAATTCTAGAACAATATCTTCACCTCTTTATTATAATCACCTGGTTTTTGTGTATGTGTTTCCATAGCACAGCAAGAAATAGCACATTGTAGAGTAATACTGCTAAAATCATCTTGAGGAAATGTTGTCAAGCCTACCTATAATAAAATAATTTGAGTATTGGAACTCTATCAAGATATAACAAATAGTTAATTCAACTTTTGTTGGGGGGTCAGCATTTGAGGAGTAATTGAATCATCAACCCAACTTTAGTGTTCATCATTTGAGAATGTACAAATAATTATAAACAAGGTTTATAATAAACACAATATTTTATATATTATTTAAGAGAGATTACAAGGAAAGGAAAAATGTTCTTTGTGTGTGTGTATATACTGTTTGAAGTTTGTATTTGTCTCATGTAGGGTTTAATAGTGACTTACTATATAAGTTGAAAGTTCTTTCATTAAGAAGCATATATTAGATTCATTGAGTAGCTGTTTGAATCACATTGAGCAGTGTGTATTTGAACTCTGACTGGCTTGTTCAAAACTACTGTCACAATTGCTGTTTAGACCCCAGCATTTTTCAAACTTTTCTTTTACCGCGACAAATTATACCTACTTGTAATAAATCAGACAAACTCTCTTCATTAGGTTCATTTATTTAGCATCGACAATTTACATGGATATTTCTTAAAATCTGCACATATTTTAGTTCCCTGTATTTACCTGTATGAATATAAAATTAGTACTTTTAGAAAAACAAATTTAAAGGAAATTCTGATACAGTTACAAAGTAACTAATATGCAATTAGTTTGACAAACAAGATACATAAACTCAATGAGAACAGACTAAACACACTCACACACACATATATATATATAAGTAATTTTATTTAAAAAAAATAAAATGTAATACGAGCTTACCTCAATAATTTATGAGTGTTGTGCAACATTTAGAGTAGTTTATATTCTGCACTTTGCTTTCACTTGTATATTTTTTCTTTCTTTTTTGTCACAACTCATTTTTATTTATCCTGTGACCCACTGAAGGGTTGGGACCTACAGTTTGAAAAACCCTGGTCAAGACAAGTGGTCTGTTTTTTCATCTGTCTAAATGAGAGTACTATTTGTGCATGGGTGGTCTGTGTTGGTGTTTGCGTGTTGCTATAAGCTGATACTGCATGTGAGTTATGATGATTGTAAAAATGGCAGGATTTATGTGTATTTTATTTGGTTAAATTAAGGATGATATCCATACAATCTAAATTGGAGAACAGTAATTTCCAGTCCAACTGGATCATTGGTTTCTGAAAAATTTTCAATTAAGTACAAACTGATAGAATATCCAAAGGTGATAACTCAAGGTCTATTAATTGTTAATTACAGAGTTGTTATCCTGAGTTCTTTTCATAAACAAATAAGAATAAAAAGTCTTTCATTCATAGAAGTTTTTTTTCTGACAGCCATAACAGCATATCTGTTATGATACTTTAAAAATAATTATGAATTACAAGATGGATTTATACTGTAGAGCTTCCTTAAACCATTATTAAAAAATAAGCAGAGATTGAACAATAAGGTTTTTGTAAAATTGGCACTTGGGCTGTTCACTTTTGATGCCGACCACTGCTGAGGCGCACGACGCTCATCCAGCAACGGCAAACAGATACTGGCTGGCTGGCTTGCAGAGGCTGCCCCGGTGGCCTGCCTTACGTGCTCAATGGCGCCAGACATTAGTTTTGGTGGCAAACTGGCTGAGGCACACGACACATGTCCGGTGACGGCAAACGAAGGCGAAGACCAGCAGCCTGCCCCTGACCGCCTGTCCACACTACTGGTGGCTGCCTTTTCTTTAAGCAAAAGCATTAAAAAAATTTTTAATTTTGTTCTTGATGATAGTCTTTGTGTCTTTCAAATAGACACAAATGTATATATGCAAAATTTCAACGATAACTAAAAATAAATCTGTAAAAAGTCAATATGAATAAAGACAAAAGGAAAAAAAAACTTATTATAGCCAATGGGTTTCATTCTCTGATGGGCTTTATCAAGGCAAATTCTGGTTTATGCCTTCATAAAATACATCAGAGGATGAGTTCCATCAGGACGTTGGTGATCATGGCTTTTCATAATTTCCTGTCCTTTTTAGCTTTTAGTAAACTTTGTTTTTGCTATCTCTCATAATCCCAGTTCTGTCATGCTTTTAGGCAGGCTCATTAGGAAGGTTATGCACTGTTTTCCTCTGTCTCTCTTTCATTCAATCTGTCCTGTGAATCAAATCTACCAAAATCTCTTTCATCATTATGAGCTTTAAAATTTTCAACTATCCCTTTCTGATGCTAAACATGCATTTTTTTGTTTCTATTTTCACTAAAACTTCATTGTTGATCACATGTTCAGTCCATGGTATTCTCAACATCCTTCTGTTGAATCACATTTCTGTTACCACAAGTCTTTTCTCACCTGTGAGGTGATTGTCTAGCATTCACAGCTATATAGGAAGACTAATATTACATCGCAATTCAGTACTCTTTCTTTGATTTTAAACAAATTTCCTGACTCAAATAGATTTTCATAATTATTCAAGACATACATTAAAAATTGGGAAAGTACCGTAATGAGAGTGCAATATACAGTTGGCAGTAACCCAACTGAAAACATGAGTGAATAAATGTTTTGATACATTTCTTGAATAAGTTCAACTTATGATATTACAGGTTATACAAGGAACTAGTATAAAAATAAAACTATGACTTCATCTGATAAGGCAAAAGATGAAGATCAGAAAAAGTAATATGGAAAGGTCTTGCTCCGTTGCTTTATATGCAATTCAAGTTGACAATGCAGCACCAATCGGTCAATTAAGAACATTTTAGTGGTAACTTGATGTTGCTAGTCAAAGTGCAGAGCAAAAACGTGACAAGGTTGAAGAGTAGCAAGGTTAATGAAGACATATTACACTTTGGTTTACCTTAAAAGGACATTAATAATCAGGGAAGAGCTCTTTCTAATTTCTTATGTCAAAAAGTTTTAACACTCTATATTCTGACAAGTATCAGCTCAAAAATGCTACATTGTAGAATAAGGATAAATGGTTTTATTGTAAGTAAATGAGTTTTTGAAATTGTGATTCGTTTTTTGTCTTTTTAATCATTCCAATACAAGCAAGGCAATAAAGCCACTAAGATGCAAGGGTTTACAGAGTTAGAAAGAATATGAGAAAAAGATTATTAAGAAGAGAGAACAAAAGAACTGGAATTAAGATGACAAAAGATGATTGACTGTGCATTTAAATTTTTGAAGATCAAAGTTGAGAGGCCAGAAGAGGATTCCCTAAGCAAAAAGTGCAAAAAAAAAAAAAAAAAAAAAAAAAAAAAAGTTAGCATAGAACTTACAGAAATGCACCTAACCATTTCAACTATAAAATGATGAAACCTAGTTTCCAATATAGTACTATGTTTTGATTCATAAAGTTGTGGAACCAGAAATAAAAGATCATCAGAAAAATTACCATAAAAATATTTATAGAAAAGGTAAAGGGAAGGTTTGATTATGGTGGTGTCAAAATGACTGAAGTGGAGATGCCAGGTTAGAAGAGAAAACATATTCTTTTAATTTAATCAAGAATATCATAGCAGAAACACCAGAGCAGATGTGGCAGCAATATTCAATGCATAGAAGAATGGTAGACTTATAAATGTGAAAGATTTATTCTGGCAAGAAAAATTGTTTAGCATGACACAGTGAAGCAATTTTATTAGCAGCAGATATAGAAAGTGATTCAATATAATCTTTCCACTTCATATCAGTGAAAATCATTAACCCAAGACGGTGCAATGAGTCACACCCCTGGAGGTTAGCATCAACCATTCTGATGGAAGGCAAAAAAAGGTTTTCAGAGATGATTAAAAGAGAGAAGTTTTATTTTTAATTCTACTGAAAGTCAAAGGGAATAACATTGTCATATTCAGACTCATTTTGTCTTTTGTGATTTTATTACTAGATATTTTTTCCCATTTTGTTATTGAAACACTCATGCATTATTCATTATTACTATGGTTTTAATTTTCTTATTCTATGTGAAATGACTTTTCAGAACTTCCTATCATTTGCAGCTTTTAGCAATGTTTATCTTTTTACTATCCTTGCTACATATGATCTGCCATCCATTTACGTAAGTTTGTTACATAGGTTACTTATTGTTTCCTTCTATCCTACTTCACTGAATCTTGTGAGAGTTCATTCCCCAAGTCCTCTTCCTTCATTATAGTGATTTCCTAAGCTTAGCTTAGATGTGGCACATGACTGAGGGCATGGAGAACTTAGTGAGGATCAAACTCACTACTCAGTTGTAATTGATCTAGTGAGACAAGCTTGCTAACCATTACACCATATCAAAATGCTTCCTTATTCTTCATTATATGTCTTAAAAATTTAAACTCTTTTTTTCCAGTTCTAAGTACAAGTGTCTCTTTTATTAACATTTTCCTTAAAATTTCCTGACATGTTCTTTATCTCGTATTTTCTAGCATTCTTCTGTAGAAACATATTCTCTGTTGTCTGAAATCTTCTTTTCATCTGTGAGGAAATTGTCCAGCATTCACCACCATGTAGGTGTATTGATATTTGCATAGCAGTTCAACACTCTTTTCTGTGTTTCTAACGAAATTTTCCTGTTTCTTAATACTTTGTTTAGCTTTTGGAATGCATCTTTTGCTATTCCAATGTGCCTTCAGATTTTTGTATCATATTTTCTGTTGTCTGTTATAACATTTCCAGATAGTTACATAGTTGTACTTGTTTGACTGTGACATCTTGAGCTGTTCTTTTTGCTAGCAACTATGTGTTCAGTAATTTTACTATTTGTGGTTAGTCCTTTCTTCCTGCTTTGCTTTACTATCTTGTCTAAGAGATCCTGTACTTTTCTATCAGTTTTTACCATCAACATGGTATCATATGCATTTATTATGTTATTACTGCTGCTTTGTACACAACATTCTTGGTCAATACAGATTTTACTATTGCTATTTCTTTATGATTCGTTTACAGAATAAAGTAATAATAAAGACTTATACATTTACAGTAGCAGATTGTCTACCAATCTCTGCACATGGAAGAATGTATAGCAGAATATTTTTATTGGCACAGAAAACAGAATGAGTAAACTCATTTTAAATTCTAGATAAGGTTATTTAAATTCACTTTGACCTACCTATGTAATGATACAATTTAAAACATTATTTGAATTGAGAACCTGACTCTCTTTTTAGACAGCTGCTGTTGCTAAGTTTGGACATAATATAAAAAAAGAGGTTACATGATCTAATTTACTGACCAATGAAAATGCTCTGTACTCCATAATTCCTGTACCCTCTTTTAAATACCACTCCAAATTATATATAACCAGACAGAAAATTATCTTTCACATCAGTAATTGTGAGCTGACTACAGTGTAGATGTCAAATAGCTCAAACTAGTTCAATTTCACTGCCCAGCTAATCATTCTCACTACCACACCATGCACATAGGCAAAAGTCTTTTCTCACTTGAACCTACATGAAAAAATCCAGAAAAGAACATTTCTTTTTGGGGAGAAACTATCCTACATTGTGTCTACAGACAATTACTGTGAATATATATATATATATATATAT
This sequence comes from Acanthosepion lycidas, assembly GCA_963932145.1. Taxonomy (NCBI): domain Eukaryota; kingdom Metazoa; phylum Mollusca; class Cephalopoda; order Sepiida; family Sepiidae; genus Acanthosepion; species Acanthosepion lycidas. Next base: position 49,166,368 of record OZ010576.1, read on the forward strand.
ATATATATATATATGTGTGTGTGTGTGTGTGTGTATATATATATGTGTATGTTATATTCTGTCATTGTTGAAAAACATACTTTTTTTCTTCATTTAAAATTATATCATTCATTGAACAAAATCATTGGGTAAAACATTGGTTCACATCTGCGCTAATGCTATTATTTTGACAAAATTCCTTTGTTACTGACAGAGAAGAGTGGTTGTATGAACCGTTGGGCAAACCACTTTCCCATAATTATTTCACCTATGAAAGCAGAACCAGAAAAATACTTTTTCCCCCATCATCAACTTTGACAGTATCCAATTAATAGCTGCCAAAATATATTTTTCTTCACTATATCATCAAAAACCTGAATGTGTCTTCAGAAGATAGCAAATATCCATGTAGAATTAATGTGGTGCATGGCAACTTATTAATGGATGCATATGTTTATAACAAACAAATAACAGAAGCATGTTTGAAAAGAATGAGACGAGTGAATGTTAGGATAGATTAGATAAAAGCAGCGCTGTCATTAATTTAGTTTTGTGTAAAATTACTGCTGTTTTTATGGGAATGAATATTTTCATTTATTTATTCAATATCAACAATTTTAAGATTTAAACAGTTTTTTAGACTGCAAGAGATTTCAATTTAAGACTTTTCTTATTTCCACCTTCTCTTAGAATTGATTTCAATTCTAAGCTACTGATATAAGTTGTACAAATTGCTGTTACTTCAGATAAATCTAGAATCTATAAGAATTATTAATATTTATTAATTAATTTGGTTGGATTGAATAGAATAACAGTTGATTAAATTCTTGCATGTCTCAGCTACTTGAAACTGTTAATTAAGTCAATTAATTTCTATACAGTCAAGCAATGGACACTTCCTTGATATGGGTACCACAGAACCCAATACAATTCTGATAAAACTTGGAAATAATATAGGCATTGTTAAGTAACTCCCTTTATTCTATAAACATGAAGAACAATTGTGGTATAGCACCTTGGAAGTCTGCACGATAAAGATAGTTGATTCCATCAGGCACTATATAACCGAGTATGACATATTAGAAAGGAGATGGAATTGCCTTTGTTTTAGAAATGACTCAAAAAAACAATGGGGGTATGCTACCTTAGAAGTCTGTGAGATGATAAAATTATAGCACACGTTAAACCTTTTTCCAGACATGAAAAACGTTACCAGTTGAAATAACCCCATTTCAGTTTTTGAGCATGTGTGAAAAGAAAAAAAATGGAAAGTACACTTGTTGTAGACTGGAGAGACTAATTCTTTTTCACTCTAGGCTGACATTATGACACACTGGAAAAAGCAGTGCTCTTTGCACTAGATACAACATGATATAGGTAGTATGCCTCAGATGCTCACTGATTCACCATCAGAGGAAGTTCAACTTTTTCTTTATTATTCACAGACACTCTAAAGAAACATTCTGTAATGTAATTTTCTGTACAAGAAAGATGTTCCCAATAGAATAAATATTTCTATCGTGTTTGTTGCACTCTTTCATTTGTTTATTTCCTCAACACATGACCTAGTAACAACATTTTGATGATCACAACGTTACTCATGAGTTTCTTTACTTTGGGTTAACATTTAAGAAATCAACCAACAACTAGTATCATACAACTCAGCAATATATGTTTCCCATTAGAAGAGAGATGGGCACTGATAAGATGCCAGGACCAACTGACCAATTAATGTTAGTCAAATTAAAATCCCAGTGTATTTCATAATTTAACTTTTATACCAATTTGAATTATTTCATCTCCTGTTTTTTTCAAGTTTTCTCATCTGTTAGCAAATTTTCCAGCATTGACAGCCATATAACAAAATTTTTCCTGTTTCTTCACACTTTGTTTAGCTTTTGAAAGGCATCTTTCATTATTTCACTGTATCTTCTGATTTCTGTGTCATATTTTCTGTTGTCTATTATAACACTTCCCAGATAGTTAAATTTTTGCACTTGCTTATTTTTGATGTCTCCAATTTGTAGCTCACATCTTGGGCTGTCCCTCTTGCTAATGTCCATAGGTTCGGTCTACTTACAGTTGATGGCTAATCCTTTTTCTCACTTTTATTTACTATCTTGTATACTTGCAGTTTTCTTTCTGGGTCTGCCATCAATAGGTTGTTATCTGTGTATTTTATGTTATTAACATCTAATATTACTGAGACAAAAAATATCGTAATGTATTAGAGATCAGAGATGGTAGTTCTGTGCCTACAAGGGAAGCCATTGTGGCCTAATTAGTAAAGTGCTGCCAAGAATCTGGGATATTAATAAGATTTCATTCAAACATTGTTCTCTGTGTCTGGTTCATACTGTTTATTTGTCAATGAATAAATGTCAAGATGACCTAAGAGTTTTGATAAAAAGAAACAAATAAGATAAAAAGAAGATGAGTCAAAAATTAATAGCAATTAAGTGTAACTTATTCTTCTATGGAGAAAATTATTGTTACAGGAACTCCCACAGAAGGTAGTGAAGGAAAGCAAGAAGAAAGGACTAAACATCAATTGTAAGAAGTAAGAATGTATGGATGTCAGCAAAAGGAACAGCCCAAAATATAAACAACAAATAGGAAATACCAAAATGAAACTAGTACAAAAATTTAAATAGCTAGGATGTGCTTTAAAAGAGGATGAAAAATGTCACACCAAAATCTGAAAGTACATTGGGATAGTGAAAGATGCCGTCCAAACATATAGCAAAGTATTAAGAAATGTGAAAATTTCACAAGAAACAAAGAAAGAAGTACTGAACTGTTATGCATTATCTATCCTCCTATATTGCAGTAGATGCTGGACAATCTTCTCACAAATGATGAAAAGACTTGATTTTGGTATCTTCAATTTGTAATTTGCATGTTGGGATACTCCATTTGCAAACAACCATACACTCTGCCTTTTGAAGTTGATGTTTAGTCCTTTCTTCTCATTTTTCTTCAATATCTTCTGTAGGAGTTCTTGTAGTTTCCTTTCTCTACTATCAACACTGTCTCATCTACATATCTAATGTTGTTAAGATTGTGGCCATCAATAATAAATCCTGGTAGGACTTCTAATTTTCTCAGAATCTCCTTGTCTTACACCCCTTTCTATTTTTGTATATTAACTAAACTCATTTTCTATCCATATGAAGGCAGTTTACTACCAGTATAGGTTCTAAGTTATTGTAATATCCTTCCCAATTAAATTATTATAGCTTGTATATGCAGCTATGGGTAAATTAGTAAGAGTTGTATCACCAAATCATTATTGTTATTTCCAAAAAAAAACAAAAACATTCTTACAATCTAAAAATATTTTCTGGCTTTAAATAACCTGTAAAGGGTTGATAAACTGTAGAAAATGAAAGAATGAATCAATCAATAAATCATAAATGTAAGTTTTTGTTTAATGTAAGATGACTAAATCATTATTTCAAAAGATGAATAACATTTTTCTCATCATTTTTGCATGCACACATTTGGAAAGAATTAATTGTGAATAGACTGATATCTTGTTTTTCATTTCGACCTTTTCAAATATAAGATATTTTTAGTTTTAAATTTAAAATTAAAAATTTTTAAATTTCAGTGTTCCAACTTTTTCAGCATTTCTTGTTGGTACATAATTATAAACAATGTTTGCATTTTTATATCTCCCCCTCCCCTTTGAACACATATATAATTCCATCAACAAAAACATTACTTCAATAAAGTCCTTCAAGGTGATGAAATGCCTTACAGATGTTTTCACTTTGTCATAATTTTCCAAACATTTTCTGATATATAAAAACTTAGATATCATATTTTCCAATATTCATAATATAATTATTGTTAAAATTAAGTTATTACACATATTGAGCAGCCTTATTCTGATATTAATCTTTGTATTAGTTGATGAACAATGACAATTCTTTATTTCCTGATTTTAAAATTGCTACATGTATACTCAGTGTTTATATTGGCTCAAATAAATTTGAGATAAAAAATGGTAATATTTGATAGTCAGATCATCAAATTAAACTTGTAAATGTTGGTGTTTTGTTGGAGATTTTCCTTCATTCATATTTCTGGAAACAACTTTCATTTTGTTTACCCTACAAGTTTAACACTTACCAATAGTAGGCTAATACAAATTCTTTTGTGAAGGCAGTAATTTTGGTATGTGTGAGGAGAGGAAGAATATAATTTCTATCTCTTAAGTATCCCTTTGAAATTAATATTTCATATAAATTGTACAGGAAAAAGATTTATAATCAACTTCTAGGAGGAGGATGATACTGATGCTACAAATTAAAAACGCTAAATTCTGGCATCAGCATTCTTCATATATCAGTTTTTAATATTTGCTGTATAATACAGGGAGCAACCTACCTCATGAGCTTGTATGAATAGATGGTGGAGAAGAGACAAAAAGTGTTGGTAAAAAGTCAAACATTACTGAAAGGTAGAAGGGAAATGAAAGTGTAGAGAGCTTCAGTCACTCATATCCTAAAGGAACATGGCACATAAAAGAATAATAATATTTGTAGTCATGAGAGTAAAAGAATATCTTGTTAAAAGAGATGACTTTACTGGATGAGCAATGGTATATACCACTGCCTTTTAAAACTGTCATGAAATTGTCTAAAATAAATTTTGTTTTATGCATTTGAAATCTACCAGATGCATCAAAGAAATAATGTTGAAAAATGAAAATTTTCATTCTTTTCATCTTTTAAATGAAGAGCTCCAATTCGCATGCTATTCAAAACTTTTTAGGAAGAGATTTCATAAAGGTTGGAATTCTTTTGAACCCATTCCAGCTAAATATATATTCAGAAATCTGAAAAATAAGTTCCAAGTTTCTTTTAAAAGTATAGATTTCAGTAATGATGAACCAGTTTCTTTAGATATTATTTAACTTTCTTTACATATGTATAGATCATAAGGAAGTAATTTTTTTTATTCATTACCTGATCTAAATCACTTCTTATCAAGACAAATTCTGTCCCATTGTGAAATAATTTTGGATATAAACAACAAATATCCCATTTTGTTTTAATCATTTCACCACAAGCAAGGCAATAAAGCCACTAAGATGCAAAGAGTTGCTGAATGTGAGAGAATATGAGAAAAAGATAACATTATTAAGGAGAGAGAACAATAAAAGAACAGGAAGAAGACAGAAGATAGCAATTGACATTGAATTTAAATTTTTGAAGATCAAAATTAAATGTAAAGCAAAAAGCTGGAAGAGTTCCACAAGTGAGAAGTGTGAGAGAAGAACCTGTAACATAGAACTTATGGTTACATCTAACCCTTTCAAATGTAAAATGATGAGACCTTGCTGTTTTGATTTCATAAAGATTAGGTAAATAAAACAAAAAGGTAAAATTAAGTGCAAATAATGTCTTTTCTTATGATACTAAAAATTTGGATAAATTAAACTGAGCAGACAGTATGAAATTTGGTAATTTTTTACCAAAATAATTTAAAATTAAGGGAATGTAAATAATTTTTTTTAATCTGAGATTATACTCTAGATTTAATTAAAATTTGTCAGTTCTTATAGCAGTAATTCTATAACTGCTTTATGTAACCAACTCCCAAGTGGATGCTTCCCCAATCAATACAATATTAATCTGTTCAATAGGGTTAACCATTATCTTCTCCATATATCACTATAAACTATAAACTATGCCTATTACTCTGTAACCCTCTACCATGAGTGGCTCTTGGGCTTTGTACATTATTGTAAAAACTAAGAGAGGTGCTACAAAGATTTCAGCCCAACCAAGAAGAATGACCTATGATCAGAACCTATACATGCTATTCACCCCTCAGTTCAACCCACTTTTCACATTGTTTCTCAATTTTCTTTAATCCTTCTACCACAAAATTCTGATGCTCAGTTATGAAAATATTGATTTTGGGAAGTAAGTCAGGCTGAGAACTTTTCAACAAATATATAAATTTTCATTGCAATATTTAAAAAATTGAAATAAGTACAATGAAAAAAGGATTTAGTGCATCTTCAAGGGAAAATCACAAACTGGTCAAATTTTTACAAGCACAAAATATGAAAAATTAAACATTAAAAAAAAACAAAAACAGGTGGGGAGGGGGTTCAGTTTATGAAAGAAAACAGAAAATGATGCTTCAAAAGATTTAATCCAGGTCCCAATGTCGAGTTGATCATGGGGAAAATCTTGGAATTTATCAATCCTATAAGACATGGGTAACCATATAATAATATATCAAATTTTTTGTGATTCTGTTTAAGAAAATCTATTTTAGAAAATAAATATTTATTTCATTATCAGCATGAATAGAATTCAATCCTCACGGGGATATGATTTGATTGGTGATACTGTTACTTATACAATTTTCCTATCAATGAAAAAAAAAAACAATATGCATCTCCCATCATCAGATGGTGATGAGCTGTCATGATAATTAGTCTTTGTGTAGAAAAATTCTTCAGTGAATCAATCTTAAAAATTGCAATGAAGAAGCAGAATGTCTTGAAGATTAATTAAGTCTAAGTAATTCAAAATGCCATGAGTAATTCAAATAGACATAGAAATGTCCAGTTGTTTTGTCAACTGGAAAAATGAAGTTTATGATTAAGAATGGTTGTCTGACTTGCTCACATCTAAGACTCAGCTCCACACAGGAGGAATTTATCAAGCAGAAAATAATCCATTCATTCTGAAATCAGTTGCAAGATTTCTTTTGGCATTAATGCTGATTAAGATTTTTAAAAACTGTTGTCATGGTTACCCTTTAATGTTCAAACACAACTCCACTGATTTTCTGATAACATTCCACTTAGTACACAATACATTTTAGTCATAATGAATTCATTTTTTAATATGAGTAACAAATTAACTCCTCTGGTCTTCAATAACAATAAGCCATCTTTCTAAATGAATGCAGGTTTGAAGTAGTATTTCAAAATTCAAAACCCCTAAAAAGCTTCTCTTATAGGCAGTTAGATAAAAATGAGCACCACTATTTTTAGCTGAACTAATTTTCAATTCAATAGTTTTTAATAAAAAAAAGACACTATTTCTCTATATATGGTCCTATATCTTTGAAAACAAAATCACCATGATCAGTGCCTCTAATACAAATACAATAAATTAGCTTCCTTGAAAGCTAGTTCAGATGTCATCATACAATTTCTTTCAGTAGACACTACAGTGTAAAAAGGATAAACTTCCTTGGAACCTATACCTCACTTGGAAAGAAGTGACATGAGTGATAGGTGTCCCCAGAGCATTATCCAATGACTTCTCACATCAAACAAAAAATAACTCTTGGGATATGGAACGTTAGGATGTTGAACAACTGTGGCCAGTTAGATAATGTAAAACAGGAGATGAGCAGGCTAAAAAATCAACATCTTCAGTGTCTGTGAAACTAGGTGGCCAAACAACAATCACAGGTTTATATATGCAGGTGGAAGAAAAATGATAAAGAAGTAGGATTGATACTAGATCAAGAATTCAAAAAACAAATTCTGGGATACTACCAATTATCCAAAAGAATTCTGGTAGTCAAGCTGAAAGGAAAAGCTTTCAATATAGCTATCATAATAGTGTATGCATCGACAGCACAAAGTAAGTGAGAAGAATCTTTCTACTTCATGCTAGACAACACCAAGGCTCATTGAAAATCACAAGAAGTCATAATTTTCATGGGAGACTTGAATGCCAAAGTAGGCAAGGAGAGGGCAGGGAAGATACCTGGCATATTTGGACTAAGAACCTGTAACAGACATGGAGATAAATGGGTCCAATAGTGTATGGCCAATGACCAGGTGACATAGTTCCAAGAACATCCAAGATGATTATGGACATGGAAAGGTCCAAGAGGAGAAACTCAAAACCAAATTGACTACATAACTACCAATAAAAGATTCCAGAATACAATAGTTCACTGCAAAACTGACCCAAGTAATGACTGCAGAAGCGACCATCACCTTGTTATATGTAAACTGAGTAAATCTATGGAAACTGAAGAAGTTTAATGCAGCATCCAAATTGCAATACAACAATTCTGAGTGGTCTGAACCTGATGGAAAAATATATGGACAGTGTGAAAAGAAGATAAAAGGGACAAAATGGAAACTTGAAATGGGACACACGTTTGTGACATTAGCAAACGATATCATTCCAAAGAAGAATGGACAGAGAAGAAAAAATGAACGGGTTACTCTACATGATGCAACGGAAATAGAAAACTCTGCCAAGATATGGAATGGAATACAGATAACTATACAACAAAATAAAGACCACATGCAGCCAGGCTAAAGAAGAGTGGCTAAACAAAAAATCTACAGAAATAGAGAGACTGAGTAACATCAACAAAGGAGATATACATAAACAAATAAGGGAATTTACAAGACAGATGACTTGCTCATCAACAGACTGTATAAAATCCAAAGATGAAATGCTCATATTAGAGAAGGAAAAAATTCTTCAGCACTGGAATGAACCTTTCTTCCATGATGAAAGAGAACAACAGGCAATACACCAAATTACTGATGGGCCTGAAATTCTAAAAAGCAAAGAAGAAATGGCACTAACCAAATTGAACAGAAACAAGGCAGTAGGGTCAGACAGAATTGTAACAAGACGCTGACAGCCTTAGATGATTTAGGCATAGACAAGATTACAGAAATAATAAATGAAATCTACAACAGTGAGGAAGATCTAAGAAGATCTATTTTGATAGCACTAAGAAACTAGGTGCAAGTGAATGTGAACTCCACTGAATAATCAGTCTAATGAGCCACATAACAAAACTGATGAATAGAGCATGCAGCAGAATTAGGCCAGAGATAGGACAAAAACAGTATGGGTTTGTTAAAGACACTGGAACAAGGAAATCGATATTCATGTTCAGAATGTTATCAGGAAGAGCAATAGAAAGCAGAACATGCACCTGTTTTATAGACTACACAAAGGCATTTGACAAAGTATGCCACAAAGATCTGTTAGGGCTGTTTAGCAACTTTGACATATTTGGGAAAGACATTAGAATAATCAAAAATCTTTACTGGGAACAACGATAAAAAATGAGTTCAGCAGATATACAAAAATAGGTGCATGGCAAGGATGTGTCTTCTCACTGGATTTATTCAACCAATACTGTAAGGAAATTCTGAGAGAACTGAAAATCCTACCAGGATTCACATTGGTGGCCACAAACTTAACAACATAAGATATGCAGATGACACAGTGCTGATAGCAGACACGGAAAGGAAACTACAAAGCTTCCTGCAGAAGATAGCGAAGGAAAGCGAGAAGAAAGGACTAAGCATAAACTACAAAACAGAATGTATGGTCATTAGCAAAAAGATTAGCCCAAAATGTGATTTACAGGTCAGGGACACTAAAATAAAGTGTTTTCAGAAATTTAAATATCTGGGTAGTGTTCTGACAAAGGACAGAAAGCGTGACACTGAGATCCGAAGATATATTGAGATGGCCAAAGATGCATTCCAAAAGCTAGGCAGAGTATTACATGACAGGAGGATTTTGTTGGTAACAAAGAAAAGAGTACTGAACTGCTATGTGATTGTCTTCTTTTATGACAGTGAATGTTGGATGATCTCCTCAAAGATGAAGAAGAGCCTTGAGGCAACAGAGGTATGGTTCTACAGAAGGATGCTAAGGATTACATGGTCTAAATATGTGTGGAATGATGAGGTTCTGGAGAGGATGCAAACAAAAAGGAAACTTATACTTAACAAGTGGTAAAGGTGGCTGAAATTTCTGGGACATGTGAGAAAGGAGGGCTTGAAAAATATGATACTCACAGGGTGGATAGAGGGAAAGAGAAAGCAATGCATGATATACTTAACAGGTTTAAGAAAGTGGATGGCAGAACAGGGTCTGGGAGAAATAACAAAAAGACAAAACATACTGAGAGCTACAAGGAATAGGAAGAAATGGAGAGCTATGATTGCATATGCCCTGAAGGGACATGGCACATAAAAGATGATGACACTGATATTAAGAATAACACTAAGCCAGTTTTATTTCCCTTACAAACAACCACCACTTCCGGGACTGGGTAGCTGTGAAGCTGAACACCAGACCATTCCATTCCACATATCTTAGTGGCTATTTATATATGCATAGCATGACTTTGGCAAAGTAGGTCTGGCGGAGCTCATCCCTCTCCAAGTCAGGCAACAATGACTTGAAAGCTCAACCTAGTCATGGACATGTGTCGGTTGATTCCATCAAAAACTCTACTCTCACCACTGACTTCAATCTTGGGAAACCTCCACTCAGCAATGACGTGTCATCATTGTCTTGGATATACTGCCAGTAGTTCAGTCCCATATGCAAATTTAACCTTCAGCTGATTGAAACACTAGTTAACATACATTATTACATATGAAGAGAAAATAGCTCTAAAAGAGATGACTTAGCAATCTTTGAATATTAAAAAGATAACAACATGACATCACTTATCAAATAAAATCATCATCTTTTTCCGAAATATAGAAATCAATTTGATAGAATTTATTTGAATCAAATGAAAATTTAAAAGTTTTTCATTAAAAGTAGAACATTTCTGAGAGCATATTTTACTCTACACATGATGACATTGTTGGCACGAGAATATTTGTGTTTCCAGTGCAAAAGTCATGTTTGCAGTATAAATCAAAAGAGTTTTTCAATCTTTTAATAATTGAGTTGATATTTCATGGCAGCAAAATGACTATGAATAGAAGGTTTGAAATATGTCAACTGCAATTTGCTAATTTATCTCTAATGAAGATATCAGAGATAATATCTTTTAAATTTTTTTTCTGAACATATTTCCAAATAATACTGCAAAGCTATTTTACATGAAACTAACAGCATAATATTATTCTATTACAATTATTACAAGTAATTATTAATTTTTGATTAGTTTTCCTTCCATCTTATTTTTGATTTATTAAGTCACCATCATCAGTACCATAACTTGGTGTTGTCTCAGGATTGATAGATCAAATCCCACTCCAGGACAAATCACAGCTGATACATTTTAACTTGAAGGCCAAACATGGTCATGTAAACATGGCCATTGATTCCAGTGGGGGAACCCTTCACCATGGCCATTACATTCAATTTAGGAAGACCTCCAATTAACGATGCCATATCATCACCGTACTGGCTGTATATGCAGTCTAGTCTACCATGTTGTCTTAGATAGCTGTTGACCCAACAAGATGGTTTATCTGACAGATATAATTTTTAATCCTGCTTAGTGAATAGACATCCTCTTCACTAGAAAAGCCTGATGGAGAAGCCGGTTTAGTTGCCAATGACTCAACCATGTAGCACGTATTACTGGGTTTTTAACTCAATATTCTTTTATAACCATTAAATTTAAGCATCATGATTTCAAAATAAACATTTAGCTTCTGACAAGATGTAAACTTGTAAACCATATCCTGGAATTACATTTGATATGGATATTGATTTTTATCAATTTGGTCCCAGTTGATTGTACTTAATAGTTAATTTTCTGAATATTACATGCAATGGGAAAAAGCATAGGTCTTAAATGCTATCAAATATAGCAAGCATAGAAATTCCTCAGTGTCAGATTTTGTCAGATCATTGGCAATGTATACTACATAGGCGAGGCAAATTTAATAAAAGTAAACTAGAAGATGGTATTGTCTGTCTGTCTTAAAAATCAGCATTGAAAACCTTGGTTATTACTTAGACTTGAACACTGAGAACTGACAGTGATAGCAAACAACTCTCAAATATTTATATCATCTATGCACTGCAGATTTGAAAAAAAATTTACAAATGTACTGATTTCTGAAGTAGTTCAAATCTAGGGTTAACCATTATGTAAGAAAAATATACAGATACTTAAAATTTTTATATATATATATATATATATATATATGTCTAAGCCCCTATTTATCTATACATCCATCTGTCTCAGTCAATATCTATACAAATCCATATATATATGTATATCTGTCTAAGCCCCTATTTATCTATAAAACCATCTGTCTCTGTCAATATCTATATCTATATATCTATCTATATATATATATATATATATATATATATATATATATATATATATATATATATATGCATTTATGATTAAATATTTTATTCATAAATTTATAATGAGGTAAAATATTTATTCTTATTTACACATTCAACTGGATTATTTGTATTTAAAAAAAGACAATATTTGTATATTAATTATATTAGGATATATCTTGCAAATTAAGCAATATATATATATATATATATGTGTGTGTGTGTGTGTGTGTACAATACATGACAGAGTTATAAACATGAGGTGTTCAATGAAATAGCTTCATGAATGTCTTCATATAAGAAAGGAAATTCAATAGCAAATGTGAGAACCTTGCTGAGTTTTGTGTTGCTTGACTTAAAAACACTTTTTGTTGAAAATTTCTAAACAAATATATCTCACTTAAATTCCCCATACTGGCAATTGATTTTTACTTCTCTTTTCTTTGCAACCAATTACTTGTACATAATTATGATTGGGAAACTCTTTATTAACCTCATACTCAATATAATATAATCTTTTACCTACACTGAAATGATATTATCATGTCAGGATGATGAGGCTTTCATTTGCACTGTATAAGACATCTATTTTAAACAAAGGAGATAAAGAAAAACAAAAAAACAGAAAATAGAAATAAATATATAGTTAAGAATATTTTAAAATGTGTTTTTTGGTACATAAATTTAAAAAAAATATATGTTCATTGCTTTTGTCATGCATAGCTCACAGGGTAGAAAAAAATCTGAGATAGACAAAAAAAATATAAGTAAAAAAAAATAAACAGTAACAACACTTCTTTACTGAAGTTAAAACTTAAAATTACAAAGCAGAATTCATGATATTAGATTTAAAAAAAAAACAAACAAGATGGTACCTCTGATACATGCCCAAAACAATGTTCTTTCATTTCATGCTAAACTTACAATGTAATCCAGCCTTCTTTTATGACATCTGTTCCTTCAGGACATAAACGGTCATGGCTCTCTACAACTTCCTATCCTTTGTAGATATAATTAATTTTTGTCTCCTTACAACCCCTCCTAGTCTCTGTCTTGTCATTGATTTGCACAAACTTGTTAGATTACTTGATGTTTTCCTCCATCTCTTTTGCCTTCAGTATGTTCTGTGAGTGTCAAATTTTTCAAGCCCTTTCCTCATATGTCCCAGAAATTTCAATTGTTGCTTTCTGATTGCCTCATTTAAAACAACCATGAGGGTCATTATAGATTAATAGTAAATATTAAGCACTTCAAATACCTCAGTATATTAATCAATTATAACAAATTTAGTACAGGAGAAAAGGAAATTGCATATAGAATAGACTGCATCAGAGGTAGTTTCATCCAACACTACAAACTGCTACAAAATCCAAACATCATCCTAAAACTTAAACCATGTTCTTAAATAACTTTTTCAGATTGAGTTTTTCATATAGATGCCATTCATGGTGCCAAACCCATTCAAATATATCTAAACTGTCAGCTGTATGCAACTGCTTTCTAAGATCAATGGTTAAAAATGGCTTTGGGTGAGTGAAGTTTGAAGATCTTGGCAAAGACTATACTTCTTTAAACATTGTGAACTGGTGCTACAGAAACATAAACAAAGAGCTGTACCAAATAACAGAAACTACATGATTTGAAGACTTTCAACAGTAGCAACAACTAAAGTGGATTGCACACATAACTGGAAGTGAAAATGATGACATAATCAAGATGTTCACTTTCAACACTACTTCAAAAAAAGGTTAGGAAAGAAACTCTATCAACACTGGAAACTGCAATAAAAACTACTGAATTTGAATAACTAATTTTCATGGAAAATTAAGATAAAGATTTTATAAATTTCAACTGAAGGCAGTACTGGCTGCTTCATCAATGAATGCCAAATATTTTACTGTAGGGAAATGGCTAATATTACAATTACCATTGTTCACAGGGTTTTCAAATAGGGTGACATTTAAAATCACAATGCTATTAAATTTTAATTGACTTTGTTCTTATTTGTTGCCAAACTAGTTCAGTTTATTTGAAGAATAAGTAGTTCAATCTGGTAACCCTGCCTAATTTTGTAGAGTAGAGAAATATAAGGATTATACTATGGCAAAAATATTAGGTGACCTGTTAATGAAGTGGTTGTAAAATGAAACTGATTCTCCACTTAATATCCATGTGTTAATCAAATGTTGATGATCTACAAGCAAAGTTGCCAGGTAGGACTACAAATAGTGAATTGTTTAACATTTAAAAGCCCAGTGCTTGTAAATTCTTCTCATTTATAACCAAAGTAGTTCAGCTTAGTTTTAAAATAGCCCCAAGTACAAGTCATAAAATTGATAATTCACAGGAATTTCAGAAGTGACCTAAAAATGGCAACGCTAACTGAAGATAGAGGATATATGAAGTGATATCAGAAATTGACAGACGAGGTCAGAGAAAAAGTACATAACTTTTCTTTTTTATGTGCTCTGTCCTTTATGATGTGAGTGATCATGGCTTTCCACTACTTCCTGTCCTTTGTAGCTCTTGGTAAAGTTAGTCTTCTTGCTATTTCTCTTAATCACTGTTGTTATAGACAAGTGTATGGTTGCAAGAAGGAAATACGACAACAGCAGAAATAGATTTACGTGATTTATTTCAATAGGAACATGTGGGTTTAGGACAGTTACCTTGTGGTGTAGTTCATAAGTCAGCTGCCGATCTGCGTTGATCTCTCATAGTAGTTCTCACTGGTTGACATGGCACTCCTCCTGCTGACTGCTGCTGACTGTCCAGACTGACCGTGATAGATCTCTTCCCTGGCCTCCTGTTGACTGAACTTGTACTTCTCTGTGTGACCCCTTTTATGGCATTTTTTATGGCTTAACAGGCTTGAAAAACGACACGAGTATAATTAGGAGGGAAGCATTTTTATTGGTCAAAAAATAGGAACACTTTAAAATATTATTTTATTTTTCAACCGGAACTCATGCGTTGGGATTATGCGTAAATGACGATAATGGTCATTTTGTGACGGGGCCTTGTCCCGTTCACATCCGGCTCTTGCTCTTGAGTATGTTAGTTTATTTGCTTGCAAATCAGCCTTATTTTATTTTATAACACTATTCTGCCATCAATTTACACAAAGCTCCTTAGGAAGATTACACGCTGTTTTCCTCTGTTCCATTTGCCTTCGATATGGCCTGTGAGTGTCAAATTATTTAAGCTCTCTTTCCTCATTATGTGCCTTAGGAAATGCAACTATCTTTTTTCTGATGCACAGTATAAATGGCTTCCATTTTCTCTGAAACTTTGTCATTGCTAATATTTTCAGTCCATGATATACTAACTACTCCAGTAAATTATTGAAATTTGGCCACCATTTCACCACAAATCATTACACACATCAAGATGCTCCTGTTTTTGACTGGGTGTCAAGAAGTGGTGGGTAAAAACTTCACAGCAATGTAATACATCATCAGTTTTTTTTTCAAGAAGATCTCCTAGCAGACTTCTTAACTGATTCCAGTCATGTAAGAGTGCTAATGGATTGTTTACTGATGCATGTTCAGGTTTTCCATGAGGATCTCCTGGTAGACTTCATAACTGATTCCATTTGAATAAGATAGCATATAGATTGTTTGGCAATGGTCCCCATGGCTGAGTTCATTAATTTCTATGCATTTTCTAGCTTTTTGCTGATGACTGATTATCCTGACCATTCATCATTTTGAACAGATATTGAAGTTCTTTATTATTCCAAGAGTTGTTCAGCTGATTTGATCTCATTCATGTTATTAATTTTGTTGTTACCATTGTCTTTCTGCTTTGTTCATCTCCTTTAGATGAGATCCAAGTAATACATATAGAACATTACTGGAGAGTGAGAAGAAAGTTATGGACTATTGTTTTTATTAGGCTCATGTGACTTTTTTTGAGAAAGAAGTTGAAAGCATCACCACATATCAAAAATATGGAATCACTAGTTCTACACAGGTTGTTGAGAGTGAAATGGCCTGTATTGCTGAAAATGAGCTGAACAGAATCAGTATATTTGCCACATTTTTCATGGAAGAGAGACATTTCTCTATCTTTATAGACTGTACACCTGAAGAAGGCTGTAGAACTGATTGCTCAAAAGAAACAAAAATAATGAGTCCAATGCTCAGAAGAACTTTTGGAATGATAATGACTCTTCTTAGAATTACAAAAATTAGATCTCAAAGAATTTAGCTGAAATGTTGCATTTATATCATCATTATTTACAAGCTGACTATTGTCCTCATTTTTGTTACTATCACAAGAGTTGAGCCACTGTGTCCTATAGGCTTTATTAAATCCTTGTCAATCTGGGCAACATTCAGGGAATTTTGAACTGAACCCTTTATTTAATCTCAGAGGGTAGACTGTTCTCATTCTGCTGACTAGATCTAGGGATATCTTGTCTTGTTCTTATTTCATAATGCTCAGTTACAATAGCCTAGTGTAGTAAAGCAATGGTTTTTGAATTTGGTGACATCTTAATTGTTCATTCCCTATGATGGGAAGTGTACACTTGGACTCAGTAGAAATTGGATAGCCACTAACTCAGCAGTACTAAATGAAAACCAGACAAGATATCTCTGGTAGGTAGAGCAAGAACAATCTACCTCCATAGAATAAATAAAAAGTTCAGTTCAAAATTCCCTGAAAGTTACCTAAATCAGTAAGCACCTGATGAAGGTTGGAGAGCACAGTAGCTGAAGCGTTGTGATTATCATAAAAACAAAGATGAGGACAATAGTCCAGATGTAAATAATCTAAATAAGAAGTCATCTTTCACTTGAAAGTGAGACTCAAGTAATATAGGAAAATGATATGCAAAGAAGAAGCAGAAAGACAGACTATAACATCATATTTTGAGATGGATGAGGTCCACATGCTGAATGTTTCCTGTATGGAAATGGCTATTTTCCCCATTATCATATGCCATCCCATTACCTTTTTATTTTACAGTTAGTTTTCCAAATAAATCAATAACAAAACTGCATTCTCCAAACATTCAAATATTATCTCCAAAAATGTTTTTAATATTACTTTTTATTCATTATCACTGGTATCTGTCATTGCACTTATTTTGAAATATATTTGTTAGTTAGATGAGAGCTAAATTCATTATATTACACTTTAAACTTTCAACTATCAGTTTTAGTAACATTAGCATTCACTACAATGGGAGTTGCAAAATATAATTCTCTTGGATATTGTCCTTGAGATATTATCTTCCCATTGGATTTAAGGGTTGGAGAATTAACTGTTTAGAACAGTTAAAGACATGTAACCAAATTGGTAAAAACAACATCCATGTCAGATATGATTTGATGATATAGCTTCCAAGTTCAAATTTTTTGAGGATACATTTTTATTTTAAAAATCATGCTGCTTAATTCTGAGTGTGAGATCAAAAATCAAAAAAATTAAAATGTAAAGTAATTAAAAACTAACAATTATTTGAAATTATAAGATTGCATTGTGTATTAATTACTTGAAATTATAAGATTGCATTGTGTATTAATATGTATCAATGTCAATTCTAAAATGATTGCGTTTTATGCAAAATAGCTTTGCAGTATTATTTTGATATATCAGTGAGTAGAGAATGTAGATCAGAAATAAAGGATAAAATATTGGCAGGATTTGCATTCATCTTGTTTCTGCCACAGGAAAGCCTGGTAAATGCATGGCAGCAACCCTGCTTAGCTACAAGAGTTTGACTGCTATAGAAGAACAAACCTTAAAACATTCATTCCATAATCATTATCAGTGCAATTTATAATTTTGTTTTGAATGATCAGGCATAAGAGCCATGTGTTAAAATCTCACTTAGTGCTTATATTTCATTTCCAATGATCACTGTCTAGAGAAGAAATATATGGTGTCAGAAACTTGTAATAAAAAATAAAACCAACTAAAAAAATAAGAAGAAAGTAAATACTAGCCAAAAATGGTTTCACAGACAACATAAAAATATAATGAAAATGTTTTCTGAAAAAGAAAACGGAACAAATTTCTTTGGAATGGTATACATGTTTTCAAAAATCTGTTGAAAAAGATCAAAGTTCAGGTTCTGATTTTTTTTTGCCAATGTGGTTGATGACAATGGGTGCAGAATCTTGTCAAAGTCACAGGTCACCAGATTGAAAAGAAGCTCCCAAAAATGAAAGCTACTTAAAAAAAATAGCATGAAGACAAAACTGCCAAAAATTACAAAAATGTAAGAAAAATGATTCTGTGATATTTGTCTAAAAGTCAGAACTTGGAATTACTGCAACAGAAAAAAATCTTGCAGTGAGCAATGGACAAAGGATTGGTGTTGGATTATTTGAATAATACTCTTTCAGTTTTAGTTCAAATTTATCAATGTTTTAATCTGTAAGTTTTTGGTCTTCATCAACAAATACCTCAGTGTATGAATCAGTTACAAAAAATTTAGTATATGAGAAACTGAACATAGAGAAGAAATTGAGGAAGAGAAATAAAAATCAATCAACAAGGAGAAAAAAGGAAATAGATACCACACTCATATCAATAAAAGCACAAGAGAACCAAGAAACAGTGGCAGATTGACTCTGTTCTGATGAGTGGTTGGATGCATACAGACACAAAGCTCCAAAGTAAATACGAGTTAAATGAAAAAACCTTTTTCCACATTAAATCTATTAACGCTCTATCCCTGTCTTCAATATTAAGCACTCTACCATAGAGCTTGCTTGCCTTAAATGCCTCCTTATCAGCAAACCACTGAAAACCAACAATTTTGGCTTCAAGAAAAGTATTTCAAATTAATTCTCTCTCTTTATACACACACACACACGCACACATTTTTTTTTTAATAATTTCACCCAAAGCCACTAAGATGTAAGAGGGAAAAAGTTTGAGAAAAAAGATTTAGGAGAGAGGGCAATAAAAGAACATGATTCAAGAAGACAAAAGCTGAAAATTTCTTTTAAATTTCTGAAGATCAAAATTGACTGGAAAACAAAAAGCAGAAACAGAGTTCCACAAGTGGGAAGTGTGAAGGAAGTAACTGTTAGCATAGAAGTTATGGTTACATCAAGTGATTTAAACAGTAAAATGATGGGACCAAACTGCCAATCTAGTACTGCATTTAAATTCATTTAGTCAAGTTACCAAAGGGGAAAGCTGTTCAGAACAATTACCATAAAAATATTCATAAAAAAGACAGAGAAGTTATATTATGATAGTGGAAAGATTGATTGAAGTTGAGATGACAGGTCAAGACTGATAACTTTGTATTTTCCCCTTTGGATATAGCCAAGAATCTTTAGCAACATTAGAAGCACCAAACCAGTTATAGCAGCAATATTTAATGAATGGCAGACTTACAAAGTGTAAATCAGATTTTTTTCATAGTGTCGTTTTATTCCTGCTTGCTTCCCGGCATATAACAAAAAAACATGAAAAACTGTCCAAAAAGCCTGTTTTTCAATCATAAATCCCTGGTTTTTCATCTGATGCTGTCCAAATTTGCCATGTAAATTACATATGACACACAAATTGTCATGTGCAAATTTTGGGTTTAGATTTTTTCAGTTAAATAGATGAAACCTGCAACAAATTAAGTCCAAAATTGGCTTTTGCCATTTAGCTAATATTTTCTTCATATGATTATATCCTAAATTGGCATTTGAACATCCTTTGATGCAAAGATTGTTTGAGAAGGATTATTGAAGCATTAAAAGGGAAAAATTCCAAAAGAACATATTATTAGCCCCAGCTTTACAGTAAATGATGCAGGTCTCATCTCCCTCTTGGAGGAGGGCTGCAAGCATCTGTACTGACACTTCATGCCTGTCTTTGTTTGATTATTAGATTTGTGAACAATGGCATACTATTTGAAAGTTATTACAGTTATAGGAAATTTAGTGAATATCTAAAACATTGAAACAATTTAATCCTGAGCAATAACCATAGAAGAAGTTTTTATCGACAGAATTCCTTTATTAAGAACAATCAAACACTTGCAAAGGACATACCATAAAAAAGATGAGGGATGTGTAGCTTAGTATACCAATGGATGATGATGCAAGTGGTGATGCAGGCAGACATTTCCAGACAGGGGGTGCAGGTATACAATTGCAGCCAGGTACACCTGGGCAATGCCAGGTACCTTGGCTAGTATATGAGAGAGATGTTTGAGCTTGGCTTCATGTAAATAAAAGTTTGTCTGACAGTTCCATTGTTTATAAGTTCTGAAGAAGGAATATCACAAGAAGCTGATTATATTGTGAGAAAGAAAGCAGAATAAGAAATAAACAAATTTTAAAGCAAAAATTTTAAGAAAATCTCAAAAAATTTTGTTTTTGGACAAATTAAAATAACTGATGTAAGGTTGAAGGGATTAATGCAAATAAAAGAAGAAAAATCTTCATTTCTATATTAAATTTTTTTGAGGTATGTATACATACACTTAGAATATATTTATTCTTTAAAAGGCACAAAAGCTGCTTTTTTGCAGCTATTTACTAAGATTTGAATATTTTCAGATTAACATTTTATATTATACCTGATAAAAGAGATTAAGAAGACTTATAATGTAAGGTTTAGGGAAAAATATTCTGTTTTGATTAGAATGGATTATTTTCTTGTAAATAAATTGTTAAGAAAAGCAAACTGATATTTTATATATGAGGAGAAGGAAGAGGGTTTTGCTTTCAAAACAAATATTGAATCAGGTTTGTTGTACTTGGATTTTCTTTTACACTCTCATGAGAAAGTGTTTATAGTTTTTCATACAATAGTTGATAGGGAGGATGATTCAGTGAAATTTTAAAATCATGAAATAAGTTTTTGATACTGAAGAAATGAAGGTTCTGTAAGCTTGAATGTGTGCATGAAGTGCTGGATAATGACTTGGAATTAGAAATAGGGGAGCTGAGTTCTAATTCCAGTCAGGTTCATTATATTAACTTAGAGACAAATACCAATGGGAAAGGTATTAATCCACCTCTTCTCCTCACATCTATGGTGTAAATAGTAGAACTTGTAGCAGTAAAATCATTATTCCCAAAATATTCTTACAATCTAAAAATATTTTCTGGCTTTAAATAAGCTTCAAAAGGTTGACAGGCCATAAAAAACAACCATTGTTTCTCATTTCATGCTTCTTATAAGAAATGCATTGCTTTAAAATCTTTAACATTATTATTAATTTTTATGAGTATTTCTTTCATTTTATTTTTGTTACATTTTATTGCAGTAATAATATTAGATATAAGAATTTATAAATTTTTGAGAATGAAACATTTTTACTCATGTCATAAAAAATGATATCAATAAGATGCATGGGAAGAGTGAGGAAATATTTTACTCTTCCCTACTCCAAAATTCACTATAGGCATTAGTATATCCATGACATGCTAACACCTTAACTATACAGAAGGAAGGACTAGAATAACCTAAAGAAATGAATTCCAAAAATGACTTAAGCATGAAAAATTGTATATACAGAATATAAGTACACAAACAAGTCACACATTATCTCACTAGAGAAATCAAACCACATAAACAGCAAGTAGTATATGAAAAAGGAAAAGTAAGAAGAATAACTGACTTTTAACAGGGCAAAGTTTTGTCCGGGAGGTTGACAGGCCCTGAACCCATTTATACAGGTTCAAAGGGAATATTTTTGTCTGAGCTTGTAGGCTCGGAGAACCCATGCTAAACCAGCCTTGAGTCCCATACATCCCTTGTGGGGGGGATGTTAAATATTAACAACAACTTAAGGGCATTTTAGGACATCAATAATTTCTTCAAGTCAAAAGAGAGATAATCACCTTATGCATCTCTACAGTTGTATTTTAAATACATTTCTGTACAATTACCAATGTTCATTTACAATGTTGGTCTTTTCACCTCTCCACTACCTTATATCTTAGAACTGTCTGCCATTGTTATAAATGCAAGGATTCTCATGAGAAACTTTTTTTCTTTATATCTAATTCAAATTACTTATTTGTTGAAATCTTTCTCATATTTACAATTGTAAATATGAAATCTATATGTGGTATAATCATAAGGTAGATACTACCTATCTTCTTCTTTGGGATGTTGGTGATCATGACTCTCCACAATTTTTGGTCCCTTGTATCTCTTAATAACTTTTGTCTTTTTTTTCCATCTCTCTTATAACCCTGCTCTGCCATCCATTCACTCAAGTTCATTAGGTAGGCTGTATGTAACTCTCTTCTCTCTTAGATTCAGTATATCCCATGAATATCAAATTTTTCAAGCCTTCTTTCCTCATTATGTGTCCCAGAAACCTCAATTTTCTGATCCTGATGTTAAATGTGTCTTTTTGTTGTCATTGTCTCTAGAACTTTGTTGTTGATCACACGTTTGCTATATCATATTCTCTGCATCCTTCTGTTGCTTTAAGTCTCTTCTTTATCTGTGAGGAGATTGTCCAGAATTCACTGCCATAGGAGGACTGATATTACATAACAGTTCACTAATAATCTTTGTTTCTAATGATATCATTCTATTTTTAATTTGCTCAGCTTTTGGATGGTATCTTTTGCTATCCCAATTCACCTTAGAATTTCTGTATCACACCTTCTGTCCTCTGTTAATATACTTCCTAGATATCCTAACTTCTTACACCTGTTTGATTTCAATATCTTTAATCTGTAATTTGCATGTCGGTTTGTTCCTTTTTCTGACAACCATATATTCAGTCTTCTTGAAATTGATGTTTAATCCTTTCTTCCAATTTTCTTTCAATACCTTCTGTAGCAGTTCTTGTAGTTATAAAAAACTGATTTTTTTGTGGTTTGTATTGAATACTTATTTTTACAACTATATATTAAATATAAATCTACACATATAGAATTATCTAAAAAAATAAATAATTTTGTCTACAAAGAATGTGGGTTATTATGCTTACGCACAACCTCCATAACTAGCCTAGATGCCAAGGCAACAGTAGTAAAAACAAAGTTACTGAATAGTTCATTTTGACAGGAATCACAAGGGACTTTTCATTGGATGTAGAAACATACAGGGTGTGATGAATAAGACCAAACCACCATTGAAAATAAATCCATCTGCACTGTCCATAAAAAGAGAATGAAAGTCAAACTTAAAGAATGGAATTAAGCATTTGTCGAGTTGGTCATATGAAAGTTACATTTACTTGTGACATCTTGTTGTAGATGTTTAAATGTCTGTGTCATTGAATTTTATTTTATTTTTTGTTGTTGTTAGTTGCTTTAGACTGTGATGTTTTCACCTATCCTTCATTGTGTCATGTATATTTTATTCTTCCCATTGCTATCAATTATCAAACTTCTTACTTCAGCCCCTCCTCAAACTTGATTAATTTAGAATATGCTCATCTACTCTTGCTTATAAATGCTGAGAAACTTATATAACAAGAGTGAACTAAGTTTTACCATCCCAATATTTTTTTAGTTGGTAGTAAACATCAGAACTTATAACTCATTATAAACTCACTCGAATTTTATGTGTGTGTGTGTGTTTTTTTTTTGTTTTTACAGATTAATAGGAGTAGATAGGCTCACACTTCCATGTCTATTGAACAAGAATAGTTCATTCATTCCTTGTTCCCTGATCAGGATATGGTTTACCAGTTCTCTCTCTTTCTTCTACCAGGACCACAATGATTTAACTGTCTCTACTTTTTGATGATCAGACTAGCCAGTACATGTGACTTTCTATTGTCAGGGTAGCAGGTTGGTAGTTTGCTGGTTGCTGCTTCCAACTGGTTGTTAGGGGACTGAACTCTTTAATAGCACTTAAAGAGGGCTGTTCTGATTAAGAGTCACATAATATCAGTGTATCTGTAGTACCATGTCACACATGGATAGGTGTCCCTGCATGCATTTCAGGTGGGAAAACCTGAGGCCACATTATGTGGTTTGTATTGTCATTGATGACAGTGACAATTATGGTGGTCTTTTTTCTCTCTCCTGAAGACACATCTCATGGAAATGACAACAAAAATAAATGAAACTAAGCCAGCTAACAAAAAACACCTGCCCACCTCTTTCTGTCTCCAATATTCACAGTATCCATTCCAACTTCTGCAGTGAAGAATCTTTTCTCCTGGAACGGTCGCCAGATATCTTTGCCCTATGTGAAACCAATTTGAATTCTTCCATTGCTATCAATAAATTCTTGGTTCCAGGCTATCTTCCCCTTTGCTAAAAAGATTCCAGCATTGACATGCATAGCCTTGGTGTTTGCATACTCTCCCCATTCTTGCCAAGCTTCACAGTACTACCCTCTTGGTAACTCTGACTACTCTATTGTAGCTATTGATATATCCTTCCAAGCATCCATTAAACCTGAACTCCCTATCCATAAGACCTCTTTCCATTACCAGTATGCTGACTGGAACTCATTCTGGGATTTTCTTCATGATGCCCCTTGGACTGACATCTTTGATCTCCCAAAATTGCACTACTGAGGTTTCTTCTTGGGTTAAAGTTGGCATGGATGCTTACATCTCTTCTCAGAAATACCAGGTGAAATTGCAAACCTCTTTATGGTTCATACCAGCATGCTCAGCCACCATAGTAAAAATGAACCACTATTTTTGGCTACACCAGTATGACAGTTCTTGTCATAACAGATGCCTATTTGCTATTGTTTGTAATAAATATAAGCGAATCTTTGAAGGAGCTGAGTCCTTGTATGCCAAGAAAATGAGGTACCACATAGCCTCTAACAACTTTGGCTCTCATGATTACTGGATGCTCTATAATAGGGTACTAAATAAGTGCAATGCCTCTATCTCCCTCTCTTTTCAATCAATTTGAGGTGTTATCATCATCCTCTGCTGATAAAGCTGAATGATTTGCCTATAAATTCTTCTCAAACTCTACTCATGACTCATCTGGAGTATCTCTGCCTGACTTCCCACTTAGAACTGATTTGCTGTTGAGTGCTATGCATATAACCCCTTCCATGGTTTCTGCTATCATCTCTAACCTTGATCCCCACAAAGCATGTGAACCCAATGGCATCCCTGTAATAGTCATTAAGAAGTGTTCTCCTGAACTGGCTCCTGTTCTTTCTAAACTGTATAATAAATGCCTTGCTGCCTCCTATTTTCCTGCTTGCTGGAAGTCATCATCTGTTGTTCCAATTTATAAGAACTCTGGTGAACCATCCGACCCATCCAACTATTGGCCTATTAGCCTTCTACCTCTTTTTGGGAAACTCCTAGAGGCCCTAATCAATGCTGAATCAGTTCATCATCTCTCATTGCAGTGCCTTTTCTCAGACAAGCAATATGGCTTTCGTTTCTTCAGGTCAACTGCTGATGTACTAATGATAATTGCAGAAAGAGTCTATCATGCTCTAGATAAAAATAGTGAAAAGTTACATTATTTCCGTGCACATTTTTGAGCTGATCCAGTTATTTTTATCAAATCATGAAATGCACATTATCCTGAATAGACACCCATCTAAATCCTTTTGTACTAACACAAGTGTCTCCTAGGGCTTCATCATTGGTCCTATGCCATTTTTAATCTTCATTAACAATCTTCCTAATGACATCAACTCTCAACTTCTCTCTATTAATAATCTAAGAGACCCCTCTCTAAATTCCATCAGCATAACTGAAAGTGACTTGTTGCATCTTCTCGGGCTAACATTCTAAGCTGACATGAAGTAGAAAGACTATATTGAATTCATTGCTAGGTCAGCTGCTAAGAAAGTCAGTTCACTGCATTGTGCGAGGCAATTTTTCTCTTTGGCATCTATCTTGCATGTCTATAACTCTACCATTCATCCATGCTTAGAATATTGCTGCCATATATGGTCCAGTGCCCTGAATTTTAACTTGAGCTCCTTGATAAGATCCAAACAAGAATCAGCCATATTATAGGTCCTGATCTGGCAGCTTCATTTCAGTCACTTGCTGCAAGTTTGCCTCTCTCTGCCTTTTCTATAAATATATTCATGGTAATTGTTCAAATGACCTCTTCACTATGCTAACTAGAATTTAAGTACTATACTAGACTGACAGCAAGATCTCATCAATTTACAAACTGCAACTCTTCTGGATGGTCTGCTTGTTTAAGTCAGTGAATGCTGCCATAATTCTTGCCTTCAGTTCATCTTTGCTCTTACAAGGAGTTTTCTTGGTCTCTTGCTCAGCTGTGACCAACAGATAATAATCAAGGCCGTTGTAGTCTGGGGAGTTAGGTGCACCCTGTATGTGTATTCTGGTTCATAAAATGTTTATATTAACTAACTGGATCAGAGGATATTACACAGGGACAGACAACTAAGATATTATCATTACACACACATTTTGACAATTACTGCCAGGATAGGATGATTATATGCATATTAAATATAAATTTGCACATGTAAAATTCATAAATGAAATGAATTAAGTTAGGCTAGAAAGAAAGAATGAGGAGATATTAATACAAGCTTGTTGAGCCTCTTGGGAGGTAGACATGTCCACTGAGTCAGTTAAGTAATTGTTATTGAGCCTAATCCAGTTGGCAAAGAATTATGGTTGCACATACAAAGAAACTGAGTAATAGCATTGTGCTTCATCTTAGAAATTTGGACAACTTAAGACAGCTACATTTATCCATTTATGTTTTGCATCAGACTTGCAGAGGAAATCTGACAGAATTTTGATATTTTTACTGTCTGCCATCTTTGAGTTGAGGGATGATTTTGTCCTATGTCAGTCGGACTCATTTTGTTTTGCAGTTTTGTGTTTTGTTTTTTCTTTTTTTCTCGGGAGTTACAGAGGAATCACTGTCAGAAAAGACAGCCATTTTGGGTAAATAAAGTTCTTTGTTTTAATCAGTTCAAAACCATCAGGAGATAGAAATTGAACAAATTGACAAGTAAGATCCCTGTGAAGTATGAAAGGGCTGGAAGTAGCAATTAAAGAAAAAATAATGGAGAACACAATATTTCTAACCTGTGATTATACACTGATTGAGTTCATCTGTAAAGTTAGTTTAAATTTTGTGCAATTGAATAACAAAGTGGAAAAATCTGTGCAACAAGCTTCATCCTCGAGAAAGACTTCATCAGACTAATGTTTTTATTGATGAAATTATCTATGAAGGAGCATTAGTTATGATTATATACTGAGGGGAAACACTGAAGATATGGAAATGCTAAGTTCAAAACATTTTTGAGTTTTAAATATTTTTAAAAAATTTTGTGAGTTTAAAATTTTTGAGTTACATTTTTTCTTTTTTATCAGACTTGTCTGGACAATGAGACAATCTTATTCATTTCCACTATCCTTTTCTTTATGCTTTCATAAATTTTGTTTTTAAGTATCCCACATTGTGATAAGAGAAGTTTGCCAAGAAAGGTAAAATGTAAGAATCTGCATGTAAATTTATCATGAATGATTTATCAGTGCACTTTCTATACATATTCCCTATAGTTAAATGCTTTTTAATATTAAACTGTTTTCAAAACCTTATTACAGAATATGATAAGAACAGAGGATAAATCTCATTCTTGCATTGTGGAATGTTCTCTGTTAATTAGAGATCTGGTTTATGAATTTCTAGTATAGAAAGATTTCAGTTCAACCTTTTGGAACTAATTTGTATATTAAAAATGAATTCAGTTTTCCTACTAGATAAGAAAAAATAGTTAAAGCTTTTCCTCATATGGGAGGATGATCATAAGGAAATATATTTGGTCTGCTGCCTTCCCCTTTCCCTCAATATGCTCTGAGAGTGTCAAATTCCATAAGCTCTCCTTCCTCATTACGTGTCAAAAAATTTCAGCTGTCTCTTTTTGATGCTGAGGCTGTGTCCTTTTTGTTTCCATTTTCCATAAGACTTCTTTGTTGCTTATATGCTCCATCCATGAAAGTCTAAGCATCCTTCTGTAGAACCTTATATCTGCTGCTTACAGTTTTCTCTTCATCTGTGAAGAATTTATCCAGCATTCACTCTCCTACAAGAGGAATGATATTGCATAACATTTCAGTACTATTTTCTTTGTTTCTAATGAAATTTTCCTGTTTCCTTAATAATTTGTTCAGCTTTTCAAATCCAGTGCATGTTGAATTTTGGTGTTGCATGTTCCAAACTCTGTTAAAACATTTCCCAGATATTTGAACTTCTGTACTTGTTTGATGTTGATATCTTCAGTATGTAATTCAGATCTTGAGCTTTTTCTTTTGCAGACAGCTATACTTCCTGATAATTTGATTCTTTCTTTTTGTTTCCCTTCACTACTGTTAAGGAAGCTCTCTAGTTTTTCCTCCTGTGTCTACCTTCAACAGTGTTGTCTTCATATCTGTTATTGTTAAGATTGCACCCACCATTAATAAATCCTGGTAGGATCTCCAGTTCCCTTAGGATAACCTTGCTGGAGCAGCTGAATGAATATTGCTTAACCATAAACATTATTCTTTTGAATTTATCATTTCTGATACATTTCAACCAATTTATTATTTTGTTTTCATAAAGTGAATGCTACAACTGGTAACCCGTTGTTTTTTTAACTTTCTTTTCATTATCAAACTGATGTCAGTTATTCCTGCTTATCTATACTTGCATGACATGATTTGTATGTTATTGATGGATGTTATATCTACATCATCAGCTTTTGTTATTATTATATTATATTCCTTGCTATTTGAACCAGCATATACTCATCTTGGTTGTTACATTCTTTTTAAGCCACTGTACCATTGGACCTACTTCAAGAGTCTGTTCTTACACTTGGTAACAATCTCGGTATTTTGAGACAAAACCTTTGTTCAATCTACAGGGGTAGATTGTTCTCATTCCACTTTCCACGCTTTGGGGATATTTCATATCAGTTAATAATTACCACTATTATTCACCTTTGTGTTGCTTGCATATTTCTTCTATTGAACCAGATTCTCAAATACCATGAATCCAAATATGCCATTAGGCCATATGTCTCTTCAACAAACTAGTAGTGCCATTTTGGAACATTCAGCACAATGTATGTATTCAGGTGGTTGTCTAAATAGCAAGATATATAATAATGATGATTCTTTATCTAAAAATTCTAATATCAGTTTTTGTTCCTAGCATTGCAATATACTTTAGAGCAAACAAGTTGATATTTTGTAACCAGTTCTCTTATACATTGGATGGCATTCAATATCATCACTTGATAAGACACCAGAGGTGTTGAAACAAAATGGCTATTTTTGTAGTGATTTTATAACCTATTTATGTTATAATTATTTTTTTAAATAAATAATTATATATATATATATATATATATATATATATATATATATATATAATTATTTTTTTAAATAAATAATTATATATATATATATATATATATATATATATATATATATATATATAGAGAGAGAGAGAGAGAGAGAGAGAGAGAGACTGATACATGTTTTTTAAAAAAAAAACAAGTATTACTTTCTTTTTACTTTTTAATTAAATTTATCTAATCCTTAAAATATTGTCTGAATGTTTGTTATTGGGTGCTCTCAATCTTGTCAAGTTCCATGGTTATATACATTTGTCATCTTTTTCATACACAAATACTTTTAAAACTTTGCATTAACCAATTTACTTTATGGAGATATCAAGAACTCTGGACTGGCAAAAGAAATACCTCATTAGTTAACACTTTCACTGCTACTCATTTGCCCAGTGCTGCCCCCATCCAGCCAGCCATTTTTAAAGAAAATGCCAAATTTCAATCTACATGTTTTATTACACAGAAAACTGGCACCAGTGTGTTTTACAGCATTCCAATTTCATGGATATACCTGGGAATGACTTACCAGATCAGTAATGGGTATACACATGATATATTTTGAAGCATTGTCCTTTGTGGAGTGGGACTTCACACTTTTTGCAGAAGTACCTTGTTTCTGAGTGTTTTCCAGCTTTTTTGCAGACTCTGCATGGCTTGGAAGGGTACCTTTTCTTATTGGTTGGTGGAATTTCTACCAAGTCATGAGCTTTCATTCCACCAACCAGGAGACTGACAGGATCAATTTTAGGTGCCCTTGGACATACCACAGCTTAAGGAGCTTCCCCTTCATTTTCACAGTCAGAGGAATGATGGTCAGGGATGGCAGCCTCGGCCTGACCAAATTCTGCAAAAATGTCATCAATCAGTTCCATCCTGAAATCCAGCAAATTTTTTTCTGTGGATTTGCCTTGTTGTATAGGATGTGGGAGTTCACAATGCACAATTAAAACAAATATAGCACAAATTTCTTGCTCCACTTGATGGCTTTGCATGTACAGGGATAATATTTTGCCATCTGGTCTAGTTTGTCCTCACCTGACATATGTTTGTTCTAGTCCAACACAGTTTTAGAATTGGCTGATTGTTCTTGTCCTGAGTACCAGAATCTTCCATCCTAGAGTCATGGAGAGTGGAGATCAATTTCACTGAGCATTTGTCCTTCCACACGAGCACTAACACATCTCCATCCCTATGAAATGTCACCTGTCCCTGCTGAAGGTGATCAGCTTCCTGCTGCAGGTCACAAGGAGCACCATGGTTTAACTGAAGTGTACCACAAACATGAACTTTCCGCTCATCTTCCAGAAAGAATTTGGCCAATGCGACACTGTTGTAATAGTTGTCCAAGTACACTTTATAGCCAAAGCCATACAGGTGCTCCAGAAGTCCACCACAGATCTGCTGAACTGTTCTGCTAATACCACAATAGAGTTCATAGTTACAGACGTAACCACTACTCGACTCAGAAACAATGTACCTTTTCATCCCATATTTGTCAGGCTTCTGAGGATTATAGACCTGAAATCTCACATGGCCATGCCATTTGAGCATCCCTTCATCTAGGGAAAGTTTTTCCTCAGGAGTGTACACAGCTTTGAACCTGTTTATAATGTAATCATAAACAGGACGGATCTTGTAGAGCTGATCTTCATCATTGTCAGGGCGAGCATTATTGTCCCTGAAGTGAAGAAACTTCAGAATCAGAAGATATTTATCCCTAGCCATGGTCTCTGAATAAAATGGAGTCACCACTTTCCAATCAGTGCTCCAGTACATCTGAATTTCAGGCTTTTTCACTATTCCTGTGTTGAACAGTAGGGCCAAGAACAGCCAAAAGTTTTCCGTTGTCAAGTCCTTCCACCGGCGACAGTGAGAATACTGTTTCAGATTGGAGTGTTCTTGGAAATATTGTTGAGCATATCTATTTGTTTCTTGCACAATAATGTTTACAAGGTCATCTGTGAGAAACATTTTCAACCGCTGAAGGCAACACCTTGGATCATTGGGCTGCATATTTACGCCTGGAGTGCCAGTGAACTGATGTACATGTGGAAGTCTGTCAATATTTGTCCAGTCCCCCACCTGACTTTGATTTCTCCTGCCCTGATTTCATCTACCATGGGCTGGA
Source organism: Acanthosepion lycidas (assembly GCA_963932145.1). NCBI lineage: Eukaryota > Metazoa > Mollusca > Cephalopoda > Sepiida > Sepiidae > Acanthosepion > Acanthosepion lycidas. The sequence goes on from OZ010576.1 coordinate 49,197,835, forward strand.
GCCGCCTGTGGAGCATTACCAGGATTAGCAGGGCCAGACCTGTGCACAGTGGGTGCTGTAGGCATTGCAACAGGCTCACCAGGTGCTGCAGGCATTGCATTATTTACTACACCAGCGGTGCCTACACCTACGGGCTGACCATCACCTTGGCCATGATGAACATTCACGTCAACATCACCGTGATCACTCAAAGCATCGCTAATATTTCCATCAGTTTCACTTTCATGACCATTACCATCCTTCCACACGTACTCGGCATCATCAGAATCAGAATTTTCACTAAATCGAGCATCTGCATGCTAGCTGCATTTCCGTCAGGAATATTTTCAAATTAGATACGAAACTACCATGACATAGAGAAAAATTGAGACTGACTAATAATTTGCATGATAGAACAGTTAGAATTTCCCATATTTTATGATAGATGGCGCAACGGGATACTCATATCAGCAGTATGCAAAAAACGTAGGTTTCTGTACTTAGCCAGCTGGAGCAAGATAAGAAAAATGAAGATCTCCGTAGTTAGCAGTGGAAGTGTTAAATACACCAATAATTGTTTAAAACAATGCTTTTAACATTGTTCATTTTTGGAAATTTTGATTTTATGATTAGAGCTTCTGATATTGGGAGTTTTTATTACATTTAATATTAGTTATTGAGAAGGGAAATACAAGTGTAAATAACACAATGATCCATGGGGTAGCAGGTTAACAATATGTTATACTTGATGCAATAGTAATATTATCCCTTTCCTCTTAAGGAAACATTTAGAATACAGCTAACAATTTAGATATTTCTGAATGAGTTTGCATGTAGGTAATCCTATATACCTACAGAGAGAGGGTGAGAAAGATAAGTGAAAATTAATTATGAACAATCTATTAATGTAATCCACAATATCAAAGATAGAATTTATTAAAAAATACATCAAAACTCTAAACCACTTTTAATCATTACATGCATAGATTAACAAAGCAAATTCCGGCAATAGGGGAAAAAACTGGACAATATCATAGCTTAATGGATAAGAATGTCAGAACTTAATGAACAAAATTGTCATAGCTTAATGGGTACAAATGTCATGGCCTAATGGATAAAAATGTTCTAACCTAATGGGCAAAAATCTTATAACTTAGTAAATAAAAATTTCATAGCCTAATGGATAAAAGTGTCATAATTTAATGTATAGAAATGTCATATCTTAAATATTGCAGCTTGATGTACCATATCAGATAGTGCAGTGATACACACTATCTCAGCAAAGAAGAAAATCAGCATCATAATGGAAGTGTTAAGATCAAAATAATTTCCCTAGGTTAGTCACTGGATATGAGTAGTATCAGACTAAGAACAGTACAGCTCTACAGAATGAATAAATACTGAATGTGAGAGATGCTTGAGGAGGGCTGGAGTTTTGTGCGGTCAAAAAGATCCACTTTTGATGTGTCATGCCAGCAGTGAAATAAATATATAATGTTTGTAATTTGTTTGTTATTGCTAAAACTCTATTGAATGTTATAGGTAAAGCCTTAGACAAAGAATTGAATAGCTGATGTGATATGAAAAAAGTTTCAGAGGTTTCCTTAGTTGGCTAGCATTTATGTATGAAATAATCTCCATACAAAAGCTAATAAAAGAGAAGAAAGCCAACACAACGTCCTTTATGTAAGCAACATGAAATCTGTAGAAATGAAATCAACTCTTTGATAAAAAAAACAAAAAAAAAAAACACTGAATATATTAGGTTGGTGCAAAAATAATGTCGTTTTCTCACATATGTTACTATGTGAGAAAACGACATTATTTTTGCACCAACCTAATATATTCAGTGTTTTCAAAACTCCACCTAGCCTCTCGGTTGTGTTTTAGCAATACAACAATAGTGACTTAATAAAACAAGGACAGCCACAAAAGTAAATGGATGAAATCAAACGTGTCATTCTCTTTGTCTTTCTCTCTCTCATTCAAAGATACCAAAGTAGGTGATTTCACCTTTCCTGTATCAGTTGTCAGTCGAAACAGTTCGATTCCCTTAAGGTCTCATCAGGTCCAATCAAATGTGTTATATTTATTTTGTAAGAACACTAAAACTCTGCTCATGGGAATGAAAATAACAATGCTCTTAGTCAGCAGAAGGTGAGAGGATTGCATTATCTTTTCTGTTTGTCTGTTTATTAATGAAAAAGATAAAGACATTTAAGGTAGTGACCTCAGAACATTCAGAGTTTATAAAATAAATATTCTACAGCATCTATAGATATTTATTCTAAACAATTTTATTCAACCATAAAACCCTCAGTTACAGATGACTAAACCTTTTATGGTATCACTCTGGGGAATAATAAGATTATCATTCCAAAAGTCATTTGAATTAAAGAATTGATTCTTTGTGTCAAGGAGGTTTGAAGCCAGTGTATCCTTCAGACTTATAGGTTTATTTTCAGGTTTATAATCCATAGAGAAAGAGTAAATTCTTTTTTTGTGGGGAAAATATAAATTGGGTGGTGTGGAATAGGTTCACATCTCAAATAATATATTTGGGGTTGTAATTCCAAGGTTCAAAAGTCAAATCTCTCAAGGCCAAAAGATACTGGGAGTATAAATGAAAAGGGGCAAAAACTCCATAGCCACAACTTTCAACATATAACAGCATACTTCATCTGCAAAGAACAGAGAATCCTGTTGTCATCCAAAGTCATTGTTTTGAACAGAGGTAAAAAAAGTTGTGATTGATTGAGACTGGTAGGCAAACATAAAAATTAATATATTTTGAGGCCTACTAAAGTAGACACATCTTGATTTTGATTTTCTTTTTTGACAAACAAGAACACAAAAATTGTTTTTGGAAGGAAGATTTTATTTTATCCTTTGTTGTTTTGTATGTAAAAATATGCCAATCTCAAATGTTAGTTCATACAAAAACTGGCTCATTTTTTCACAGATGATATCATTTTAAGCAACCTATGAAACAAAAGTAATTCAGTATTAATACCTGGAGATGCTCTCCAATTCTATTTCTGCTGAATGAAGGAAACTACACTATGCTGACTTTCACACCTGTCCCAAATTTTGTTACATACTTCTTCCTTCAATTTTATCATGCACCTGCTATTTTGACCTCATCCAAGAGGGAATAATGATTTCTCTGCTGATATAGTCTACCAAAACAGAATTGTCTACCTCTCTTTTGGATGGGGCTTTGTTATATTCCTCAAGTTTGATTTGAAAGAATCTGAACAACTTTTGGAATGAGTTTTCTGACATCAACTGAAACATGGTGATAGAAACAACAATGATGAAGATACTGTTGTCAGTAATTGTATTTCTTAACTCTCATAAGAGTGCTGCTGAAGTCTGGTTAAATTTTTAAAATCTGGTTCAAACTGAAAAGACATGAATTAAAATAGTTTATGGAATATTACCAATTCATCCTCTTAGAATTTTTATCAAAATTTGAGGTCTTAAATATAAACATCTCATTTTTTCATTTTTGTCAATGATATCTAAATAATTTGTATTTGAGTTTCTGTGAGTGGTATTTATATTTTTTTACAATTGGACTAATGTCATCATCTTTGTTGCTGTGATCACAGCATTTTTGCCTATTATTCACTCTAAGTAAACTTCAGGAAATATGAAACTGAACCCTGTTTTAAATGAGGTGCCACAGTTTTCAGTTCACTATCTATGTCTCGGGGTATTTGATGTTGCTGAATTGTTTATTTATTGCTCATCCTGTTGCCAATGAATCTATCTGTACTGTCTGGTTCAGGGATTAATCTGAGAAATTATTATGTCACCAAAATCACTAACCTAACACTTTAATCTTATAGGAAAATCCCAAAGTTAGAACTTGGTGCTTCCAATCTAATATTCTTGCCTCCTTTTCTGCTGCCATATAAATAAGCAAAATGAAACATGGTGCTAAACTGATTTACATGTATTTCTTGTAAAATATATTAGGTTTATTTTCTCTAAATTTAAAAATCTTATCTAAATATCTTAGTTATCAGAATGCAAAAATAAACGTTTTTAACTTTTTATGCCATGCAAAAGTATTTACCTGAAAACAGTACACAAAAAGTTCAAGCAAAGGACAACCAAAAAACAAACAAAGCAATGATAAATAAGGTTCACTGATGGCTCAGAGACCCCCTTCATTAATAAATCATATGATATCACTCATAGCTGTACAAAGGTTATATATGATATAGAAGTAGTATTGTGGCTTATATGTGATCAGCTTACTGTTCATTTATTCTCTTTCATTAATAGTGTTTTCTTTCACTCAGTAATCCCTTGTCATGGATTTACCATATTTTTCTAATCATTTCATTACAAGCAAGACAATAAAGCCTCTAAGAAATCTTAAGAGTGGTTATTAGCTTATAATTTTGAAAAGCTCTCTGATGATTGTGACAAAGTATAGTAAGATTATGACTTCCATTCTTTGTTCAATGCATCAACTGATTTTCTTATGATGTGGAAAAGGAAATTTTATTAATCTTTCCAAGTAGAACATTTAACTCTAAAACTGTCATAGGTTCAACCATAATTCTGAGCAGCATAAGAGAGAAAAGGACTTAAGTTTTTTAAACTCCTACATTTATTCGAATTAGTTGTGTCAAATGTAGTGAGGGGGGTGTCATTCTTAATGAGTAGAAGGAAAGAAGCAAAATTATTTAACGAGACAGAATTTATTTGATTACTGAAAAACAGATCAAATATTTGAACCATAGCAGTAATTGATTTTATTAATTTGCAGTTTTTGTCATTTGTTTGAATTTGGAACTTTCTTTCATCTTTTGTTTAGTACAGCATTTCATATGTTCTTCGAATTAGTGTTCATTTCTTTTTGTTTTGGGCTGGAATTTTTAAACAACCAAAGGTTGTGTTTTATGCTAATGGTTGTCAATACAATTATCAACTCACACAAAGCCATAAATAAATGAGTTTTGTCTTGAAAGTCAGACATTTAATAGTAATGGAAAAATGGTCTACCTAGGGCAATGGCACCTTAGTCTCTTCAAAGTACTGAAAAACTATCTGCAAAGTTCTTTTTCTAGATTGCTATCAGCTTCTTCATTAAAATTTCTTTGATCTCATAAATGATGTTTCAGTGGAAATTTGAGCTTTGCGAAAAGCTAAAAACCACAGAGAGCTAAATCTGGAGAGTGTGTTTGGAAGGGGGCGGATTTACCAGTTTGATTTGATGTTTTGCATCCCGCCCCCAACTCCGCACCCAAATCTGCATGAGACATGAATTTATTTTCTCCATCATTTCTCCAGTTACACAATACACTTGATCGCTTCTCACTGCTGTCTGAATGACCTCACAGGAGAGTGTCTATTTTCATAGGACTGACTGGTAGCCAAGGGACATCAAGGTCATTCAATCAATTCTCACTCACACAGTGATGCTATTGAATGATTTTGTGTACTGACTGAGTAACACCATAGGAGAATGTCTGTTTCCATATGAGTAATTGGTTGCTAAGTTAGATCAAAGCCATAAAAGTAGTTCTAAATATTTAAAATGGCTGATCTCTTTTCATATATATATATATATATATTATAAATGTTAGACTTAATGGGTACATATGGTTGAGAAAACAAACTTGTTTTTTTTATTAAAACTAATGGCCAATAGATTAAGAAATCTTACTAAAGAAAAATGTCTTCTGATGGGAGTCAAATCTGTATTCCCTTTTTCAATCAGGAAAAGCTTAGATTTTTCTTGTTGCATCAATATAAAATCGGTGTGAGGTATAGATATATATATATATGACAAAAGTGAAAGAAGTGCCTTTGCCAGTGTAAACCCTGAATATTACTTGTTATCTCAATATTTCCATATCAATGAGAATTGCTTATCTATGAGTGTGTATAAATGGGGTGAGTCAATAAGTCCATAGCAAGGCACAGGCATGAGTTGAATTTTGACCTGAAATTTTCACTCTATAATGTCCAGTCTATGTGATCAGTGGAAAAGTGTTGGTTTAAGTTGTACTGAAAAGGATGGAATTTCTGCTAATAATTAAGTATTTGTTGCATAAAATAAATGCTTTACTCAAGTTATTGATGTATCAAATTTATATATTAGGCAATTTGATGTGATGTAATGGTAACCCAGCATGTCTTGCTAGATGAATTAAACTGAGTATCTGTCTATACTTCTGAGATGAAGTATTATGTACACTATTTATATTATTCGGACTATTGTCTTCATCTTTGTCACCATATGTAATATGTTTCAGCCATTCGGCCTTCTTCAGGTGGTTGGAATGCTGAACTGAACCCTTTATTTCACTTACTGAGGTAGACTGTTCTAGTTCCATGTGACATGTTTAATGGATGTCAGTTATCAGTTATCTCCTGTTAAATCCCCTCTTCAAGTTCCCCACTGCCTTAAATGGGTATTGAACTCACATTCTTTGGGTCCTGTCACTGGATCTAACTAATGCCTTTATCCACTGTGCCGTGTGTCCTTGAAACTGAGTAGTGAGTGAGTGCTCCATATTTGTATTCTTCTGCCATATGTAAGCTATGCTTAGTAAATATATATATATATATATATATATATATATATATATATATATATATATATATATATATATATATATATATATATATATAATTTGCACAAATCAGGCTGTCTACTAACTCTAGTTATAAAGATATTTTGACAAATATAAAACTAAATATGTAGATGCACTAATAAAAAGCAAACACAAAGTTAATCTAGAATACCTTCACAATAATAAGAGTGACAAAAATGCATAAACACAGAAAATCCAACATAATTTAGTTTAACCCACTGTATAACAGGGATGTCCAAACCAACATAAGCAAAATTTTCCTTAATTTATTCCACAAACATTTCAGCAATATTCTATTGCTCAACAATATTTTTAACAAGAACATCATTAAAATTAGCTACAGCTGTACATAAAACCTTGAGCCGTATGTAGCACAACATAATAATTTAATATTAAACAAATATTTTAATAGTAATAATCATACTGACAAAAATTGTCATTGCTGAAGAAATAGTACCTGCCCACTAAATTTTAAATGCATGAGTAAAGGTGTTATTTACAAAGCTATCATTAAACATAATGGTGAGACTAAATTTTATTTTGGTTCCACTGCTAACCATTGGAAATCTGATTTTACCTTCATAAAATAACACTCAACAATAAGCAATATTCAAATACCACAGCACTCTCCAAATTTTTCTGGGAAATTAAGACAGATATAGTAAATTGGGATCTCATAATATCACTCAGAGCTGTACAAAGGTTATATATGATATAGAAGTAGTATTGTGGCTTATATGTGATCAGCTTACTGTTCATTTATTCTCTTTCATTAATAGTGTTTTCTTTCACTCAGTAATCCCTTGTCATGGATTTACCATATTTTTCTAATCATTTCATTACAAGCAAGACAATAAAGCCTCTAAGAAATCTTAAGAGTGGTTATTAGCTTATAATTTTGAATAGCTCTCTGATGAAAAAAACTGTCCTTAACTTTACAAACACACTAAGTCAAAAAAATAAACTCCCATTCTTAGATGTTCTCTTAGAATATGGTAACACTTTCGCCACTTCATTGTACAAAAAACCATTAGCAGAAACCCTTGCCATCTTAATTTTAAGAGTGAATTCTCACTTAAATAAAAAAGAAAGTGTTAAAAAATTCCCTAAAGAGAGCACACATGAATTCATCCTGTTCTCTACTTTTCCTTAAAGAACTCAACAATGCAAAACAGGTACTAGTTAACAATTGTTTTCCTAACTTTCTCATTGACTACCAGATTAGACTATTTCTTTCCAAGGTAAATGATAATAATGATACTGAACAGACAGACAAAAACAATGGCATAAACATCTACAAAAGCCAAATACATGGCAACTATAAGCAAGATGAATCTTCACTTAGTGTATTTCTATATATTTCTAACTCAGTTGACCCAAACAAAAAAATAAATTATCTATTACAAAAAATTTAAAATTGTAAACTCATCATTAAAAATAACAACACACCTGCAAAATCAAAACTAGAAAGAACCAACATTATTTACGAGTTCAAATGCCCCTGTGTTCCTCATCAAACCAAACTCATAAATAATTACATAGGTCAAACTACTACATGCCTATCCAGATGCCTTATGTTATACCTATCAGACCATAATTCCATTAGAACTCATTTAAACATGCACACAAAAACCTACCTGACTCCATCCAAAACATAATAGAAAATACAAGCATAATAACCTCATCCACGTCTAAAAAAGATTAAAAATAATGGAGGCCCTAATAATAATTAAAAAAGCCAGCACTTAATAGCATTAACTATGAACTCAGAAATACAATGTGCTGACCATGTTTGAAAAATAAAATATTCCTATAACCTATTCCTATTTCTAGATATATACACACAACCCATACATTCAGTTAAGAGTAAAAATAAAATCATTCTTGATAATGGCTAAAAGTATAAACAAAAGTGCTCAGACATGCAAAACATTTGAACAGTTTTTACACACATTGTGTCCAGAAAAGAAAACATTTGTATGAACTCAAGAAAAATTAAATAAAAAGCTTGATTGCAGTATCTTAATATATATCTATATATATTTCATTAAAGATGACTGAAAAGGTTGGATCTAATTCAATTAAACATATGAATGAGATTTCTTTTTCTGTAAGGAAATTTTGGGGTATTCTTACAAAATTCAATATTTTTAGAGTAGGCACAATAAGAACTGTGCCTCTGATTATTTCTTAACTGGCATTTGCCAAATCTTGCCCAAGAATCTCTTCATCAAATTTTAACCTTTCTATCAATCAGGTACTTAGAAAGAAAACAAACAACTTCCAGATACAAAAAAGAGAATTTAACTGAATTAAATTTTATTTAGCAAATAATGTGATTGAATGCCCCCATCTTTATTGTTTTTTTTAGTTTGTCCTTACTGAGAATGATGTTGCATTTTTACAGTCTTAAGAGGAATGTATATTTTTTCCCAACTTACTAATCTGAGTAGCAAAGTCTGTTCCTCCAGCAAAGAAAACTTAAAACCAGACAGGAATATATATATATATATATATATATATATATATATATATATATATATATATATATATATATATATAAAGTGTACACTGTTTCATGCTGATATGCAATTGTTAGGCTATCACTGCTGAGTGTTGACTTCAATGTCCACTTTTTATATTTACATATGCTCTATCTCTGATATTGAGCACTTTAACCCATAAACACAGCATGCCTTTAAACTATATTTTATCATATATACAGGGTGTATTAAAAACATTTTACAAAATTTAGGGGCATATTCCTCACAACAAAACAGGTAAAATGTCCATATAAACATATGTCCAAAAGGCCATTGTTGTATCTCAAGATAGCAACATATAACAAATTTTCAAAATGTCCTCCACTTGCTTCTACACATGCATGCACCCATTGGATCATTGACTGGCAGACCATTTCAAATACTCCCACTCACTTTTGAGTGGTTTTGCAAGCCCCCTTGACAAGTTGATGAAGTGTCTCTGCATTATTAATGTCTGCTGAAACCAATTGTTTTAGGTGACTCCATAAATAAAAATCCAAAGGATTGAGGTCAGTGGAACATGCAGGCCATTAAACTGGTTCTCCCCTACCCATCCATCTTTCATGATAGATGTGAGCCAGTGCATCAGGAACAATGTGACTAAAATGTGCTGTCAAAATACAGGAGCTGTCTACAGGGGATATAAGATGTGCTGGGAGAACATATGGACCTACCAGACAGTCACCTACAATTCCAGCCTGCACATTAACTGTAAATTGATGGTGTCTAGCCTGTATTGTATCATGGGGATTTTGATCTGCCCACAAATGTTGGTTGTGTAAATTTGTTATTCAATCTCTTCCAAATGTTGTCTCACCCATAAACAAAAGATATGAATAACAGATCAGCAGTTCATGCAATAAACCACTGATAAGTGTTTTCCCATGATGAGTGATCAGAGGGCAAAACACACTGCACACATTGCAAATGATACAATACAGGAGCTGCTCTTGAAGTACCTTCCATGAGGTTCTATGAGATGTATGACATGCTAGGGCCACTTGATGTGTGCTGATACCTGGATCGCCTCTGAAGGCTCGTAGAATGTGTTGTTCATGGTCAGGTGTATGAGTTATGGATCCTGTCTCAGCAACTTGATGATGAAAACCAGCAAAAGTTAGATGACTCAGATGCCTTTGGTCTGGAAACACAATCTGATACAGCCATGCATTCTTTAGCATTCAACTGACCATATGTAAAAACCATATCTGGCTGCTCATGATAGGAATATGCTACCATTGTTGAACAGAACATTTCTCAGTTTACTTAAACATTGAAGACAGACTAGCCACAAATGTACATGAATGACAAATGTAACCTTGTCTACATGGCAACATAGTGCCATATACCATACTTTAAACTTAATAACTAAAAAATCGATTTGTAGATATATGTTTATGGACTTTTGTCCTTGTTTTAGTGTAAGGAACCAACCTGTAAAGTATTTTTGACTCACCCTATATATATATATATATATATATATATATATACATATATCACAAAAAAACAAACATTTGCCTAACTTCTAACTTTATGCACATAATGAAATTTTTTTCCAACTATCTATTAGGTATCTGCAATATTTCTCAACTTACTCCTTTGAAAACTAAGGACTGAAATACATCTGATTTTTGCTAGAAATCTTTGCAAATACTTACTATTTAGTTTGACTGACTGACTGATTGATTGATTTGATTTGATTTTATGGCTTATCAAACTTTTACAGGTTATTTAAAACCAGGGAATATTTTTGGAGATGATAATAATAATTTACTGATATAAGTCTTATCAATTAACCAATAGCTAGTGGGAGAAAAGGTGGATTCATACCTTTGCCCAGGGTTTTGCATGTAAGTAAATATAATGAATCTGACTGAAACTGGCTCTTTGGTTAAAATTCTGATCAGTTATCCATTATACCACCCACGCATATAAGTTTATAGTTCCTGATATCCCCAAAGAGTAACCCATCTAGGTAGTGACATTGCTTGACATTTCTTAACTTTAGCAACATTTTTATGTATATGTTTCTAGAAAGAAATTCCATCATCTCTTGTATGCTAAAAAACATTACTACTGCTCTTAGTATCACTGGAAGTTGTTGTCTTTGAGATAGAAGAAAAGAAATAAAGAATCTAAGTGTATAAACTACTTGTGGAATTAATGAAAACAGATAGTAGATATTTGCTAAGTTAAAACTTAGTTTGATATGAAGACACAAGGAATGGTTCTTTATTGTTGAAATCGAACTTCAGAACAGGACTATATTTCATGAGCACTTGAAATTGAAGCTCTTTGTCATTAAATTTCTTTATAGGCACATTTACCTTTTAAATAACATTTTGGACACCATAGGTTAAAAAGAATATTTTTGGAATGGAACAAATGATGAAAAAAAAATGTTTCCATTCTATTCCTTCAATGGATGGAGATAGGATTCTCATACAAAAGTATGCTTGGGAATTGAAGAAGGAAATGTTAGAATAGATGCCATTGTTGGAAGATGAGATGTTCCTTATCTTTTAATTCTTCTTCTACTACTATGATCACAATTGTTAAATCATATAACATCATGTTACAAAATCAAATACCATATTCTGTGACTGAAACCACCAAAGAAGAATTTTACAGAAAAACTCCAATATAAAAAGGAAATGTTTATGAATGCAAAGAGAAATGAACAAAAATCCAGGACTGTACAAAGATTTTTATAGTTTTTATATAACAAGAATATCAAGTTGAAAAGAAAATGTCTAAAATCCGAACAGATGTGAGGAAGGAAATCTATTTTTTACAGTGGAGAAAATGGGATTCTAAAAAAAAAAAAGGTTCAGTTTTTAGCTCCAAGGTAATTTTCTTTCCTTCCATCTGGGCCTGAATAATCTGAATGCAGCATTTTTCTTTTTTATATGAACAAATCCAATCTTTTCCAATTAAATTTAGCCTACATTTAGGATTTTCTAAATATTTGCAACAGTGTTACTTTTTTTTTTTTTTATTTTGCATCCTTTCAATATAATTATTGAATTCCCAACAGAAATTTTTATTAATATTAACTTAAGCCAACCTTGAGGTAAACCATGCAGTCACTGGAAGGACATTGTCCACCAGGACCTCCAGCAGGTATTGAAGGATGTTCTGCCAAGATGATGACAGCTGGAGGGACAAGATGGCTCACATGGACTCAAAACCTTCAATGGAATAAGATTCAGCAGCAGAAGCAACTGAAAATAAATACTCCACGTTTTTTTTTTTACAGCCCTACCATATTCCTATACCCAGGGTGTTTGCAATATTCATTTTTTAGACGCATAAGATGCAAGTTTTTTAGGTGGATACTTGCTCAAAAATTCTCAGGTCCTTAATCTTAGTCCCAGACATCAATATATACTTCTGACCATATATTAGTACAACAGAGTGGAAAATTTTTGAGAAGAGAATTTAGGAGCAAAGTAAATTCTATATTTTATTTGTAAGGATAAACTTCCACTCGGACGATTTTTTCCTAAGAACTGCTACTGTATGGGACAGACATGGATGCTTTTCTGAACACTAAAATCTTAATCTGTTCATGGAAAAGGTCAATAATTACCTTTATCCTTATAATCTTCACTTCCTACTATGCTTCATTCAGTAACCCTTTACCTTGAGTGGCTCTCGAGTCTTGTGGTGGGTTAACTTTATTATATATATATATATATATATATATATATATATATATATATATATATATATGCTATATTTGTTGAAGGGAATCTGATATACTTTTCTAACAAATCGTTTCTGATTTTTTTTCACTGTTAAAACAGGACAAGTTTTTATATTTTTTGTTACATTGGCTTGTTTAAAATGATAAAAGCATAACTGACAACATCAAATTGCCTATCAAAGATAAATGATAGATCTACATATGTAGAAGATTAAGTATGCAGTATAATGGTGAAAATCCAAGAAATATTTATCTGTCAATATAATCTCCTTACCTAATTCAAAGGTAAATATTAATCACAGAGATAGAAAATAATACACTGAAAAATTCAGATCAAAATTCAACTTATAACTACATGCCAGGAGATGGATTTATTGATCTCTATCTTGTAAATGATAATTTAATTTTCATGCTCTGTTTTCAAGTAATGATCTTTAATATAAATGGGATCAGTTCAATAAGTTATTTTTGATATAGCCATTATTTTGTGAGGTGATTTAAATTCAATAGTTTTAACAAAGGTATTACTGTGTAACAGTATTATTTAGGTGCAATAGAAAGTGCTTATAAATTGTAACAAAATTCTGTTGAGAATGATAACAATCTCAAAAGGAATGAATTAAACACATGCAGGGATTATATATATATATATATATATATATATATATATATATATATATATATATATATATATATATAATAAACTGATATATAAAGAGACATGATTGGAGTAATGGATAGTGGCTCAGATTGAGGAATCAAAGAGCTGAGTTCAAATTACAGTTGAGTTCATTACATTTATGTACATGCAAATACTCTTCTCTCCCCCAGCAATGGGAAAATAGCAGGACAGATTGTGTCCTGAAGCCTTGGATGACAAACAGTCTAGGACTAGGACAAACCTGAATTCAAAAGCTTGAACTCTATGTTAAACCAGCACTTGACCAAGTGTGGTGAGTACAGCTACACCCCTGAAGGCATGGTCAATCAAGGAGAAGTGAGAAGGCTCTGGATCTGTTCTAATGACCTTTCATTCCTGATACCTTTTATATATATATATATATATATATATATATATAATAAACGTGAATGTCACTGTGACTCCCTTTTTCAATTAAAGGGTCACAACTCTCTAACTTTGAGTAGATCATGTTACAGAAATTTTGGATTCCCAAATTTTCATTATTGCAATTACTTTTGATGATTTTTTTTTTACAAATTTTTTTGTATGATAACAATTTTCATAACTTAGAAATTTGGGAATAATCAAAATTAATTGCAAAATCCAGTGAAAGTTATCCATGAAATAAAAATAATTGTTTGTGTGGAAAGTAAGGACCTATGCACATCAAATTGTCTTTAAATTAAGTGGTGGCAGAAGTATTATTGTTAAACTTTTAAAAGGTAAGTTTAAGTATTAATGCAATACTTAAATGCAGTGATCAATTTTGAGTTCTTCTGTAGTTCATTGTTGCCTATCACATATGGCAGCAGTATGCCTTCCAAAAAGAAATCTCTGCCAACAGAAGACTAAATTGCATTCAAAAGAGCCAGGGCTGTAGTGAGGAAAAGGAAGTCCTGTGCAAATGAAAACCCCGATCAAATATTAGCCAGGAGAGCTTCCAATGCCGACAATATGCAAAGACTTAGGGACTCTCAAACTCTTGAACAAGCTGAAGGCCCACAGGAACTAGCTTAAATGCTGTCTGATAGGCTGTTTTTAAGCTTTATATATATATATATATATATATATATATATATATATATGACATAGCTCAGAAAAGCAGAGAAAAATCCATTCTGCAATGAACTACTAACATACTAATGTGAGTGAGAAAGTGATTGACTATATGTTTCTTGAAGAAACTTGTAATGACATTTGGTGTACGAGTTTGTTACAAAAGTCCCACTTGAAGCAGCACTGCCTTATTTGTTGAACTTGGATATGTTTTTATATTGAATGGAGATATATATATATTCATGTAATATGTTGATGCGAAGATATTGCAGTTGTTGTATCTGGTGCAACTCATAGTTCAGTTTGAACTAAATGTTGGTACTTTTGGGGACTAAGAAATCTCTCTGGAGGGGAAATGAGACACATCTTGTCACAACGGCATCCTGTGGTTGAAGAAAGGGTTTTAGTTCTTTCTTACTGTACTGCTTTATACAACACCTTACAGACAATGGGGTAATTGTACATAGGTATGTGACTTAAGAAGAAGAAAAAGGCAAGATAACTCTTGACTTTGCAGCACCCTCTCTTTTTGGAAATACACTTTAGATTCTAATTCATTGTTTATAGTAAAGAAAATTATTTCTGAATTTATCAATTTACAAGAGCGTGAGTTTCTTCAGGAACTAGAAACAGACAATAAAGAGATGTCCATTAGAATGAGAAGATATTAACAGATGACTACTGATAGATGATGAATGAAAAGCAGAGAAAAAGAGAATTACGAGCAGGGAATGTGTGAGAGAGTGTAAATGTCAAAGTCTATTTTTAAACAAAATTGCAGGAACTGCTGCAGAGGATAACAGGAATAATGGAATTGAGAAGCAAGCAAATAAAATTGAGCAGAATTTGAAGAACACTTCAACAGAGTGAAAATGGCAACAATGCTTGTGTTATTAGAGAAAGTCTTTCATTCTACATTCTCAAATGGCAATTGATTTTTTTTTCAACTTTAACTGTAGCTTCACTTAAGAAGAAAACACTAATGTATATGTTTGGTACATTTTTAGTGTATTTTAAAATTAAAATTTTTTTTTCTTTTAAAGAAAAAGATTGATGGTTTGATAAAAGCAAAAAGTTTACAATGTGTGGTTTTGACTTTTTGCATCAACAACACTAAATAAAATAAATCATACATTTATAGGCTTAACCAACCACTATTATCATAAACTTGGTGATTTATTTTTGGCTGTATTTTTAAAAGAATGTTTTGATAAATCCTATAAAACAAAATTAGTTTTGCCTTCCAAAGGAAAGTACTTTGGCATAAAAATAAAAACATTTTTTTGCTTGGAGGTAATAAAACCATGTAAATGATTTAAAGTAAATTTTTGAACCAAAAAGTATTGTGAAAAAAGTCATGGCAAAATAGTCATTTTTATTGTATTGCAGATTCCAGATAAATAAGCTTTTAAAAATGGAAAGTAAACAGTCTTCCATTGCTGCTGAGAGTCATTTACAAGTTGTTGAGAAGAAATAAAATATATATATATATATATATATATATATATATATATATATATATAAAGTAGACACTGAGGTCAATACCTAGTGGTTACAGTTTCAGGCCATGTGTGTTATGTTTTGGCTTAGCTACTTACATATGCTGGTCAATGGTGCATTATGGGTATTAAGTACTATCATATAATGCTTATGGTTATTGGATGAACAATAACAGTTATGTTTAAAATTGATTTAGAGGCTATTAAGGAGAAATAAGTGTGGCTCCAAATGTCTGAAGTTCATATTTTGTACTGTTTCATCATTATCAAGAACTGGGTGTTTTCTGTATAGTAGACAAAATTTTGGGTGCTGGAATTCAATATCAGTACATAGTGACAGACAAGAATGTATTAACTATCTATACATATTTTTTGGCTTTATCTTTATGCAACAGACTATTAATTAGACTATTATAACAAAGTCAGCAACAGTCTGTTGCAGTTTTCTAGTCCTGAATCTGCATATTGTTGGTGAATGTAGTCATCAACACCATCATCATAAAGAAAATGATCAGCAAAGAAAAAAATTAAAATTATTGGATACAAGATAAAGCCAAAAAATATGTATAAATAGTTAATACATTCTTGTCTGTCACTATGTACTGATTTTGAATTCCAGCACCCAAAATTTTGTCTACTATACAGAAAACACCCAGTTCTTGATAATGATGAAACAGTAGAAAATACATACATACATAGACTGTTGCTGACTTTGTTATAATTTCAAGTGGTGTATTCTGTAACATGTCTGTCATGCATAGCCCTATTTATCTGCTGGTTCAACCATTAATATTATTTATACATATTATTATTTTTTTGTGTGCATATTAAATATAATGTTTCCTGTATGTGTGCTCTCTCTCTCTCTCTCTCTCTCTCTATATATATATATATATATATATATATATATATATATATATATATATACACACACACACACAGACAGCATGTATGGCACAAACTCACTGATATATCTAAAGGTACAGCTTGTTAAATGAGTTGAATACTTTTTGTCATTTATTTCAGAAAGTGAAAGTTGTATATATTTGTAAGGATTTATATATAAATGAAAATGTATCAAGAATATTTTATTTTAATAATTATGGCCTGGAGCATTTTAATTAAAAGAAAAAGAAAAAAACTACATACAAAAAAGTGAAGGTATTGGCAGAAAATATGGAAGACTGAAAGAAAACTATTAATCTCAATGAAAGCATTGGGATAAAGAGTCATGAAAAAATAAAATATGAATAATAATTCTTCTTTGGTAAAACTTTGCCTTTTTAAAAATTTTTAAATAACTGATCAAATTTTGAAAAGAATTAAATCAGAAGGTTATTTGCAAAAGAAATTAAAAAATGAAGTACATTATTGCTATTAAATACATGCTGTTTTCTGAAAAACATTTTAAAAATTATTTTGCACATTATGAAGGTCATAGTTTGGAGAGTGGGTTTATGGTTTAGTGTGAATGTTACCCATACAGATTTTTTCTTTATCAAAATGGACCCTAAAATAATTGCAAAATAAACTAGTGCATATAAAACATGATATTCAAGATTTTTGTATATTTAAGTTTTAGAGATGATTTAATCAGTAAAGATTGGCTGACAGTTGGTCAAACTGATTGAAAGTAACTGTATGCTCTTTATATTCAAAGGATTATGGTACAAATGGAAAATTACATTCTCTCATAATTTATTTTTTACCTTTTGATGCACATAATCTAGTTGCTGGAATAATTTTTGTGAAATTTATTTTTTTTAAACATCATATTTTGGCATAACACTTTCATTAAAAAATTGGCATATTACAGCAAGAATCATTATTTTTCCACCTGTTTCTATCTGTTATTTTTTGATGGCTCACTATTTTGTTGTATGAAAGATTATTAATCACTTAGGTATTGCAAATCTGGTGAAAAAAGGTAAAACACTGGTTAAAAAATACAAAATAAATAATAAGAAAAAAGAAAAATCAAGAGAATCCTACCATAAAATGGTTATTGGAAGGATTAATGTTCTCTCTGGGAGAACATCACTGGTCAAACCTGACCAGACATATTTGAAAATCTGTAATTTGTCTTATGACTGAGAATCAGATGAGGCCAGGAATCAAGAAGAAATGATAAAGAAAACAGAAAAATGAACAGAACAAAGAATTTTCATCAATTGTTGAATTTGCTTTTGTCTTCTGACTTTTTTCAAGATATATTAAAGATATTTCTGGTTCAAATACACAAAAATTGTGTGCTAAAATCATATTGCTGACATTCAAATACTGATTTTATGACTCCACTTATTTGGTTGTGTATACATATGCACACATTTATATAGATTAGAAAATTTAGCACTGGATACTTTGAAGGTGCTCTGATGGTTTTTTTTTTCTTAGGTAAGCATGTAGATAAATGATACTGGAAATAGCCTTACAGTGAGGACAAGATAAAATCATTCCAAAAGTGGTTTGGACTATTGATCTCATTCTTTTTGCTACTGCCACATTTTAGACAATCTATACTGTCTATTCTACAACTTTCTTCAATTGTACAATATATATGAAAAGAACTGAAGTTTTTTTATTTTGTTTTCAGAAGTGCAAAGTAGAAAATAATAGCTGGTAGAAAAAGAGTCACCAAATTCCTTCAGTGGCTTTCTTTACTCTATAGAATAAGGTAAGAACAAAAGCCGAAAAAATAAAGATGATAAGATTTGTAAAGACAGAAAAAAAAACATTTGCTTATCATTTATTAGTTGAGCACTGAGAATTTCATTACAAACAATGAAAAGAGTGCTGAAATGTTATGTAATATCTATGCTTCCATATGGGATATCTTCTTCATCAATGCTCCTCATAGATGAAGAAGAGATTTGAGGTAATAGAAATGTGGTTCTACAGAAGGATGCTGTTAATACCATGCACTGAACATGTGATCAAAGACAAAGTTTTAAGGAAAATAGAAACAAAAAAGACATTTAGAATCAGAAAGAGATAGTTGAAATTTCTGGGGCACATAAGAAGGAAGGAGGGCTTAGAGAATTTGACACTGACAAGATATATTGAAGAGAAGAGAGACAGGTAAAAACGGCACATAACCAATCTAATGAGCTTGTGTAAATAGTTGGCAGAACAGAGACAAGGAGGGATAGCAAAATCACAAATCACTGTCTTCAGTTTCTTGTTTTCTACTTAAATTTGAGCTTCTGAAATTTAAATGCAATTTCAATTGTTATCTTGTGCTTATAATTCCTGTTCTTTTATTGTCCTCATTCTTTAAGAAGGTTTTTCTTTTATTCTTTCACATTCAATAATCCCGTGTGTCTTAGTGGCTTTATTGCCTTGCTTAGGGTGAAATTATTAAAAAAAAGCTAATAAAGGGACCAGAAGTTGTGGAGAGCTATGATCACCTACACAAAAGAAGATCTATATGATAAACATTAGTATTTTAGTTATGACTTACAAAGAAACTTGTTGGTTCCAATCTTTTAGGAATGACAGCTAAGTACACTCCATTTGAAATTTATAGACAACTCTTACAGATGCATGCTGGGATATTTTCATAAACAATAAAAATGGACAATACTTGGTCTTTAATCTCCATACTTTTTTCTTTCTGGTCTTGAAGGCAGAAAACTTGACTGTGTGCACAATTCTTACTATATGAACTTTTTGCCTTATTACTTTTGCTTTGCCTCATTTTGATATGAATATACATTGTTTGTTTAGTATTGTTTTGGCCTCTTCTTTTTCTTCTTTTTCTTATTGTCTATTGACAACTTTGTCAATTCCACTTACCCATGGCCAATTACTCTACAAAACTGCTACTCTCATGGTAGTCTAATTTAAATATATGAAAAGTGGTGACTACAAATAGTTTTGACTAGAAAAGAACATAAGTGTTCTCTGTATTCCATTTCTGTGACTATTTATTTGAGTATTGATCATTACAATACAGGGGATGCAAAAATAGGTATACAGTAATAATAAAAAAAAATCTGCACACAAAATGTATTGTATTTATTATACAAACATATCAATTCCTCAAATGTTCAAACAGTTTGCACCCCCATCATTTACACACTCTTTTTTTACTAGTAAAATTATTATTATTTATTAAAAATTATAATAAATGTGTTATAAAAAAATGAAAATAAAAGTATTAAAGATGATTTTAATGAATTGAATGAATTCTAGAACCACTATTGAGATACTGGTATAATACTTACTGTATACCAAATTTTGCAGCCCCATGTATACACATTTACAATACTGACAATCAAAAAGATATGAATTAAATACTTGGAATATATAAAGGTAAAAGAAGACGTGGAGAATTTAACATTCATAGGATACACAGTGCAAGAGAAACAGTGAAAAACACACTTGATAAACTTGTATATATCAAGAGAATAGCAAGTATTACAAAGAGAAAAAGGTATAATAAGGGAATAAGAATTGCTGATAGTAACAGAAGAGAGGAAGTTGTGGAGAAAGAGAGATGATAAATTTTGAAAAAATGAACTATATATTGAAATTACTTTATATATATATATATATATATATATATATATATATATATATATACATATATATATATATATACACACACACACACTACAGGATCACTTTAAAAAGAAAAGTTCTTATTCATTTTATTTCCATTAGAACAATTCAGACAGTCTGTCCTTATATGTCATGAAGAAGGTACTGAAAATGAATTCTGCTTGAGAGTGAATAAAGACAAGGCAATAAGCAGGCAAACTGTGACAGGTAGACACAGCAAGTTCAGAGGTTGCATGCTCCACAGATGCTATCGGTCTAATCCGAGAATTCTAATCATTTCAAAATTGCTCTAAAGTTCACATCAGGGCTTCAAAATTTATGTCAAAAGTCAACAGAAAAATTGTTGGTTCAGAGGAAGTTTGGGAAGCCTCGTATCCATCCTGTCAAAGCTGACTAAAATAGATTCTGGTATTTTGTTTAATTCAGGAAAGTAGGTTAAGTTGTGCAGTGACTAAATATAAAAATAGTTAGTCTCCCTTTAAGAGTAGATTACTGGTGTTCTTATACATATATATATATATATCTTATAAATATAAAAGACAAATTCTGTTTGTCTATCACAAAATTACCTTTAATGCAAATATATATTTTCTATCAAATTTGTTTGAAAAAAATACTACAGAAAAAAATGAACCCATTTAATTAGTTCCAAGTATCAAGACTAATATTATAAAATTTTGTGCCATAATAAAGAGTTCTATAAATAACCTCCTTGGATCAAAACTTTCATAGGGACACCATGCATGGTACCAGACCTGTTCAGAAATATCTAAACTGTCAGCTGCATACAAACACTTTCTACAATGAATGGTTAAAATAGCTTTAAGTCTGTGGACCTTGGTGAAGTCCATCCTTATTTATGAAGTAGCTCAGCAAAATCACAAAGAACTGTGCCAGATAACAAAAAAAAAAAAAATATATCAAATGAGGACTTTCAACAGTGGCAACAACTAAAATTAGTATCACATGCAAATTGTAAAGAAAATAATAACATAATCAAGATGGTGATATTCCACACTACTTCAAATAAAAGGTTAGGAAGGAGCCCCCATTAATGCTGGAAAGAGCAATAGCAGTGACTGGATTTGAGAAATCTATTTTCCTGAAAAATTGTTTTAATAGAAAGGTTTTATAAATTTTAACTATAAGCAGCACTGGCTGCTCAGTCAATGAATGCTGAAAGTTTCCTTATAAGGAAACAGTTAATATTGCCATTAGATGATAATCTTTTGTACCATAATGATGAATTTGGATTTCTTCATTATGGTACAAAAATTTTATAGTCTAATATGCAAAGTTTCTACATTGTCAACTGAAATTTAACTTTGCTAATTCATATGTCTATGCTGCCAACATATTATCTATCCAAATCTGCAAATGTCGTAATAAAGTTAATTTTTATAGAAAAGTTCCAAACTGAAATTGTGATATTTATATCTAATAATACAAATTATAGTTGAGCTTGAAGCATTTTACTAGGTGTGTAGTAACTGTTACTTCCAATTAAATTCAGTTACTAAATTTGCTTCAGATTTGGACAGAGAAATTTATATCATGATACTAGCAGGATGGCCCAGCATTGCCTCTGCTTGATTCAAAAGTCTTACGATTCATATAGCAATCACTATCACTTGACTTAAAATATTTTGGCCCTTCCTTGCCTTTAAAGGAGTGCTCTTTGCCGTGCTGATGTTGCTATATGCCTTACTTCTTGCCTATCTCACACTGCAAATTTTTTCTAAGCTCTATACTAAACATTAAATCTGTTATGAAAAAAGAACTAAACAAAATGAACACAAAACGATCAGCTTTAAAAAAGGACTTGTAACTGGAAAAACCAAATGAAAAAAGAATGTTAACAACAAATACTTTTTCACACCAACCCAGTTCTGTGGAATCAGAATCAACATTGAGTTTAAGCAAGCGAATGAGCCAATTGGAGTAAAGTGCCATGCAGATTTAAATTTTTGCCGCTTGTGACGAATGCAGCTATCAATTTTTTTTGCATGCTAGCATGCCAGTTAACATTCATTGTTGTTGGCTCTCATGCTGGCCAATAGAATCTTCCTGCCTATTTGTGGCACCCAGCTATAGGCTTTCACTCTCACTCTGGCCAATAGAATCTTCCTGCCTATTCGTGGCAGCCAGCTATAGGCTCTCCTTCTGGCCAGTACAAAATGGCCACAAACTACATGAAAACTGCCATAGAAGCATGAAAAAATCGATTATTTCCACTATCAATGGGAGTTGGGAAATGCAAAGTTGGTCTTGGCCTTCCCACTAACTTGGAGCATGTGCATGTAAATTTTGGTGCAAATCCGTCAAAAATTGCAGCTGTGCATTTGTTACACACACACACATCCTGCCTTTTATAGATAGAAATAACAGAATAAACTACTAATATAAAAAATTAACAGAACCCAGATTGTAATTTTTAAACTCAGTTTCCAGAGAAACAAAGAAGTTTATGCATTACTTATTAATACACAAAACATTTCAGTAGTGTACCAATTTTGAAAGGTATTAAGTTGGTGATTAATTATAAATGACCAACTCTTGTCAAGGTCGATATATAACAGACTTTTGTTGTTGGTAAAGCTTAGTCAGTAAACTATTTATTTGTAGTGTGCCAAAGTGCTGAATGATTAAAGATTTTTTTTCCATCAGTTATTCTAATAAGTTAGTATGACAAAATGTCTTATTGCTATCAAGATATATAAATATACAGAGGGAGGAGTAGATTCATGGCTTTTCCAAAAAGGTAGTAAGTGAACATAATTAGCTGTACCTGAAGCTCAAAATTAGTTTGCCTGTTTAATTTTCTGTGCAGATAACTATAAATCTGCATTTAGCCCTTATAGATAATGCAGGGAAAAGTGGCTTCATGCCTTTTCTAAGATTAATTGTGCTAAGTAAACATAATCAGTTGAAGTTAAAATTAAAAATTGGTTTGCTGATTCCATTTTCTGTGCTGATAACCTTTATGCTACCACAAACCTACATTTAGTATTTACATAGTATGCAGGAATAGGTGGATTCATGCCTTCTGAAGAGCAGCTCTGCAACCTTATGCTACCATAAACCTGCATTTAGTGCTTATATAGAATACAAGAAGGAGTGAATTCTTACCTTTCTGAAAAGTAGTCATAATCAGCTTAAATTGAAAATTGGGGTGCTGGTTTCATTTTCTATGCTGATAATACCTAGGATACCATAAACCTGCATTAGTGCTTATATAGTGTCATGGGTCCTTATCTATAACTACAGAATGAACTCTTCCTAACACTATGTATACTACGCCTGTCTAGAGAGAGGGTCGAATCGAGTCGAGCCGATAGTAATTCACTCCAAACCAGACTGACAGTCATACTAACACCTTCCACATCTTGTATTATTATTTCGTGTAATATACCTTCGTTATTTCTACTCTTGTGTTTGTGTTGTTCTTCCTTGGTCCTAACCTGGACCATAACATATAGAATGCAGGAAGAAGTAGATTCATACCTTACTGAAGAGCAGCTCTGAAAAGTAGTTATACTCAGCTGAAGATAAAATTGAAAATTAGTTTGCTGGTTTCCTTTTTTATGCTAATAATCACTATACTACCGTACCCCTTCATATTAGTATAAATATGAGGTCTGATCAAAAAGTACCAAGACTGTTACTATGGTATATGCAGTTAAAGTACACAGAGTAAAGCTGCTTGATACACACAGACCTTGAAAGTGTGTAGAATGTGGTTGTCTTACCACAGAGGCTCTCTCAGTGACAATGGTTTGTACAGCAGTTTTTGGTAAAGGGCAAAATTCCCCAGATTCAACAACCACCATATTCTCACCACTTGTGACTTTTTCCTCTTCAAAAATCAAATCCTATTTGAAATGAAGATTTTAATATATCAAGGAAATCCAAGGGAATGAGATGAGGCAGCTACTCACTATCCCCAAAAAAGGAGTTCCTGAAATGCATCCATCAAAGGAAATGACACCAGATAAAGTGTGTGGCTTCAGAAGGGGACTGCTTTGAAGGAGATTAAATGCTTAATTGGTATGTGTTGTAGTTTTATTTTTATAATACCAAGCTTGATACTTTTTAATCAAACCTCATATGCGATAAAAACTTACCTGTTCAGTAACTTATCTTGTTCTAACAAACACAAAGCAAGTTTCTAGTTTAGCACAGATAACAAATAGAACCTTGCAATTATGAATATATCAATCACAAATATTTGTTTTAATAAATAAAACTGGATAATTAAAACCACTTGAATGGATAAATAGAAAGTAATTCCTCTTGAGAATTGTTAATGGCCAGTACATTGCTCATGGCATCAACAATCAGCACTTGTTGAAGCTGAAATAAAGATTAGATCATTAATTATTGCTATCAATATTACTAACAGCCTAACAACTGGAAATACAGAGACATGTAGAAGATATAATGACTTGGAAGGAATAAAGATTTTTCAGTCCTTTCTATAATAATAATAATAATAATAATAATAATAGCATTGCCTTAATATTGATACAATCAAGAGAAAGATTTAAGAGGAGATTCTGAGATCTACTGATTTGGATAAGATAATGAATATTTTTCAGCCACTTCTATGATAATGGTGTCATAGTAGGTAAGTGAATGACAAAACTGAAAAAAAATCTCTAACCTATTTTGTCCTTTAAAAGAATTCCATCAGACTAACATAATGTTATTACTGATGTAATTATGAGAGTATATACAATTTAAGCAATTTACGAAAGCAAGAAATAACTAGAAAGTGCACTGATTGATAAAACATCCACAATAAATTGCATCCATTTTCCTTACATCATTTTCACATTTATTGGTGGATTTTCTGTTACCACATTGTGGGAGATTTAAAACAAAAATGATAAAAACAAAAACCTAAGGAAACTGAATGAGATTGTGTGTCCAGATATGTCAGAGAAAAAAAGAAATTTAAATGAAAAAATCAGTGTTTCCACATCAGTGCATAATGATAATAAATGCTTGCATTTATATACCACCCTCCTACACATATATAATTCCAGCAGGGCACTTTGACATGGTGTAATGGTTAGCAAACTGATCTTGCTAGATTTATTTATGATTGAATAGTGAGATTGATCCTCACTGGGTGCTCCATACTTTCAACCTTGTGCCACATCTAAGCTACACTTAGAAAATCACCACAGGCAGACGATTCCATTTTTATAAAAGAGGAAGTCCTAAACAATGTTAATTTTGTGAGTGTATGTTGAAAAGTTTTGAACCTAAACCATTTCCCAATGAGCAAACGCCAAAGGAAATATTTGTCGCAGATTACTTCCACAACACAAAGAAAAATCACTGTAAGTCCAGACTCAATATCGGGGGCAGAAAGAAATGCTGAAAACTTGATTCGCCGGTACTATTTCAAATCACGTGTGTAACCAGTCAGAAAAATAACTCGCTCTCTAACAAACGCTGAAGCCAAAAATGCCCGAATTTTGTGCTCCCGAATCAAGAACACCAACTGCTTTTATCGGCAGAACCTATTTTTTTCATTCGTCGACAGCTGGGATAGGATGTTCCGTAATTTGCATATCAAAATACTTTTATAGCGACTCCTGCGACGGACTTGTTTTTTCTTTAATTCAATTATTCCATCTTCAGCATGTTATGCGGAATACGTGCCCTTCTGTTTGGTAAGTAATTTTCTTTTTCGCCACTTTTTCCATCGTAGAATACATGCGACATGCTGTCGCTTGGTTTGACGAGGTAAGTCGCCGTTTTCTTCGCTATAGACTGAATAGTGAGTTTGATCTTCACTGAGAGCCCCTATACTTTTGGATTTGTAACACCTCTAAGCTATGCTTAGACAATCATTATATATAATTCCATCAATAAAAACATTATTTTAGTTTAATGAAGTTTTTCATGAGAAGAAAAAAATGTTACACAAACTTTTACACTTGTCATTGCTGGATGGAATTATATATAATAGCTGGCCACCTGTATTTGAGGATACTCATCTACCAGGGTAGCTAGCCAATCCCTAATTCAGATGCATTCTCAGGTATATTTGTGTTTGTTCAACACCCACAGAAAAGAAATGCAGTATATCGCATAAAGGGGACACCAGAGAATGAACTGGGGACTTCTCGATATATATATATATATATATATATATATATATATAAAATGAAGAAGGAGTGCTTGGAGAATCTAACATACCACACATCAAAGGAAAAAGGAGTGTGGGAGGCTGTGGACCACCTATTTGATGAGCCTATGTGAATGAATATTAAAATAGGGAGTAGGAGGGATGGTAAAAGACAAATATTGTAAAGAGCTACAAAGAATAGGAAGTTGTGGAAAGTCATGATCACACATCTTGAAAAGACACAGTAGATAAAAGAATAATTTTTGAATCAGGAAGATAGAGTAACTGATAAAAATACTAAAGGCAAGGAATAGCTATAGAAACCCGAAGAATCGATCAGTAGAAATGTGATGATAAAAATCAACCGCCCTTGCCTGGAGTATAGCTGCCATATATGGTCTGGAGCCCCATCTGTATGTCTCAAGGTTCTTGATAAAATCCAGAGACGGATATGCAATGTAATTGGCCCTGATCTGGCATCTCATCTGCAGTCACTCTTTTGTAGACATGCCATCACCTCCCTCTGTCTTTTTTACAAATACTTTCATGGTAACTGCTCTGATGAGCTGCTTTTGCTGGTTCTCAGACTTCCCGAATTTAAGCGTTCTACTATGGCATCTCGCTCTCACCCTTTCACTGTCAAAACTGTTAAATGTAGCCATCTCTTCTACTCCAATAGTTTCATGTCTCGCACCTCTCACCTGTGGAACTCCCTCCCCTTTTTCCTGTTTCCCTGATAGCTATAATCTCCAACTATTCAAATGTAATGTCAATTGACGTCTCCAGATGCCTTGATCTATCCCCTATCCTTCTCTTCATCATTTCCTCTATCACTCCACTTTGCTCTTGCTCCAACTCTCTGTAACCCCTTGCGTGCTAGTGGCTTCTCTTCTTGGTTGGAGTGAAATGCTTAAAAATAACAAAAATATACAAGGTGAGGATCTTAAGAGAGCTTGTGATTCTGCCAAGAATTATTACTGGGAAGCATAACATTAACAACAAAAGATTATGCAAATGACTCAGTATTGATAGCTGATTGAAAAAAATGACATGTGTTTCTAGACAAGTTAGTAAAGGAAAGCAAGAAGTAAGGATTAACCATAGACCTATCTTCTTGCAGAAGAGGGAGGGATCGGTGCTCGCACTGAGGCCAGCGCAACCGACTTTTTTGTCCCTTGCCTGAGTGTATGTGCTTGGGTCCCCACTTTAAAAAGACCTGGTGGGGGAACAAGTAAACACTGTAAGTGGGAAAGCCTAAGATCTACAAATTGGAAACATCAAAATAAAGAAAGTACAGAAATTTAACTATCTGGGAAATTAAATAACTGATGATGGAAAATATGACACAGATATTTAAACATGCACTGAAACCATGAAAGATGCCTTCCAGAAACTGAACAAAATATTAAGAAATATCTTAATGAAAACAAAGATAAGAAAGTTCAATCTTTATGTAATATCAATCCAACTAGATGACGGCGAACTGTCGACAATTTCCTCACAGAAGAGGAGGAATCTTGAGGTAACAGTGATGGGGTTCTACTGAATACTCTGCTTAGAAAATGTAAACAATGAGGAAGATTTAAGGAGAATGGGAATGAAAAGACACTTTTAGTTCAGATTAGAAAGAGACAGTTGAAATTTCTGGGGCACATAATACAGAAAGGGAACTTAGAGAATTTGACATTGACAAAACATGTTGAAAGCAATAGGGACAGTGGGAAACAGCAAGTAACATCTCTAATGAGTTTGTGTAACTGGATGGCTGAACATGAACTTTTTTATATATTACTGTTCACTCAATATAAGGCACAAGTGCCACTCATGTAAAATGTTACTGGATGAGGTTTTTGTAATGGCATAAAGGAAGCAAGAAATGTATATTATGAAGATATGTGGGAATAGATAACTTTTTGACTCTAGACTTGAAGAGGTTAAGATCTGAGTGATCAGGGAAGCATCCTTTGGAAACAATTCTGGAGAAGAAGGTGTTTGATTGGAACTTTCTCTTTATTAATGGGATACAAAGGGATTGAGGATAATTCAATCTTGTGTACATAGCTGTGAAAATCTGAAACTGTTACCATTAAGGAATGCAGTTTGTCTGAAGATATGCTATGAAAATAATGATAGAGTAGTGAGAAGCTGGAAAATGGGTTGTAATGGGAAAAATAATTAATTACCCACAAGGTTGTGCTTTTTAACTTTGTCAAGGCTGGAAAGAGAGGACTGGGTAGCTCCAGCTCAGATATGACAGCAATAATCCATTTTTGTTTTGATCTTTAAAGACCGAGTATGGCATTATAAGTCAGACACTTTTTTGAGCAATACAAAGAACCAATCATTTTTCCAGTATCTTTTAGAAATGGATTATATATATAAATTTCTCTTGAGATCTGGAGTGTGCTTGAGTCACAAGAAAGGTTCAAGGCAAAAAGCTTCATTTAGAGTACAATGAGAACTGAGAGGTATAGTATGGAGACAAACAGAGGAAATAAAAGAAGAAAGAGACAGAGCACTCTCATTGGTATAGTTCATGAAGTAAGTAAATGCTCCAAAATACTGTGAGAAAAGGAAATTAGTCAATAAATAAAATAATAATAAAGAAAAAAAGAAAAGAAAAAGAAATGATGCTAATAATAAAGGAACCAAAAATTTTATTACCTGACTTGGCTTTGCCAAATGCCCATTAAGTGGCACTTTGTAAATCTATAAAAAGACAAACATTTACTTCTACTTCCTCTTTCTCCCGCTTGCTTCAAGATGTATCAACATGTAGACAAAAACGTCCCTGATGGGAGATGCATGTTGCTCTTTTCCATTTTCCAATGCATAGCATTTATGCATGTCTTCCAAAACTTCTACCTACAAACTAAACCAACCCTCTCTGATTGTTCCAACTCAGCACAAGGCTGACTTGATCTCAATCATTATAACGATGCTTATCCTTACTTACTGAACCAGAAAAGATAATGGACATACCTAACAGACAGTGAGAACTTTATTTCTATATGGTCACTATAAAAAAAGAATAAATGATCTGTAAGAAACCTAAGTTTTTGTATGCTTTTACATTAATTGTTTACATGTAAACATGCACAGACCAACACACAACCTTTAAACTCCATACAAGCAACAGAGATGAGATTCTATAGAATACCATGGATGGAGAGCACATTAAAAGAAGATATAATTCATGAAGTGAGTCAAGACTTCAAAACAATCAGTGCTGATAAATTTTTAAAGTACACTACAGTGCAGTACACCATTGTTACAATCTTTCACAATTGGGAAAAGTTCTTTTCTGTTAGGGTTTTTTTTTTTTTTTTTGGCATTCATTACACCATGACAAAGAAGTTCCTTTGACAAGAGAAAAATGAATGTTATAAAAGTAATGAATGGTAATCTGGTATTTTTGAATCAAGTTCCTTTCGTAACTTAAATGATCTTGTGAAAAGATCTCAAGTTAACATTAGACTGGTGAATTCAACTTGATGAAAAACAATTTCATCTCATGTCTTCCTTTTCATAATTTCCTCTTGGACAGCACATTTATTAACTGCAAAAATAAAATAACAACCACCTTCATCACAAAGTGAGAGAAATTTAAATCTTTATTCATGTAGAAATAAAGAAGAGGTGTTGATTTTAAATTACTGAGATGTGTGAGCTCAAACACGTAAAATAACTGATAATACAAGGAGACAAAAACTTCTCAGACTATCAAGCAAGAATTCTAAAGCAATTATGATGTTTAGTTATTTGGTCAATTTTTTAAAAATGTTCATGACGCAGACTTTTATGCAACCCCTCAGTGATAAAAATAAATGAGTAGCCTACAGATATTGAAGAAAGACCTTTTTATATTTTATGTTGTCAATTATTATTGCATCTTTAAAAACAAGAGATTTACATATGAATTTATAGATTTCTAAGTAGGAACATTAATATCTTCTCACAGATTTTTTTTTGCTTGTGAAACTCTCTTCCTGCTTTCCTGTCAACTATCATATCAAACAATTAAGTGCAACATCAGTCACCATCCTCTTTCTCCTGTTCTGTTATTGTTGTAGTTTCTTTCACTTTCATTAAACACTTGCATTTTAGTAGGTTTTAATGGTTTTTAAGGAAAATGGTAACATGATTGCTCACATCCTGAAAGGAAATGGCACAAAGCAGAAGAATGTATCACCAGATCAAATTGGAAAAAATTGGAATAGGAAGTCTATGTGGAAAATGTGCATGCCTTGAAAAGTTGCATTTAGAATTCTGTCTTAATACATCGTCTTGAAGGCAAATCTCTCAGACGTGAGCCAGATCCAATTTTATATTGTAAGTAATTTCCAATAAAGGCTGTAAGCAGAATTTATAATTATTTGGAAATAAATAATTTTCTCTGTAAGTAGCATTTAATATTTATGGAGTTATCTCCCTTGAGAATTAAGATTATTAAAATGATTATGAAAAGAACTAAATCTCAGTGTTTCAATGTCCAGCTTATTGATCTAGTTTGTAATTTAATGTTAAGATAGTGAGGTTATTTGTATTGACTAGAAGAATAGACATATTTTACTAAGACTGACAAAGGATAAGAAGTTGTGAAGAGCCATGATTACTAACATCCTGAAGGAACATGGCAGATGGAAGACAAATAAGTTCACAAGTATGCATCTTTAAATACAGACTAGACTCACTAATGGCTTGTTGGATTTGTTCACTGAATAATATTCTCTGTTAAAATATTCTGTACAGACAACTATTTCTAAATCTACAGTTACAAATATGTCCATATTTAGATTTTTCTAAATTTTAATTAAAACTGATGTTAAATTAATTTAATTAAAATTTAATTTTCTAAAATTCTAGACAGTTTGTCTCACCTGAATGTATCTTACACATTTGTAAGTCTACTATTCATCCATGCATTGAATATTGCTGCCACATCTGGTCTGGTGCTTCTGCTATATATTTAGAGATTCATGATAAAATACAAAGAAGAATCTGTTATTGGTCCTGACCTGGCATCTCAGCTTCAGTCACTTTCCCACTGCTTCCCTGTGCATTTTCTGCAAATACTTTCATGGTAATTGTTCTGATGAGCTTTCCTCTTTGATACCTAAACTTTATGAATTTGAGCACAGTACTAGATTACCAGCAAGGTCTCATTCTACAGTTGAAATGGCTAGATGTAAAGTTCTATGTTAACAGTTTCTTCTTTTACACTTTTTGTTTGTTAAACTTTTTTGGATTTGTGTGATCTTCAAAAATTTAAATGCAATGTCAATAGTTATTTTTTGTCTTCTTAATTCCTGATTTTTTTATTGTTCTCTCTCCTTAATGTTTTTGTTCCTCATATTCTCTCACACTCAGTAATCCATTGTATCTTAGTGGTTTTATTGTCTTACTTGGGAGGAAAATGATTAAAAAATAATTGTTTTCATAACAGTGTTTTTAGATATGAAACACAGCAGGAATTTCAATTTGAATTTCTTCTTGTGAAAATAATAAAATATATGATGTATTTTTCAGTGTTTTGTTGAATCTAACAAACAAATCTATTTTAATGACACAAATAGATTTAAAGCTAGATGGGAATTTTTCAATTAATGTCTTTCATAAGAGTGTGACTACAGTTTTGCTGAGGAAAGAACAGTACTGTATTTCTTTTTTGTTGTCTTCAAAGTGCTATATGGAAGCCAGCACTTAACAGTATCAGTTGATTTAGTTTGTGAAAATATAGGCATTTTGTTTTAGCTGTAGGAGTGCAGATGACAAAATGTACATTTTTATGATCTCAAGACTAAAGCATAACAGCATGACTGTATTGTGCAATACAATTCTTTAAATAATGTCAAAGGAAATAAATGATTGAAGCCTCAGTATGATTTTCCACAAATATGTTTAGAAAATAATGCCAAAAGTTTTTTTTTTTTTAAATTTGTGCTGAGAGTAACATAACATATATTCAGAATATGCAAGAACTTTCATTAGAATAGAAATGAGATAATACAAAACAGAAAAATCTTTGTATTGATTGGATGGTATCTGTAAAGCTATGATGAACAAAAATGAATAAATATCAAAACCAAAGAAGGTAAACATTAGGCAATATATAAAATAATAAAAAAAAGTGAATTTTTTTTACTGTTCTTCATCTATTAAAATGCCCAAGAACCACTCAAGGTAACTTCAACTGTCAAGACCAAGAAACAACAGAAAAGCTGAAGGCATAAAAATATTTGACAAAAATAAAATCTCTGTATCTTTGTTCTGTGTATTAAAACATCCCTCATTTCAAGATTAATCATGTTCTGTTACACTTGTCTTGATTGCTTGGATTATAATTTTAAATAGTGCAAAAGACTATTAGTTTTGTACAATAGTTATTGCTTTTTAATTATTTTTCATACAAGATATAACATTTTGCAAACTTTAAGATTATATTCTCAGCTTTAAAACCCCTCAGCCTGCACTAGAGGTAGTTTCTCCCAACACTACAAATTTCTAAAAAAAAAAAAATAAATAAAATTTAACCTAAAAACTTGAGTCATATTTTTTTAAATAGCCTCATCAGAATGAGATTTTTATTATGCAAAGTGCCAAAACTGTTCAGAAATATTTAAACTATTAGCTATACACAACTGCTTTGTCTGATCAATGTTAATTGATGGCTTTGAGCAAATTAAACCTGTAGGTCTTAGTGAGAAGCATATTTCTTTGTAGATCAGGAGTTGGCAACCTACAGCATGCATGCCACATGTGGCATGCAGCTGCAAATGACATCACAAAGTCTGAACCAATAACTACGACAATGCAAAGAAGATATTTAGCTGTTTCAATTTTAATATATACTAAAGTATATAAATTATATATTATTATATAAAATATATTGTAGAACAGGTACATTGACCTTGACTTATTTAAAAACATATATGCTGTTGGCACACTGAATGATTTTAAAACCCTAAGTTAGCACATAGCAAAAGGTGGCTGACCCATGTTGTAGACTATTCTTTTTTTCTTTTTGTAAAAAATGAATACTGATTTGAAGAATTTTATATATCCTAAGATATATAAAATTCTTCAAATCAGTATTCATTTTTTACAGTTTTTTTCTTAGAAAGAAATAATTACAAAAAATTTTGATGGTGTTATTTCTGTAGCTGAATAGTTTAATTTCCCTAGAGTAATAATGTTGATTCATTTTTCATTTATGCTGAAAACAATTTTAAAAATCCTAATGTAATCAAAAAAATAAAATTATTCAATGTTTTTTTTTAAACATATTTATTCATTCTGATGAGAGACTTATTTTTAAAAATGTCTTTTTAAAATTTTCTTTTCTGGCAAAAGGCAAAATTGCGATGCTAAAGTGACCCCACACAAAAAGTGATGATCTCTTGCCAGGCAGCAATAGCAGTGAATACTTTCCAAGACTTTTTCAGTAAAAGGAAATGAAAATTGAGGCAAATAAACCAAGTCATGAGAAATTATATTAGAAAATAACTTGAATGGTAAAAGAGTTGAAGCAAACTTTTTCTTTCATATATGTGTAAATAAAAATATGTATCTGTACAAAGGTGAGTAGAAAAATTCTTGGCCCAACCAAGACTGAGGTAAAAAAAATCTAAGGTTTTAACATTTTGGCCAAAATTTAGAAAGTCAGTTGGTTCAAGAACTTTTCATCCTACACTCTCATAAAAATCAGGAGAAGGAACTCTTAAGTTCAGGTGCATCAAGGGAAACAAAAACCCATTTTGAAAATTGTTAATAGTTAAGTAAACCAAAAAATTTGTGCGTGTGTGTAAAAATTCAGGTATACCTCAAAATATATCTGTAAAAAGACAATGTAAATAAAAACAAAAAGAAAACTTTTCTTAGTTGATGCATTTTGTCCTTTGATGGACTTTATCAAAGCAAAGATAAGGATTTTATCTCTAAACAGAAATAGAAAATGTGAGTTTTTCAGAATTTTTAAATTTAAGAACACTCATAAACATACTTCAAACTAACTGAAAGTCAAGGTAAATTATGGAAGATGCTAAATGATATAATTTAATGTCTAATAAATGAAAATGAGTAAATTTTATTGACATTGTTGAATTTTTTACATTATTATATTATTTTAGTTTAGTTTTTATATTATTATTTTAGTTTTAGAAATTAATTTATGTATTATATATTTCAAAAAAGTTTTGAATATAACATTTTTTTTTTATTTTTCAAAAATTTTACAGTTATGAACATTGTCTTAGGAGATATGTAAAAAAATCTGGGGTACAGACTTATATTTTGGTAACATTCAATAACAGCACTCTCAAGAATTTTCCATCTAAGTAAGTTACTTTCTCTTTTAGTAAGTATAGATCCATTAGACTGAAGTTGTGGTTGAACTATTGCATTTATTGTTATGTATAAAATCCAAAAAGGATTTTATACATAACAAT
Organism: Acanthosepion lycidas; assembly: GCA_963932145.1. Lineage (NCBI taxonomy): Eukaryota > Metazoa > Mollusca > Cephalopoda > Sepiida > Sepiidae > Acanthosepion > Acanthosepion lycidas. Next base: position 49,233,075 of record OZ010576.1, read on the forward strand.
TTATCAAATAAAACTGATGGTTCCCAATATAATTGTTTGTGACTGTAAAATCCAAGTGATATCATACTATGAATTACTTGAAAAATGTCATGTTTTGAAAAAAAAAACCAACTTCTACACAGGATTAACTAAGCTCTGTGTAGTAGGAAAAAACAAAACAAAGCATTAATGGGGAATTTAATGGTAGCTCTAGTATTTTCAAGTGTTATTGTTTCTTTGGTGGTAGGAATATACTACACCATGAAACAGAAGCCTCAAGCAGCAATAGGAAGCTCTTGTTAATTTTTTGTTATTCAAAAAGATATTCCATCCTAAACACATGATTTGACCACCTGATGAAACAGATCACATAGCATAACCAAGATAATGTAAAAGATTATTGACTTCAGCATCTTGAACTCTTGACTTAGACAATTTGTGAGAGATGTTAGAGTATATAACTCTTAGTTTGAATATGATCATAGATTTCTTGTAACAGAACTGACAATAGCAGCCAACAAAATATCTTGGTTCTATACACATAAATTAAAAATAAAACCAAAATATAACATCAAAGCCCTTAAAAATGATGTAATATTCTACTTCGTATTAGATATCTTTCTGATTTACTATACATTATCACGAGATGTGAATGCTAAGAAAGCAAAAACAAAAATAAAAAAAATGTTCCTTTGTGTAGAGACTCTGAGCCCATAAAACAAATCCCCTCAAAATAATACAAAATAAAATAAACCAATCATGAATGTTGCCACCAAAAAAAAAAAAAACAATGCGAAAAGATGAGTCCAGGAGTCATGACAATTTTTTTTTTTTAAGAAATCCATTCACAAAAGACTGGGTAAGAATCATGGTAAACTGGCCAGCTGTCAACATCCAACAAGCTCTCAGTACCACCATGATCTTGGACAATTGACCTAACAAATGCATTAACTCCAGACCCTACAAACTCTACATCTCCTCCAAGGTGCTTACCTTGCCACAAAAAGAAATTCTGCTCACATCCTCTGCATGAACAATATAAGTATTTTATATTAACAATTCTTGTCTTCTTTACCTTTTGCCTCAAAGAATTTTATCTTAACAATTCTTGTCTTCTTTTCCTTTCAGCACATGCGTATTACTTGTTTCATTTGGTCTTTTGTGTTATCATATGCATGTTTATAACAATGATAATATAAGAGTATCAGTATATGATAAATTTTGTGTCCAAGCTGATGTCTTGACTAAAACTGTATAGGGGGAAAATTAATAGAACCATATCTTTTTAGCCAAAACATGTAAGACCATTGCAAGTACATTTAGACAGAAAGAGATCTTCCTGTGGGATAACAATTTGAAAAGATAGAAGAAAGAGAAGAGACAAAAATGGAAGGGAAAATATTAAATAATGAAAGATAACAATGGACTGAGGAACCTATTTTTCTGAAACATTGTTTTAATAGAAAGATTTTATAAATTTCAACTTAAAGTAGCACTGGCTTCTCGGTCAAATCATGAAAGTTTCCTTATAAAGAAACATCTAATATTACAACCATTGCAATTATCTGAAAATTGTAAAAATACCATAACAAATTAGACAAACCTTGTTGACTGAATTTGATAAAACTTGTTTGAATGAACTATATATATATATATATATATATATATGTACAGACACAAACAAACAAAGGTAGTCCAAATATTTTGGTCTGACCAAGCAGCGATTAAGAAAATCTGATGTTTGGTCAGATTTTAGGAAGTGCTAAAGATTGTTATCTTTTCAGCACATCCTCAAATATATACATATGGTGTTAAGCTCAAATATCATCTTTCTGACAATTGCTTAGCAGGAAACAATTTGGATCTGAGTCCCTGACTGCAGTTTGGTTTCTTAGTGCCTTAGTCTAATTTCTACAGGCATTGAGTACTTTAGGTCTTTGCATCGGTAAGTGTCTACCTTTTTTCTTTTTGTTTTATCTGTTATTTTTTTTTTATTTTTACTTTTTTGTTTTCCTTTGGTCTTTTTATGTTTTTTTTTTCTTTTGGCAAGTTTAGTGTTGCTAAGGTTCTTCTTTGAGGCTTTACCAATAATTATATGTGTGTGTGTGAGAGAGATGTTCAAAACAAAATAAGATAAATTACAGGGACCTTTTCAATTTACTCTAAACTCAATCTATCATTCAAAAATATCAGTAGGAAATGATTTTGATATATCAAGGCAAATTAAAAGATAGGAGTGTCAGATTGAGGAAAATTAGTCCTTCAAAATACTACATGGTTGTTTAATGTTGCATCATTGTTATTGATTTTAATTCCAAAGTATTGTTAAAAAAATGTTATTTAGTAAATTCCTGAATATGATGATGCCAGGTCTCTGTATCTTACCATCTTATGTTCTGGGGGTGGGGGTGAAAAGAAAAACTCTGAATTCCTTTAAACTGCTAAACTTCAAAACACGCTTGTAAAATCAACAATACCCATAAATGTTTTTTGCTTGATAGAATTTATACATTTTGATAGTATATCTAGATAATGGATTTTCTAGTATATTATCATATATATATATATATATATATATATATATATATATATATATATATATAGCTTCTATGGGAAAAGATGATAAATTGATTGTGCAAAATTTTACTTTGAATCAAATAAAACTATTCTTTTGCTGTTTCTTATAAACCTGTATACAAGACGGATATACTTTGTTTCAGGTTTCAAGCAAGCAGTTATAAGAATTGAAAAACAAGGAAATTTGACAAAAATCAATATAAATATGTTGGTGTGGTCAGAGCTGAGGGTCAAGTATCATTTAGATTTGAGGTTCTGCATATCTTTGCTGTGAATACTAAACCATTTTCTCACAATTTAAGAGGAGATAAGGTTCAACTGAAGGATGTTGGGAATGCAATGAACAGAACATGTGAGTAATGAGGAAGTTTTAAGAAAAATGGAAACAAAAAGGAAATTTACACACCGAATCAGAAATAAATAGGTGAAATTTCTGTGACACAGTGAGGAAAGAGGAGTGGAAAATTTGACACTTAAAAGGTATACTGAAGGCAAGAATAATTACCTGATAAGCTTGTACAAACTAAGGACAAAATCGGGAGTGGAGTGATAATAAAAATGCAAACATTGCTAAGAGCTACAAAAGATGGGATGCTGTGGAGAGCCATGATCACTTTCATCTTGAGAGGAGCTAGTACATAAACAAATGTCTTTGGTTTGTATTGCTTATTACTTGTGATAATCCCAGCCTGATCACAAAAACTTTTCTCAGCTAATGGTGGTAGTGCTATTCAAATAAAATAAACTGTAAAAGTATAAAATGTTGTTATTATTATACACTGATTTCTATGAATTTGTGTTAGTCCTAACAGTTGTACACTGCAGTCTTAATTAGGTTCTTGTCACAAAAAATTGGCAGAACTGTTTTTTTATATCAGCCCAATACATTAAAAAGAAGGTTGTACTGTACATGATTAAATACATTAAGTGTGCTCTTTGAAGAGAACCTTGGTTAACTTTGATACTGAAGTGGACATCACTGACTATTGTTAAACCATAATTTTACATAGTTTAAAAACATCTTTCTTTGATTATGTCAGGCTGAATTACTTTTTGAGTAGAGAAAAGAATGAACGGAGAAGAAAAATTATGTCTATTCATATATTTATATGTAAAAAGAAAAAATATTTAAAATCAGACATCTGAAATATATCTAGTATTTTAAAACAAATTTAGGAGTCAAAAAATATAGGGCATTAGGCCAGAAAAAAAGACTAAAAAGTCAAACACATTCTTTGAATTCTCAAAGACTTCAGTAACATCTCAGAATAATTAAAAAATTTTCATCACCTGCTGATCAGACAGAAAAGTCAATTTTATTAAAAGCTTTATGACACACAGCATAAATCATCTTTCTGAAAGACTTTCTGATAAAAGGTGATTGGCTGAAAAACATTCAACATTTACAACCAAATTTAACTGAGGAAATTCAAAAACTGGACAGAGAATGGTGGTTTGAAAAGGTTCATTTTCAAAATGTTTTTTTTTTCTGTAGAAACAATCATATATAGTAAAAATAAAAATTATGAAAAATCAAAGACATGGAAACAAAATATTTGTCTCTTTTGCTTTCAGTTTGAAATCTTTTTAGTGAAAATCGTAAGAATTTTGTCAGCTGTCAAGACATGGAAAGAAAGAATATTTCTCATAGTTTTACACCTGTACAAGAAAAGAATCAAATTATCTAACTATACTTTATTCAATATCTTTTTGTCCATCTGTCTATTATCATATATTTCAATAACAGCTAGAGTTACAGCTGACAAATTTTCTATGGTTATTAAGGAGACTCCATAGCATGTTTTTAGCAAATTACTTCAGGAATTTTGTTTTAAAGTCATTTCACCTCAAGAAAGGCAATAAATGCTACTAGGATACAGGTTTGGAGATGATAGCAGAAACTATGGATGGAGTTATATACATATCACAGAGTAGAGATTTAGTTCAAAGTGGGAAGTCAGGCAAAGGTACTCCTGATAAATCAAGAGGAGAATTGGAAGAGAATTTGTTGACAAAGTATGCTTTATTGGAAGAAGAGGATAACACTTCAGTGGTTGAAGAGAGGAAGAATTGAAGACTTAAACTTATTTAACACATTCTTATAAAGCTGCTAATAGTCATGAGAACAAACTTGTGATAAAGTAAGGCAGCACCTCACCAAACAATGACTTAGCCTTCTTGACCAAAATGTTCATGTTTTTAGCAAGGAGTTCAATTTATAATTTAAGCATAATGTTAAACTGGATCCTTACTTTGTGCCTGTAAGGTGACTATTAAATATTTATCTATTTATTTAAGTGTATAAAATAGACAATTTCTTGCCATATAAAAAAAAAATTATAGTCTTTTTGTATTATTTTTCATATGACTCATAGCATAGTCTCATCTTCATCTGAGAGAAAATTGTCCAGCATTCACTGCCATATAGGAGAAATAATATCAAAAGCAGTTAAGTACTCTTTTCTTTGTTTATAATGAAATTTTCCTGTTACTTAATATTTTTAATTTTTGGAAGGTATCTTTTCCCATTCTAATGTGCCTTCACATTTCAGTATCACATTTTTCTGCCACCTGTTAAAATATTTACCAAATATTTAAATTTCTATACTTGTAGGATTTTGACATTTTCAATCTGTAGCTCAAATATTGGAAATACGGTTCAAATCTATGATCTCTTATTGGAGTCAAATCTACCATTTAGGCCTTCAGCAGGAACTAGCTTAAAGTGTTGCCCATAAAGCGCATTTTTGGCTCATATATTTAAGATATCAAATGAAATAAATCTGTTATTTAATGGCAAGAAGTGTGTTTGAAGAAACTCTTAGCATAGAAGATATGGTTAGATCTAGCCATTTCAACTGATGAGAAGTACACTTAAATTCATAAAGTCTAGGTACTAAAGAGGAAAGCTCATCAGAACAATTACCATGAAAATATTTATAGAAAAGACACAGGGCAGCTATATTATGATGGTGGGAAAGTGACTGAAGTTGAGATGCCAGGTCAGGAACAATAACATTGCATATTCTTCTTTGAATTTTAGCAATAATCTCTAAATATATAGCAGAAAAGTAGTTAATAAATACTTAGAACTATGCTAGTTAATCTTCCAAGTAAAATGTCATGGAGAAACAGCAGAAGCTTTTAAAATATTGAATAATAACAGCAACTCATTTCAATAATGACATAAAATCCAAGGCAAGCTCTCAAAGATTCTTCCTAAATCTGAAAAGATAATTATACAAAATAAATTGAAGGTGAATGACATTCGCTTTGAACTTATAGATGTTGATGGAGGATAAAACTACTACTGAAAATGCAACATATAGCATCAATGTTCTGAAGAAGAAAATTATAGAAGAAAATAATTTATTTACTTCTTTGATAAGTAGAAAAATGTTCAGAAGCAAAGAAAATGTCTTGGATGAAGGTCAAGCCAGCTTAAGAGATGGTTTCAGTCTGATATCACTACACCTACCATTTAAAATATAAAAGCAGTTGTGGTTGGCAAGAGTGTACATTTTATAGTGTTTGAAAAATAAATATTAAAGGCAAAAAGAAAGAGCTCACTCAAAAAGAGGCTATGGTAGTGACAGCAGTAGAAGGAAGAGAGAGACATTTGATAATGATTTGAAATAATTGATATAAGATTATGCAAAAATTGAAGCTCCCTTGAAAGTGGAAAGTGTGCAGATGAAAGCATAGGTTCAAAGCTAAGAAAAATCCCACATAAAATCTTTCCAGTGATCCAAGTTTATTATAGGATGAAGAGATAGTGAAAATGTATCTGAACAAAAATTAAGAGTTTCAGATTGATAGGCTAGGAATGCGAGAGTACAAAGTTGTATCAGTGTAAGGAATTGATCTACAGTAAAAGAAAACTACAGAAAAAGCAGAATAGTAATGAGACTATCTGTAAAAAGTTGTAATTGGGCAGATGAAATACTAAATCTTTATCTGTATGTTCTAAAGTATTTATAGAATGAAGCAGGAAAGGAATTGTAGCAGTGGTTAGAATACAGAACAAAGAAAATTAATAGAAAACTTTCCAGCTCAAGGTCTATGAGAAAAAGATGAGCTTTCTTTTATAATATGGCTTTGTGATATTCATGTGGAATACTCTTGGAATAATTTCTGAAAAACCAAAGATACACGTGTATACAAAGATTAGATTAGAAAAAAAAACTGATGAAAATCACACCTGATTCTTCTTCTTTTTTTTTAAATCTATTATTCTTTGGATAAATTTTCAAAAGTTTCAAAGTTTATATTCCAGAAATCCAATTATACCAAAAAGAAAAATATTGAGTGAAACTAAAGAGAGAAAAAAAAAGAATGAGAAGAAAATTGATAAACAGAGAAATCAACTAGGGAAAGAGAGAAAAGAAAGAAAGAAAAGAAAGAAAGAAAAAAAAAAATAAAGAAGCAAGATGACTACAAAGGGACATTAGCTGGTTTTCCATGCAGGAACAAAAGGAGATCTTTGCAGAGAATCTAAGAAGCAAAAAGAAAAAAAATATTTATTATGAACATTGAAAATGCATTGCATCGTCTTTTGTATATGTAAAGCTCAATCTGATTTATTGTTCTCTTATTCTTCTTACAAAATGTTGTGAATGTATTTACGTATGTTAGAGATTAAATAAATTTACTTAGAGGAGCACAAAGACAAGTCTTATAGAGCATTATGTGAAGGTGATATTATTTTATGATTAGAGAACAGAAACACCATAACATATTATATATATATGATGTTACCATGGAAATTTTTGATTTCAATTCTGACCATACTATTAAAACTCGTAAATTTCAGAAATAAGTCATTCCCAAAAAATTTCGCTTGAAGATGGAACAGAGCCTACTTTAACTCAAGTTAATTCAAATATTATTTTGAAGTTTTCAGCTCTTGTTTTGAAACATGAGACCTCTTATGTAGCGTGTTGGAATCATATTTTTAAATAAATAATTATATTTATGCTCTACTTTCGTATTGAGCACTATTTTTTAAAAATAATTACAAAAATACTAAGGAACTTTGGATTATTTACCAAACCAGTTTCTTTCCTATTTTCTACAATATTTTCACACACATATATATATATATATATATATATATATATATATATAGTTCCTCACTAGTAGCACAAATATGAGTTGCATGCACAATGACTCCATCAGGTGCTAATTAAAGACTGATTACTGTAAAATTTAAATATTGATATTTATACAATACTGTTATGACAGTAGACTAGTCCATTTATTTATGGGTGTGGGGAATTATATATATAATTTCAAAAAATGACTTGTCCTCATAGTTAATGTCATATTCACTATGAATTGAATATGACAATAAAGATGAGGACAGCAGTCCATATAATATATATATATATATATATATATATATATATATATATATATATTTAAATCCAAACATAAATATAATTTTAATTATAAAAATATATACATCTAATACATATTTTCAGATATAATACACACGCATACATATATATTTGTATATGTGAATGATATTTATAAGTATAAACATCCACATAAGTACATACAAATATTTTATTATATCTATCTATCTATCTATATATATATATATATATATATATACACAAAGCTTAGGTAACAAGACATTCTGTCAGTAGCTATCTCTACCTTCACACACTGACATATAACTTAGCAATCATACAATGCTAAGGCATAGAGAATAAACTTAAAAAACATTTTTGCTGATGATTGATATTTGATTAGCAAATAAAAGTTCTGATTGATTTAATCCAGATTTCAATATTTATTGATATTGAACATGGAAATGTGAACAAAATCACATAAATTGTTATCTGTTTGAATGATTTTAAAGTGAACATCATTGAAACACACTAAAAAAACATAAGGGGCTGCAGAAAAGTTCTCAGTCTGACAACTTTTCCAAATGACCAAACATAAAAGGTTTTGTAGGGTAGGGCTTCTTGGTTGAGTTGAACATTTCACTACCCACTCAGACAAAGATGTACATATATTGTTTGAAACAATAGTACCTCCAACCTGATGATGACTTTCGGGTAAAGCATGATTTTGCATTTCAATTTGTGCCATAAAAAAAGTTCTCAGTTTGACCAGCTTCTCAAAAGCTGATCAAACATCAGATTTTTGGGAGGCAAGAGTTTCTTTGATGAGCTGAGAACTTTTCAGCACCTCCTCATATATATATGTGTGTCTCTGTATCTCTCTCCCTTTCTTTCTAATATATATATATATATATATATATATATGTAGTACACAATAAAATCCCAAATTATCCATATGAGGTAATTTTGGATTTTATTGTGTACTAATTATTTGCTCAGTAATAATAAATACATTGAGCTCTTTTTGTGGATCAGTTTTAATATTTTATATTACTATGATCCACTTGGATTATATACCAACAGACTTATTACCTTTACTATATATATATATATATATATATATATATATATATATATATATATATATATATATAATGTGTGTGTGTGTGTATATATATATATTGTTTCTTGCCACCTTGTTGCAAGAAACTCAGAGTAGCGATTTGGACTGAATCTCTTTTGTGCAGTTTTGTTGGTTCATGTTACTGATCTGTTTTTTTTGTTTAGATTTAGACATTGAGCACTTTTGATTATTGGTTGTATTGTTATTAGAGACTATAAGGTCAATTGTTTTAAATTTTTTATAATATACGATAAGCTTAATTAGTTTATTATTATTAATGGGCTTAACATTTCTACCTAATATGTTTTCATCATGTTTGTAATTATTATGCATTTGGTTACAATAATATAATAGTGTTATGTTTATTTTGATGTACACTATTATTACTAATATTATTAATTTTGTTAGAGGTATTATTAAGTTTATTGAGATACATCTTAATCTGTTGATCAATGATGGAATTAGGAAATCCATTATGAATAAGTATTTGTTTAATGTTATGTAATTCTCTATAGAATATGGTTTTGGAAGAAGATATCATTCGTGTACGTTGGATTAAGTTTTTTTATAACAGCTAACTTATTATTGTGGATTTCGGGATGAAATCCGATCTCCAATGAATGACAAACACAGGAATGAAATATAGCAAATAAATGCATTGACGCAATAATACAATTGGTAATACGGTTAGTAGATCCAGAAACGCGATTAGTAGCAATAATAATATATATACAGTCTGGGAAATTCAGTATCGAAGTATGACTTCATTCTGAGTCTACGTGCTCACAACTGTGACTCCTACAAAGCGGTTACCTCTCACTCTCTCACTCCCAGGTATTCACCGGCAACAGTACAAGTACACACCGGGTGAGTCCACTTGTATAAAAAGGGGTGGACCCCTTAACACTTATATCATTGGGGGCATTCACTATTATAATTAAGAAGACATGAGTTAATCCTAGTGGGTTTCCTGTATAGAGATGTAGTAAATTTATGTGTGCTAGAATCAATAAATCCATCAAGGAATGGAATTTTATTATTAAGTTCTAATGTAAATTTGAGGATGGAGTAACTTTCAAATTTGTTTTTAAGTTGTATATTTCAATATTTTTAGCTAAAATGAAAATGTCATCTATGTATCTTACATATATAAGGGGTTTATTAGTGTCATTAAGTATTTTATTTTCTAAATGTGCTATATCATAATTAGAAAAAAAGGGGAGCTAAAGGAGATCCCATTGCAATACCGTCTATTTGAGTATAAATATTACCTAGGGGGTCATGAAAAGGTACTTGAGTGATACATGCTAATAATAATTGTTTTAAAATAGTGGGTTTAATATTGATGGGTGGGAAAGAAGTGTGATTGTATACACAATGATTAATGATATTAAATGTTTTTGGACCAGGATATTAGTAAATAAATTATATATATATATATATATATATATATATATATATATATATAGAGAGAGAGAGAGAGAGAGAGAGAGAGAGATACAGAAATTTAAGTAGAGTCATAAAAATGACTTCAACTTAAATTTTTTCTATTAAAAGATTATTCAAAACAGAATATGTTATCCCAAATCTTATTAATTTCATTATTTAGCACAAGAGTTATAATAATTTGCATTTTAATTTTTTCTGACAATCAATTTACATGATCAAATGTACAGAGTTCGTGTTATTTTTCCTTATTAAGCTTTCTGATCAGGCAACCCAGAAGGCAAACACTATTAAAATCTTTTGAAAGATATGAATGGTTTTGTTTTTGCAAATTTATCCTGAATAATTAAAGTTAATAAAGAAACAATTATATTCTGTAAGAAGAAAACATATTTTTAAATGTTGAACATAAATTCATTTTATAAATTTTCATGTTCATTTTAGCATATTTAAAAGTGACATACCATGTACTGTGACTGTGATTGTATATTTAAAGTCTGTACTGCAAGAATTAATTACATATTCTTTTCTGATTCTATTTAAAACAAGAGAAAATTAAACTCTAAATGAAAAATGACTATCAATATGCAGCTATTACTGCAGTTAACAATTTTCTTTTTGTTATGCATGATTAATTTTAATGTGCTGGAACAACATCTGTTTTTGATGATAGCTTTTAATTGCTTTTTAGTTAGAGCAGCAGATTTCCAAGAGGGACATGTCTCTCTGAAAGCATCCATAATTTTTTTTCTCCACAGGATTCAAGTATGATGAATTAAAGACATTGCAGGGATACATGAAAACATTTGCTTTTTCCCTCATTTATCAATGTATTGCAGAGAAGATGGACAAGAAGAAAAAATTATTGGTAAAATTGGTGTATTCAGTTCTTCTTATGTAGAAGATTTAAATTGATATAAAAAATCCCAGTTGTTTAATATTGAAAGTTAAAATCTAAATTGAATTTGAAATGTAAAGAAAATAATTTAAATTTGTATAACATTTGTAAAATTAAAGTAGCATGTCACTTCTTCAATTTGTTTCTCATTCATTCTCTTTTAAGAAAAGCCAAATTTACAGTTAGTGTCTTTTGTTGGTATTTTATATTTTTTTTTTAGATAGGCATAGATTTTTTTGTGTTCAGATCTAAACTAAGCCACCTAATACTTCTATTAGGTTGTCCCAAAAGTTCGTAAACACTTGCAAAAAATTGAAATTTTACTCGTCAAGTAATAACAAAAACAACAAAAATTATTCCTCAAAATAAAGACCATCATTTTCCAAGACTTTCTGCCATCGATCTGCAAGCTTTCGGATCTGGTGAAAGTACCATTCAGCCGGCTTCAAATCAAAGACTTCTTGACATGTTTCATCGACTTCATCAAACGAGTTGAATCGGCGGCCCTTCAGAAAGTGTTGCATTGAGTGGAAAAGGCCGTAATCTGATGAGCACAGTCAGGACTGTAGGCTGGATGTAGCAGAACCTCAACCCCATCCAGCTCTTCAAACTTGTCTTTGGTCTTCTTGGCGGTGTATGGCTTGGCATTGTCCTGCTGCATCAAAGTGTGCTTTCGGTTGATCAGAGCCGGGTACTTTTGCTTCAACTTTTCGTAGACCCGCTCCAGTTGCTGACAGTAAAGTTCGGAACTGATGGCACGACCATTCGGAACCGACTCAAAATGCACGATTCCTTCAAAGTTCCACCAAACGCACAACATGACGTTCTTGCCGAATCGATCTTGTTTTGGAACCGACGGTGTCTCTTGCTTTTTCTGAACCCATTTCTTGTCTCGATTGTGCTGGATTGTGTTGCATAAAAATTCAATTTTTCGCAAATGTTTACGAACTTTTGGGACAACCTAATATATCATATTAAACCAAAGATTCCCACTGAAAACATCATAATTACAACTTATGAATGATAATTGCAGTCACTGTTACATACTATAATAATATACACTGAATTTACTATAGCTAAAATATGATTGGGATGCATGACTAAATTTAAAAAAGATCTATATTTATTTGAGTAGAGCAGTGTACATATTTATCTAATGTTATCAGGTGAAGTTTTATTATTATTCAATGAATCATTTAGACAGTCTTCACTTTTATAGCTTTGGCTGATAGGCTCTCTGACCTTTCTCAGGAATATTTTGCATGTGGCAATATTTAATTATTTTCAATCATGTACAAATATATTTAAATATAAGCTTTTTTTTTAGATTGAAATACCAACAAGGTATGAGAGAAATTAAGCCAATTCTGGCTGATATTGGTTGTTCTGGGGGAAACAAACATTATCATCCAGGATTGACTCACCTGAAAACTTACTAAATTTAATTAGTAGCAGGAGTCTTGTAACACCTGCCAATTAAAATGAGCTCAACCCTAGAGCTTAATATAAGATTTTTCACTTTCTCTTCAGGAGTTTTTGTGTCATTTCTCTAAAGAACCCTTGTCACATTTAACAAACCTGTTTTTGATATTCTACCCAGACAATATATTTTTTTTATATTTTTACATTATTTTGATTTGTCATGATAATTTAATCATATGTATTTCATTAAGTGACTAATGTGTCAAATAGGGGTGTTTTGATATTATTTTAATTCAAGTCACCTTTACCATTAGACTTTTTAATATTCAAAGTGATTTTTAGATGAGTTTTTTCTTTCTTGCAGTATATATTGGACTTATATAAAATGATATATGTTCACTTCTGCAAATCTCTGCATCTAGTTGCTACTAGTATATTCTGAGCTTCTTAAAAATTTATACTTTATTTTCAATATCCAAAGTATCAGCAATATTATTGGTCCTGACCTAGTGTCTTGGTTTCAGTCACTTCCCACTGCTGTAATGTAGCTTACCTATGCCTTTTCTATAAATACTTTCATGGGAATTATTTGAATGAACTCTTTGCTATAGTACCTAGACTTTAAGTGTTGTGCTATATTGATGGCAAGCTCTCATTAATTTGCAGTTGAATTGTCTAGATTTAAGTTCTGTGCTAACAGTTTCTTTTCTCATACTTCTCACTTGTGGGACTTTCTTCCAGCTCCATGTTTTCTAGCCAACTTTGATCATTCAAAAATGCAATTTCAATCATTATCTACTGTCCTCTTCATTATTGTTCTATTGTTCTCACTTCTTAATAATGTTTCTCTCCTTTTTTTTTTAATTCTTTTACACTCTGTAACTACTTTGTGTCTTAGCAGCTTTACTGCCTTGCATGGGATTGAATGATTAAAAAAAATGTTTTCTATTCTAACGATTGTATGGTTAGTAAGGTAGTTGATAATATATGAATGTGTTTTACAAAGTGTTGTGAAACAAAAGAGAATTTTTAAACACCTGAATAATCAGGTGTTAGGATTTATCATCAGGGGGAAGATAAGAAATACATATAAAACATTTATAGAATATTAGATATGCTTATTTTTCTCTGTCCCAATTTCTATGGTGAGGAGTTATTTACATTATTTACGTTTACACTAATATCCTAATCTTTATTGTTATTATCACAACATTTCAGCCATTGTGCCCTCTGGCCTTGTTCAGGTGTCTATCAGGGAAACCATTGGAATATTTTGAACTAAACCCCTTTATTAAATCTTTATTTTTTTCTGGAATTTATATAAAAGATTTATAGAATATGAGATACACGTATGTTTTTCTGGAATATATAAATTTTTTCTTCTGGCATACAAATAAAACATTTGCAGAATCATGTCATATCAACTCAAATTCAATTTATTAGCGATCAATACAAGTTAATCCTTCCAAAATATAAATAGTATAGAAGAGTTATGTTCTGGTTCTGTTCAGAGACATTTTTATTCATCATTATCTGGTTCTGGTCATTTCCTTGGAAGCTAAATGCAATGAAATTGCTAAAAAATGCAAAGTATATTTTACGTATAACTGTATCAAGGATGAACTGTGAAACATCATCAAAAGTAATTTAGTTTATTTCCTTGACTTCAGACTCAGCATCAGTCAAGAATAGTTTGCAAAGCCTCCTGGGCATTTATAAGTCTATGTTGTCATGGTACTGGATAATCTCTTGATAAAAAAAAAATCATAAAATAAAGTGCTAATTTCATAACATGCTTTTGTTACATGGAAGCTGTCACGTTACTAGGCCAAATTGAATAGTGTACACCTCTACAACAAATTGGGGTTATTAGATTTGGTTGTAAACAAAGAAATAGGTTTAGCCAGTCACATCTCAGATCTGTCTGCTCCAACCAGAATAGATATGACAGATGTGTGTGTGTATATATATATATATATATATATATATATATATATATATATAAAACACCATAAACGTAATAGACAAGTGAGATGACCTGAAATTAATCATCAGCAAAAAATAACATGACCTGTGTGTGCATTTAATGCCAAATCATATGCTGGGTTCAAAAAGTCATCTTCATTTCCATGGCAGAAACATTCTATGGCAAGTTGTACATGGGAATAACATTGAATCTGTATGATATATATGTGTATTTGCTGCCAAGACAAATGAAAGTCAAGCCTTTTGAGAGTTAATGACAGAGCTAAGAAATTATTAATTTAAGCAAGTGATTAGGCTCAAAATCAAGAAGACGGCTATCATATATATATATATATATAGAGAGAGAGAGAGAGACACACACACAGAAAGAGACTGAATGCTTCAAAATGAAGTTATTGCTTGTAAACAAACTTGTTTAACACTTCTGCTGATGTAGATGTACTTATATGACTTTATGAAATTTATATTGCTTGCTGTTTTCTAGGCAAAGTGAAACATTAGTTTGTGCTATAAACTGACTTCTGCTTAGTGCCAATTCCAATTAACTATAAGCATATGGTAATGGCAACATTAATATTAGTCATTTCCCTACAAGGAAACATTTGACATTAACTGACCAAGCAGTCAGTACTGCTTTTGGTTCAAATTTATAAAATCTTTCTCTCAAAACAATTTTTAGGAAAACTCATTTCTCAAGTCCATTATTTGTTATTACTTTTTCCAGTACCAATTGGAGTTTCTTTTCTTTTTATTTGAAGTAGTGTGAAATATCAACATTTTGATTATATCATTATTTTCTCTTCAATTTACATGTGCTATCCATTTTAGCTTTTGCCGCTTTTGGTAGTCCTTAAGTGATGTGATTTCTGTTATTTGGTACAGTTCTTTGTGGTTTTGTAGCAACTGTCCACAATGTTCAGACAATGATCTTTGTCAAGATCCGATTTTATGCACAAATCCATCTTTAATCATTGATCTTAGAAAGCGATTGCATACAGCTTAGAGTTTAGATATCTCTGAATGGTTTTGGTGCCATGCATAGCATCCATAAACAAATTTTTATCTGACAAAGTTATTTAAAGACATGCTTCAAATTTTTCAGATTATTCTTTTGGTTTTGTAACAATTTGTGATGTTGGGTGAGAAGTATAGAATACAATAAGTTTTGTGACATATTTTTAGTATACTGTGTGTTGGGGTATCATTTCACTTAATCTGTACTGCAGATTTATCATCAAAGCTAAAATGGGCCAGCACAGCTAGGCAACAATGCTATAACAAGTGATGCAGCAGTGAAAGTGTTAATATTATTGTTTTATAGATGGACCAATGAACTTCATCTTATTTGAGTGGTTGTCATGTCAAAATATTACAAAGATATCTGTCAATTTGTTTGAGAGTTTGTGCTGATTGGAGGGACCATGGAAGATGAAACTGGGAATGAAATTTTTTCTTCCATCAAACGATGAATAGCTTTTCTGTATTATATTAATTATATATGATTGCACAAAAGTGCAGGGGTGTTTTAAAATTTCCTTCCTTTCAATTCTGATTTCTCTAATTCTGATGATTGCGTTATACATTTTTATGACTAGTTATGTAATCCTTATGTATACTTAAATCATATGACCATATTATGTGCTTTGCTATCTTTTCACATGTGTAAAATTTATGTCCTTGATCATGACCATCTATAGCCAAGCCTTCATACTGAATCTATCCTACTCATCAAGTATTCCTACTGCTATAAGTTTGAACAATATTAATTATCCCACAGCTATAGCTTACTCCAAATTAAGCTTAATTAAATAAAATAAATGACTGGCAAATGAATAACTACATTCTCACAGATGCCCCATTATTGTATTCTTGTGTCAATCTCAGTTAAATGTCTATATGGCCATGAATGAGTTGATAATACAGATTAAATCTGAAAAAATAATTAAAGAAGGGACAAGTAGGAAAATCTTTATGGGGATGTAATTATCAATTTGCCTTTACAGAAACTGTACTGGAAACATTAATTGGGTTGAATAAATTACATCAATGTTGATGTTTGTTCACTATAGCAAGAAAAGAAATAATCAAAGAATATTTTGGAATAGTCAGGATAAAGCAAATTATTATTATTGGTAATTAGTCAAAAACAAAATTAAAAAAACTGCTTGAATCCTTAAAGTGAATTTTTGGTTCAAATAAACCAATCTTGGTTTTGTTAAATCAGGAATCTGTAGAAATTAATTATTTAGGGAATGGTAAATTATATCAGGATTTGTCTCATCTTCTTTGAAGAATACATACACAAAGAATCAGGAGTGTCAAATGTACTCTACAATTGATTCAAATTCTTCTGAGACAGCCACTTGAGTGTATTTGAAGAAGTAATCTCAAGATGAGCACATAAGTGGATTTCCTTTACTTATATTAATATTTGTTCTGCTAAAATAAAAACAGAAATATCTGCCCTGTTTGCAAATAACTTTCGTCTGTGAAATGCATAAGAGAGGCTTTGAAAAGAGATCTCTATGCACAAATATTAATAGACTTTTTTCTATCTTTCTGGACTTTGGCTGGGAATTTCTAATCAAACAGTATTTGAGCATTAGAGTTGATGTTTTCAAAGGAAAATCTGTTCATTCATAAATTTCAGCAGAATAGAATTCATGGAAATTTCATGGTACATCTTTGCAATTTAAAAACAGACATGAAATAACTGCTTGCTGCTAGGGATGAGAATAAACTGTCTGAACAAGTTGTCATTTCATTGTTACTGATAAGATAACTTATCAAAGCTAGATGTCAGTTTAGTGTCATGGACAAGATCCTTTTTCTTACTATAGTGTGTTACTTTTTACAAGATGACAGTGTCTTTTTGAGTAAATAAAGGTAATTTGCATATTTACTTAGATGATATGGCAACTCATGAATGCTTACAGCTTATGGCCATATCACATTTGAAACACTAGTCCCAGAATGATCACTGAAGTTAAGCAACATTGAGCCTGGTCAATACCTAGATGTGTGTCAACTTGAGAATACCACATGCTTAGATGTATGGCTGGTGTAATGGATCAGAACTGTTAATCAGAGAGTCGAGTTCCAATTCAGTTGTGTTCGTTATATTCACTTATGTGCAAATACCCATGGGAAGAAATGGATTCACCTCTTTTTCCCCCACCCAGTTATGATTAATTAGTAAGAATTTTAGCAGTAAATTATTATTATCTCAAAAAAAGAAGAAAAATTCTTGCAATCTAAAAATATTTTCTGGCTTTAAATAACCTGCAAATGGTTGATAAATCATAGAAAACAAATAAAAAAACTCATGAATGTTTGCACAATTTTGTGTCTTCTATGAGGCAGTGCCATATTTACCATTGTTCTTAGGTGTGCTTAAGCACAGAGCTCCATCTTCTTTCCAAGGTTCTTGAATTTTTTCAAACTAACAAGAATTGGTGGAAAATTTTCTTTTTATATTTCATGATGTGTTTTCTATTACATCTGCAAGTTTTTAATCTTATTTTAGATTTTATTTTTAGTTGCTTTTTGACATGCTTTTAGAATCCATCTCTATATACGAGCTATTTTAAGTATTCATCTTTGAATGTTATTACAAAGACTCATATAATTGACGGCAGTGATTAAAACATGATACAAATTATTTATATTTGTTCATACCTGTTCACATATCTATATTTTTCTACAAAAAGTACTTTATTGTCTGAAGATCTATTAATAATGTTATGAGGTACCTTAATTTCTACAGATACATTAATAATTCTACTAAAGCCCAATCTGAAATATTTGCCATAACCAGTGTTTAGCTACTAACATCTTTAGCCCTTAGTGCAAGTATTGTAAAATTAAAGAAAGAGAAAAGGAACAATCTAGAATTTAAGAATAATTCTTCCATTAAATATTATCTTTAGTAAAATTTTGATATAAGAATAATATTTTCAAAGATGTATATAAATTTCTAAAACTGGAAATCTAACTTGTGAACATCCATAATTTGGGTATGAGTCATTATCATTCTAATATTTGTCAAGAATTTGTATCATTTTTTGTTTCTCGTTACTACAACATTTAAATTCATTTTGTAATTTTCTTCTGATGTATAATCCATTTAAAAAGAAACTGTCCATTTTAAAAAACCTTCTTATTGAAGTTGGTCCCTGAAGAAACCAAGTGAATGACAAAAGAATAGCGATACAACATTCAATTCACATATATCAAAAGAATATAAAGAACAGGCAAGCTAAACCCTGAAAGCCAAACCTGAATAATGAAGGACGGACATATCTGAAGGTGAAACAGGAAAGTCTGTTATAGAAAGCTGCATCTAAATGAAAAATGTATTCCACTATATTTTCTGGGATAAAGTTCAAGTAATAAGGAACATCACTGGAAATTAAAAAACTGAAAGCAGCAGCATACAAAAGACTAGTGGAAAAATCAAGCTGTTTTGCTTAGCAGAGAAAATGGTTTGAGAGTAACCCTGTGTATAAAATATGACATTGCCTGTGTTTTATGTGTTTTTTGTCAGGTTTGACGTAAAAGGATGGCCTAGTCGGTATATTTGCTACTATTTCCTTTCTTTCAGCCATCATTTTCTGATTTACTTTGATCAAATAAAAATTAGAGATCCCTGTTTCCTCTTTTCTAATGGATTGTATATTTGAATGTCACTTGCTATAAATGTGCTATATTAATGTCTATATCCGTGTGATTAGTTGGTATCATTTGAAGAGATTTTTTTCAGTATTTGATCTCATTCTCTTTTACAATCCATAGATAAATTTTCTTCTCAACACTGACTGACATACATTATGTCAGATCTTATTATTCATGTCAAAGTTTTCACAATAAAATTGGCTGATATTGACAAAATTTACAGCATATACTTATATTTATAGGATAAATATACCATGAATTTCAGCTTTGAATATTTATTCGTATTAGAAATTCATTTAAAATGAGTTATTTAGTGTTGTGAGATTTTGTTATGCGACTTAAACATAGTTTGTTATATTGTAAATATATATATATATATATATATATATAATAGTATAGTTGTTGATATTTATTTTTTAATTTCAGATATAGAAAGATTTTCATTGTAATTAAAATATTACCTGAAAACAGGAACAAGATATTTTTAAATTATTGAATGGTGGGGAGATAATATTAGAAACAGTGAAAAATTACATGGAGGTCATAAATCAATCAAAAAAATTGAAAATATTGACTATATACTGCATATAGTTGCAGGAATATCAAAAAAAAATATAACTGTCAGTGAGACGGAAATAAAAGACAAGACATGTTCAAATAAAATTATCTGTATTGCCAGTATAATGGATTAAGGCAGAATATCTCTTTTGGTTGTGTACAGGCCTGACACTGAATTTTGAGTCAGGTCAGTTAACTGGGAGGCCACTGGCAAACTTTGTGACTGCCTGCCTTGAGTATTGCTGGGTGGCTCCTTTTAAGCTGTCAGGATGGATACATGAATCAGCATTTTTTGTCATGCTTTTGCTTTAGTGGCAATGCCCATGATTGGCTCTGACATTTAGATTTTATTTTATATTTCGAGGGATTTTTTTTTTCTGCACCGGATATGATGCACAAAGAATTAAATTTTTATTTTCTATTTTGCTTTTGTAGCATTCACATCTGGATGACAGATTTTGTTGTGGAGTGAATCAAAAGGAAGTTTAATTTTCAGCAGAGAATATCAATATGAATAAGAAAAAAAGCTGCCCTCAAGAATGTCACAAAAAGAGACATGCAGAAATTAAAATGAAAATATGTAAAGTGGATTGACCACCGAGAAAATAATTGTAGTTGATGTTGCTAATGTTAACAGAAAGAAAAGATGAAGAATATTAAGAACATGAGCTAAAAATTATGAAAGCAACAAAAGTGACAAAAAGTAAATATCATAAAAACATATAAGTGGAATGAAGTTTATGAAAACTGACTTTTCAACAGTAATTTTTACTGATTAATGAAGAGCTACACTGGAAGGAGCTGATAACTGAGGTTGGGTCCATTCATAAAATCAGACAACCAAAATGATTTAGAAGACAACAGTGTAGTGGTGTTTTGGTCTAGTAAAGTAAAATTATAGACCCCTTCAAAGTTATGCTTTTTGAGTGATACCAAGAAAATTTAAAAAATATATTCAAGCATTGCCAAAAAATAGTTCAAAGATACCAAATTAATGGAATGGCTCATCTCCTCTCTAAATATTAATCCAATAGAAATCTTGTGTTCCATCATTAAATTAGTTGTACATAAGAATATAAAACAATATTCAAGCAAAGGAAATCTCAAGGGAACCAATAAAAACTACAGCTGTAAATAATCTTAAAGTTGACAATGAGTGAAAGACTGAGGAAGGTTATTAAATATCAAAAACTTGTATTAAAATATAAGATATCTTATTCATATATATGAGATATTGTGTTCATCAAATATATGTTTCTATGACCTATAGCTTTTGGATTTATTTTTTATAATATTTCATGTTGCACTTTGCATAATAAACTCTTACATCCTCAAAACACATTATCATAAATATTTCTTTTTAGATAGATATTACAAGCTGAAAATAACCCAAGAAAATTTTGCCAGCATCATTTAATTGATACTAATTTCATTGTGAAAACATTGATTTGCAAAATAAAATCTTACATTGTATAATAACTTGATTCAATAAATTGCAATAACTTTTCTAAATATATTTTACCATAATTATTTTCTGTTTTAATGTATTGTTAGATACTGCTATTTGTTTTTTTTTACACCTGAAAAAGACAATAGAATAAATCAACCAAAATATGGTAACAAGTAATTCCCACAATCCTTGGAATGTCTTCATGTTTCTTTTTGATTTGATGTGAAATATACATCTTAATGTTGTAACAAATGTGTTGGGTTTTTTCTTTCATAAATTCATATAAGAATAAATTTTATCTCTGTGCCCCAACCTTACATCAATAAATAAAACAGCCCATAATGAGTTTTCTGTCAGCCTTATATATATGGTGGGCTCTCTTGTCATATTCAACATATGAAGGTCAAGCTGCTCAGCTCCTAGGAACTGACTGCTCAGACACCAGCACATATGATTTGATTATAGTGGTTAAGGCTTTGTGCAGAACCAACTGCACTTTTTGAAGGGCTGAATATAGAGACCTGGAGCTCCCCAAGTGATCCTCTGCAGATTTTGAATTCAGAGTTGTCCTTCTCCTAGGCTAGTTGCTATCCAAGGCTATAGAACCCAGTCTGTCCTGCCATTTACCCATAGCTGAATGGAGAAGAAGAGGATTAATACCTTTCCCAAGTGTATTAGCACATAAGTGAATGTAATGAATTCAACTGGAATTCGAACTCGGTTCTCCGATTCCTCAATCCAAGCTGCTATCCACTACTCCACCGTGCCTCTATATATATATATATATATATATATATATATATATATATATATATATATATATATATATACACACACATATATATATATATATATATATTATAAAATATGATTCCTTCGCTACATAAGAGTTCTCATGTTTCAAAAACGTGAGCCGAAATCATCCAAATAATTAATAAAATTACGTTTCATCTTCAAGCGAAATTTTAGGAACTCTTATGTAGCGAAGGAATCATATTTTAAACAAAATATTATTATAATATAAGCTCTACTTCTGTATGGAGCACTGTTTTTAAAAATAAAAACAAAAATACTAAGGAACCCCGGATTATGCACCCAACGTGTTCTTTTCTATTTTCTGCATACCTGCACAAGGATACATATATATATATATATATATATATATATATATATTGTGTTTAAACATAATCAGTAACATTTAACAATTTTTAGAAGTATATTTTAATAAATATTTCCTCTTTGTAATTTACTTTTAATTCCAATTTTTAAAATTGGCATATATGAGCAATGTTTCTGTGAATAAAATATTTTTTAATTCATCATGTTTGTCTATCTACCTTGTCAAAACTCAGTTGTAAACAGAGAAAGTATTAGGGTGTTTAGTAAAAGAATCTGATGACAATAGAAAGTATGCAGAGAGTAACTTTTTATTTTTAGTTTTGATTTCTTTGCATTGACATCAGGCTTTTGATGAAGAGTGAATCAGGAAGAGATCAAGAAAAGAGAATTGAACTGTTATGTGATATATGACCTATTGTATGGCAGTGAATGCTAGACAGTCTCCTCATAGATGAAGAATAGACTTGAAGCAACAGAAATGTAATTCTACAGAAAGATACTAAGGATACCATGGACTGAATATGTAAGCAACAATGAGGTTTTAGAGAAAATGAAAACAAAAAGGAAACTTATACTTACCATCAAAAAGAGGCAGTTGAAATTTCTGGTGCATGCAATGAGGAAGGAGGGTTTGGAAAATCTGATACTCAGATGGTAGATTGAGGGATAGAGGAAAGCAGTGTGTAACATACTTGATGAGCTTGAGTAAAGGGATAATAGAATAGGGTTTGGGAGTAATAACAAAAAGAGAAAATTTATTAAGAGTTACAATGGACAGGAAGATATGGAAGGCCATGATTGCCTACATCCTGAAAGGACATGGCACATAAAAGAAAGAAGACAGATCTAATGGGAAGCAGAGTATAACACTTTTCTCTTGTAAATTGTGATTAATGATATCTGCTAAAATGTACAACATTTCTCTCTGTCAGATATTTCTAAGAATATTTCACATCATAAAACTGCTTACTGGGAAAAGATATATCTGCTTCTATATCTTTTTTTTAGTAATATATAGATTAATGAATACCTTGATACTATTTGAAATTGCAGGTAATATTAAAATATATTTAAACACTTTTATTTTATGTCAGTAAATTCCGCTCCTTCACCACCCCAAAAAATAGGAAACTACCTTCACTTGGAGGATTACAACATATTGCTGTATGTATTTTTCACACTATATGAATTCTAAAAGATGAGATAATGATATAAGAAAAGTAAATAAATAATAAATATAAATCATGCAGAATATTTCACTCTTTCTTACAATACCTATCTATAACATGTGCATATTTTTCTTCCAAAGTGAAACCCATTAAGTTGACTATAGCAATGTTCAGTATTAGCTTGGCAAGTCACTCTTTTGTTAAATTATTGTCAATAGTTAAAAAATGTATATCTTAAATACGATGTGAAAAATTGGAACTCCAGGATTACATACACATGCTTGAAATAACATAACAATGGAAATTCATAATTAAAAGATTTAAAAAAAAATATATAATTGAACAATCTTGCAGATGATGATGTAAAAGTATTGTGTTGTAATGGATGCTACCTGCCTTACCCATAATTATGATGGATGGTCAAAAAACAGAGAATTGTAGGTAGAAAAGTGGCTATATTAGTCAATGAGAAATCTGATGGGGAGGAGGCTTGATCACATGTCAAGCAACTGGAAGGACAGATGAATAAACTACAGAAGACTTGAAGGAACAGAAATGTGGTTCTACAGAAGAATGCTAAAATTACCATGGACCAAACATGTGAAAAATGATGAAGTTTTAGAGAAAATGGAAACAAAAAAGACACTTATACTTAATATCAGAAAGAGACAGTTAAAATATCTAGGGCACATAATGTGGAAAGAAAGTTTGGCAAATATAATAGTCACAGGACATATTGACAGCAAGAGGGCCAGAGGAAAACAATGCATAACCTACCTTGCAAGGTTGAGTAAAAAGATAATGGATCAAGGTTTAGGATAGATAACAAAAAGATGAAATTTATTAAGATCTACAAAGGACAGGAAATTGTAGAGAGCTATCTATGATCCCCAACAGTCTGAAGGAACACAGCATATAGAAAAAGACCAAGTGGATGTAGCTGTTTTTATTTTCATTTTTTGAATTTACAAACATAAAAGGAGATTGAAATCTTCATTGTTTCTCTAACTTGAATTAAATGATTTACTGAACCTTATTCTCCATAGTTTTAGCTTTGGATCAAATTCTTTTAAATTCACCTTTATTAACTGTTTTTATGTTAAAACCTAAACTTCACTTAAAACTGGTCAATCTTAAACCACAGTCTTTATATTGCAAATAAAAGAATATATTTGGTCAGACTCTTTTATCCCCTCAATATATTGTTACCTAAAGCTCAAAGAGTCATAAAATTGATGACTAAATGCTTATAGCTTTTTCACTTTCATTGATTTTGGCAGTAAAAAAAAAGGAATCCCTATTTTTTCAAAGATCAAATGCTTTACAAGTGGCTTTTATGATGTGCCAATTCTGAAAGTCAGCCAGTGGGAAGAGAATATTTGAGGACAATGATTTTGCAACAGGATTTTATCAAGGAAGGTAAAGAAAGAAGAAGAAAGTGAGAGGTGAAAATGATTTCAGGTAAAGAAGAATATGACAACAGATAAAAAGGAAGAAAGAAAAAAAGAAAAGAGGGAAAAGAAAACAGAGATGAGATAAAAGGCTAAATGGGAAGAAAGAGAGAGAGAGAGAGAGAGAGAGAGAGAAGGAAAAGAAAGGAAGAAGAAAACTATAAGAAAAAAGCGAAAAGGTAAGAATGAACAAAGGAAGAAGATAGTGAAGTTGAGGAATCAAAAGAAGAACATTAATATAATAAGCTTTTTATTATATTAACATTATTAAGGAAGGGAAGGAATAAAAGGATATGAAGAAAACAATAAAGAGAAACTGAATGAGGAAAAGAGATGAAAAATGAAAGAAAGTTTAAAAGAGAGAATGATGAAAAAACAAACGGTAAAAAAAGAAAATGTATGAGAGATGAAAATAAAGGAAGTGAAAAACAAAATTAAAGGAAAATGAGGTAACTACCTTTGGGAGAGAAGAAGAAGAAGAAAGAAGCAAAGATCAAAATAAAAAGATAGAATCAAAGAAGAAAAAAGAGAGAAGAGAAATGGAAGAAAGAGTAAAAAAACAAATTAAATCAGAAATAAAATTATTGGAGCAAGTAAGAAATAAAAAGAGAAAGATTAAGAAAAATAAAATAAAAAGAAAAAAAAGAAAAAACAAAGAAAAAAAAGGAAAAGCAGAAGAAAGAGAAGAAAAACTGGAAAAGAAAAAGTCAAACAAAAATGGAAAGAGAAATAAGGGAAGACTTCAAAACAGCTGTAGAAAAGAGAATCAAGAAAAAGAGTAAAAAGGAAAAGTAGAAAATAAAAAGGAAAGCAAAGAAAAGACAAAGAAGAAAAAATGTAAGAAAAGAAGAAAGAGAAGTTAAAAAAGAAAAAAAAAGTGCAAATAACATAGATTCCAAGAAGTGGAGATCACTTTGAAGAGCATTTTGTTTTTATTCAAACTGACCAGGTTGAAGAGATCATTCCCAACAAGAAGAGCTTCATCAAATAGCTGACAATGTTTTGAGTTCAGTTCACCTTTTCTTGAATTTACCAGAGCCAAGAGAAGAAAAGATTTACGTCAGATGAAATACAGTTTGAAGTTTGGCTGAGAGATATCTCCCAAATATAAGAAATTGTAAATGTGAGACAATGAGTGCAGGGATTGTAGGATTTCTATCTTTACCTTTGTTTATTTGGCTGGAAGATTTCTGACCATAAATTTTGACTTGCAGACAATTTTCTATTACCAAATAAGCAGGTTTTACACCAAAATACATGCTCGCATATGGTTTCAGCTATTATACAATGTATTATAACAAGTGGTATTTGATATATAAAAATAAGGAGCAAAGACAATGCAAATAATATTTTATCTATTTTTTTAATCAATTCATTCCAAGCAAGGCAATAAAGTCACTTAAACACAAGGGTTACTGAGTGTGAAAGAAAAAGAGAAACATTATTAAGGAGAGAGAAAATAAAAGAACAAGAATTAGGAAGACAGAAGATAAGGATTTACATTGAATTTAAATTTTTGAAAAGAAAAGTTATCTGGGAAGCAGGAAGCTGGAAGAGAGTTCCACAATTAAGAAGTGCGAAAGAAGAAACATTAGCATAGAACTTACAGTTGCATCTAGCCAATTCAGCTGTAAATTCACGAGACCTTGTTACCAATCTAGTACTGCACTTAAATTCAAAGAAGTCTAGGTACCACAGAGAAAAGTCCATCAGAACAATTACCTTGAAAGTATTTACAGGAAAGGCACAAGCAGGTAAGCTACATTACAACAGTGGGAAAGTGACTGAAGTCGAGATGCCTGATCAGGACCAATAACTTTGCAGAAACTTCTTTGGATTTTATCAAGAATCTCTAAATATATAGCTGAAGCACCAGACTATATTTGGCAGCAATATTCAAAGCATGAATGAATGGTAGACTTATAAAGATATAAAATAGATTCTAGAAAGAAAAATTGTCTAGCATGACACATTGAAGCAACTAATTCAATATAATCTTTTCACTTGATGTCAGTGGAAAATGTTATCCTGAGAAGGCGCAATGCATCACTCTCCTGGAGGTTAGCATCAGCCATACTGATGGAAGTCAGAAAGGGTTCTTTCAGATGATTAATAGACAGCAGTTTCATTTTGGAGTCATTAAAATTAACATTAAAATTTCTTGCTCCAGTTAACAGCAGATTGTAGGTAATTTTTGACATCAGCTACTAATCTGACCACATCAAATCAATCAGACTTACTAGTGAGACAAGGTATTAAAGAAGATAACTCTTTATCAGAAAATATAGACTGGTGCTACAGAATCACAAAGAACTTTAGCAATTAACAAAAACCACGTCATTTGAAAACTTACAGTAGCAACAATGGATATATATAAAATATAAGCTGCATACTCTAATATATTTACAGTAATAAATAGAATCTTAAATTCTGTGGAAAACTACTAAGACATTTTTACTCTATTAATTGGATTATACTTAAGTCCATATCACTTTAACAGATAAATCCATATAACATGAAAATTTTATGGATTTATATCTTTTTAAAATTCAAACAAAATTCTCACTTGATCGAGTTGAACAAGAACTCTAGAATCACATCATTGCACACTCCAAAACATCTATTCAACTTGTCAATAAATAGCATAATTTAAAAAAACATCTTTTGGTCTACACATATTTCATTTTAGTGTTTGCCTATGTATGGGAAAAAATTGCACCCTGCAGATGACAGTTTGAAATTGTTGAAAGTACTTGGCAAGTGTCTTCCATCTGACAACAACTTGAATATAAGGATCTTATTCAAGGAATTGATAGTTAGTTAATGTCTTATTAAGTCTTGTTAACATTGCTATTTAATTCTTTGTATAAATTGTTTCTATATATATATATATATATATATATATATAGAGAGAGAGAGAGAGAGAGAGAGAAAGAAAGAGATGAATACCTTCCCTTTAATTTTCATGGTTTTACTTTGTGAGATGTTTCATGTTAGTATTTTCATTTTTAAGCAAATCAACCCAAACAAGGCAGGAGTGCTACTAGCACACAAGGAGTTACAGAGGGTAAGAATAAGAGTAAAGAGGAATGTTTGGGAAAAGGATAAAGAGAAGGACAGAGATCAACATCAAGACATCAGATGATGTTGATTGACATTACATTTGAATATTTGAAGATTATCAGGAAAGCAAGTGAAAAAGAAGGGAGTTCCATTGATGGGAGGTGTGAGATAAGAAGTTGTTGGTGTAGAAGAGATGGCTACATTTTGTCATTTCAACAATGAAAGGGTGGGACCGAGATGTCAGCCTAGTAGCACGCCTAAATTCATGCAATTTGGAAACCAGTGAAAGTAGCTTGTCAGAGCAGTTGCCATGAAAGTACTTGTAGAAAAGACAGAGGGAGGCCACAGCACATCTGTGAGATAGTGATTGCAGATGGGATGCCAGATCAGGACCAACCACGTTGCATATCCCTCTCTGGATTTTGTCTAGGACCTCAAGATAAACAGCAGGAGTACCAGACCATATATGGCAGCAGTATTCATGCAAGGACAAATGGTTGATTTGTACATTTGAAGGATGGACTCCGGCGAGAAGAACCTTCTGGCATGACACAGAAAACCAACTTTCCTTGCAGCAGATTAAGCTATAGATTCAATGTAGTTGTTCAACTTCAGGACAGTGGTCAGTAATGAATTCACACTAAATCAATTATAATAATGTACTAGTAAATAAATTTAGCATCCTATTATGATGTAATGGTCAGCAAGTTCACTTTCCTGACTAATCTCCAAGTGCAGTGAATTCAATTTTTTCCTTGGTAGCTTCTTAAACTGAAGGTTACTAAATAACTCATGGTGCCTACTAGAGTTTGATGATTAACAAGCTTTATCTTAAGACCATTTAGCAAAGCAAAGAATTCAATCCTTAGGTGCAATCTGTTAATGTCACTTAGTTTCAAACAAAACTTAGCTGAGTAAATAACCATAGTAATCAAAGAAAAGATTATCTTTAATGTATTTTGAGTAGTTTTATCTTGTTCAATCTCTATTTTACATAATGACAATACAATGGTAGAATGTATGTATATATTATCTTGAGTCAGAAGTAATTTCTGATTTAGGGAAAGATTTGTAATTACAAATGTATCATCCTAAATACTAATCAGTTAAGAATAAATTTGGTGTACACTAACATTCAATCCACAACCAAAACTAGGGAAAATTCTTTATTTGATTTTCTTCTTCTTCTTCAACAACTATTGTATGTCATTTGCAAGATGTTTTTCAACAAATCATTTGACTGGATAGAACTTAGGGAGAGATATATTCATTTTTTTTTTTTTATGGCATTATTGCAAACTGAATATAGGCACGGTTGGAATTTGAATTTTATTTGCTGAATCTGTTACATAATCTCCTAACTTCAGAAAATATAATTCTTTATTTTTTTTGTTGTCTTAGATTTTGAATAACCATTTGTTGTCAACTAGAAATCAGATATTTGGTAAAAGGATACATTCTTTTCATTGTTTTTACCATCTTTACAAGGTACACTTTCCAAATTTTTCTTGTGATATAACATCGTTTTTTAGCATTTGACATTGAAAATCTGAAGCATCTTTCAGGCAGTACTTTTTCCTGAAGCTGACATGGATTTGTCAAAGTAAAACATAATATGTTCCTTGAAATATTTTATAAAATTATATATATTTCCAGTGGAAAAATACAAAAACAACCACAGACTTGTTCTGTAACCTAAAAACAAACATACCTGTGAATTTATATGCTTAGATATAAAAGATTTCTACCCTTCACTAACCAAAGCCATGTAAAGCCATCTCCTTAGGTCAGAAGCAAATAAAGATGAATAAAAGACCAGCAAATTCTGCAGAAAATCACTATTTTTTGACAACAAAGATGTGTGGCTCAAGAAAGGAGGAGCATTTGACATTACAATGAAACATCCAGAAACCTTAAAAATTACTATAGATGCATTGCAGCAATATATACTGCATGACAACACTTTAAATACATTGGTAGTTCACCAAAATATACCCAATGACATTTTCAACTTAAAAAATGTCAGGTGTGAAAAGGATTCACTAAGAAGAAAATGCATAGAGAGTGCACTAATCTCACAATTCTTGATGATAAACCTAAGACCAGGACCTTACATAATATTACCAATCATCACAAAAGCAATAGTAGCACAACGCGGTATACAAGCTAATAGAGAAATAAAAAGAGATCGTCTCAGAAAGGATTGATTTAAAATCCAACAAGCATGAATGTCTCTTATATATATATGTATGTATGTATATGAAACACTAGTCACTGCATTTCATAAGGTAATTTAATTTATTGCCTGTCTTATACTAAAAAATCCCAATGTATTTTTATTACACACAGTTTTGTCTTTCATTCTGATCTGAAGAAACTGAACCCAACACAGCTCACCTTAGTGGAATATTTTGTTTAAATGCTTTTCCATTTTGTTTCATCATTTCTTTCTCTCTCTCTCTCTATATATATATATATATATATATATATATATATATATATATTTGAATAAAAACAGACCACTTTACTTCCAAAGGTTGAAATGAAAAATGAAAAGAAATTTACACATTTTTGACGGGCTGTATTAAGCATATGTAAATTAACAAAGTCTTCTCTCCCCCCCTCACTTCGTTAATTTACATATGCTTAATACAGCCCATCAAACCTTTGGAAGTAAAGTCTGATGATCCAGAGCCTTTTAAAAGGGCTGTGGTGAAATAACTCATTTCATGG
The DNA here is from genome assembly GCA_963932145.1 of Acanthosepion lycidas. Taxonomy (NCBI): domain Eukaryota; kingdom Metazoa; phylum Mollusca; class Cephalopoda; order Sepiida; family Sepiidae; genus Acanthosepion; species Acanthosepion lycidas. Next base: position 49,264,077 of record OZ010576.1, read on the forward strand.
AATCTTAAAGTGGTCTGTTTTTATTCAAATTTATTTGCTCTAAATTTACATTGAGCTCTCCGGATATCATCCTCCTTGGGTCTACCCATATGGATTACCTCGTATTTCTTCATAGCAGTTATGCAACTGAGTTTTATATGGCTAGTAATTATCAGGTGGACATTACTGGGGACCATACAGACTGTTCCATTTTTACAACCTGTCCATGAAAATTTTATGCACAACTACCCCAGATATATATTTTTTATTATGCATTTCTTCCTGTGTTTACAGGTCACTATCATCTCACTCCTTTTATTTAACAGGATTATCTTCAGTATAACCAATTTCACTATCAAGCACAGGTTGCATCTTATACCTCTTCCCCTATAAGCTTTTGCTTGGTTAATACCTTCTACATTATTACTGGGAATTGATTGTCATTTTCCTCTACATTCCAAGAGAACTGAGCAGTCTTAATATTGTAAGCATTAATATACTTTTTTATTAATTTATCAATCACCACCTACTGTCTTCTTGAATTCAGTTATTTTATTGTCCTTTATCTTTACTAAAATCTCATTTTCTTTCACTCCCTGTAGACTCTTGTATCCTAAAAGCATTATCATCTTGCTTGGGGTGAAATGATTCAAATATATATATATATATATATATATATATATATATATATATAATTTCTAAGGAACTAATATATTTTTAATCTAATATTGATTAAATCCATTGATTTCTCAGAAATTACTTTATATTGCAGATGCAAAAACAGTTATTTATCCAGATGATCTTAACAAGTTATGTGCTTTCCTTTGTAAAGACAACTGAGCTTTAATTCAGTGTGAACTCCTTCATGACTGTATGGTCTAAGAGCTATAATAGTGGTTTCCCTTTTATAAGATATATGCTGGTTCAAACGCTTCTGAAGAGCATATCTATTAAAGATTCTTGAAAAGCACATGCAAGATAAAAAATCCAATTTTAATATATATATATATATATATATATATATATATATATATATATATATATATAAAGTTTTAAAAAATCCACATATGATTCTCTGCTCAGTCCTAGCTTCATGGTATACATAATATTAAAATAAATGCATTAATTAATCATAGAGTATATAGAGTCATGTAAATGTAAATGGTGGCCATCCTTGTTTATTGAGTAATCAGCTATCATATATATATATATATATATATAATTATATTATTTACAATGTGCTATATTCAGTAAGATTTGAATGAGCAAGAACATCAGCTTTACAACTAAGATGAAGCTCTGCAAGCCCCTGGTGCCATCCATAGTGCTCTATAGATGTGAAAGCTGGACTCTGATGGCAGAAACCACCAAGAAAGTCCAAACATTTGAAATGAAATGCTTCAGATGCCTTCTCAGAATCTCCTGAAGAGAAGACAAAGGACTTTGTACAGGGCCAAGTAACACAACTGGTAGGCCTGCAGGAGCCCTTCCTGGCAACTCTAAAGAGGAGAAAGCTGTTGTGGCTTGGACATGTCATATGCCCCAATACTCTACCCAAGAAGGTCATTCAAGGTACCTTGGAAGTGGGTAGATGTAGGGGGAGGCAGGCAAAAATTTGGATGGACAACATCAAAGAATGGACCATGATGGAATATTCTGATGCTGTTTTGTAAGTCAGAAAACAGATCTAGTTTTGTGGCTGGCTGCATCATCGTTGCTCATGTTTCCTCTATGATCAGCTCAGTCATGATAGGGATATTTATTGGGGAATAGTGCTCAATATCAGAGCAAGAGACTTTGTGGACACAGAAATAATCACTAGATATTAACTCAGTTTCACCCCTCGAGCAATCTTCAGACTATGACAGTCACCATTTCTATATTCACAATATCTATCTACCTATCTATATTGATATATATATATATATATATATATATATATATATGGAATGACTGTGAATTCATTTATTAACTATTTCAGAAGGATACATGATATCAACACATTCTGTACTTACACATGCATATATCAGCTCAAAATTGATATTCTAGATTTTTATCATTTATTATACAACAATGAGTGTAAAGAAAGATAAAAAAGATAAGTTGCATCAGCAATTGTTAGCCAAAGTCTATTATTATTGCAATCAGGAGACAAAAACCAAAAACCAAATTAGTATCATAAACGATAATGATTTTTTAAATTGGAGAATCAAATTATAGCTAAAAATCAAGCATAAAATGTGACTTCCTCTGTGAAAAGCATGAAAAATTGTAAATTATGTCTGTTTTAATTAACATGGTGGAAGCAGAAACAGTTAATTTCTGTTGATATTTATTCTATCCAATCAACCTGGGGATATTATGAGTAAAGAATCAACTGTCTTTGATTTTGAAAACTAATAATAATTTAACAGTGTCAAAATATATTATACAGGTTGTCTCAAAATGTATACACACCATATTTGTTTATAACATATACAGTTTTCATTTGAAAGTTAATGGAACACATTATATGATAAAGAATAAATATGTGAATAACGTTAAGGAAAGCATATATTTGAATGACACTTTATTTTCAGGATTCAGAATGTTTTTTAAAAATTCTTATCAAGATTTAAGCTGATAAAATGTTTGTAGTCTCTTTTTCAAAGCAAACTTATCACAAACACCTTCAATAGAGTTTATGCTACTTCCCATCTCTCTCTAATTTTTCTTTTGCAAACAAGTAAGATCAACAAGTTCTGTCCATCCAATTTTTTAGTAAGTTTTAATCTTAGACAAATAAATTAAATTTTTTTAGTAGATCAAACAGTCCTTTGTGCCATCCAAAAAGATAAAACAAAATTTGAAGAGTACACAGCTATCCCATCAAATAATATTAATAATACTGCATAAAAAAACAATAATTCACAAATTCTTGTGCATAACATATTTTCAAAACATTCTAGCAAATCATTAAACTATAATAATAGCTGGCCAATTGTATTCAAGGATACTCATCTACTAGGGCAGCTAGCCAATCCCTATTGCAGATGCTTGATCAGTTACATTTGTGTTTGTTCAACACCCACAGAGACCAGCTGAGAGAGCATGTTATTTAGTATGATCAACAATCTGAACAAGGCTAGCATACTCAAACCCTCGATCACGATGACTTGTGACTTTGTACTAGCACAGCTACCAATGGCCCCCAAGGTTACCATCTACCCAATTTCACTCACAAGGTATGGTTTTCAGACATTTTCCAAAGGTGTTGCATGTTGGGATAGCCCCCCTTCAGACCGATAACATCAAGAAGTCTCCTTCCTGATAAATCAACCATGGTGAGATTCGAACCTGGGTCTCATGGTCAGAAAGCAAATGTTCTACCACTTGGCCATGTGCCATATACCTATCTAAACTATACCTGCCCTATGAATACAGCATAAACTCTACATTCAAATCCTCAAAACAATAAACCAAATAACAACATATTAATATAATGGAACAAGGAAAATTTATTCATTGGCACATTTGTCAGTGAAACAATAGATATTATAATGAAAAATGTATCAACAGTCATTATTTCCACCCTGAAAAATAAAACCTCAAACTCATATTGACTTTCCAGTCTTGAGACAGTCCAAAAGCATCTCTGCATTTTTGTGGGTGACAAATTATTTTCTACAACTGCTTTCTTACAGTTGAAATATTGCAAGCCTCTTGCTGCTCTGTCGTCATTTCCATGGAAAGTATTCAGACGAACTGTAGTCCTTAGCTCCACCAGTTCTAACATTCATGTGCTAAGACCCACCATGTGATGCACATTGTAGTTAACCATTCTCATTTCTTTTGTATTCCACAGGTGAGATGTAAGTTTGATTCAAGCGGCTTTTTCCCACAAACTGCTGCTTTCTGGAAATGATTCCCAAGAGGATGCTTCCTCGATCATTACACTCTTAACCTGTTCAAGTCTAGGGTTAGCCATTGTCTTCTCCACATATTCACATAAACTCTTCCTCTTACTCTGTAAGACACTACCTTGAGTGGTTCCCAAACCCTGTCCAGGATGAACATCATTGTTAAACCAAAACAAAAAAATGGCAAATATCTTTATAGATATAAAGCAACCATTGCAAGTTATTTAATATATAGAACACACTTAATGTTCTTGATATGCATAATATTCTACAACAAACATTAAAAAATAAAACAAATATTAATGAAATTTTTAATTAATATTTGTTTTTATTTTTTATTTCCCTAACCACATGATAGATAAATCAAACTAAAAAAATAATGTTAAAATTAACTATAAATACAAACAACAGTATAAAAAACATCACTAAATTATTGTACATAAACCAACTCCACAACCTGGAGGTACCAAGTGCAACAATTTAAATATCTGGGAAGTGTTTTAAAAGAGGATGGAAAGTGCAACACTGAAATTCAAAGGTGCACAGGAATAGTAAAAGGATGCATTCCAAAACCTAAGAAAACTATCAAAACACAGGAAAACTTCATTAGAAACAAAGAAAAGAATACTGAACTATTACATAATATCCAGTCCTCCTATACAGAAGTGAATGCTGAACAATCTCCTCACAGATGAAGAAGAGACTTAAAGCAACAGAAATGTGGTTCTACAGAAGGATACTGACAATACCATGGAGTGAACATGTGGGCAACAACAAAGTTTTAGAGAAAAGGAAACAGTGATGTTAAAAAAGAATACCATAAGATGCTTATATTTAGTCTCTATTTACAGTGTCAAACATTATTATTAAGGCTCTCAAAAAGATTAAAAATAATGGAAGCCTTAATAATAAAAAAGAAAAAGCCAATATTCAATAATATTAACTATGAACATGGATAAAACATTTCTATAACCCTAAAAACATACATAAAACCCATACACCCAGTTAAAAAGCAAAAATAAAATCAGCCTTGATAATGGCTAAAAGTATAGCCAAAAGTGCACGGAATTACAGAACATTTGGCCAGTCTCTATACATTCTGTGTCCAGAAAAGAAAACAGTTATTCAAACACAAGAAAAAATAAATAAAAAGCTTAATCGCAGTACCTTGTCTGTCGTCTTTAGTGAAACATGTATAAATGAAGGATTTCTGCTTAAATACATTATATATATATAATAGGATTTAAAAATATACTTATTCAAGTGCATTTCACTGCTTGTATCGTTGAGAGACCAAGTCGCAAACATCAGTTCATATACAGACTTCATTCTAAAAGAATCATTGCACAAATACAAATGATACAGAAGTTGATATTTCTAAAATTTATTTGTTATCATGAAAAGGTTTAATTAAACCGAGTTGCTATTACCAAATAAAATGTGTATACACTTTTTGGAAGTAACCTGTATGATTTATTGTCTGTATCAGCTAATTCCAACGAAATTTTATTCTTCATTTAATAAACAAATATAATTTTGTAGCAAACAAAACTGAAGCTTTATAATACATTTATAAAACTGAACTTTTCTCATTTATATTTGTTGTTAACATTTTCTAGGTCTGACATATTTCTTTTTGGCAAAGGAAATTCAATTTATTTGATTTCAGTTTCTCCCCCTTGGACGTAATGGTTAACAACTTGACGGTGTCAAAATTTTATTCTATTATTTTTTAAAGATAAACTTCTTGAGATTTCTGAATTCACATGACTACATTTTTGCCAAAATTTAATCTCTGAATTTAAACAAAAATGTCGATTCATATATAAAATTTTATTCATTTTTATGAAATGTCATTGACCTTGTGGCCTTTGTAAAAAGGACTGATGTTGACTTTTACACTGATTTTATAGGCAAACGCTTTCCTCCCATTTGATCAAGTTGCAATGAAGTGTTAAATATTTATAAAAATTATGGTTTATGAAAAACTACAACATATTATTTTAATAACACCTCATCTGTCTGCAATGCAGATATTACAAAAAAACAAAGGATGAAATTATTCATTTATCTTCTATCTAAATAAATAAACTACAAATTCTGTCCATATGACTGAAACCTCTCTAAATCAGGTCACACTTGCTCTACATAGACATATTATAGCTTTTTGGAATCAGGATGATCCTAGGATTGAAAATCTGTCCTTATCTAGAGCTTGAACAACCAGCATTGCAGTTTGTGTTCAGACGAGGAGGGAACAGTTAAAAATTCAAATTTTAAAATAACTGAAAAAAACTAGAGATTTTAAAAGATTTTAATTGATATTGAGTTTAAAGTAATGCAAGAACTTTGTCAATTTAAAAAATTTTGTTTTAAAATTCAGTTTAAAATATCTCCAAAACTTTGTGAATTGAGGAAATCAATTTTATTTCTTCAAAATGTCAAGGAATCAGAGTTAAAGTGAGTGATTTCATGATGTGAGGTTTTGAAGTTCTGCAGAGTTTGTGATTTGAAGAACTCAATTTTCAGCCTGAATTGGAATTTCGACCCAAATTGGACATTCAGCCCAAATTGGTCTTTTGGTTGGAATTGGGCTTATAGCCACAATCATAGTTAAAGTTATGTTTTGAAATTCCATAGTGCAAATTGTGGAGTTCAAAGTTATTTCTTCAAAATTATCATTGCTGTTTTCTAAGTTGGACCAGATGTCTCTTTAGTTTTCGTCTAGAGGTCCAATTAGCACTCCCCTGGAGCTAGCTTAAAAGTCCGCACAGAGTGCAGCTCTTAAACTAGTATAAAATAAAGAAACCAATGATGAATATAGATAACTAGAAATATTTGAAATTCTTCAAGAGGATATTATCATAAATTAATTTCTTGTTTGAACTAATATTTTCATTTTGTTGGTTTTATTGTGATGTTTCATTCAGCTAAATTAGCATTGTCAGAATTTTTGAGATGGGTTATTATCTATAGACAATTTATTTGGACTAAAATTCTTATTTTTGGTTTCTCAGTGTTTTCTGTCAATGAATTATCTGATGTTATGAGATGAGTCATTATCATTATTCTGTGTGTTGGTCAAAATAATATTCTTACTTTTGTTAGTTTTGTTAGTGCTTGATCAGATGGACCATTTACCTGAAGAAGGCCAAAGTATCTGTCAGCCAAAATGTTGCAACAAAACTAAAAAAATGTGAATACTCTTAGATGCCTAATAGAAGAGAAGAGACATTTATTTTTTCTTTTTGGATAAAATTCCCCACGTCCTTGAGCTTAAAGAAGTTTGATTATTAATTTTATCCTTTTTGACATCTTTAATTTAATTCATTTTTTGATTAATTGATTCATTTTCTATGGCTTATCTATGCTTATATTTTTAGATAGTAAGAATTTCTTGGCAGGGGGAGATAATAATGGTTTAGTCAAGTCTTACTAATGAACCCATAGCTGTGGGGAAAAGAAGAGGTGGATTGAAACCTTTCCCAATTGTATTGTGCATAATTGAATATAATGAAACTAAAGGGAATTGGAACTTGGCTCTCCGATTAACAATTCAAAGTCATTACCCATTACACCCACCATACATCAAAGCTTACAGCATCTGGTATTCCTAAGCTGTCACTGCTTTAAGTAGTAACCAGGTTTGATGTTGCTTAACTTTGGTTGGGACTGGGGTTTCAACATGATGTGGCCGTAAATTTTTAAATTATTTTCGAACCCTTTCTTTTATTAAGACTCTATTTATTACATACAGAAAAAACTTCCAGACACTCTGATTATTAAGATTATTAAGACCTTGTCCTTGTATTAGGTATAAAAGAATATTAGTTCAAACACTAATAAATATTCTCTGATAATTTTGGACAGTGCTAACAAAGCTGAGAATAGAGTGACCAAAATGCAGTCATAAAACCAACAAAGACAAAAATTTTATTCCAAATGACTCATGAATTAAATGCAAGGCTGTTACTAAAATACCTTTCTATTTAATTCTATAATGCTATCTTTATCTGCATTTATGTAGAGTATTAGCAGCTTGAAATTTCCAATAAAGATATATGAAAGAATTTTATAGAATTAAAGAATACAGGTAATTCTATAACATGTACTTGAAGGCAAGAAGAAAAGAAGTGAAATCCTGCCTACAACTAGTTTCTCACTCTCTATCTCTCATATATATATTGTGTCTGTTTGGATGTATTTGAAAATTTTATTCAAGAACTGGTGACAAAGGGTCTGAGCAATGCATGAGAACATGTGACCAGTATTTAAATGAAGAAGCGGCATAAAAGACAGTTGTACAGCAATTAGATTGTATATAGTTTAAAATCAATATTGGAATATTCTATATTAGAATTCTTATCTGGTGGTTCCCTGTGACTCTTTGCCAGGAACCAATTGCTGCTGGTACTTATCACCTACAACAATGAATACAGCCCCATCAAATGTGCTATGGATTCATGTTACTTAAGTAATAGCAACATCTATGAATGGAAACAATACAATAGGGAGTTAATAGAGAGAAATTTAAATAGTATTTTATATTCTATACACAAAATTAACCTGGATTGTCCAAATTCACAATAGACCACTAGGATGATTTTTTTAAACATGTTTTGTTTATCTGTAACATGAAGATAAATAAAGAACAATTAAGTATAAAGCTCATAGTTAGAGATATTCACTGAACCAATTTTCTGAGAAACCAGCAGAAGTATCTGATATCACTTACAATCTTCCTCTTTTATGTCTCTTCAGGAACGTGGGTGATCATGGCTCTCCATAACATTCATTTCCTTGTAGCAGTAAGCAATTTTTGTCACTTTACTATCCCTCTTTGTTCCTGTTCTGCCATCCACTTACACAAGTTCATTAGAGATGTTACTTACTCTTTGCCCTTCTTGTCTTCATTGTCTTCTGAGTGTCAAATTCACTAAGACCCTTTCCTATATTGCAAAGAAATTCTAACCCTTTTTCTTCCTAAGAAAAGAATCTCCTTCTCGTTCCTGCTTTCCTTAAAACTTTCTCATTGCTCATATGTTCTGTCAATGGTGCAGAACAGTGGTTCCCAAATAGTGAAACCCCAAACTGGGATCAAACCTCATGAAAGTATGAAAATATATTTTTGTAGTGAGAATACCAGAAATACATTTTCCTAGTAAAAACATTTACAAGCAATACATTATTGGAAAAAAATTACCAAAGAACTCAAGAAAATTAAATTTTGGCATTAAATGACCCATAAGGAGTTGATATGCCATAATACAAACCGAAGAGAGATAAGAAGAGAATGGTGCTGTGGGTGGCCTAACAGAAACAAAAACTTGAAATTGAAAAATGACTATAAACTTGGACAATGTGCATTCACTTTGCATTAATACTCTTGAAAAAGGCATGAAACAACTTCTCCCTCTAGCTATGGGTAAGTCATAAGATAGTTGGAATCCTTTAATATTTAAAATAAATTACCACTACATTACTATTACTGCTTTTTAGCTCAACACTATCAGCCAATACAGTCTCCATTCTTCACTTACTAGTTTTACTGCAACTTATAAATTGTTGCTTTTTAGCTCAACATTTTGGACCTATAAACTCTTCACTTAATAGAGAAAACAAGATGAAATTGGAAATAGTGCTTCCAATGAGACCTAAACTCTAACTTTTGAAAATTTTGGTGTTTATTTTTTTTACTAATGTTGCCTTTATCTCTTCAGTCACAGGAGACTTGTTGTTTTTTCTATACTTACTCCTTTATTTCCAGTTTTGTTTACTTGAAAACCTGAGTATTCTTCTTCTATGTGTCGTATGGGAAATCATAGCTCCCCACAATTTCCTAAAAGCTACAAATGACAAGAATCTGTGTATATCGACAAAAAATCTTAAAAAGCAGTATTAATAGGATGAAGTAAGACTAGTACTAAAATAGGAAGGAATACTGAAAATTCATAGCCCAAACAAGAAGCTCCTCCAAACTAGCCCCACAAAATTGACATTTTGTCAGATTTTGCAAAGAGAACATTTTAGCAATCCATCATAATGGTCATTTTTTTTATTAGTCAACTGTTGTTGGGATCATTGTCAATGCAAATGATCCTTTTCTTAGCTGCATAGTATGTGATTTACAAAGGCTAAATACAATTTTGAATTCAGATTTTTTCTTCTCCTAGACCAGTTGCCATGCAAGGCTATAGAACCCAGTCTGACCTGCTATTTACCCATAGCTGGGAGGGAGATGAGATGGAATCATACCTTTCCCAAGGGTATTATCATGCTGATTCCTCAGTCTGAGCTGCAATTCATTATGTCATCATGCCTCCCTAACAAAACATTCATAAGATAGTGTATATTAAGGGAACTTCCATCAGTATTAAGGAAAATATTTAATGAAATTGAGAAGTTTAATTTCCTGAAAAAATATTTAAGAAAATTATTTTATAATTTTTTATAAATTCTAACCAACAGTAATAGTAACTGTTCAGCCAATGAATGCTGAATACTTCATGTATGAGAATGGCTAATTTCATTTTCACCATATATATATATATGTATATATATATATATGTGAGTGTGTGTGCGTGGCCGACTGGTTAGAATGTTTACATTCTGACCATGAGACCTGGGTTCGAATCTCACCATGCTTAGTTTGTCAGGAAGGAGACTTCCTGATGTCATTGGATTGAAGGGGTCAATCATAGCATGTGGCACCTTTAGAAAGTACCTGAAAACCATATCACGGGTTGACCCAAGCTTGTGAGTGAAATTGGGTAGACAGAAGCCTTGGTCCCATCAATACCTGTGCTAGCACAAAGTCACAAGTCATCATGGCTGAGGGATTGAGCATGTTGGCCTTGTTCAAGTTGTTGATCATACTAGATGATACGCTCTTTCCCAGAAACGGTAACTAAGGTCTGCTCAGCATAGTTACAGTATAAACCCCAGGTGGGCTCTGTGTGTGCTGAATAAACACAAATGTACCTGATCATGCATCTGCAACAGGGATTGGCTAGCCACCCTAGTAGATGGGTATCCTCGAATACAAGTGGCCAGCTATACTACTATATATATATATATATATATATATATATATATAGATAGATAGATAGATAGATAGATAGATATTTCTACTCAATAGCCTCGAGAACAATTTTAAATATAACCATTACCACCTACCCAGTAAATGTCAGGATAATACAATAGACCTTGTTACTTATAATACACCATTGAACATCATATATAGTCAAGTCAGCACACATGTCCTGAAGATTGTGTTTAGGCATGAAACAGAGTGCTGCTACTTGTTTTTGACCTCAGTGTTGACTTTTATATCTACATATACTGTATCCCTGATATTGAGTACTTATACCCATAAATATAGCATACCTTAAAACTATATTTTTATCATATATATAGATATAAGGATTAAACAGTGATTTGGGTTTACTAAGAGACTATAGTTTCCATAGGGAGCCCTCTAAACAACAACATTCCCCAGAAAAGTGAGTCCCACTTCTTTGTTTATTTCTCATCTAGTTGACTTTGAAATTTTTCTCTTTATGCTTTAATTTATTTAAAAGGCCATATATATATATATATATATATATATATATATATATATATATATATATTTTAATTTCATTAACAGGCCTATTAAATATATATATATATATATATATATATATATATATATATAAATTTAATAGACCTGTTAATGAAATCTGAAGTATAAAGGCAACAAAATGATAACAATATTGGCAATAAGATTGATATTTATATATATATATCTGTGTGTATAACTTTTAAGGTATGCTATATCTATTGGAGAAATGTGATCATTATCAGGGAAAGAGTATATGTGAATGTAAGCAGTGTGAATATAGGTATCAACACTGGATGGTGATAGTGTATTTTATGTTTAAACATAACTGTCACCATCCAGTGTTGATGTGTTTTACCATTATCATATTGACCTAATATATTGTGATAAAAAACAGTAAAATAAGCTGGAATCAAACCAGTCATATTATATCAACAGAGTTAGAATTAAATTATATTTAAGATATGAACTCAGACAAAAAAATGACTCTGAAAATTTTGAAAAATATAAGGAAAATTTTTACCTCTACTTGAAAACTGCAATTAGAATTCTTCACACTATCTTGGCAATTTTCTAGTACTTTTGTTTAGCACATTGTCATGATCATTTCACAAAACTTGTCTCCTTCCCTGAACTGTCATTTTGTATGTAAGCAGTGATGGAAGAACCATGAGGCTTAATCAGAAGATTTGCCGCAGATCTTGTTGGCTCCTCCCAGGTTGAAACTTCAGCCAGCTAACTCGCTGAAATCAGTACAACCAATTAGACTTTGGTATCAGAACCACACCACCCACCTCTGAGGAATGAAACAGTCAAAAACTTAAATCTAGAAGAACTGGCATCAGCTCATGCTACTTGAATCAAATGTCAATTGCTGCAGCTGTTCTGATCACAAAATGGCTTGCTCACTTTCTGTGCACATTAGTCTAGTGAGCTGCATCAAAGGGAGAGTGAATAGACAAAAGGAAGCAACGTATTTTCCCAATGCTTTCAATTTGAATAATTGCATCCTAATATTGTGCCAGTAACTCTGAGAAACTTACAGACTGTGCTTCTACCATGAGTTCATACAAGAAACAATGAATAGTTTCAATTTTAAACAGATGTATCACAATCTCATCAGTTGTCTTCCAGTGAGACACAAACTCCATATGAGAACTAGTTTTTAAGATGTAATGTCAATCTCCGGGAGTCTGAACAAAACACTGCCTTTTTTTTTTTGGTTATTTTCATAGAGTAGAAATTTGGTATTCAGAGACCAAATATAACTTCCCTCCAAACTTTTTGTTTAATGAAGTGTGGAAAGTCAATATATAGATTATATCATTATTTTCTGTTTTAGTCACATGTGCTGCTCATTTTTGTTTTTGCTGCTCTTGGAAGTCTTCAAGTGATGAGTTTTTTTGTTATTTCATAAAAATCTTTGTTTATGATTTTTTAGTGCCAGTCTATAGGGTCTGATGAAGGATTATCTTCTTTTCACTTGAAAGCATTTTTAACCATTGATCTAAGAAGATGGTTGTATATAGATGACAGTTCAGGCATTGTTAAATGAGTTGGATGCCATGTACAACATCTATATGAGAATTACCAGCGCTCCCCTCTATGTAACAGATTCTTACATGGTACTAGTAGATGAGAGTATCATTCTGTTCTACCTAAAGCTGGGGATTCATATTTGCTCAAGGCCATTATTACAAAGTGAGCACCAACTGTCTCAGCTAGAATCTATATTCTGTTTTCCATGGCATGGAAAATAGATGCCATGTTAGGCCACTCACATCTCTTATTCAGTTATCAGCTTCAAAACAGATGACACTAGAGGCTTCTGAACACACCTGATATACAAACCTTTCATTTAACTTTTTAACTGTTGCAATGTGGCCTTCTATTGTCATGGAAGAGAACAACCATTTTGTTTTAATTCACTGTGTTTGCTGTGCAAAAAGTAAGGTATGCTAGGTGTCCTTTAAATCTACCCTTAACTACCATGTATCTGCTTAGGATAATAATTTAGTCAGTTCCCCAAAACATTAATTACTTATGGATCCACTTAATAACTGATGTAAGAAAAACAGTTATATAAAATTTTACTTAAAACTTCTTATAGGGTATCAGTTTTCCAAACAATGACACAAGTTTAGAAAAATATGCCTGACTATTATAAGATGTGTGCAAAAGTTCTCAGCCCAATCTTTTGTGAAAACAAGAGACTATTTTACAGTAGAAGTCCATTTTTATTAAATGAAATATTCTGGAAACATTACCACACATTGAGTTGATGGAATAAATTATAATACTTATTTGTAAATTGCTCACCAATGTAAATGTACATGTGAATTCCTTTTCAATGGAAATCTAATACTAAATCTATTTTCACTGCTTTTCTACATATAAAACCTTTTACAATGTAAATCTAATTGTAGTTTCATTGGCAATGTAAATCTACTTCTAAATTTGCTAGTAATATAAGAACAATCGTATATTCATTGATAATGTAAATCTAATGTAAATTCATAGTCAGCATACATCTACTTGTAAATTCAGTGGTAATATAATCCTACCTGTAAATTTGTTGGTCATATAACTGTAAATCTATTGTAAAATCATTGGAATGTATTTCTACTCATAAATTCAATGGCTTGTAAGTTCATAGGCAATGTAAAACACTGTATATTCAGTGGCAATATAAATCAATTTGTAAATTCATTGGGAATGTAAACCTAATTTTAAATATACTGGCAATATAAATCAGCACAGAAATTCATTGTCAGCATAAATATTTACTGGTATTTTTATTTTAAATATATGTGCAATGTAAATCTGTTTCTAACTTCATAGGCAATGTAAAGATAACTGTATATTCAATGGTCATGATATTGTAAATGCATTGGCAATATCAACTTTCGTGTAAATTAATTAGTAATGTAAATCTTTGAATCAAGCCATTGGCAATATGTATCTACTTGTAAATCCATTGGTATTATCACTGGTAATGTAATTTTAAGCCTATTAGCAATGTAAATCTACTTGTAAACCCCAACAGCATATGTCTGCATATATCAATGTAAATATCTGGTTAATTCAATGACAATAACATTCTACTTGTGAATTCATTGGCAATTTAAATCTAATTGAAGATTAATTATCAATGTAAATCAACATATGAATTTATTAGCAATATAAATGTAATTGTAAATTCATTGGTAATGGAATTTTTAATTTGCTGACAGAATAAACTAACTTGTATAATCAAGGTAAATGTAAACATATTTTTAAATCCATTGGCAATGTAAATATACTTATAAATTTATTGGTAAAATAAACCTACTTGTAAATTCATTAGCAATATAATTGTAGGGATACAAACAGTGATTCTTTCCCTTTCCTTGAGGTAGTCACGAGAGCCATGTGATTGCTGGTGAATGATGTCATGAGATAGAGTGACAAAGAGGAGTTACAATGTAGAGCCCAGAGAAAAAGAATGTTCCCAGCACTCAGTGGTAGGATTTACAAAAAAACCACATGGCCTAAACAGGTACATGGAAAAACCACTTTAACTCCAGTAAATATTACAAATCAGATTTGCTTTTCTTACACACTGTTTGTTGTTGCATATATGTTATAATTTCTCTGTGTAGAACATATGTATATGTGTATATATCTAACTTTGTGCTCTCTCTGGGAACTGAGCATGTTTGTCATTCTTTTTCCATTCAGCTATTCCATTATGCCCATGAAGAATGGTGTTATTACATCACAGATATAATAATACCTATAACAGGGGAAATTCAAATTTAAATCTTTCTTCAATAGCAACATCCCGTGATATAATTTTTTTATTCACTCACAATGTAAATCTCCATGTAAATTAACTGGCAACATAAACTGACTTGTAAATTTCTGGACATTGTAAATCTATTTTTAAATTGTCAATGTAAATTTATTGGCCATATAAACCTATTTGTAAATTCACTGGTAATGTCAATCTACTTATATGTTTATTTGCAAGGTAAATCTACTCGTATGTTCATTGGCAATATAACAGTGATTTTTTTTTGTAGTGTTCATTCAATACAAGGCTCAAAAGTTATTCAAGGGTTGTTAAATGTTGCATGTGATATAAATGTTGAAGTAGGGAGTGAAGATTATGAGTATAAGGAGGATACATAATGAATGAACCTTGACTTTAAAATAGTAGTATTCTGGGAAGCATTCTATTTTTCACGAAATAGTTGATTTTAGGAACAAATCTCTCTGAGTGGAAATTCTTCCTTACAAATGGAATATTGAAGGAATGACGGTCGTTTGACTGAAGATGGAGAATGCTGATTCTTAGCTGTAAATGTCTGAAGTGGTGGAAGTAAAGAATCGAGCCCATACAAACATTTGTCACCCCAGTAAATTTGTGTAAACAACTTTGAACTCTATCAAGGTTGGGAAGTGGGGACTGGCTTTATGAATCTATTTGTAAAGGCATAGTGTGTCATTATATTTAATCAGTGACAATACAATTCTTGTGTTCATTAGATGTGATTTCTCTTTGAAATAAGTTCACTCTTTGAAATTAGATGCGATTTCAATTGAAATAAGTTCACAAGAAAATGTAAAGATATTCCAAATTATATATGCAAAAGTAAAATTCAAGAAGTAGATACTGGAAATTAATTGGATATGAAAAAAAATCAAATTTACATTTTTGCCTGAGGTGGGAAAAAGTTAAATGCTATAAATGACTGACTTTGTGATTGTAAGTATTTTAAAATATGTATCTATTGAGTCCTGATAAATTTCTAATGAATTGAAAAAGTAAACCCTGTTTTTTTTTTCTTTCAAATCACCCAGTGAACAAAAATGAATGGGTGAGAAAAATTTTGCTTTTGCATATGAAATATGAATAAATTTATCTATAACATGAGAGGTTGGTGGAAAATTTATTGTCCTGACCCAGTCAATGAAACACCGATTTTGGTAAGTTCAGTTGAGGTATGAACTTTTTAGCACCCTCTTGGAGATATATATGATAAATGTGAAAATGTCTGTGTGCATCATGCTTTTTCACAATTCTCTAACTTTTTAATATGTCATCTCCTCCTTCTATATAATAAATGTGAAAACGTCTGTGTGCGTCACATGTTTTCAATTAAAGGGACACAACATTCTAACTTTTAAATATCTCATCTTCTTAAAATGAGACTTGCTTAGTCAGGATTGGAATTGAATTATCAGATTGCAAATTTAACTCTCTGTGAAATTGAAGACAAAATGATGGACTTGGCTTAAAGAGATCTCAGCAATTTTGGTCTCCCAAATCCAAACAAAGAAACTGGACAAATCAACAGATAAATTTTGAGAGAAACAGGAAACAGGAAACAGGAAAAGAACTGCAGCATTCACTGTGTTCAAAGCAATGAGCACTTATGGAACCAAGACCAACAGCAAGTGTATCAGAAGGTCCTTGGTGATATCAGCAACAACAATGGAGAGATCTTATTCTTGAATGCACCTGGAGGTACTGGTAAAACTTTTGTAACTAATTCTTGCATCTGGAGCCATCTTCAAAGACTCATCCTGAAAATAAGCATGACAGAATCATAGGTGACCTTGAAGCAGTAAAATTTACTGCTTTACTATTTCAGCTTGTCAAGGGAACCACCAAAATGGAGATATTTCACTCCCAAATGTCTGTATAGTTTCAATCTCAAGTATCCAAGACTTGATTAACCATGTTTATCCAAATATTAAACACCATTTCATGGATTCAAATTGGCTTTGTGAGAGGGTCATATTAGTTCCAAAGAATCAAACTGTGGATAGTATCAAGTGGAGACTTCTCCAAGAAATTCTAAAAGAAAGCATGAAGTACTTTTCCATTGACACTGTGGTTAAACAAGAGCAAGCAGTGAATTATCCAGCAGAATTCCTGAAGTTATTGAATCCTCCTGGAATGCCATCACACAAGGTGAAACTAAAAGAAAATGTGCTAGTTATGCTATTGAGAAATCTGGAGCCTACAAAGTTTTGTAATGGAACAAGGTTAATTATCAAGAAAATCCTTACTGATCCAAGGAAAGGAGGAAAGAGTTTTTATTTCAAGAATCCCCTTAATTCCTGTAGATCTTCCATTTGAGTTCAAAAGACTTCAGTTTCCACTGAGAGTGAGCTCATTTTTAGGCCAAAGGCCCAATCAAGAAACCTCTGCAGCAGCTAGATTAAAGGCTTCCTAATAGGGTGATTTTAAGCTATTATATATATGTATATATATGTGTGTGTGTGTGTGTTTATGCATTTATGCATTCATGTGTTTACACATACATAACATGTATTTTATATCTGAATCTCATATGTATGTAAGTATGTATGTATAAAAGACAAAAACATATGAAAAGATTTCTGTAATTTAGGCTTATTGATAAGCTAACAGAATAACTGTGGTTCTACAGAAGGATGCTGAGAATACAATGGACCAAATATGTGAGCAATGACAAAGTTTTAGAGAAAATGGAAACAAATAGGACATATATATTATAATAAATGATACTTAACATGAGAAAGACATAGATTAAATTTCTAGGTTATTATAATGAGGAAAGAGGGCTTGAAAATTTTTATACTCACAGTACATATTGAAGGAAAGTGGGCTAGAGAAAAACAATGCATAAAATATCGAGCAGGTTTGAGTAAATGGATGATGGAACAAGATTTAGGAGAGATAACAAAAAGACAAAATTTATTAGAAACAAAGAAAAGAGTACTAAACTTTTATGTAATATCAGTTCTCCTCATAAGAAAATCAGATGAGACAATGTTTATAGCAGACAAAATAATGAAACTACAGAAACTGCTTCAGAAGGTAGTAAAGGACTAAACATTAACTGCAAGTAGGATGGAAAGTGTGACACTGAAATCTGAAGCTGCATTCGAATAGCAAAATATGCCTTATAAAAGCTCAGCAAAGTATTAAGAAACAGGAAAATTTCATCAGAAACAATGAAAAGAGTACTGAACTGGTATATGTTAGTGAATGCTGGACAATCTCCTTCCAGATAAAGAAGAGAATTGAAGCAGCAGAAATGTTGTTCTACAGAAGGATGCTGAGAATCTATTACATGTGAGTAGCAAGCAGGTTTTAGGAAGATGAAAACAAAAAAGAAAAAAGACACTTATAATCAGAAAAAATAGTTGAAATTTCTAGGGCACATATTGAGGAGAGAGAGCTTGGAAAATTTAACACTCATGAGACAAGGTTTCAAGGAGTGTAATTCAGATTGGAGTACAGAAATTTAGCTATCTGAAAAGATTTATAACAGATGACAGAAAATGGGACAGAGAAATCCAAAAAAATATTGGAATAAACAAAGTATTAAGAGACAGGAAAATTTCATTAAAAATAAAGAAAAGAATGTTCAAATGGGATGTTATAACTATCTTTCTATACAGCAGTGAATTTCCTCACAGATGAAGAGAAAACTTGAGGCAACAGAAATATGGTCCTACAGTGGGATGATGAGAATCCCATGGACTGAACATGTGAGCTTAAGGATAATGGACACAAAAAGGACATTTAAGATCGGCATCTAATTTTGTTGCTCACAGATGGATTTTTGAGTAAGCAGTATTAACAAAATGTAAGTAATTATTTACAATATAACAAAAATGTCTTCCGAGTCTGAGCAAACTGTCCCTTGAATTCTTATTGCTTTCAGCTTATTATCCATTCAAATTGCACATTTTACTCAGTCCAATAGTGGATAAGAAAACTTTTAAAGTATTACATAAGATGGTAATGATAATATTAGACATTTCTCTACAAAACATTTCTCTTAAAACAATATTTCAGGGAAACAGGTTTCTCAAGTCCAGTAACTCTTATTGCTCTTTCCAGTATTGATGGAGGTTTCCTTCCTCACCTTTTATTTTAAGTAATGCAAATTATTTAAGTAGTGTGTTATTTTCTCTTCAAGTTACATGTGATATCCATTTTAGCTGCTGTTGTTAGGCTGCAAGTGGTGTGGTTTCTGTTATCTGGGACAGTTCTTTGCTTGTCATTCTGTAGCACCAGTACACAATATTCAAAAAAAGGATAGTCTTTCCCATGACCCTTGGGCTTCACTCACTCAAAGCCTTTTTCAACCACTGATCTTAGAAATTGGTTGTATACAGCCAATTGATTAGATATTTCTGTATGGGTTTGGTGCCAGGCATGGCATCCATATGAAAGTCTAAATCTGACGAGCCTATTTAAAGACATGATTCAAGTTTTTATATTAATGTTTTAATTTTGTAGCAATTTGTGGTGTTGGGTTAAACTACCCCTGATGCAGCTTTTTCTGTGTTCCATTTACCTTTTTCCTATACTAAATTTGTTGTAACTGATCTATACACCAAGGTATTTGAAGTGTTTAGAATTTACAAGTTCTGTTGTCAGTGAATAGTGTGAGCATTCTCCAAGAATTGGAAAGAACTCTGGTATTGGACACATTTTCAGAAGTGACAGCAGTTATGGAACTTTGGTAAATAAGAAAACCTCATGGCTATGCCTTATTCAATTATTCAAAAGGATAGATTTCCTTGGGGAAATGTATGTGGGACTGATTCCTGTAACTGTCTTTGAAGGTGCTTCATAGAAACTCCAGAGGATAGAAAGGATTAGCACAGACAACGAATATTCCTCTGTAGTTAATTATGAATATCAGACAAAATCTACATATGTTTGCTGCTTTACTTGAAAACTTATCCAAACTTGGTTACATAGTAAGCTAGTAATGCTGCAGTTGATATGTCTTTCCAAAATCCACACCAAAAACTGATATCCTGTTATTGTTCATGTCATATTAATAGCTTGTATTTAATTTGTAACTGTGGAAAAGCAGACATTTTGTTTTCTAATGTAAAGTGTAATTTAATGATTTTCTGACTCCTATTCACATCTTTGTTTAATTACTACTTTTTAGCCAATACATTCTTTAATTTGATTTTAGTCTACATTCAGAGAGGACTTACCATTTCTATTTCTAAAGTTATTGATATTAGTATGATCATAGTTATTATTACCAGTATGTTGATGAGAATATTCTTCAATCTAGTGTTGTCTAAAAGCCTTAGGTTAGCCATTGTCATTATTTGCAAGATTTTCAAACAAGTATTCTTAATCAGTTTTATAATAATATTTTTACTAATGAATTCTTTAGCCTTCTTTATCTTTGTAGTTCAATTGATCAGAATTTTTTCTCTTATTCTTCTCCTATGTACCATATCACTTCAGGATGTGGGTAATCATGGCTCTCCACAATTTTTTCCACAAAAAAGAGAAAATTTATTAAGAGCTACAAAAGCTCTTAATAAATTTTCTCTTTTTTGTTTTCTCTCTGCAACCTTGTCTCACTATCTATTTACTCAAGCTAGGTTAGCTTATGTGTTGTTTTCTGGCTTGTTTGCCTTCAATATATCTCATAGCAAGTTTTCCAAGTTCTCATTCCTCATTATGTGCCCTAGAAATTTCAATTCTCTTTTTCTGGTGTTAAGATTAAGTGTCCTTTTTGTTTCTATTTCTCTGAAACTTTGTTGTTGCTCACATGTTTGTTCTATTGTATTCTTAGCATCCTTCTGTAGAACCATATTTCTTTTGATTCAAGTCTCTTTTTTCATCTGTGAGGATATCCAGCATTCACTGCAATATAGGAGGACTGATATCTTGTAATAGTTCAGTCCTACTTTCTTTGTTTTTAATGAAATTTTCCTCTTTCTTGATAGTTCAATTTCAGATATTCCTACAGACAGACAAGTAGTCAATATTTATTTTGATTTGTCACAAATAAAAAGTAAAAGGGATTTTTATGTAACTGACAAAGAAATACCTGGATGTTTTTGTTTAGCAGCAGTCATGATTGTGTAACTCAATCCGTATTCAAACCATAAAATTGAAAATGTGGCTCACCTTAAACCTGAAGATCGTTGATTGCCACACTATTTTCTATTTCTTGATCCTTCAACTTTCAGATATGCAAGGAAAGAAGTAGTCAGTCTGTGAATAATTATCACTCTATATGTACTGAGTAAAATGACACTTGGGAATACCAGGTGCTGTCAACTTTTATTTGCAGAACATGTAATAGATAATGGCTTGAAATAGGAAATCAGAAAGCCAAGTTCCCTTACATGTAAGTACCCTTAGAAAAGGTAGGAATTCACTTTCTCCCCCTAGCTATGGGTTAATTAGTAAGGCTTGTATCAATAAATCATTAAAATCTTTAAAAAATTCTTACAAACTAAAAATATTTGCTGCTTTTAAATAACCTGCAAAAGGTTGATAAGCCATAAAAAAACAATCAATCAAATTGATACATATGTTAATTTTCTAATATAGATCAACAATATAATTTTTCAGTCTTCAAGGGCAGTTATTTTTTTTTTGTTTTGTTGAGAATTGATGCTCCTGCATCAGTGAAGCTGTACAGATGAAAATATGAGACTGAAATAATGACAATAACTATAGATTTCATAAAATACCAGGAAGGCTATAGAATGCATTGGCTGAATCATAATGATAGATAAAGTATGGATTTTGAATAAGGAATAATAGCAATTATTCCATTGTTATATCTTCAATTACTGATTAGGATCAAATACTACACTGACAAACAGAATATTATAAATCTCTCACCCCAAAGAAGGTGATTTAATTATTTTTTCTATCTAAACTTCCCAAGAACTCAAATATAAGTTACTACAATCACTAATAGAATATTCACATCTCGTACAAGAAATTGTGAAAAACATTTGACAAGACACTATTACTAAACAAAATCAGTATTCTGACGCTTAGTAATTGAAAAAAAAATGATTTCGGAAAGTGTGTAATGTTAAGAATTTTTCAGCACCCACTTTTTATTGAACCTTATTCTAAGCCCTTTAGCTTCTTTCTACTTCACAATGAATAATATCCATTGAAACTCATGAAGACAAATGGGAAATTCTGTGGAAGGAAGGAATTTAGTTCACTAATGCACTGAACCCAAGGGCAGGCATACAATACTTTAAAAGCTTTCTTATCAACTACTGAACTGAGTAGAATGTTCAATTTGAATGGATATTAAGCTGAAAGCAATTAGAATTCAAGGGACAGTTTGCTCAGACTTGGTAGACATTTTTGTTATATTGTAAATAATTACTTACATTTTGTTAATACTGCTTACTCAAAAATCCTGTTGAGAGCAACAAAATTACATGCAGATTCTAAATGTCCTTTTTGTGTCCATTATCCTTAAGCTCACATGTTCAGTCCATGGGATTCTCATCATCCCACTGTAGGACCATATTTCTGTTACCTCAAGTTTTCTCTTCATCTGTGAGGAAATTCACTGCTGTATAGAAAGATAGTAAAACATCCCATTTGAACATTCTTTTCTTTATTTTTAATGAAATTTTCCTGTCTCTTAATACTTTGTTTATTCCAATATGTTTTTGGATTTCTCTGTCCCATTTTCTGTCATCTGTTATAAATCTTTTCAGATAGCTAAATTTCTGTACTCCAATCTGAATTACACTCCTTGAAACCTTGTCTCATGAGTGTTAAATTTTCCAAGCTCTCTCTCCTCAATATGTGCCCTAGAAATTTCAACTATTTTTTCTGATTATAAGTGTCTTTTTTCTTTTTTGTTTTCATCTTCCTAAAACCTGCTTGCTACTCACATGTAATGGATTCTCAGCATCCTTCTGTAGAACAACATTTCTGCTGCTTCAATTCTCTTCTTTATCTGGAAGGAGATTGTCCAGCATTCACTAACATATACCAGTTCAGTACTCTTTTCATTGTTTCTGATGAAATTTTCCTGTTTCTTAATACTTTGCTGAGCTTTTATAAGGCATATTTTGCTATTCGAATGCAGCTTCAGATTTCAGTGTCACACTTTCCATCCTACTTGCAGTTAATGTTTAGTCCTTTACTACCTTCTGAAGCAGTTTCTGTAGTTTCATTATTTTGTCTGCTATAAACATTGTCTCATCTGATTTTCTTATGAGGAGAACTGATATTACATAAAAGTTTAGTACTCTTTTCTTTGTTTCTAATAAATTTTGTCTTTTTGTTATCTCTCCTAAATCTTGTTCCATCATCCATTTACTCAAACCTACTCAATAGGTTATGCATTGTTTTTCTCTAGCTCACTTTCCTTCAATATGTCCTGTGAGTATCAAAATTTTCAAGCCCTCTTTCCTCATTATAATAACCTAGAAATTTAATCTATGTCTTTCTCATGTTAAGTATCAGTGTCCTATTTGTTTCCATTTTCTCTAAAACTTTGTCATTGCTCACATATTTGGTCCATGGTATTCTCAGTATCCTTCTGTAGAACCACAGTTATTCTGTTAGCTTATCAATAAGCCTAAATTACAGAAATCTTTTTATATGTTTTTGTCTTTTTGACAGTACAGAAAACATGAAATAAATTATAATTTTATTGTCTTGTTGAGATTTCACTTTTTTTATGTCAGCATTAACAAAACATAATAGAAAAATTGTAAGGGAAAGTCATTATCCTGGCAATCTTATTACATAAAAATGCTGTTGCGAATTTGAAAACTTTTACTGTGTAATAAGATTTAAAAAATATATCCACAAACATCAATGAAATTTTTACTCTGGATCTATTTCATATTTATTAACTTCAAAAAATTTCAAACTGATCACAATGTCTTTATGTAGCAAGGTTGCCATTACAAGGACGTTTTAATTTGACTTTTTCAGTAATGTTTTGACAATGCTCACATAAAAATAGAAAAATGTCAAGGAGAAAATTAAAAAAAATCAACATTCAATTGATTTTCATGTATTTCATCTTAGATACTTTGTTCAGATATTTCCTGTGAGTCATTTATCAGAAATCACTGCATAACAGACAGTTTTCAATAATGTATTTGCATTATGCAAATGTTTTTTGACAAAATTCATATAAATTATTATTCAGCCATTCAAATTATTTTCACTGGCTTTTATATCATCTTTCAGGTAATCTGTTTTCTATCATCAAAAAACGATTCCAGTTTCAATTAAATTAATTTCTTTGAGGAATATCTTGATTTCTTGAAATTACTGGAATTGCTTCCCAGACAAAGAGTAAAAACAAATTGATAGCCTGAATGTGATGTAACTAGAGAGTATGCTCCTTAGGAAAGCAAACTTCCTATCAAAGTGCCAAAACTATTTCCTGTACTACTTTTTTTAAGTTTTAATTTTGCTTAGATTCAGCAAAGTCATACAGACAACTTCCTTGTCAAGAAAAGATCTTTGTGTTATGGTAATTTACCTATGCATGCATGGACCCTCCCACCTATAAATAAGAGCAGGTACTGCCTTTTGAAGAGAGAATTTTCCAGCAGTTGGCTCTGACAGTTGGACTGAACATTCTTGCTGTAACACTCTTGTTTGTATTACTGTTTCTGTTAATATATTTGTTTAACTCAATTCCTCTCTTTGTGTTTTTATTTCTGCCCCTAACAAGGCCACAACACTTTTCTCTTTTAATTATTTACTTAAACAAGCCAATTACTCACTGCAGCATTAAGCATTAACAATTTGTCTAAGTATCAGCAGCTTATAAAGAATAATTTTTTTTGATTTTTATCAAATACCAAGAACTTTTTCCCCAGTAGATACCATTTAATTTTTAATGCTATTGACTGAGCAATGTGTATGTTTCATAGAAAATAGGAATTAAAAGGATGCTTATGCTTAAAATCAGGAAGAGAGAGTCGAAATTTCAGTGACACATAATGAAGAAAGAGGGCTTGGAGAATTTAACACTTCCATGAAATAGCGGATACAAGAGCTGTATAAGGAAACATTGAGTAAATTGCCTAATGTGTTTGTGTTAATGGAAAGCAAAGTGGGTACAATGAAGGATAGTAGAGATAAAAATGTTACTTCAGACTTCTAAGAGATAGGAAGTTGTGGAAAACTATCAATACCCACATCTTGAAAGGACACAGTATATAAAAGAAGTTAACTGAATTTGAACTAGTTATGATTTTTTTCATTTTGGATTTCTTGATAAAAACATTTTTTACAGCTGGTGACAACCTTGTCTCCATAATGACTTTTTTCTGTATCAAGAAGAGAAAGACAAATGTTTAAATACTGAATAATATTAATTTCTTCTGGCTTCACAATTTAACAAAGTCTTGTAAAACTTCCTGTGCAACAGGTAACTAGTGGAATAAATGTTAAAGATATTTGTAAGTTTTTCTTAATGTTGTAGAAAAGATATTGCTATGAAAATTTACATCAACTTAATATATTTCTTTATCTTTATAATCATTATCATCATCAGTATCCCCATTACTGGGTGTGGTTGCAGGGTCACTGCACAGATAAGCATCTGACCATTTCCCTGCACATATCTGGGTTAAAGTACAGAGAGGTACTCATTCAATTAGACTTGGCATAAGGTATTTCTTTTCAGGTTAAACCATAGCCAATGTCCTTTGTCTTGAAAGCTCTCTGCAACCATGAACATGTGACTACAGCCATTGACTTCACTGGCTGCATGTATAGCTATAGTGCCCAGTCTACACTAGTATGCTAGATTCTTGTTGACTCTACAAGAAGGTTCATCTGCCCTTTGGCAGGTCTTGTTTTAATCTTGATGGGTGCATAACCACCTTCCTCACTAGAAAAGCCTGGTGGAGAAACTGGTTTAGTTGCAGATGACCTGACAATGTCACAGGTAGTAATGAGTTACAAGGTATTTGTAAAGTGACTTGATATAATTAATATATTTATGAATGAACAAAACAAACTTTGAAACAAAATAGTTTAAATCAGAAAAATGATATATAGACTTAGATAAAGAAACAAAAGTACACAACACAAGAAGTAAAAATCAGACTTGGAAAAGTTAAAACAATAAAATGCAGAATGGATTTAAAGAGAATAGACAAACTTCCTAAACTGTATATAATCTGGAAAGCTCTTCTTGCCATGACATTAAGTCTTGAGTAAATTTAATGGTTGAAGTGAATAGGACCATCATATGAATTTTAGGGACCTGGATTATCTTTATATGTGGACTCAGACAAAATTGGTAAATTAGTTTTCGCTTGATAAGATCTGTGTCAAGTGATTTCAAATCAAGCATGATGTATGCTTTTAAGGATAAGTATATGCGCCAATAAAAACTTATGTCCAAAACCAGAAATCTTTGTAAACGGGGTTTGGATTATAAGCTGCCTGCATCAAAGCATGCTGTTTTTACAGAAGAATGGTAAGAGGATTCTGTTCAAAATGTGTTTCCATCTCTAAACTATATGGAAATCTACAGTCCATTTGTCTCAGATATCAGGTTTTACCTATTTGATTCTATCGTCAGGTGATTACTGCCTTTAAGTGACCAGAAGCAAAAACTTTAGGTATGAAGGAAAATCTATTCTTTTAATACAAAGTATTATATGGACCAAAGATAGAATTCCTGTCACAGGAAAAACACAAGTGTGTGCATATATGTGTATCTGTATAAATCAATGTATATGTGCATCTATATTATTATACTTATATATTTGAGATACGTTTATATACATATAAATATATGTATGTCAGTGTGTGTATTATGCACACACACATTTATATCAAGCATTCATGCATAATACAGAGAAATATCTCAGTATGGATATATAAATATAAAGTGTGTGAGAGAGAGCGATACTCTAAATATGTATAGAGAGAGATTTAGACACATTCAAATCAAAAATATATAAAGGGAACATTGTTTCAAGATGCATAAACACACTAAGTAGGTATGAATAGATACAAATCATTTAGCATTCATTGATCAAGCATCTGTAAGTATTATTTCTCTTTTCAGGATAGATGGGAGCTTCGAGACTTAACTTTTGTTTGGGGTTCTGTGGAAGTTTATCTTATCATCCTGTCTGATTCTGATCTGTATTTGATCTTTAACTCATATATATATATATATATATATATAGTATGTATTAAACTTTTTACAGAAAACTCAGATACTACACTCTGATCATCACAAGAATGTATATATATGCTTATCTGAAGCAAACATGTTGGTCAATGTATAAATAATCTTGTCAGCTTTATACACACACACACACACACATGCATGTGTGTGTGTTTGTGAACATTTTAACGTATACTGTTGACTGACAGATATGTAAATACAGAATGCTAACCTATAACATAAAGTTATGGATAATTCTGCTTGTTTGAAACGAGAGTAGAGAGGCAGAATTTCTGCTTTGTTTGAAACATATTGCCAGAAGTTTTCTGGTGCTGTCAACTGTGATAAAACAAATTTTTCATCTTTTCCATTTACCCCTGCATCAGTACTTTCAGATATTTTCCAAATCTTTCTTTTCATTTGTATTTTTTTTTATGCTAATCTAAGGTGAAGGACACTTTTAGCTAGTTTGTTTTTTTTACTTTGAAATCTCCACTTTCAATGCAGATATTCAGATTATTCAATCATTTTTACTTGTGTTCAAAATATGGTACACGAAATGGTAAGAGTAGTGTTAAAATTCAGAATTAAATAAAAAACATACAAACTTCAGTATTCCTGAGACTTTTTATTATAAAAAAATACTTGCATAAATACCAACCAGGCCAACAAATACCAACAGCTGGGACAATAGAGTCATTGCAAACTTCATGATCCTTTCATGAGCTGCATTAGAATAAGTTTCATCAGCACTACATACAGTTTTTAAATTCAGTCTGTACTTCCCCTAGACTGGATACCAACCAAGGCTGAAGAGCTCAGTTTGCTTTACTTTTTAACCCTTAGCTGGAGAGAAAGTGTTAGATTCATACCATTCATACCAATTATCAATGCATAAGTGATTGTAATGAACTTGACTTGAATTCAAACTCTGCTCTCTCATTTCTCATCCCAAACTGCTATCCATTACACTACCTGCCCATTCAGAATAAATAATACATACACATTTGGATGTACACATAGTATATACTGATGCAGAAGGTGGAAATAGCGTATCAAGTTCAAATTCCAACTGAGACCATTGCATTCACTTTCACACAATTACTCATGGAATGGTATGAATCTATCTCGAATATGAATATGATGAGGTAGCTAGTAAGAATCCTGAAAGAGGACATTGTAGACTGTTTTAAAAAGAGGAAGGGATACTCGGGTAAGGGTGTGACATTGCAAGGTGAATACTTTGAGGGGGACTAAGGTGCAATTGCTGTAAGTAGGCAATTTTTTCAGGACAGATTTCTTATTAGGAAATATTTAGTATTTAGTTGAGATCAAACTAGACATTTTAAAGAAAATCTATATTCCCATTCATTTTGATAAGGAAATTTTATGCTAGGTTTATACATGAAAATAGAGCTTTGAGATCTATTGTTCTTGTGTTTTCACATAAATACCAGAGAAAAATTATTCAATCATTATTAAAATCAAATGAAACTTGATGCAAATTAAGAATCTGAGAAAATGCCATACATTCAGGACTGTAAATTACATTTTTAATTTAATGAAACCGTTTTCCCAAATTCAGTATTTCATAAATAAACAAACAACAAAAGAATGCCTGTTCAAATATTCTATTTCTTTCACTGTTTTAGGAGGATGACTTCTTTTATGTATCATGTCCTTTTAACATGTGGGTGATAATGGCTCTCCAGAACTTCCTGTTATTTGTAACTTAAGCAATGTTTGTCTGCTTATTATCCCTTTTTGCTTTCAGTATGTTCTGCGGGCATCAAATTCTCCAAACCTCATCATGTATTCCATAAATTTCAACTTTCTCTTTCTGATTCTAAGTATAAGTGTCCTCTTTGTTCCCATTTTTCTTAAAACTTCTTCACTGGTCACAGTCTCCATTTGTGGCATTATCATCATCCTTCTGTAAAACCACATCTCTATTTCCACAATCTTCTATTACTATCAGCTAAAAAAATATCAAGGAATAATAATAACAATCTCTGTTCTAGAAACCTATCTATTTATGCATATACATTTTTTATATTCTCTGTAAAATACACTCACTTTACTCTTCCATGTTACCTATGTAGAAATACATTAATGATTACAACATCACTTGAAGACTTCCAACAGCAAAAACAATGAAAATGTGCAGCACTTGTAGCTAGAAGGGAAAATAATGATATAATCAAGATATTGAATTTCCAAGGTACCTTAAACAAAAGGTTAGAAAGGAAACTCCCTTCAATACGAGAAAGAGTGATAACAATTAATGGACTTAAAAAATCTAATTTCCTGAAAAATGCTTTTAATAAGAATATTTTAGAGATTTCACCTTAAAATAATATTATTCGCTCAATCAATGAATGCTGAATGTTTCCTGTATGGAAATGGTTAACCTCACCGTTATTATTAATATTGATATTATTTGAAGACAGCAATCATAATAATAAAAACAGCATTTAATATCTGAGATGTTTGGAATTCATTTCTGTTTAGCCAGAGAAAAGTTTTCTAAAGTTATAGTAATTTAAGAAAAAAGGGAATACTTTCTACATGGGATAATTTCTTTTGAGAACTTTACAAAGTATAATGGTAATTATGATTTGGTGATATAATAATTTATAAGTATAAGTCACAATTTAAAAATATAAAAGATAATTGTAATATGAGACATTTCCTTATGTTTATTAAGTATTGTCAAAAGCATTTATTTTTGACTGCTCAGCCAGTGCTACTGTTGGTTGAAATGTACAGTTACACTCTTTTAATCATCTGAGAGAACCTGTTAACCTTCCATAGTATGGCTGATGCTAACCTCCAGGAGAGTGACTTATTGACTTTCTTGGACTAACATTTTCCACTGACATGAAGCGGAAAGATTATATCAAATCAATTGCTAGGTCTTCTGCCACTGAAAACTGGTTCCCTGTGTTCTGCTAGACAATTTTCTTGTCAGAATCTATCTTACATATTTATAAGTCTAGCATTTTCCCATGCTTTGAATATTGCTGCCATATATGGTTTGATCATCCTTCTATATATTTATAGATCCCAAATGAAACCCAAAGAAGAATCTGCAATGTTATTGGTCCCGTTTTCAATAACTTTCCCACAACTGTGATGTAGCTTCTCTGTGCCTTTTCTATAAATATTTTTATGGCAATTGGTCTGATGAACTTTACTCTATGGCAGTTGGACTTTATGAATTTAAGCACAGTACTAGATTGTTAGCAAGATCTCATAATTCTACTGTTGAAATAGATGTAAATGTAAGTTTTATTCTAACAGTTTCTTCTATTGTACTTCTCAATTCTGAATCAAATTTGATCTTCAAAAATTTAAATGCAATGTCAGTCATTATCTTATATCCTCTTAATTCTTGCATTTTTATTGTTCTCTCTCCTTAATAGTGTTTTTTCTTCATATTCTTTAACACTTAAGAATCCCTTGTGTCTTAGTGGCTTTACTGCCTTGCTTGGGGTAAAATAATTAAAAAATAAAATCTTTCTATTGAAACAATTTTTCAGGAAAATAGGGTCCACCATTACTCCTTTTCCCAGTATTAATAGAGACTTTGGTTCTTGCCTTTTGTTCAAAGTAGTGTAGTACATCAACATCTTGAGTATTTCATCATCATCTCTTTGAATTACATGTTTTACCTATTTTAATTGTTGCTGCTGTTGTTGAAAGTCCTCAAGTGATGTGGTTTCTGCAATTTAGTAGAATTGTTTGTTTGTGATTCTGTAGCATCAGTTCATGAGGTTCAAAGAAAGACTGTCCTCGCTAAGGCCTTTAGGCTACATTCTTTCAAAGTAATATCTTAATGCATGAAAAAAAAAGTAGTTTCAAACATGTAGCAGACCAAAACTAATTTAAGACATTGATATTCATGATGCTGAGTTTTATACAGAAACACTTGTAGCTTATTACAACAATATAAACATTGTACATTTGGTGGTAAACTAATAAGACCATTAGTAGCATTGAGCATGTTGTGAAGCAAGTAAACTACAGAGTGTTGATAAAGCTTTTTAGAGTGAGTGAATTAAGCAAAAATGAATTATACTAATACATCTGAATGGCATTTTGAGAAATCACCACCAACTAGATGTTTGTGTAAGGTTGGTTATATATGAGTGACAATTTAATTACTGGAATGGCTCTGTGAAAGCAAGGTTTGCTTACCTGGTCACTATTATGAAGTTATGCACTTTGTGAGGTAATGGTTGTCTTTGCTAAAAAGAATTCTCTGAACTCATTTTCTTGAATACCTTTCAGTAATATATATATATATATATATATATATATATAATACATATTTATGTTATTGGATATCATGGCTCCTAACAAGTCTTTTTCTTTCCAGGCATTTTTTATTTTTTGAAATAGACCAAAATCACAGGGGATTAAGTTTTGTGATTGAGGTTTATAGCCCATTTTGGTAATGGACTTCTTAGCCAGGAATCTGGGAACTTCTAACGTATCATGCATAAAAGCATTGTCATAATGGATAATTCACTTGTCAGAACAGAATTCAGGTACCCAGCACCCACACCTCCAAATAAACATTTGCATCTGTTATTGGTGTTTTTTGGCTGCCCATTTGGTATGTACATCTTCTTGCCTTTCCCTGAATTACTTGTGCCACTCAAAAAGCAGTTGATCTCTTCCACAGCATATTTACAATAAGCCATATTTAACAATACTAACATTTCAATAGCACTTTTACCAATCTTCACATTGTGTTAATCCCCTCCTCCAGATCCCTTTAACTCATTTTCAGCCAACAGCATAAAACAACTACAACCACCATCCCCACCTACAGTTCAGCAACAAATGATTCATCTGCTCTGTGTCTATAGAAAGCAGGAATTGAAACATATCCAGACATGCTCAGGTATAAATTATTGTCTGACTTATTACCCCAGTCATATGCGTTGGTTCATTCTTTTTTTTTTTAATCATTTCAACACAAGCAAGGCAACACAGCCACTAATACACAAGGGGTTACTGGGTGTGAAAGAATATAAGATAGAAAAAAAAACATTATTTAGGTACAAGAACAATAAAAGAAGAGGAATTAGGAAAACAGAAAATAATGATTGATATTGCATTTAAATATTTGAAGATTAAACTTAACTGGCAAGCAAGAACCTGGAAGAAAGTTCCAAAAGCAAGAAGTACAAGAAAAGAAAATGTTAACATAGAACTTATGGTTAATTTGAGCAATTTCAACTTTAAGACCTTGCTGCCAATCTAGTACTGAATTTAAATTCATA
Organism: Acanthosepion lycidas; assembly: GCA_963932145.1. Taxonomy (NCBI): domain Eukaryota; kingdom Metazoa; phylum Mollusca; class Cephalopoda; order Sepiida; family Sepiidae; genus Acanthosepion; species Acanthosepion lycidas. The sequence goes on from OZ010576.1 coordinate 49,296,811, forward strand.
GAGCCTAGGTACTATAGGAGAACATTCATCAGAACAATTTCCATCAAGTATTTATAGAAAAAGCAGGGGGAAGCTACATTAAGGAGATGAGAAAGGGAGTGAAAGCAAGATGCCAAGTCAGGACTAATGACATTCCAGATTCTTCTTTGGATTCTATCAAGGATCTCTAAATATATAGCAGAAGCACTAGATCATATATGGCAGCAATATTCAAAGCATGGAAGAATGGTAGACTTATAAATCTGTAAGATAGATTGGGTGAGAAAAATTGTCTTGTATGACACAGTGAACTAACATTCCTAGCAGCAGACTTAGCAACTGACTTGATATAATCTTTCCATTTTATATCAGTGGAAACATCAGTCTGAGAGGGTGCAACATGTCAGTTTCCCGGAGGTTAGCATCAGCCACAGTGATGGAAAGTAGAAAGGGTTCTCTCAGATGATTAATGGAGAGCTAAATGTATAGCCAAAAGTGCTTGGAAAAAAAGAACATTCAGACAGTTTTTACATAATTTATCATCTGAAAAGAAAAAATTATTAGATCACATGAGAAATTGTATAAAAAACTAAATCAAAGCACCTTTTCTGTCATATTCAATAAAATGTGCATATATATATATATATATATATAGAGAGAGAGAGAGAGAGAGAGAGAGAGGATCCTACCTAAATGGACTAAGGGTGTAACAGAAGGCTAGATATTTTTGAAAGCAAGTTTTAACCAAGTGGTCATTCACATTTTTCTTCTCCAACACTTGCCAAGAGGACAGAATACTGGGGAAAGTGGTTTCATGAATTTTCTTCAAGAGAATTCATGTAAAATGAACAGACATATGTATTTGCTGGGAGTGAGTGACACACAGTGAATTTTATAAGAATTAAAGTGAAGAAGGAAGAATACTTGCAATAAGCTGAAATGATCCCCTGCAGTAATGAGGTTACAAACTGAACTATGCATGTTTTTGACAAGTTATTATACCAATACTTTTAGAAGATGAGCAATGTCATCATTCCTCATCTTTGTTCAACTTTCTTTATTCTTTTAAGTATGATGTCATTGGTTTGCTGTGCTTATTTTGGTTTCTTTTCAGGTGCTGAAGATTCAATTTCTAAACTGGAAACATTGTCTCCTACATAATAATTAACCCACTGGAGTCCAGACTTGCTTCAGAACCAGAATTTAAGTGAAAAACACAATTAAAGAACCAGTTCATTATCTCTGAACCAGAAATGAAATTATCTACTGATTAACCTTGGAACTTAATGTGGGTTAGATAATTTCTAAGTGATAAAATATGCTTTTTTATGACTTTATTTTAAAATGTAATTAACTTGTTGATATAATGGGTCAACTATTTCATATACTGATTACAATACAAGTGTGTCAAACAAATCCTGCTGATGAGTTCAGTCCCAACTGGTTACCCTATTATTATGACCTTATACCATATTATACTTATGTATCAAAAGATATGCTGCTGATGTGAAGACATTATATTAGGTTGGTGCAAAAATAATATCGTTTTTTGACGTATTTTTAACGTCAAAAAACGATATTATTTTTGCACCAACCTAATATAATTTAATAACACCCATCTCCTTTCTTGGATAATTTTCTTACATACAGCAGGGTACCTCAAAATAAACAAAATTATTTGGAAAGAAACTCATTCTTTCAATTCATGATAGACATTCTAATAACTTCCTCTCTGAGAAATTGCAGGACAATCTTTTTCAAATATTCTGTTAACATTCACTGGCAGGAACTCCCAATAATTGAGTGTAGTCAACTTATTTAATATTTTGTTATTTCAGCTTGATGTAAGTTGGTCAGTCATGGCTGACCTTCAAGTAACCTCATCTGAAATGCAAATACTATTTGTACATTTATAATTTATTGAAAGTTTCTTCCATTAAAGATTACAGTGGTTTCAGCAGCGGTTTTCTCAAAAAGAAAAACAAATTTCATATCTAGTCTTATTTTTGAAACTATCACTAAACAACATTCTTGCAAATGGCAGAAAATTAAAAAGTAATAAGAAACAAATGAAACAATTTCAAACAAAGTTACATGGCAGACTGATTTAAAATAGAGATTCTGTTTTTTGGTAACCACCTTGTGTATTTTTATATATTGTTGCAGGTATAAACAGTTTTGATGAAAAGTTATAAACTCTTGGTACATTTGACCTAACAATTTTGGTGGATTTGTGTAAGTCCAAAGGAAAAATAAGACAGGATTTGAACAAAGAAATATTAACAAATATATTGAGAGGACATTTTTATATAAGAAAAGATAAGAAATGAAATGAAATATGAAAAGTTCAAAGCAACTTTAAGTGTCTGTAGTTGATTACTCACATTTTTCAGGAATGTAAAGAATATGTCTTTTCACTATGAAAAGTCAACGAGAAAGATATTGGGTCTTTTAAATATCGCACTGCCTGTAAATATCGTCAAGGAGTGATAATTCCAAAATCTCACCACAGTGAGATTTTATCATCATATACATTATTGATAGAAACATATATATATATATATATATATATATATATATATATATCTAGGGGAGGGAATGAAGAATGAAATATGACAAATGTTAGTTACAAGTTTATAATTTATTTATAAAAATATTAGTCTGAAGAAGTCCTTTCAAAGGACAAAACACATTTTTTTTCATTTTGTCATTCAGTTACTTAATATATATTATATTCCTTCCATCACACACCTATATATTGTGTGGACATAGGAATCAACACTGCATGTTGAATGACAGTTTTTATGTCCCAAGTAATTTTCAAACCATGGAAAGTTGATTTCTGCGTTCACACTACCCTATATCTAAAAAATTCTCCATTTTCATTATTGAACACTCTTTCCACAATACATATATCGAAAATTTTAAACAATATCTATCTCAGTAGTGACTCTAGGTCATCAATGTTTGTTGGGCTCATTACAATCTTTAACAAAATATACACAAGATATAACTTAAAATGGTTCCTTTACTCTAACTAAAATATATAATTTTTTAAAAAGCTCTGTGAATGAAATTAAAAAAAACTCACCTTGGTATTTTAATATTAATTGTAATAATTCCATAAAAATAAACACTTAAATATATATATATATATATATATATATATATATATATATATACTGATAAGGCAAAATATGACTACAAATGAGCAACATATGACAAGAGTGCCAGCTACTTGCCCCTGTGGCAGAAAGTCATCTGATGATTTTAATACATGACACTGCCTACTCACGGTTGCAAATGGGATGAGATGCAGCAAGCATTCATGGTGCTTGGATGGAATGTTATTTACAAATCTGACACATTCAAATAACAATTTATTCCACTTCATTCAACTTTTTTTGTCTGCTCAGCAGCTCACACATCAAAAATTTCTCAAAGAATTTGTTGAATAAAATGTGGAATCCTTATTGTATTATGGGACACACAATTTAGTTGAAAGCTAGCATAAAGTAAGAGAAAGAAGAAAATATTCTGGTTATTGAATAATGAAGGCTTTTCCTCTATTTTTTACAGTGAGGTTAACCCTGGACAAGGCTTGGGGGCCACACAAGGTAGGGTTTTACATAGTAACAGGCACAGTTTATGGAGATAGGTGGGGAAGATAAGAGTTAACCATAGACTTGAGCAAGTTAGAACTGTCAATTAGGAAAACATCACCTTGGGAGTTGCTTCCATAGGGCGGGGATTCATGGGAAGAAGCTGCTTGAGTGGATCTTACTTTTCACTAATGGAATACAGATGGAATGATGGTGGTTTTCTTACAAAGCATAGCTAGCCATGAAAGTTAGAACTGGACTTTTCAACTTAAGACTGAAAAGTGATGACTGGGCATCTCCTGCAAAAATATAACAGCAGTCACCCATTTTAAGCCTGATCTGACTCTTGTAAAGGTAGAGAATAGCACAAGGAATCATGTACAAGAGACCAACTATTTTTCCTGCATCTTTAGTGATACATGAATCAAAACTGATTCTACTTGTTTTCATCTATTCTTGTTCTACTTTTCCACCTAAGATCAGAACCTTCTATCTATCCTATCCTTGGATCTTATCAGTTACACTTTCTGACTGAGAAACTGACATCAAAATATTATGCAGGAAGGAATTGGAAAAACCCAAGTAAAGGAGAATGTGAGGAAATAAGGTATGAAAGAGAAAAGGCAGGATGGGAAAAGTCAGAGATAAAAATATAAAGAAGAGATGAAAAGAATATATATATATATATATATATAGATAGATAGAATAGAGCAAATATTATGTATTCAAAAATTATAACATAAATATGCTGTAGTGATTTTATAACATATTTATGTTATAATTTTCAAATAAATTATATATATATATATATATATATATATATAAGGGAGTACTAAAATGTTTTTAGGTGACCCACTTTCCAAAATCAGATAAAATGACCAAACATCCAGTATTGTTTTCTAAGAGAATCTTGGTTGGGTTAAATACTTTTCAACACCCCTCATATTAAGCAGGGTGGGGGAGGAATAGAGATGAAATAACAGTATATACAAAGATAGGCATTATAGCAAGATACCAAGAGACAAAAAACAAGAGTGTTGAAAGGATGGAAAGGCATAAAAATTACAATACAATTCAATCCTATATATATATATATATATATATATTAAAGAGAGGATGCAATAAAAAATGAATTCTTTATTTGTTTTTGTATAAAAAAAACTAATCCCTGTTTGCATCACATTTAGAGAAAAACGTGAATGGCAATGAAAATTGGAAGTGATAAAAAGAATATACATGCACAAGGTAAAAAACGAGCAGAAATGCAGATAATCTTAGTTGTCAACACCTGTGGTATTTCCGCAGGTATGGTTATTTTAAATTAAAAAAGTTTTTGCCAAAAAAATGTTAGGAAGTTTTAAATGAACCTGATATATGAAAATGACAACCAATTTTCAGTGCTCGTTAAATTCATGAAATAGTGAATGACAACTTGGAAAGAATACTGAATACAAAATGTACAGACTGGATCATTGAGACAAACATGGGCTGAGAAACTGAACTGTCATGAATATTTATAAGACAAATATTAGAAAATATATTTATAAGAAAATGATCAGGAAATATATGTCTAAGAAAGAAATCAGAATAAACTGAACAGTCATGGATATTTATCACATTTAAAATAAAAGATTGTTTTGCTTCAGGTTCAAATAAAGTATATCCTTTTTTTTAAATAACATTAGCAATGTTCTTCACTTAAAATATCTGTATTGAGGCTGCAAAATCAAGATACTAAAATTACATTACGATAATTCAGTGGCCATTAACTGAGAGAAGATGCTTTCTCATCATATGAAATTTTCTCAATTTAAGATTTTGAACAAGGAATATGCTTTTCTTGATGGGGTCAGTGACTTGGACAATGACCCTCATTCTGCAAAATGAACTGTGTTATAAATTGCAATCATTAAACATTTTTCCAATTTTATCATTTTCTGAAATATCTAAAGTCTGAACAGAAAGTAAAAAATAAAGATGAGAATGGTATTTTAATTCAGTGCTACTTATTCATGAATCTTTCTAATTGGGATGCACTGTGAGACATTCCTTAAAAGGTGTCTAATGAGAGAAAGAAATAAAACTAATGAAATCCTACAAGCAATATTTCGACACATAAGCTGCAACTATCTCCAAGTCTGAGAAGATTTCTGTCATGAAAAATGCATGAAAAAGATAAAAATATGCATTGTAATTGCCTTTTTTGAATTGCCATTAGCATGTCAAGAAATATGTATCAGGAAATTGTAATTAGACTAATATCATCCACTCTATTGAATTTGCTTGTCTAAATGCATCAGTCTATGATTAGATAATGAGCTCTTGAAGATTAATACTGCTTTTTTAAAATCATCTGAAAATCTTTTATTTGAATTTAAAACCTTTGATGTCAACTGAAACAAGATCCAGACAGCTGTATTATCTATAACTTTGAGAAGAGTGATTAACATACTTAATATTGCATCTAAAAATTATATGTGCAGGCCTGAGGGTTTTCCTTATTACCTGTACATTAGAAATGAACAAAAACATCCCAAAACCCCTCTGATTGCCAGTTTTTCTCAAACATCCACCATGAAAAGGCATCTATCCTTTTTACATCTTGCCAATTGACCTGTAATCAGATGTGGAACCCCTGCTAAATATATATATATTTTTTTTAAATCAGTATCATCCCAAGCAAAGCAGTAAAGCCACTAAGACACAAATGGTTACTGGGTGTGAAAGAATTAGAAAACAAAAATTACTAAGCAGTGAGAACAAAAGAAGAGTAATCAAGAGCATAGTAGATAGTGATTGGCATTGTATTTAAAATTTTGAAGATTAAAGTTGACCAAAAAGTATGAATCTAGAGAAACTGTTAGCATAGAACTTACAGTTACATCTAGCCAATTCAACTGTAAAGTGATGAGAAATTGTTGCCAGTCTTGTACTGTGTTTAAATTCATTAAGTCTAGTTACTGATTCTTCTTTGGATTTTATCAAGGATCTCTAGATATATAGAAGGAGCATTTCACCAAATGTGCCAGTAATATTTAAACACTATCCCACCAAATTCTTTCTAGAATTTTCCCCCTGCTACAGCATCTGTTTTAGGGCACAAAAATCATGGGCACACACTGTTTTGAAATTTTCTTTGTAATGTGTGTATAAATTTTATTATTATATACTAATAAAAGAATGAATGAGTAATATTTTGATGTAATGCATTACATTTTGCATGCATGTTTTGAAACCATAAAAAACAAAAAATAAAACATTTCAAATTCATTAACAATTTAACATACTTTATTACTCCTTGTGAAGTTCTGCGGGAGCAATAAGGAGCAAAATGGCTAAGAAGGTTTTCATTTTGTCAAAAGAGACATCCTTCCTTATGTTTACATATGAGTAGACACCAGCATTTATTTGCTTTTTCTTTCACCTGACTAGAATATTTATTTGTCTTGTTAACAAATATTATTGTCTGTTGTTTATAAATAGACAAAATAATTCACCTTCAGAAAGGCTATCAAGTACATCCATGGGACCAGTATATTCCTTAAAATTAGTCAACCATGAATGATAGTAGCCACATGGCACCTAGTGGTTATCATAGCTTTCCTTCCCATCACTAGCACTGTTATCATCTCTTATCTTTGACCACTTCACCAACAATATTTGCTTGAGTAAAATCTTCAAAATCATCATTGGAGGCCGAATCAAAGAAAAACTCCTGAATAAAAGCTTTTTTGAATGTTGATACGGCCATTTTTGTTAACAAAAAATTGTGACAAAATTAACATCGGTTTAATCAATGTTACACCATCTGTAGAGTGTAGAAGAATTCAAAATAGCATCAGAAAATGGAAGTTTAGCCTTATTCCAAAGAGATAGTAGGGGATTTCCAACTTAAAATACTGAAAGTAACAGTTGACAATTGTTCATTTATAGCAACCCTCCTGAAGTGACAGAATGCAGCTATGGTAGCAAAGGGAGATAATTCTACTGTGTGAATTTTCACCTCTAGCTAGATAAAGGATGAATGTAGACTTAAAAATATGTAAAATAGATTCTGGAAAGAAAAATTGCAGCTGGCCTAGTAATGAATTTGTCTGCAATCTCAAGTAATGATGTAATGAAAAATAAATGTACATGCATAATTTGAATGAAACTGAAATGGACATTTGTGTTAAAAGTTTTAATAACATCTGTCTGACAACAATCACTAGGTAACAGGAAAAAATATAGCTGGCCTTGTGAAGTCATTTTCATGACTTCCTCTTGTATTCAAACTGAACATATTTTCTAATAAACTTAGTATTTTAAGTGGACAGTTTAGATTTAAAATGTGGTTATCTTCCAGTCAGCAAAGTGACAAGGTACAAAATTAGTTCTTAAATAAAAACTTATTTTAATTATAAGATCTTATTTTTGTGATGGGTTTTATTTTGTTTAGTCAGATATTGTTTTTTTTTTTTGTACCTCTCAGGTTTTACTCATTACCAGGCCTTCACAGAGAACAAACTTCATAAATATGGAAGCTTTTTTTTTCCTATTTCTCTGATGCCAGTTACCAAGGGAATTTCTGATGGCCTAATAAAAACCTGAGTTACATTTTAATTGATGTTTTCTAAAAATATCATCACTTGATTTTAATTCAGTGTTCATAATTGCCAAGTTAAAAGGCTTTTAGTTTCAAATAAGTGAAATAAATTATGGCATAAGAATTGCATTAAATAACAGAAAGCACATCATTTGAGGACTTTCAAAAGAAGCAACAACTCAAATGGATATCACATGTAACTTGAAGAGAAAATAGTGACATAATGTTGACATTCCAAACTACTTTAAATCAAAGGTTAGAACTCTACATGCAAGATGCTAGTGGCTTGCTGGCGAACTGCTGATGGCAATGCCAGTGGTCCTCTGGTGGCATCCACCAGTGGGTCAACAGCAGTCTGCAAGTGGTAACAATGCCAAGACTAACATGCTAGCAGGCCGACAGCGGGCCACTAGCAGTAAACACTAGTGGCATGCCACCCAGTGGCACCTTGGTGGTTTGTGTGTAGTGAAAGAAAATCCCATAAATAATGAAAAGAACAATAACAGCTACTGGAGTTGATCAACCTATTTTATTGAGAGAGAAAGATTTTTAAATTCCAACTGAAAGCAGTACTGGCTTCTCAGTCAATAAATGCCAAATATTTCCTTATAAAGAAACAACTAATATCACTATTACCATATATATTGATGTAATGGAATAACCTGTCACCCCCATGAGTGACTACACTATAGGTAGTAACAAACTATAAGTATCTGTAAGTCAACAGACTACAGACTCTAGATAGGATCTGTTCCAGCTAAACAGTCGAACTCTCTGCCTTCGGGGAGAGAGGAACCTGGACAAGGCTCTGCTGAAGAGTAGAGTTTTGTTCAGGGAGGTAGACTGCCCCTGAACCCGTTTATACATGTTTGAAAGGGAATATTTTTGTCCAAGCCTACGGGGTTGGAGAACCCACATTAAACTGGCCTTGTGCCACATGCAACCCTCATGGAGTGGGAGCTAAATATACTAGCTGGGATCTGTTGAATACAACTCAGGTTCGTGCGAGAACTACTGACCTTCCAATAGTATCACTCACTACTGGATTGACTTGTGATGACCTTGTGCATAACTGTAACCTTTATTCTTGTTTTTGGTTTTTACTATAAACCTTTACTTATTCTATCCACCATGTTTGTCAAGTATATATTCCTATTAGCACGGAATATAACGTACATATTCTTGATTTATTTTGTTTTTTCATAATTTGTCTAAAGGAAACAGATTAACCAATGACCCAAATAGCTGGAAAATATCTTTAATGAAGAAACTGCATATGCAGATAATATAAGCCAATTTTTTTATTCGCAAAAAAGATTTTTAAAATATCCTTCAGATTTTATATGTAATTGAAGTATCTATTAGTTTGTCATGAGTAATTTCCATTTTTGTAAACCAAGTGTAACGATGAATGTATCATCCTAATTGTTAATCATACATGGCCATTAAGAATAAATTTGGTGTATACTAATGTAACTTAGTTTCTCCACAGCAGTAGCAGAGTACATAGTGAATTAAACAATAAATTTCTTCACCACACTAATGGCAGGATTTGAAAATGGATTTGGTTTGCAAATTTCTCTTCTAGAGAAATTTCATTGGAAGAGGAAAACAGACAAGGGCATTAATCAACATTCAGTGATGAAGCTCTAAATTCATTAGTGGAAAGCAATCTACAGTAAGATACTCAGGAATTAGCAAAGATTTTAAAACATATTAAAATGTGCTATAAGCCAACACTTGGAAAAAATACTGAAAGTTAATGATCTGGATGCTTGTATTCCACACACACACACACACACAGTGAAAAGAAAAAAAAAACAGATCTTTGATAAACATTAATAAGGATTATAAATGACCTCAACTTAAAAGTAATCTAATGTCTATTCAGATATTGGAGAAATTGTGTCAAACCGAACTCTGCTATGTGGCAATATAAAATGGCAGGTAAAGATTTTTGTTAATAAATATGGTAATTTTGAAATTAGATATTTCCACTGGTCTACATAATTTTCAGAATGGTATCTTTATCTTTGTTGTTTTTAACACATTTCCACCAGTAAATTCTTCAAGCTTCTTCAGGTTTTTAATACATCCAATAATATTTAAAATGCAATATTTTTAATACAGACAATAATATTTAAAACTAGCCAACAAAAATTCCACAGCTAAAGAAAGTAAAAAAAAATCAAATATTAAATCTGATGAGAAAGAAATTTTAAATGCGATAACATTACAGGTTTTCTCTTTATCAGAGAACTGATTTTACAAGAACCATTCATAACAATAGACATTATAATTACATTCTTTAAATCTCATATTTAAATCATTTTAACTGGGATATATATATATATATATATATATATATATATATATATATATATATATATATATATGAGAACTTTTATAAAATAGGTGCTTGATGTACATTGACAGTAACTTTGTCATGCCTTTAAATTTTTTCTTCATATATATAAGTGAACATTGAAGTCAACACTCAGTGTCGACAGGCTGTTACATGTTAGACACTATTGTCAGGCCTGATGATTGCATCTAGCATGAAACAGTCTGTCCCTCTGAGTGTTGACTTCAATGTTCACTTATATATATGAAAAAGAATTTAGAAGCATGACTGTCACTGTACGTCTAGAACCTATTTACAAAAAATAGTTCTCATATATATATATATATATATATATATATATATATATATATATATGCAGGAAGGCTGTGGCTAGACTTCAGCTGATATTGAGGTCAGTTTTTTTTTCACACTGACTTGATAAATTTTTTTATTACTTTTATGACTAGCACGTATTTTGACTTACCAAAAAGTTGAAATGAAATAAAGTAATCATGGTTTTGATATTAGACAGAATCATGCAGTTGTAGGAATGATGAGTTTGCTTGTAACTATTAACCATATATATAAAACAAAAACTAAAAAACTGATTGTTTTGTATATGTATTTAGTGCATCATGACAAATATCAAAAATGTATTAACCATGAACATCATTTGTTGCATATTTTTATATTATTTTATGTTATCTAAACATTAATTCATAAAAATTTTTAAATCATTATTTTCATTATGTCACTTTTTCATATAAAAATATATTTGTTGTATGAGAAAAATGTAAGCAAAACCCAAAATAAGGTTGTGTATTTTCCACCAAGTTGGTCAACATTTAACCACAAATAACACAAATTCTGTTGATTTTATGATCATAATTCTTATGTGAATATTAATCAGCATTCAAAGGGATTTCTAAAGATATACAACATGACCATATTGGGAAATATGAAAATAGTGGCAAATATGAAGATTCACCATTTTAAATTTAGCCCAACTCAGTAAAACCATTGTAGCGCAAGGCCACAGTCGAAGGTCCACCATAAAATGCTGTGCATATCTTGCCATAAGGACAGACAAATTTGTTGTCAAATTTCAAAAAAATTAAAGACATGCTTTTTGAGAAATTGAAGGTCAAATGTTATGGTCAACGAGGTCAAATTATCTTCTTTAACATTTAAACAAAAAAATAAATAGATTATGTTTTAGATCTATCCAAGTACTTTAAAATGGTATATAATTTATCTTTGTGGATGAAAAAACTACTGAGATATGGATATTTAAACTTTGTGACTATTTTCCTAAATTCACTGTCTTGGCAAAGGTCAAAGGGTCCTATATTGGGAACTCTTTTATCTAGAGATGTAAAATAGGCACCATTCAATTTGTATTATAAAGTTCTATATGTGTACTAAATTTGAAGAAATCTGTGTTGGTCATGGCCAGATCCTTGTTAATTAGACACGGAATGACTCAAATATAAATGTAGACATTGAAGTCAACATCCAGAGGTGACAGTCTGTTTCATGCTAAACACAATCATCTAGCCATGTGTGCTGTGTTTTTGTTCAACTATTTATATGTACAGGTCAGTGATGCATTGTGGGTAGTCTATTGTATTATTCTAATGGTTATTTTAGTGGTTGGTAATGGTTGTGTTTCAAATTATTCTGAGGACTATTGAGTAGGAATAATTGTGAATCTGAATGTAGTTTTTGGTTAGTCATAATGGAACATTTGTATTTATTATTGATTATCTTATTGTTGGTTGTTATTACTTTGTTTTATTGTGTTTATTTGTACATATGTGATTTGTTAATTTGTTTATTATTTACTTATTTGTTTGGATTAATTTTTTTGCTTATTTTACTAATTAACACACCACAGTATATATATATATATATATATATATATATATATGGATGTCTGATGTGCAATGATTGTCAGTAAGCTTGTTTTACAGATCAATTGCTCAAGTGAGTACAATTCTTGCTGGGAGCCTTTCTATTATGTCCTTATACCAGACCAAGCTAAGATTGATATAAATGCCAGAGACTGTTGCACATATCTCACTAGTACCAGTGATCAATGTTTGAGTTCAGTTAAAATGCCTGGATTTTGTATGCTGATTTTCAAATTCAGCTGCTGCTCCTCATTTAGAAATTTTGCACAACACAATCTTTTTACTCTCAACTGAACCAGTTTTTGCCTGTCTAATTTTTCAAGGAAAAAAATGCATTTTTCCCAAAAATAAAATACCCTAATATTCCTATATACTGACCTTTTAGGACATGAGCTGTCATGGCTTTTGATAATTTTATGTCTTTTGACATAAATACAAGCTGTGCAACTCAAAGGTCAAGATGAATTGCAATGCTCACCACTTAAAAACTCAAAGCAAATATATATCTTGAAAACTGGCAAATGAATGTATTGGTTTCAAAATCAAAGGCTTAAAGATTCTAAACCAATCCTATCTTTTATTTTGTGTATATCAGCCAAAGAATATTAAATTATTTCCTTATCCTAAATGTTATTCCTGATGTTATTCCTCAGTTTTTCTGTGTAAGGATTTTTTTCCATTTCGTAATTTCCTTAGATTGCTTTCTACACTCTTGTTATCTTAGTCTCTTTTATTTTCTCTTTTTTTTTGAATTATTTCATCTTATTTTTCTTTTACATTTTCTCTCTTCTTCCATGTTGCCTCTCTCCTCCATATAAATATCTCAATTTCAGTTGAAAAGCAGTTATGATTGTCTCTCTCTTGCCATTCTCTTTCTTCCTTTTCAATATCTGCCTGTTTCTCTCTATTCCTTCAAGCTGTGCTCCTTTTTTCTGTTTCACTTTTGTCTTGCTCTTATACAAATCTAATTTTCTCTTATTATTGTCTTACATTCTTTTCAACACTCAACTGTTCCTTTAAGCAGTATTATCCATTCTCTTTCTCCATCTCTCATTTAAAACTAATCCTTTCTTTCATTTTCATCCTCTTCCTAACACTCATCTTTTCCTTTCTCTTCCTTCATGCTACACTCCCTTTTTCCCCTCTCTTGAATATGCATCTATCCTTTTCTGTTTTTTCATTTACATTTTTCAACACTTATCTGTTACTCTATATTCCTTTAAGCTTCACTCTCCTGTCTTTCCCTTCCTCTCATGCAAATCTAATCTTTTCTTTCCTTTTTTGCCTCCTTTCTAACACTCATCTTTTTCTATCTCTTCCTTCATGTTGCACTTCCCTTCTTTCTCTCTCTAATCCTATCTTTCCTTTCTCTCTCATTCTTTTCTATTATATCATAAGTAACTGTTTCTTTACTTATAAAGATTTTCTTGTTTATCTCTTTATTTTTTCAACTTTCTCTTCCCTGTAGTTATAAGCATAAATATAATTTTCTTTTAATTGGCTTAATTAGAATTCAGTCATTATTGAATCTTATTAAAATAATTAGAAAATCACTCCTCACCTCACAATCAATTTATAGGTAGTATAGAGAAAAGTTAAGACAAGTAGAGATACAGTGAGGAAAATAATTATTAAATATATTCTCACTTCATTATATACCTACATATAAAGTATAATGACCTCAAAATTACAGCATTTTTTCTTCTTTTTCTAGTACTACTACTACTAGCCAGGTCACTTCAGGACATTGACAATCATGGCTCTCCAAAATTTTCTATCCTTTGTAGGTATAAATAAATTTTGTCATCTTGTTATATCTTCTAATCCTTACTCTGCCATCCATTTACTCAAGTTCTCTAGGTAGTTTATACATTGTTTTCCTCTGTCTCTCTTGCTTTCAATATGTCCTGGGAGTATCAAATTTTCCAAGCCCTCTTTCCTCATTATGTGCCTGAGAAATTTCAAGTGCCTCTAAATCATGTTAAGTGCAGATTTTGTTTCCTTTTCTTTGAGAATGTTCTAAGTAGATGTCAACATTCTTGTGATGATGGTATGGTGTTTAAGATGACTGCTAACTACTGTCACAGCTACAAACATATTGCCAAAACTAGGAAACTTTCTACAGAATTCATTTGATATTTATTACAGATTATTATCTTTATTACAGAGCCCCTGGGAAAGAGATATGACTTCATCCAAGCACCACTGGTTTAACAGTTTGCAAGTGGAGGAAATGTCATACAATTGTGAACTGGTACCAAAAGAACTCCAATTGTGGTGAAAGTATGATTGCAAGAATGGTAAAATAGCAACCAAGAATTACTTATAAAGAGTTGATGTAACATGTCCAAGTGTCAGAGACCAAGGGTTACACCTCAAGCTATCAGCAACATACTCCATCAGAATTGGTATGTGATCTTAGAAAGCAAAAAAAAAATGCTTCCAAAGAAATCACATGTGGAGATAAAGTTTTCTAACAAGCATTTCCATCAACCAGATCATCATCCTCATTACTTATATGACTGTGTATTGTCATAGGGTCACTTTGCAACTGAGCACCTGACCAGCTCTCTCTATATTTCTTAGCTGCATACCAATGTCTGATTCTCTGAGAATGATTCTATTCAGTGATAATGTCAGCCCATTTTTCCACTGTTTGCCTCTTCTTTTCTGTCTAAGGTCATAAGTTTTCGGATAACAATGGAAAGATTGTTGGATCTTATGCTGTGTTCATAACATATCAACTTCCTCTTCATAATTTCATTGTTAAAATTGCTAGTTTTAGCTTTAAGTTCTATGCTAATAGTTTCTTTTCTCACACTTACCCCATTTGAAGAACTCTTTCATCTTTCTGCTTTCCAGTCAACTATAATCTTCAAAAATTTAAATGCAACATCAATCATCATCTTCTGTTTCCTTGTATCCTGTTCTTTTATTGTTCTCTCTGTTCTTTTACTCTCAGTAACTTCTTGTATCTTAGTGGCTTTTATTGCCTTGCTTAGCATGAAATGATTAAAAAATAAAAATAGTTGAAAGAACATATTGACTGAAATATAACAAAAATGAAGATACTAGTGTGAATAGTGTGCAAGGTAATGAAAGCAATTTAACTTATGAGTACAGAGAGTAGAAATCACTTCTTTATTATTTCTTATTAATTGTGCAATAAAAAAAATCAGTCTTCTTGGCTAAGATGGAAGTGTAGTAAGCACTTTCTTAAATTAACATTGTAAGATCTCAAAACCTTAAACCATAAAATGTTTGTTTCTTTTGATTAATCTGTTAAATTCCAAAATATATAAAAATTTATCTAAATACTAGCATGTACCATTTTTGCATGACAAAAACAGACAACAAACATAATACGTCTGTAATGAATGTATTCGTGAGACCAGATTAAATCATCTTCCATTTGTTTGAGAAAGTGCACAACTTCAACAATTAGACAATAAACAATGATGTATGTGTGATTTGATGATTTTCAAATTCTATGCTGAATGCATCGTTTAAGAGAATAAGAAACAAGATAAAAATACAAAAAAAAAGAATAAGAGTAATTAAAAGCTGAATTGATTGATTGTTTTTTTACAAACCTTTGCAGGTTATTTAAATCTACAAAATTATATTTGAAAATTTTAAGAAATTTTGGAGATAATAATGATTTACTGATAAAAGTTATATTAACTCATAGCTGGAGAAGAGATGAAAGCATACCTTGCCCCCGGGTATTTACACATAAGTGAATATAATGTATTGAAATAGAATTGTAAATCTGCTCTCTGATTTTCAATTCATTATCTATTACACCACCTGCACATCCAAGTTTACAGCACCTGCTTTTTCCAAGAGGTCTAAAAACACAAGGATTACGTAAGATAGTTGGAAAATGGTAACAGTTTGAAAGAGTTTTACCGGATGAGTTTCATTATGGAAATATCTAACAATAATGGAATGTTTTATGAGAAGAAATTAAACTTTATTCAAATTGCTCAATTCCTCCTTTTATTGTTTAGATGAAGGTGAATTTTAAGAAATTTGTGTTGAAATTTTTTTGTAATTTTGAAGAAAATGGAATTCATTAAGCTACAACAAAAATAGATATAAATAAAATGAATAATAAGAATTGATAAAATGTCTTGAAAGAATACAGAGAAAGAAGTAAATAAAAGCAGTTTTATTGTCTATTTTTCTAAATCTGGAATTGATTTTGTTATTCACATTTTACAAATAATTATTTATTACGTATTTTTGTTCTTTAAGTTATTTTGATAATTTTATAATTTGAATGAGCCTACCTCTCTTAAGCTATCCAGATCAGCCATATCTGTAGCTATACAAACCTCCAAATGACTAGACAGAACTAATTACTCCAGATTTATCCTGCCCAATTTGTAATGAAATATGTAAAAATAAGTCCAGACTATCCAGACATGTGTAATGTTACAATATCATTGTATGATGAAATAATAAAGAAAAGATTCTATGTTTTATTTGTGGAACAAAGTATAATTTCTTTGCAGAGCTTAAGAGTCATCATATATCAGACAATTTTTAAGTCACTTGTAAATATTTCAATGATTCTTATTTATTTTCTTCAATTTTATTTTAATTCTCAAACATAGTAATTAATATAAATTCTTAATATTGTAATATAATACTTCAATTTGTACATAACTTAATTTGAAATAATCATATACAGTTAATGAGCTGTTAGCCATCATACAACAATAACTTGTTGTTGGTGGTGGTGTGGTGTGGTTGTCTGTCTGTCATGTATGCAACAATTCCTAACACTATCTTTTTTTTTATTGTTTCAATATATATAACGTCCTATCTTAGCCAAAGCTCTGGCAAACTTAATGTGCAAAATGATTCCTTCAAAGAAGGTAAAAATTGATAAGCAAATTTAATTTCTTTATTTTCTGGTGGAGTGATTTCATTAATTGGGAGAAATATTCAAAGAGACACATGAAATACTAGATATATTTAGAGAATAAACAGATCAATCTGTTCAAATTTCCCAAAGTTTTGGGTAGCACCTCATACATACATATATATATATATATATAAATATATATATATATATATATATATGTGTGTGTGTGTCGCCAACATTTGCACATTATGTGTATGTATAGTTTTCTCATGTTTTCTTCATCTTTTTCTTCAGTCTCTTCTTTTTCATCTTCTACTACTATGATGACAACAGTAACAGCAACAGTAGGAAGTTTCTTTCCATTTTCTGCTGTCTGATTTTTCCCCAACTTTACTACATAATTTTTTACTCAAAGGCGCCACCTGGCTATGCTGAGTTTATCTGTATTGCAAAGTAATTCTGGAAAATACTTGAAATGGTGTACAGCTGATGAATGCCGACAACTGGCAGGTGACCTCAACTGCTTGTATGCAAAGACCTTATTTATATATATATATATATATATATATAAATAATCACAAGATTTCTGAAATCTTTCCTATATATACAGGTTTCATATCCAGTTGATGTGAAAATACAGCCATGTTTATTATTTCATTTTTCTCTAATTCCACTACAATTTGTGTAACTATATATGTAACCAGAAGTGTGAATGACCGTATTCATATATTTGTCTAATAAATCCTGCCTATAATATTGTCTTTCATAAATAGATACTAGTTATAAATATTTCATAATTATTATTATCCTTAAGGATGAAACTACTGAATTGAGAAATATTAAAAGTAAATGTAATGACTCATTTGGAGTAATATTTATATAATCAGTTCAAATATGAAGTATAAGGAATTCTAAATAAACTCTCTCATATATTTGTCATAGCTTTCCAAACACATCACAGTGATCTGGAAATGCTGGCTAAAAGAAAAAATCTAATTCCGCCAAGTATGCAGATTCCCTAACAATGTTAGCATGATGGTAACATTATTGATTAAAACTAGAGTTTGAAGTTGGTTAACCAATGTCAATTGTTTCAGGCTCTGCAAACTTTTCCTATTTGAATCCTTATTCTTGAAACTCATTTCTCTTCTTGTATATTTTAGGATTTTGTTCCTTTCTCTGAATCAGTTTTTAAATTCATGTATAAACATCAAAAATAATATTGTCTGAAATTTTGGGTGGTGTTATCATTATTCCACTAGTAGATTATATTAATATTCTCATTTGAGCCAATGTGTTCTTTGAAATTCTTCTTCGTCTGAAATTCTGAGACAACTCATTATCATCATTCTGCATGTTGTTCAGACTAAGATTCTTATCCTTGTCAATTTTATCCCTGTGTCTCAGTTCATACAACTCTTCAGCCTTCCTGCAGCAATCAGAATGATTTTTCTGAAGTAATCTTCACCCACACAAGCTCTGAGCGAATGTACAAGAAATGAACTTCCTTTGTTTCCAACCAGTCAACTTATTTGTGTTTGTTAAATTACATTTGAACCAAATAATAGGAATATGTGCAAAGTGATTCCATTGTTTCTACCAGGCCCAATCACAGAGTGCATCAAAGCACATGGAGAAAACCTACTCTGATCTTGCATTTGTGAAGCTTGCATGCACATCCTTACACTGTGTTAATTAGAAACACTGATGCAATACTTAATATGCCACTGGAGTATTGCCAAGAGCCTTGGAGAATTACAAGTTTCAAACTATCTTTGGAATAAGTAAATTTTCTTGCTGCAAAGCTGCTTTCTTGCAATGATTGCAGTTTATCATGCTGTGCAAAAATAAATGTCATTGTTGCATATGCCTGCCAGGATGAGCAGTGGTTTAATGTCATTGCTACTTGCTGTTGTGGCATTTTTGCCACAAAGACAAATGAGTAGAAGAATTTACAAGGCAGGAAATGGTTTTCCTTCGATTTGGAATTGATTTTATTGCCGGTTCTGATTGTCATGTTTTCTTCAGAAAGATATTTTGAAGGAAGTGTTATAAATACAATCTGGGATATTTGTGAGCTGATCTATGCTTTCTTGGTTAATTTTGTTTTGGATAAAAAACAACATTTGAAAAATGGAAAATAGAGTAAATAGTTAAGCAGCCAAACTTTGTCAGCTGAATTCAACAAATATATATATATATACAAACACATACACACACACACACATATATATATATATATATATATATATATATATATATATATGCAATAAGAATTAACTTAAAGTATATAAAAAATTAAAAACATATTTTGCATATATAT
This sequence comes from Acanthosepion lycidas, assembly GCA_963932145.1. NCBI lineage: Eukaryota > Metazoa > Mollusca > Cephalopoda > Sepiida > Sepiidae > Acanthosepion > Acanthosepion lycidas. Next base: position 49,316,433 of record OZ010576.1, read on the forward strand.
ATATATATATATATATATATATATATATATATATATATATGAAGAAATATATTTTTAAGGTGTGCTATATTTATAGAATAAAGTGCTCAAAATCAGGGATAGAACGTATGCAAATATAAAAGTGAACAATGATATCAACACTCAGAGGTGACAGACTGATGATTGCATCTAGCATGAAACAGTCTCTCACCTCTGAGTGTTGACTTCAATGTTCACTTATATATATATATATATATATATATATATATATGTGTGTGTGTGTGTATGTGTGTGTGTATATATATATATATATATATATATATGTGTGTGTGTGTGTGTGTGTGTATATATATATATATATATATAAAAATGAACTTTACACTTCATTTATCCCAAACTGACAGTTTCATATGAATGCATAATCTTCAGTTGCTAAGAAAAGAACAGAATATTTTTTCTGAATTTTGAAAAGATATTCTGCTCCTTTCTTATTGCCAGAAGAATGTTCATATATATGAAACTATCAGTAGTTGGATGAATGAATATCAATAAAGTTCAGCAATTTTTATATTGTATATATTTGTTTTCTATTTTTTAATAATTTACATTGTTCACTGTGACCTTGTAACATTCATATCTTTGACACAAATTTTATTATTGTAAAACATACATACATACACACACACACATATATATATATATATATATATATATGAATATAAACTATCGCAAATTGACTGCTGATGATTGCATTGTGCATAAAATTCAGAGTTATGCTAACAGTGAGGAAATAATTCATATTTATTTTTTTTATATATATATATGATAAAAAGTAGTTTTTAAAGATTGCTATATTTATGAAAGAAAAGTGGTTAATATCATGGACAAACCATACAACATATAAAAAGTGTGGAAATAGGTTAGGTATTAACACTGGAGAGTGACAGTTTATTTTATACTTAAACACATTCATCAAGCCTGGTAACTGTATGGAACAAATCATCATTATTGAGTGTTTATACATATGTAAACATTATTTATTTCTATAATATATACATACAATGTAAGATTTATTTTTTTGATTTTAGAAACATAAAATTGGCATGTGCTATGAGAAAAATATAAAGTATAAAAATAAGATAATATAATGTTTCTGAGTGAGAGAAACAATATTTTTGTAATTGTAAAGAATTGCACAGAGGTTAAAATAATAAAAAAAAAAAAGAAAATGGAAACCTTGACAAGATAAAAAACAAGGAAAACACTAGTCTTACAAATGTCACAAAATGACATCTGAGAAAAATTAAAAGATTTATAACTAAAAAAAAAAGGTTTTTGACCAGCAAGAAAATATTTGAAGAAGCTGATTTTGCAAATGTAAAAAGAGAGAAAACCGGTTAGTATGATAAAACCAACCAAAGTAAAAGCCTTAAATAAACATAAAAAAGAGAAACAGTTAAATTAGACAAGGTAGTACATGAAAACTGATTTCTCAAAAGTATTTTTAGTGATGGATGCAGACCTACATTGGATGAATCTGATAGCAAAGCAATGAAAATAGACAATGATATATGACTGAGAAGAATACATTCAAAATGTAATGTCTGGTGTTAGTATGACAACAATTATGGGTCCTTGATGAGAGTTTCAAAATAAATGGAGAAAATTATACAGAAAGTTCTTAAACAAGACACTTGCTCATCTTACCAATTAAGAAATGTTTCAAAAAAACAAAATTAACAGAATGCACTCTGAGCCTCACCAAATACAATAAAAATTTATGGTCTATTACTAAAAGATGTATATGAGAATGTAAAACAATATATGAAGAGATTTATGTAGCAGTAAAAACAGTATAAAAGTTTTAAAAAATTAACAGATGAAAGAGTGATGATGAAATAGTCAGACAAGACCTGAAGATTGCAAACAAGTGTGAAACAGATGGTTGCTGCTCATTGTTGACGTTATTATCCACTTTTATACTTAAGATTTCACACACATATATATATATATATATATATATATATATATATATATATATATATATATATTATAAATTAAAAATAACAATGTGTTGGATTTAATTCATTTCCTATATATATATATATATATATATATATATATATGTGTGTGTGTGTGTGTGTGTTCATAATTATCTGATGTACTTCCTCTGCAAGTTTGTTTAATTATGAAGTTGCTTTAAAAGGCTGATATTCCTTGTGTTAACAAAAAAATCAATTAAAAATATTCATATCAATGAAAACTTATATCTCAAATATAATGCTAAATCATATTTCTCAGTAAACTAAAAAAAAATCAGCTATTCAGGTGGGCCTACATTAGTCTGGTTGATATCTTAAACTAAATAATTTTTTAAGCTTACCATCTGCTTTGTATTTTTGGTTGAATGATCAAAGATAACGCCTGTTCAGGTCAACAGGAAAGTACTTAGCCTTTTCAGTTTACTTTCTTTTTGTTCATTGGCTGAGATGGAATAAAATGTGTGGTAATCAATAAAGAGAGCATTAAATTTCATGGTTATACTTTTCTGTATATTCAACCTGCAGATCACTAAAGGTATGTGCTTCAGTATATGGATGATGTATTCAGACAATAACTTGGAATATTTTATCAATAATTCCTAGGTTCAGCTGACTTGCTAAAACACTAGAAATTATAAAAGATGCCTGCAAGTAACAGAAGAATGCATATTTGTTTCAAATAATTCATATAAGAAAAAGATGTAAATGTCCAGATCTTAATTCTAAATATTAATTAATTTGAAAGCTTTTCGCAGTTTCAATTTGGCATAATTTCATTAGTTTTTGTTTTAAAAAATATTTCCTTTTCCTTTTGTTAGAGTAAGGTTTCTTCACATTGTCTAGAATGTATCAGTTGAAATGCTGTGTTGACAATATCAAAAATATGAAGTAGAGATTCAATTATCTAAAGAATTTAGGGATTTCTTTGTGTTTGGTAAGATTAGTTTCGTCTTGGACAAGGAAAAACTGAAACAGGAAAATAATGGTGACAATATTCCCAAATTAAAAACTAAATATTCCATTTTTCAAAGTAATGAGACTACATCTGCAGATTAAATAAAAGATTCATTTAAAAATTCCCTGAAGTTTGCACAAATCGACAGGCATCTGAAAAAAGCCAGATGGTAAAACAGTCAAAAATGTTCTGATAATAACAACAAAGATGAGGACATTAGTCTGAATGTAATATATAAAATAAATAATAAACAGATAATAAGAACTAGAATTATTCTAATTGTCTTGAAATTAATCATGCTTTATCCTGACTTTTATTTGTGCTTGGCCACTGATGCTAGTGTGACATGCAACTACCACAGTACCAAAAAGGCCAATGCTTGACTAAGCACAAAGCTAAATGGAGATAGGAAGATTGTGGTGCACCAGTCTTCAAGGAGATAAGAACTAGACTGATGTACTCATTGAAAACATGAATTTATCTGTGTTACATGTTGCTGATAATGGAATTATCTGAAAGTTTTATATAACTGGAAATAAATCGAGATTGTTGGTATATTGGCCATCATTTCACCATCAATTATTATAGAAAAGAGATGCCAATTCTGTAGACTACATGCAAAAAGAAGGTTGTACAATGCACTAGCTGAAATGTTTAAACAACAAAAACAAAGAAGAGTTCATAAGACAAAAGTAATGGAATTATAATGTCTCTTTTCAAAGTTATAGAAGGCATGAGTGCCTGTGTGCCCCGAAATAAGCATTTGATATGTTTTTTATATTAACATTCACCCAATACAAGGCCAAAGATTACTGCATGGTGTTTTATGAACATAAGAAAAGGCAAGTGAACTTTATAGGGTTATGAACCCTAAACTTGAAGGGGGCGAAATTGTAGTGATTGGGAAAACATCTTAGTGTAACTTTAAGCTTTCATGAAGCTAAGCAGATGTGCAGATAGTGTAACAGCAGCTCAGACTGAGAAATTAGTGAGCTGAGTTATAATTCTGGTCAAGTTTGTTACATCCGTTTTCACCCCAAAACCCTTGGGAAAAGTATGAATTTAATTTTTTTCTACAAGATATAGATTAAATAGCAAAGAAGATTGAGTTCTCTAGACTTTGGTACCAACTAGCCTGGGTGAAAGACAACTCTAAATTCAAAACCAGCTTCAAGAGAGGTGGGTTCTGACAGGCTATATTGCCCTAAATACACCATTACTTCTTTGGCAACAGTATATGAGGTACATTAATGACTCTAATGGGTTAGAAGACATATGCTTGTACTGAATAGAGCTTAGTATTTTTGTTAAGGACCAAATGAGATTAAGTACAATGTTTCACTAATTTTCTAATTAAAGAAGGATTTCATATTATGAGAATCAGCAATAAAAAAAATTGACTTTGTTACTGAATTCAAACTTTGCCTACTGGCAGTAACTAGTGCCAAACATGGAACCATATAATCCACCAAAAAGACTGGAGTAGAGTGTTTTTATTTTGATAAATAGTATCAAGAAACATGCTGGTGGTTTATACAGAATTTATAGCAGACAATATTTTCTATTTGTTTAAAAAATCTTCAATCTGATTGGTGAATACTTTAATAAATAAATACACAATTGAAAGCAATTTGGTGGGGAAGAAAGTATAAGAAAAGAGGCTATTCATGCCAAAGAAATTGAGTTGGGCCAAGAAAGAATGGATGAGGAAAAGCAAAACTTAACAAAATAGAAGACAGATAGAACAAATTACAATCAATCAAATATGTAATAAATGAATAAAAATAATCAGGAAAATCCATGAGAGGAAGAAAATGGAATGAACTGGAAAAGCAAGGACAAAAGAAATATGTGTGTGTGTGTGTGTGTGTGCGTGTGTTGCAATTGTATGCATACAATTTAAAACAAGTATATATCTAAAAATATACTTTTGTGTATGTTGAAACAGTTATGTCAGAACTACATATATAAATGCACATGGACATGTTTCAATGCATATAAAATAATTATCCACATTAATACATATATAAACATATATAGCAATTTGTCAATACATATACGTACGCACACACACACACACACATATATATATATATATATATATATATATATATATATATATATATAAGGAGAGAGATTTGAATATACTGTATAAACTTATGAAACTTCTATTTATATGATCATTATATATATATATTAGGTTGGTGCAAAAATAATAACATAATAATGTCGTTTTTTGATGTTAAAAAATACGTCAAAAAACGACATTATTACGTCATTATTTTTGTACCAACCTAATATATATATTGTGATTTGGTTGTGTTTAAAAAACACTGCTTCTGATATTGCTATAGAGACAGAAGCATTATATGATAAAAATAATGAACAAAAATGGATGGATGGTAGATTTGACAGTTAAAGATGTGCAAATTCAGAAGCAAAGGAGATACAGTGACATTATTTCTGTTCAAGCCCCCAAGGATTTGGATGAGCAAAGTAAGCAAGTGTACCAGATCACAGTTTTTAATCTAGGAAAAGTAAATCAGCAAGTAGTTCATTCACATCTTTCAAAACTTAATTTTGAGCAATTTATTTAAGTTGCACAAATTGCTGCATTTTTTTTCTGTAAACTTTCTTGATTCTAATGGTAAATTAATTCTTTGGCAATGCTCTTTTTTGTTTATAGATTAACATTTGTACAGTATAGCTGCACTTTGAAAGTAATTTTGGAGTGGGGTCAGATGTTTGTTGATTAATTCCTCATCAATAAAGTAAAAGTATAAAACTTTTCCCCTTAACTTCAAATAGTCATTTTCCTGTGCTTAACAATTCAGCACACATGTTAACACTAATCTCTGTAGTGCTAGATATGATGATAAACTACATCTAGCAGCAAAACAGATGATTGCGAGATTGGAACTTTTCAGGAGCCAAGAACCATCTTAATTGTTGTTGTTCTCAGTTCCGCCCTGACCCAGGGTGCTAGCAGCTGTTAGGGTACCAGGTAGGGGCAAATAATTAACCCCCAAACTGGGATCAAAACACTATGAAAGTATGAAAACAGATTTTTATAGTAAAAATACCTGCAATACATTTTGAAAAAAAATATCAATACATATTCTATTCATATGAAACTATCCTTAAAATCCTGATGGCATTAAATAACCCACTGATGTTTATATATCATAAAACAAAATAAACGAAATTAATCTGTTTAATCATCTTAATTAATTGATCCTGTTTGACCAAACTGATAAAATATTAGGAGTAAATAAAGATCATCTGTTACATGATATATTTTTCTTCACAATTTGGGATTTTAACCAGTACTAGTAGAATTTGCAGAATTTTTGAATACACTATTTTATACTGTATACAAAATATATGTATACAAAATATATGTATTTAGTGATACTATACTGTATACAAAATATATGTATTTAGTGATACTATTTGTTTAATTTTGCATTGTTCTTTTTTCTTTTCTTTTTAGCCGCTTATGATACAGTGATATCTATAATGTAGGTGTTGAAGTGTGCGTCAAGTTTGAATACTGATGTGAAATGCTGATAAAATACATAATGTATATTGGGTTCATTATTCTCCTCTTTCTTACCTGCAGTTAACTGAAACCAAGTAAAAGAATTTTTCATGACATCTGAAGTCAGAAAAGTTAGGTTTTTGATCAACATATGGGTTGCTTAATTTTTTACACAGTAATACTCAAGTTACTTCAAGTGTTGCTTATATTTTTTAAACTTGGGTCTAATAAATACATAAAGATATTTCATTGTAACTAAATTAGTTTAATAGGTAGAATTCTTGAATACAGTATAAAATAATGTATTTAGTAACTTGTTTTGTTTAAGTTTTTTTTTTTTTCCTTTTGTGTTGGAATTCTTTAAACTACAGTAGTGTCAACAGGTGAGTTGCTTAAGATTTTTTTTACATGTGAAAAATTGGCTTATAAAAGTGTTGATTATTTAAAAAAAAACTCTATCTAATTTGTTTTTTCACCCAAAAATGCCAAGATGTTCAAATTTGACACCAATAATTTTCAGATCATTCAAAATTAAGCCTGTAAACATTTCTACCTGACTCTCTTTATAATATCAAAGATTTTCTGGTTGTTCTGGAAACATATTGCTTAAAATCTACAATTGGAAGATAAATTATGATCTTCAGAATTTGAAGAAAATCACTGGTTTTGCACTTCGCATTTTATTTATTATTTATTGTGAAACATTTCAAATAGCAAATTTCCTCATATTTTGTAACTCTGGAAAAATTCTCATTCCCCTGTAGAAGAAATAGACATTCAAAATATGGATACATTTTTGTTGTAGCATACCTACAGATGATAATGGGTCAGTCCCCATTCACATAAATGCAGTAGGAAACACTGTATGTTGTTCTGCAGTTGGAGATTCATTATGGAATTCACTTAACTCACTTTTAGCAGTTGACTACTTCAACATGCTGTTGGAGAATTTTATATGTGTTGTTCATGTCCTAAGTATTATCATTCATTACCAACCTTCGTGTGATTATTCTATTCAGTAAGCTTTCATAAGTTAGAATAATTTTGGGCAACAGATTTTTAACTATAATGTTTTCAGTTACTTTAGATTAAAATTTTCTCATCTCTGTTTCATTTTTATCACAGTTCATCTCTTCTCCTCACCATCCTTTTTTATGTGGCTTTTGTATTTTGAAATACTGAAACTTGTTTTGAGAGTATGCACACTTCTCTTGTATGTCACATCTGAAACTTATGCTTGTGAGCTCTTGGGATGAACCACCTTGAATCTATGCATGGGACCTGTGACCTGCCAGTGAACTCTGCAAACCTTGTCGACATATCATATTTACGGTGTCATGGTTTTTGAAATCCAAATGAATGATTTCTTCTTGATTAGTGGATCGCATTCACTATTAATGCCTATTTTCAACCCTGTGCATAGAATGTATGTTAATTCTTTCAAATTTCTTCTTGTCCAAAGCTATTCTTTGCCTATTATTTTGACTTCAGCCCATGATGTTTAGTACAAACTCTCTCCCTTTATATATATATATATATATATATATATATATATATACACTCAGAGACAAGTTCAACAGAAAGCTGAAAAATTCAGCTGCAGAAAGGATATGGTAAAAATAATGGATATGAAGAAATTTGTCTGAATTAATCAGAAATACTGTAATTAAAATGCCTTGTTTAAAAATACAATGATTAAAAACATTATCAGACTAGGATCAAAGGACATCATTAGAAATATTGTGATTAAAAACAGCATTTAAAATGATATGAATAAAATACCAGGTTTCAAAATATGATGATAAAAAAACTTGGTTAAAAATAGTGATGAAAGAATTTGCCTAAAAATATTATAATTGAATAAAACCTTGTTTTAAAATATAGCAGTTAAAACCTTTTAAAAATAATCAGAAAAAATTCTGTTCAAACCAAAAATGTACATCACACATAAAAATATGAAACATTTTAAGCTTTCTGATTGAATATATTAGGTTAGTGCAAAAATAATGACGTAATAATGTGGTTTTTTGACGTATTTTTTAACGTCAAAAAATGACATTATTACGTCATTATTTTTGCACCAACCTAATATATAATTATATTCATATGAGTCTATTCAGTTAACATGTGATAATGCAATAATTGGGAATTGCTTGTTGAAACACACCTTCCTTTGCTAAGTTTTGTCTTGGTCAAAACTTTTATAGTCAGGCATCCATTGATGATCACATTCGTTGAGTTTAATGTTTTATACAACTGTTTAGGTAATATTTAATCACATTCAGGTCATAAAAAACTATTTATAAAATTTAATTTTATCAAGAAGTAAGGGGCAAAGATTCTATTGGCACAATTTCTAAAGAAGGGAGGGTGTGAAAATCAGTATGTAAAATCCTGGCATTTACAGGAGCTTCTGTGATATATAGATCTGTGTGAGATGTTTTGGCAATATGGAATATGGAGAAGAAATATTGGGCACTTTGAGATATGGAATCTATATTGGACAAAGGTTATTGGGTAGCTTTGGATATGGATCCATGCTGGAGAAAGTATTGGGAAGTTTGGGATATGGATCCATTATAGAAGAAGAATATTGTGCAGTTAGGGGATAGGGAGCTATGTTGGTGGAAGAATATTTGACATTTTATCATATGTATCTCTATAGAAGGAAGAGTATTAATCAGCTTTGGATATGGATCTATGCTGGAAGAAGAATATTGGGCTGTTTGTGATAAGGATCAATATTGATTGTAGAATATTGGGCAATTTGAGATATGGATCTATATTGAAGGAAGAGTCTTGGCCAGCTTTGGATATGGATTCATGCTGGAGAAAAAGTATTAGGCAGTTTTGATGGATCCACACTGGAGGAACATTATTGGCCAGCTATGGATATGGATCCATGCTGGAGGAAAAGTATTAGGCAATTTTGGATATGGATCAATACTGGAAGAACAGCTACTTCCAAATACTTGTTTCATGGTTTTCTCGGCTATTTATATATATATACAGGTCAGTGGTGCATTGTGGGTAGTCTATTATGGCGGTTATTTTACCGGAAGTCATTTATTTATTTATTTGGGTTAAATTATTAGCAGCTATGGATATGGATCCATGCTGGAAGAATAGTATTGGATAGTTTCAGATGTTTTACAAATTGGGAAAGAACATTGGGTAGTTTGTGTCATAGAATTATACTGGAAGAAGAATACTAAAATGATAAAGAATTCTAAAAAGGAATTCAGTATCCCAAATACTTGTTTCATGGTTATTCAGTGTGTTCTTAATGTCCTGCAGTTTTCTTTGGCATGATAATTAATATTTGCTTTCTTGAAGCCAAGAGATAAGAGCATTTTGACTCCTTGCTGTAAATCTGCTTATTCAAAAAATCCTACTTATGCCTTTGCTTTTCACCTTCATATTTTTATATTTGGCTTAGTCCCTGTTTCATGCTAGACTTGTCAGACTCAGCTAGATAGACTTCTTAACCTCATGGAAATATCAAGTTCCATGATGTCTTTTTGTGAGATATCCACATCAAAAATGAATTACTTATTCTTGGAGAGAGTAATGACATAAAACATATTTTCTTTTATCTCTGTCTCTCTTTCTTTATATATATATATATGAAGAAATATAGTCTTAAGGTGTGCTATATTTATGGGATAAAGTGCTCAATATCAGAGATAGAGCGTATGTAAATATAAAAGTGAACATAGAAGTCAACACTTAGAGGTGACAGTCTGCTTCATGCTATATGCAATCATCAGGCCACATGTGCTGTTATTTTTCTCGGCTATTTATATATATACGGGTCAGTGGTGCATTGTGGGTAATCTATTATGGCGGTTATTTTACTGGAAGTCGTTTATTTATTTATTTGGGTTAAATTATTTTGCTTGTTTTTATTTATTTTTATTTTTTGTTTCTTATTTTATTTATTTATTTATTATTTTTTTTAATCGGTATTTTTATTAACATAGTAAAAATTTGTTTATATCACTTATTTAATAGTTTTGTTTTGGTTTGAGAATTTAATTAAAGCTATTTATTCGATTTTGGGGTTGATTGTTGTAGTTTGTTCTAACTATTATTTTGGCAGGAACAGTTTTTAAATTGTGTTTATTTGGGCTGATTATCTTTATTTGTTTTTTCTAACAGTAACTTTATTGGGATTGGTTTGTTTATGAATTTAGCTCAATTTATTTTACTTGTATATTTTCTCTTTTCGGTTTTTTGATTTTTAAGTAACATAGTATTTATTTATTTATTTTTTATTTTTTTTTATTTTATTTTTTTTTTTATCGTTATATAACAGTTATAGGTATTTTTTCATTCGATTTTTTAGTCTAACTAATATTTTGGTCATAATGGTTTGCTAATTTGTTTATTATTTACTTTATTTATTTGGGTTCGTTTTTTTTTTGTTTTTATTATTATTATTATTTTTATTATTATTATTCTATTTCATCTATTCTAACAGGTGTGATTTGGTAATTTGTTTGGATTAATTAATTTTGCTTATTTTATTGTTATTTTGTTTATTTGTTTATTTATTTGTTTTTATTTTGTTTTTTCTGTTTTCAGTTTTTAAGTAACGTAGTAAAAATTTGTTTTCATGTCTGCATTTTGAGATGAGCTCGGATCTTTTATTTAATAATTTATTTTGGTCTGGGAAAGTAATGACATGTGGCCTGATGATTGCATATAGCATGAAACAGACTGTCACCTCTAAGTGTTGACTTCTATGTTCACTTTTATATATATATATATATATATATATATATATGGAGATCAGTTTTTAATGCATGTTTGGTTGAAGACCTACAATATTTTTTGTTTAACATTCTTTGATTTAATTATTCTTTGATTTTATGATTTCTGCAGAGAATATATATATATGTATATATATATATATATATATATATATATATATATATATATATATAACACCTACAAAAAATTATATCTTAATAACTTTAGTTTGCTATTTTTTCAAAAGTCATATATTTACTTTGTTTTCTATAATACATACAAAATAACTTTTAAACAGTGATTATATATATATATATATATATATATATATATGAAATAATTCAGTTTTCAGTTATTGAAAATACTGTCGCATGATTAACAGTTGTCAGTATAGAAAATTTAATATTTGAAAATTTAGCATATTTAATAAGCATTTCTATTTTTCTAATTATATATATTCTGTCAATAATATAATATTTTTGTCTGACCATGAGGAGTGATAATATCATGAAACTTTTAATTGGTTATAAATAAGTACTGTGAACTTTTTTTAATGATATATATATATATATATATATATATATATATATATATATATATATATATATACACACACACACATTGTGTGTGAGATAGTAAGTATTTGAGAATTGAAAAAACTATTTATTTTAATATATAAAATTCCTATGCTGACATTTTCTTTAAATTTAGACTGGTGATGTATCTGGTATATAAATTGAAATTTCAAGAAATAAATTTGCCATAAATTTTCAATTGGATTTGAAAGATCACAGTATTTTTTCTTTTCCCTGTTTGGGTATGGATTTATTAGTGTCTTTATATATATATATACATTAACATTATTCCAGGTGAGTCTTATATAATATATGACAGACCTCAGGTGATTCCAGAATGAGTTCAAAGATGCCAGGTGCATCAGTGGGTTAAACAGAAAAAAGAGCTCCTAGCCACCAGGAGCAGATCCATATTTCAATTGGTTAGTAGCTGCCCCTGAATAGAAAGTGCATGGTCAGCACAGGTGCATCTAGGATATGCGTGCATCAGAAAGAATTTTACAGCCAGATATATAAAAACACATCCAGGAAGAAAAGGAAAGAAAGTCTCTTTCATTCGTCATTTATTGACAGTAATTGATGAAGTCCAGAATTGGATAAAATGTAGTGTTATTTATGAGAAATTTGTATTCTTATTAAAATGTACAAAGGGTTAAAGCCATATCACGTTGAAACACCCATTCCTGTACATTGATTAAAGTTAAGCAAACTAGGTGAGTGATCCCTTGAGAATTCTAGGTGCTGTAAGATTGGATGTGCTGGTGGTATCCTGGATAATGGCTTGGAATTGAAAATCAAAAAGCCAAGTTCCAATTCCAGTCAGGTTCATTATATTTACTTCCCCTCAGGTTAATTAGTAAGACTTGTATCAGTAAATGATTATTATCTCTTATATTTTCTGACTATAAAATAACATGCAAAATGTTGATAAACTGTAAAAAAGTACAATAACATTATGCTTACTTTGAAACCAATTGAACAAAAAACAAAATGTAAAATATTAGACTATTCAGCCTATGAGGTAGATGAAATTTCATGAAAATTCTACAAATATCCGTAATTATTTCTTTTCCCAGTAAATGAACAATATGAACAAGTAAAGAAAGTTTTAGAGTGAAAGATTTTTTGTTTCATTAAAAATTCTATGTTGAGCTTTATAGAGGATTAAATGTTCTCAAGTCTCCTTTGAATTTCCATTCATTTTACTGTTAACTGTAACTTTCATGTTCTTCAAATGAATTTGCATTTGTTTTTTGAAAAAGTGTATGGCAGCGAAAGCTGGACAATCTCCTTAGAGATGAAGAAGAAACATGAAGAAACTAAAATTTTTACAGGTATTATCAGTCAGCATTCTTTATTTTGTGGGAAAAAACTGACTTGATTGTCTTTCTTTTGTTTTCAATGAACATTAAATAAATGCAATTCTATAATGTACAGGTAATTTTTGGCTTTACATTAAATAAAAAGTGTAGTGGAAAAATCATTCAAAACATGGCCAAGTAGATTACTATACACAGCAAAAAAAAAAAAAAAAAAAAAAAAAAAAAAGTTAGAATTTTAGATAGAATCTACATTTAATGATTACAATAAAAAAAAAACTGTTTCAGTTTGTGGCAAATTTAAGACTCGGAAATTGCTGATTGAACAATCAGCATATGAAACAGATTTGAAAGGGAAAAAAAATTTAAAATAAAAGTAAAGCACTTCTTTATCCATGTAAGCCTCATCTATTTCCTTTTTTATTTAAAGAATTCTTTCTTCATTATCTTTTAAATATACCATCAAGTCAACAGAGAAAATGCATTTGAACAGTTATCATGATAGAAAATAAAAGAGAAACATTCTTTGCCATATGGAACAAAAATAACAGAAAAGAATTGTTAAAATTTAAGAATATAAAAAAATAATGACAAAAAAATCAAACTTTAGTAAAATAAAATTTTTAAATCCTAAATATAAAACCTGCCTTTGTTTATGGAGATAAAAAGAAATGAGTTTTCACTTTCTGCAAAGACTTTGCTCATCTGGTAAGGCGAAAACAGTCAAGTAAAGTGTCATCCATAAGGAAAGATTAAATACTGAATTTAATCTGTGCAGAAGGCACAAGATGGATATTACAATGGTTCAAACTTTTATTGCTGTCTGCAAAACAGACATGTAACAGAGATTTCATAATTAAAAGTAACAATTGAAAAGTACACATAATCCTGTGGAGATTACGATTACTGATAAATCAAGATTCCTTGCAATCTCTAGAAATGTTCTTAGTAGTGTCAGTTTTCTGAGATGAAAGGTCAAAGTATCTGCATTTCAAATGCAATACAGATTAAGAGACAAAAGATAGATTACAGTGCATGATTCCAGAAGAAATACTTATTTCTATCATTTTGCTGCAGAAAGATTTAAACAATGAGAAAAACAGTTTTAACATAAGTCCACTTTTTATATATATTTTGAAAAAGTGTATGGCAGCAAATGCTGGACAATCTCCTTAAAGATGAATAAGAGACTTGAAGCAATATAAATGTGGTTCTACAGAAAGATACTGAGGATACAATGATTAGGTTTTGGAGAAAATGGAAAGAAAAAGAAAATACTTAACATCAGGAAGAAGCAGTTGAATTTTATGGGGAACATAATGAGGAGAAAGGGCAATCTGATACTCACAGGACACATTTAAGGACAGAGGAAAGCAGTGTATAACATACTTGATGAAATTGAGTAAATGGATGGTATTAGGTTGGTGCAAAAATAATGTTGTTTTCTCACATATGTTACTATGTGTGAAAACGACATTATTTTTGCACCAACCTAATAGAACAGGGTTTGTGAGAAAAAACAAAAAGATAAAACTACTGCTACTACTACTACTAAGAGCTACAAGAGATAAGAAGATGTGGAAGGCCATGATAGTCTATATCCTGAAGGGACATGGCATATAAAAGAAAAAATGAATTTGGAAATGAAAGAGGAGGAAGACAATGATGCTTTTTACTATTAAACTTATTTATTTGATACAATAAAACAATCCTAAAAGAAAACCTACCAGGATTTATTATCAGTGAACATCTTAACAATATTGATGGCAGATACAGAAGGAAAACTGCAAAAACTCCAACGTCACAAAGGAAAGCAAGAAGAAAGGACTGTTAACTGTAAGAAAACTAAATGTATGTTTGTAATCATGAGAGCCAGAGTAGTAACAGATGGCAAAAATGTGACATAGAAATCTGAAGACAAACTGTAATAGCAAAATGTGCTTTCCAGAAATTAAACAAAGTATTGTTGTAGGAATATTATTATTATAAATAAATAATAATAATGAAAATTATAAATAAAACAATAGCATAAAAGTGTTGTATAAACTAAATTAAACAAAAAATAAAAATAATAAATACTCTCCCAGCATGCAACAAAAACTATTCCTGCCAGAAATATGGACATCCCAGCAAAAAATGTTAAATTCAATCTCTTCGCCATAAATCTTGGTATGGGCAACATATACCATAAAAGAATTGTAACCAAAAAATTCACACACCAATACACACAAAAAATATATGTAAATTTTATGAAATTAACATACAATTTACTATGTTTTTCCTGTTATTTCTGTACATTTTATTTTGTGTCGAGTTTGCTTTTATCTCCATGAACACAAGGCTAATTTCTGTTGCTATGATATGAGTGAACCCCCATAATGCTTTAGTGACTGCCATGTTTAAGAAAAACAACCTATTCACCCACAATACCATAGGGAAATTCCATTATAAAAAAACAAAAGAGTACTTAACTACTATTTCATATTTATCCTTTAAGCAATGCATCCTGGACAATTTCTACACAGATGAACTGCTAGAATGTAGTTCTATCAACAGATGCTAAGAATACCATGGGGAGAACATGTAACACACATGGATATTTTAAAGAAAATATAAATGAGAAGACACATAATTAAAATTAGAAAGAGATGAAATTTCTAGGATGTTGGGAAAAGAGGGCAAAAAGAATTTAATATTTTTGTTTTAGCATTGAGTGGAAGGCTTATTCAGGGTTTTTCTGCAACATTTGGGGAAAAATGTAAAGAAAATTGGAAGGATTAAGCAAGTAACAAAGGGAAACATTTCATTTTGCCATGGTAAGCTGAAGCACATTTGATAATTCTGGAGCCAAGGATTTCTGCAAAAGAAAAGCTTCTCTCTGTGTAGCCAATAAGTAAAACTAAATCAATTTGAAGATGAAAGTAAAAGAAATGTAATCAAGATTTCCAAAATTATCAGATAAGCCATGGAACCAAGTTGTCTCAAGAAAACTCTTAGAGAATGCTGCTTCTTCTCAATAAGACAACATTTAGGAAACTTGTCATGACAGAATATAAAAGGATAATTACTGATGTTATATATATATATGTGTGTGTGTATATATATATATATATATATATATATATATATATATATATATATGTGTGGGTGTGTGTGTGTGTGCATATATATATGTGTGTGTGTGTGTGTGTGCGTGTGGGTATATATATATATATATATATATATATATATATATATTATGTAATGGATAAAGTCTGAGAATTATTTTAATATATTTTCTGTTTATACATTAATTTTTTTTATTGATACAGATATTTAAGTAAATGCTCTGTTTATAATAAACGGTATTAACTTCACTTACCAACCTGAATGTCCGAGAAATTTTGTAGAAAATATGTGTCTTCTATCAGCTAAATCATATAGCATGTCAGGGCAAATGATGGTTCCATGTAGGATACATGTTCGATTACTGTCAAAAGACATATTTTCTATAAATTTTCTCAGACATTCAGGCTGGTAAATGAAACTAATACTGTTTATTATAAACAGAGTATTTACTTAAATATTTGTATCTATGAGAAAAATAACAATGTATAAACAGAAAATTTTTTTATATATACATTAATGGATTTTATTTTTTAATCCAACATATTTTTATTACTTCAAAGGTTATTTTTAGTTGATAGCCATATCTGAGTAGACCCTCCATTTTTTTTAAAACAGTGTTTATGTTCTCTACTGGCCTATGCACTCTTGCACACTCTCTGTCTCTCTCTCTTTCTCTCTCTCAATATATATATACATATATATATATACTAATAAAGCAAATAAGATAATATACTACACAAACATACACAGATATATTGACTAATAAGTGTTAGAAAGGTTGTAGAATACTTGTAGTGCTAGTTAATAATACTGTAAGGAAACACTGAAATAAAAGGTTGAGTGAAGAACAGGTTTGATCCTATGACAGACATAATAAAGTAATAGAGAATACCATAGTTAATTGCAACATTGTGTATAACTCAAACATGATACCTTTCAACCCAATATGCAAAGACTATTCTTATGAGCAGACATTCATAGTGGATGGACAAGTCCATATTCAACAATTAGTTTTAGAGAAGTTTGTCTTTCTACACAATAATATTAGGTTGGTGCAAAAGTAATGTCGTTTTCTCACATAGTAACATATGTGAGAAAACGAGATTATTTTTGCACCAACCTAATATAATGATATGTCCCGGAAAGGGATATATTTGTCCGAAGTACCAAAGTGGTTGTTGACTACTGTAACCAAGTAGGACAATCTAGCAGGTAACCTTAATGGACTGGTATTCGTCATAGTGGTAGGCAATAGACATCGTCCCTGTACCTCCACATCAGTCTGTATTTATGGCTGACACCAGCCAATCATATTACTGTGAAGGGGAACCCAGGTGTATACATATTCATTACATCATATACTATACTCACATATATGTAGGCAAATAAGCAAATTAGATATATCACACACACATATATATATATATATATGCATAAAGGAAAAAACAATAGGCAAACTGTAGTTTTAACTGACATGTTTTGTACATTGTGGACTTTTTCAAAACATTTGCCTTGAAAAAAGCCATATTGGATGAAATGCATTGGCTAAAACTACAGTTTATATATATATATATATATATATATATATAGATAGATAGATAGACAGAAATTTTTTTAAAAGGTTTTTCATTCAACATTAATACTTATTGCTATAGATGTTATTTTTAGTAGGTACATATTTTTTATTTTATTAAACAGTGAAATTGATAACAATCATCCTAAATTATAGACTGATAAGCAAATGAGATATTATACTGTACATGCATATAGGCTAATAATCAAATTATATATATATATATATATATATATATAGATAGATAGATAGATAGATAGATAGATAGATATCTATATACTCGACTCTCCCATCAAATTTGATGCATGAGGGTCAAGTAGATCAGTTCAAGGAAATTGACAGCCTGACAACAGCACATGAGATTTGATTATAGTGGTGAAGGTTTCGTGCACGACCATCCACACTTTTTAAAGGGCCAAATACAGAGACCTGGTGCACTACATGCCACAAGGTCCCCAAATGACCCTCTGCAAGGTTTTCAATTCAGAGTTGTCCTTCTCCTAGACCATTTGCCATCCAAGGCTATAGAACCCAGTCTGTTCTGCTATTTACCCATAGCTGGAGGGAGAAGAAGAAGGTTCACACCTTTCCCAAGGGTATTAGCATGTAATACTATTAGGATTTGACTGGAATTTGAACTTGGCTCTCCGATTCCTCAATCCAAGCTGCTATCCATTACTCTCCTGTGACTTCTAATATATATAGGCTCTTAATCAAATTATATATATATATATGTACATGTGTATTTGTTTATGTGTGTAAAAATAAGCTAATAGCTCAAAGGCTTCTAATGAAGGATAATTCTAAATCAACAATGTCATGCTGTTTATGGAGAAGAAAATTACTGGAAAATCTGAAAACTCATAATTTTACATCAAAAAAACATTTTTCTAAATTCTGGGTTATTATCTGATTTCCATCATGATATTACGTTAGTGCATCTGGCCTTGTGCCAGGTTAAATTGATATTAGTAAATATCTATGACAGAATACATATAATAGTGCATATATATTTTTATTGAACAGAAAATTACCTACAGCAACTATTTTGAGTAAATAGTTATTTTCCAAAACTGCAATAAAGCAAGTCAAAAATAGAAATTTTGTTGCCATGCTGTGAAATATTATTAATCATATCAATAAAGTTGTCTGTGTTAAGAAAAAGAAATTCTTCAGAAAATAGAAACTGAGAAACCATTGCAATGATCAATGTTTTGCTCGTTTGTTCAAGAACCCTTACAGTGTTTCTTGAGGCAAAGTCCAGATTAAGATAACTATAATCTAATCCTCTTTTTGTCTTATTTTTAATCAGTAGAAAGAATTATTTTTTCTTGAAGCTATCAAAGAAGATTTATCAGGAAAAATAAAAATTCTTTTCTAAGTTCCTTAAGGAAAGTTGAGATGTCAAAATATCCTGAAATAAAATACTTAAAAAAAAAATTACTGTTTTTTTTTCAGTGAATAAGAAGTACTTGAATTCAAAAATATAAACCCCCAGAAAAACCAACAAAAACAAAGATTGGTTAATGCACTGAAACTTATATCTTGTTATTTAAATTACCTTTCTGAATTTCTGGGATGAGCCATTATTACTATTCATGTTATTTACATTCTGACTAATATCCTCATTTTTGTTATTATAATTGCAATGTTTCAGCCATTGTCCTCTCCAAACTTCTTCAGATGTCTGTCAATCTAGGTAACCTTCAAGGAATTTTGAACTGAACCCTTCATTTTATCTATGAAGACAGTTTGTTCTCATTCCTCTGTCTATGTCTAGGGATATCATATCTTATTCTTTTTAGCATCAGCAGCAGGCAGGCAGTAATAACATTAGGTTTAAGGCTCCAAGTTCTAGATCCAGTATTGTTCTATCAGTCAACAGCTGAATCAATCAAAGCATTTATTCATGAATTTCACTGCACAGTGATTGTGAGTCAGTGGAGACAAAGCAAACAATAATGAAATAATAAATAGAAAAACAGTACTAAAAGAGAACAAGATATCTTTAAACATGGACAGTGGAACAAAAACAATCTAACCCTTTGTTGTAACCTAAGGAAGGTTACTGAATAGAATAATCACATGAAGGTTGGTAATGAATAATAATACTTAGGACAAGAACAATACATATAAGATTTGCCAGTGGCATGTAGAAGAAGTAGTTAACTGCTAGAAGTGAGTAAAGAAAATTCCACAATGAATCTCCAACTACAGACCAACATACAGTATTTACTACAGTATTTATGTAAATGGGGACATACCCATTATTGTCTGTAGGTATGCTACAACACCCTTAAAATTAAATTAAGTGTTCATTTCAAAATTTCCAGAAATCAACAGACATTATTGTAATTATTGTAACAAAGATGAGGACATTCATCATAAAGTAAATAAGTTACAGTGTATTTCTGTAAGAGAATTTGGAAATCTTATTTTCTTAAATGCTTAATAGCATATGCTGAAATAGCAAATTACAATGTTTAATGACTTTCCTGATAACTATTATTAACATCTGACTAGTATTTCTTTCATCTTAATTTCAGATGCTTTTATTGCAACTACTCAGACCATCATTCAAGGTAAACAGATAAGAAATAAAAAATAAGCTCCAGACAGGACTAACTCACATATCAATTTATGCATGACAACTGTTCTACTATTTGAACTATAAGAGCTATCATTCTCATCAATCTCATGACGTGGTGTGGTTGTAGGGCCACTATGTAACTGAGCACCTGGCCAATTACCTTCACATGTCTGGGCTGGAAGCCAGAGAGACAATCATTCATGTGTAACATATCTTGGGTAAGTACACCTGGTGGAACCATTTCTTCATGGGGCAGACCACAGCTGATGTCCTCCAACTAGAAAACTCACTTTGGTCATCACCATGGGTCACTGATCCATCATAAGAACCTTCTATCCAAAAATGTCATGTCATTACTGCACTGGTTGATTTCATTGTGCGAGATAGTTGTTGACTCAAGAAGATTTATTCGATTTTTGAGAGGTTTTCTTTTTAATTATGCTTCATATCTAGCCATCACCTCATCAGAAAAGCCTGGTAGGGGAACCAGTTTAGCTACTGATGAGAACAGTCATGCAGGAAATAGAACAGGGTTATTGGTAACAGTAGGAATCAAAGAGTTACCTGATTTTAACTAACATAAATCCACAGTTACAAAGAACAAAAACAACATCCAAGTGAGAAATAAATAAAGAATTAATTTATTTTTTTTCTCTTCTAATCATTTGGTAGCACCATATTTGATATTATTTTGTTTTTACATGCACTAGTAATATTAGTAGTAGGAATACTGAATTGTTATTACATGAAACATTGTTAACATTTTGTAGTGTAGTATTATTGACTCACTGGAAATAGTATGCACTCAACTACCTAATGGGTAATAGCTGCAGCTAATTATAGTCTTTGTAACTTCTTATGTAAATGAGTCACATCATCTCTCTGTATTGAAGGGGTTTTATCCTCTTATTTTCCCTAGTACTTGTTCTGAGAGCTTTTGTCTCCTCACCATCTTCCTTTCTCTCCCTAAGAGATTGTCTAGATATGGGAGATCTTGATATTTTTTGTTTTTCATAGGAGTGTTCCTCCAATGATTGTCCTGGCTCATCTACAAAGTACTCTCCACTTCCCCATCTAGTTCATTTTGCCTTGACATCACACTTTCACCTTCATTTTGTTGGACCATCTCTATATTTTTCTTTTTGGATTTACACATACATTTAAAACGATTCATTCACTTTTTTTTAAAATGTCAGACATTTTTGTTTTTCTCTTTCCATACAAAGTATAGTTTATTTTATACTTTTCCTTTAAGGCATATGTATCCAGATCCATAGATCCATAACTTTTGTTTTATTAAATTTTCCAATCAATTCTTGTTGTTAAACAAATTCAACGCACTATTCTAGTGACAAATTTCCCAGTTGTAAATGCATTAAAGTCATTTGCTTATACTCTTCATTTTAAAGCCCATTCACCAATTTCATTTGGATCAAATCTTCTTCCATTGACTGCTTTTACAATCACTGTTATTCATACTCGCAATATTTAGTGACCTGTTTCAAATGAAGAACATATTCAATAACTGGTTAATTCCCTTTTTGAGAAATATTCATAAACTTGGCTCCTTCTATATTCACCAGTTTTTTCTTAGGTGTTATGTTTTTCACTATTAGTTGACATATCATCAAATGTCATATCCTCTAACTGTCTTGGATGTACAATTACTAATAATTTTATAATGGCCTCACAACCAGCAGTGGCCAACGAAGGATCAGTTATTTGTTTTTTACCTCCAACTGATTTCGAATTCTTTAGATATTTTATTCTAGCTTTAGCAGCTAGTATCCTAAGCTACATTTGTACATATATCAAGTGATAATTGTTCATTCAATTCTTTAGATATTGGCAACATCACTGTAGTGAGGTGTTACAGACTCATGAGAAGTAGTATACACCCAACTACCTAATGGGTAATAGCTATAGCTACTTATAGACTTTGTAACTTCTTATGTAAATGGGTCACCTCATATTTATTAATTTTTTCATCTTAATTTAAATTGTTTTATATTACAATACAATCCCATTATGACTGTTAGCAAACAGTATGGATTGAAAATATAAAATTAAATCTGCATGAGAAGCTAACACACATCTCATTTTTCTCAGGAAGCAAAAATATCACAACTGTTTTACTGCAAAGAGTTAGAAGAACTTTTTACATACAAGAAAAACAGTTGTTTCATTTTATAACCTACTGCATATAAAATGTAAGAAAATTTGTACCTCTGCTTTTCTGGAAAAACAAAGTGACATGCATACTGAAAATTAGAGGGTGTCCCTAAAGTCTGGACACATAGGAAGTCTCATTAACTATATTTTTTTTTTTTTACCTCCAAAGATTAAATATGGCTTTGTTGAAAGAAAGAAAGAACTTTTTTTTTCTGGGATATGCTAAAGGAGAGGTGTACTCAATGAAAATCACAGATGCAACACACTTATCTGAATGTATAAATAGTGAATGCGCTAAAATTGGCAGCAAAATGGAGTTATTTCATCAAGGTCACGTGAATCTTGAAAAGTACATCAACTTATGCATCATAAATGATGAAAATCATATTGAAGATGTTATTTTTTAATATTCAAGTTCAATAAAATATTGCTGAAAGTTTAATTTCTTGAACATATCCATTTTTGCTTATGTGTGCAGACTTTAGGGACACCCTGGATAGTAATAAGAAATTCTATAGAGGAGAAGAAATGACAAGTATTTATGACCATCAGTATACACCACAGAGTAAAAAGTACATTTAATACAGTAGAGAAATGCAATATTTGAGAAGTCATTTTGGAAGCAAAGACAAAGCTGGTATTTGACCGCCATCTTGAATGCTCAATTCTCAAGATGGTTTTATTTAGATATCTTTATGAAAGATTGGTAAGTGATTGAAAAGCAAAACCTGTTTTTCTTGACAACAGGGAGATGAATGTCCTAGGGTGCATTCATTTCTCATCATTGCCTCTTTTCTATAATACAAGAAAAAAAATTATCAAAGTAATTGATGGGCTTGGGTGTGTGTTATGTATGCCTGCTGTAAGTTTATATTTGCTTGGGTAAATTGTTTTTTTTTTCAAAGACATTTGCATTAAATAAGCATACTAATCCCAAGTTCCCAGGTTGGCATCATATGCATAGCTCACTTCCAAACATATACCCTTAAATAGATATATCTGAAAATATTGTTTTTGAGAAACAATATCCTCATCTTTAAGTGATATCTCTCTTCATGATAGATGTAATCATGTTTCACCAAAACATCTTTTTCTAAATAAAACGTGCATTCTTATGATTTTTTAGGGGAAAGATAGTATAGTAGTTTTCTTTTGCTTTCTCTATTATTTGGAATTAATAGATGTCCTTCTCTTAAACTGTTAAAAAATTTTCAAAAGTTGTGATACATCATTTGATCACACCTACAAGATGGAAATTAAGTTTCAAAAAAGGCTTCTTGAATTTCACAAAAGAAAGTTTCTTTCCAAGCAGATGTATGATAGAATTTATCTGGTGGTTTCCCAGCATCCTAGAATGTATGGTTTACCTAAAATTCATAAACCAAATACTCCATTTTACTCATAGTTGGCTCTGCTCAACATGAGTTGGCTGATTGGCTTGCTGAAATTCTTTGTCCTGTTCTGAAATTTTATTCAGACTACTGTATTCCTGACTCTTTTCAATTTGCATCACATATACATAAATTACAGAGTTCTGTTGACATTGAATATCATGTGTCATTTGATATTTCTAGTTTGTTCACCATTGTACCCTTAGATGAAACTACTGATATTTGTGCCAACTATTTATATTGAGGTTACTTAAAACTTCCTTCCTTTCCTGAGAATGTTTTTGTCAAGCTGATAGAGATGGCTACCAAGTGTGTCTCGTTCAGTTTCAATAATATTATGTATCGGCAGATCAATGTAATATTGATGGTTACTCCTCTTTGACCTCTTATGGCTAATATTTTCATAGGTTTCCAGGAGAAACAATTGTTTGATAAGGTTCCTAAACCATACTGTTATGCACATTGTTGATGATACCTTTGTGTCCTTTACATCACATAGTAAGATGAGTAGTTTTTCCAACATTTAAACAATCTCCACCCTTCCTTACAATTGATGATGGAAGGAGAAAATAATAATATGTTGCTCTTCTTAGACATGTTAGTCAAGAAAACTTCTACATCTTTCATCACTAGCATATACAGAAAACCCACATTTACAGGGTTATATCTTAGTTGAAATTCTTTTGTCCCTAAATCTAGAAAGATTAACCTTGTCAAAACTCTTACCCACCATGCACTGGTGATATGCTCAAAATGTAAATTCGATGCTGAACTCAAGCAAATCACCAATATTTTCCTTGTGAATTATTACCACAAAAGTGTTATTCTGAGTAGCATTATACTTAAAATTTCTAACTTTCATGGCATTAAAACATTCACTTTTCCTAAATGTCCTGTGTATTTCCAATTAGCATGGATTGGAACTTGTAGTTAATTTTTTGCCAACATCTATCATGCACTGTTTTAATTCTGTTGCAGTATGTACCATTTTTTTTTTGTGTTCCCTTCTGTCCATAAAGACAATTTGCCTGCCCTTCAACAAATTTTAGTTATTTATTGCTATAAATGCCAGTGCAATGCTGACTGTGTCAGCAAAACTTTTCAATGATTGGAAGTGAGAATTGCTCAATATTCAGCACTCACAGGCACATGTCTGCCATTGGTGAACATCTGTTAAATATGGATACTTGTAGGAATAACTATTCAGAAGAATTCTTCTCTGTTCTGTACAGAGCTTGGACAAAACACCATCTGAATATTCTAGAAGGTGTAGTGATCAACACACAGTATCTGGCTCTGTGAAGACAGAGAGAACTTAAACACAAACTGGAATTGTTTGGAAAATCATTGATTCATTCTGGATGACCCCACCTTTTTTCCTTCCCCTTATACCATCTTGTAAGATCTTATTTAAAGAAACCATCCCTTCAGTAATTTAATTCTGACAATTTATTTACTTCTGAAAAAGTGTGGGACAAAAGGCACCTTAAAGTTTATTTTATTCAATTTTATTATATTCAAGATTATATTTATAGTGTTTGATATTAAACTATGATCGCTATTTTAAAAATAATCATATATATATATATATATATATATATATATATATATATATATATATATATATATGTGTGTGTGTGTAATGTAATGAAATATCAGGCCAACTAACCAAAATCATGTGGCTTAATCTCTTTTAATTAACATTACATTTTATTTCACCTCAATGTTTCATCAATTTCTTTTCGCTAGTGTGTGAGCAGCTCTCATCCAAATTCTGAACTTGATATTCCCCTGTGTAATGTTTCAGAGATTTCCTACTCACCACTATGGTGGGTGATGATATGTCTATCTCTGTTATGCAGCTCATTTCTACACTTGCAAACCAAGTGCAGCTGGTCACTCTGCACTTAGCAGCTGGGAAGCCACCTCAGATTAACTCTGTTGCTGGCCTCCTTGATAGTCTGGTGTGATAGTGTGTGAAAAGTCTATTCTGGCTTGATTTAGGGGCAACATCCACACTATATATGATTTGTATATTCCTTTTTTATGTATATAAAATGGTCTGCTTTAAATACTTTTACAAGAGCTTTTTGATACAAATAAAAATAACATTTTCTTAATTTTTTACCCATTAACAGCCTATTTCATACTGTGCAATTTTCAAAATGGTTATTTATTTCTTTTGGCTACTCCCAAGTTATATATGGGGAATAAAGAATGTGAATGGATTAATAAACAAACAAGAATTAAATTATTTTGAACTCTCAGCACACTGATGCATTTCTTTTGAAAAATATGAAAAAGAATTCTAGAGCTTTGGAGTATCACAAAAAAAGCAGACACCCCTTTTGAAAATCACACAGTACAAAATAGGCTGTAAACTTTAAATTTAATTTATATTCATATATGTATATTTATCGCTTTAAAAGTTATTTTTAGTGATACCCATATTTGAGTAGACTCTCTGTTTATTAAACAGTATATGTATTTTCATCTACTAGCAAGACACATATTCAAGAAATATTATTAAACAAAAATATGCCCTCTCCAGTAGGATTTGAACCTGCATCACAGCAGGCTGAGGGAAATGTCTATGAGTATCCACTAAAAATAATGTTAAAACGATAAAAATCTATTGCATTTTTAAAAAATATATATACATTAATTGGCATGCATGTCAGTTTTTCTTATGTAGTTAATGTTTTACAATAAAAATAGTATTAACTATGATTAGAAAGATGGAGTAATGTTGATTTACATGTATTTATTGTGAAACATTGACTTGTATAATAAAATCTGAGACAACATGTACATGTGTATATATATATATATATATATATGTTATATGGGCATGTGGCTGAGTGGTTAGATTGTTCATTTTCTGACCATGAAACCCTGGTTGGAATTTCACCATGGTTGATTTGTCAGGAAGGCAGTTTCCTGATGTTATCAGACTGGATCAAGGTTGATCACTGCATACAGCCTTGTGAGTGAAGTTGGGTGGACAAAAACTATTGAAAGCCATCAATAGCTGTGCTAGCACAAAGCGACAAGTCATCGTGTCCAAGGGCTTGAGTGTGCTGGCCTTGTTCAAATTGTTGCTCACGCTAGATAACATGCTTTCTCCCAGAAACTTTGATTAAGGTCTTCTCAGCATAGTTGCAGTATACACCACAGGTGAGCTCTATGGGTACTGAGCAAACACATACCTGTGTGAGTGTCTAAAATAGGGACTGGATAGCCACCCTAATATGTGGGTATCCTTGAATACGAGTGGCCAGCAATTATATATGTTATATAATTATGTGATTGAAGGGTTAGAACATCTAACATTTGTCTCTATCAAAATATATTGTTAATAAGCAGCTTTGGTTATTAACACAAATTTAATAAAACATAAAGGAATAATGTTTGTATAAAATATCAACTCACTATCTTTTGTAATTTGAGGATAATTCTCTTTGAAACATTAAAATAAAACATTTTTTATCATAAACATTCAAGGTATTTTGTTTCTAAACATTAATATAAAATTCATTCTTTCTTATGAAAGCATTTAATGAACTCTCAGGTGTATAATGATTAGAAATGCTCTCAACAAAATAGACATGCAAGTAGTATAACAGCTACTAGCAAAGAAAATGGAACCAGTAAGCCAGGTTCAAATTCTGATCAAGTCTGTTACTTTCCCTTCACACTAATACCCTAAGGCATGGATCCAAAATAGCAGGCTCTCCAAAAATGTGTATTAGCATTTTCTTAAATCAGAGAAAGACAATTCTGAATTCAAAATCATGGAGAAGTCAATTCACAGATAATAAAGAAAAGGAAGCTATGGAGTGCCATGACTAACAATGTCCTGAAAGGATATGGTATTTTAAAAAAATTAAGAAAAATGTTGATACACATTCTTTGTAATATTCTATATTTACTTAGTTTTTATTTTTTTTATACAGATCTACCAAATAATATATAATCTATTTTCATGAAATAGTAATGAGCTAGTGCTTTATTGATAAGTGTGTAATTATATATATATATATATATATATATAAAGAGAGAGGGAGTGATCTATTAGGTTAAGTTCCATATATCTACATTATCTATTACTTCTTTTAATTCTCTCTCTCGCTAACTTGTTAACATTATTCTATCCATCAATTATGCAAAAGCTTTTGATAAGGTACAACATAAAGAGCCATTTGAAATACTAAGTTAGCTTGATTTATTTGGGAAAGCTATTAGAATAATCTAGAATTTATACTAGGAGCAATCTGTCTGCATACAGATTGAAAATAAACTTAATAAATAAACAAAAATAAAAAAGGGGTGTAAGATAAAGATATGTCTTCTCACCAGATTTATTCAACCTTTGCAGCGAGGCAATTAGAAGACCTGTTAAGATTCATTATAGGTGACCACAATTTTAACAGCATAAAATATCTAGATGACACAGTGTTGATAGCAGACGGAGAAAGAAAACTACAAGAACTCTTACAGAAGGCAAAGTGAGAAAAAAAAGGATGAAACCTCAATTGCAGGAAGATGAAATTCATGGCTGTTAGCAAAAGAAATGGCTGAAGATGCAAATTTTAAAGTGAGAAAACAGAACAAAATATCAATTGTAAGAAGAAGATATTATGTAGGATTGTTGTCAAAAGTAACAGCCCAACATGTAAACTAGGAATTGAAAACATTGAAATTAAACAAATACAAAAATTTAAATAATTTTTTAAGCATTTCACCCCAAGCAAGCCATGAGTGCCACCAGCACACAAGGGGCTACAGAAAGTAGGAGCAAGAATAAAGAGGCATGATCGAAGAAAGGATGAAGAGGAGGACGGGGAATAAGATCAAGGGTTCTGAAGATGTTGATTGACATTGCATTTGAATAATTGAAGATTATAGCTAGGGAAGCAAGTAAGAGGAAGGGAGTTCCACACATGGGAAGTGTGAGACATAAAGCTATTGGAGTAGAAGAGATGGCTACATTTAACTGTTTTGACAATGAAAGGGTGGGACTGAGATGCCAACCTAGTAGCATACTTAAATTCATGCAGTTTGGAAACCAGTGAAAGTAGCTCATCGGAGCAGTTACTGTGAAAGTATTTGTAGAAAAGACAGAGGGAAGCAACAGCATGTCTATGAGAAAGTGACAGTAGATGAGATGCCAGATCAAGACCAATCACATTGCATATCTCTCTCTGGATTTTGTTGAGGACCTTGAGATGAACAGTAGGGGCTCCAGACCATATATGACAGCAGTATTCCATGTAAGGGTGAATGGTTGATTTATAGATTTGAAGGATGGACTCAGGTGAAAATAACTTTCTGGCAGGATGCATAGAACCAACTTTCCTTGTGGTAGATGAAACTATTGAGTCAATGTATTTGTTCCATCTCAGGTCAACAGTGTGAGACCAAGTAGGTGCAGAGAGGCATTCTTGTGGAGTTGAGTATCAGACATACTAATGGGAGGCAAGGACGGTTCTTTGTGGTAAGTAAAATAGAGCAGTTTTGTTTTTGAGGCATTAAAGTTTACCAGCCATTTCTTGCCCCAGTCATTGGGATTGGAGGTCCTTTTCGAGACCAATAGCCAGGTTAGTTTTGTTAGTGATACCAGATTTGCTATTGAGGCAGGAGTAAATAGTGGTGTCGTCTGTATAGAATACCTACTTGGGAACTGATGACACCAGGAAGATTGTTAATGAAGATCAGAAACAGTGTGGGACACAGGATAGAGCCTTGGGGAACATCTGCATTCGTGAGAAAGGTACTGGAGGAGAATCCTTTTAGGATGACCTTCATTACATGGTTTGACAGGAATGCAGAAAATGAGACACTAAAATCTGAAGGCTCATTGTGTTGTAAAAGACATCTTTCAAAACTTAAGCAAAGTATTAAGAAATGGAAAAATTTTGTTAGAAACAAAGTAAAGAATGGCAAACCATTATGTAATATTGGTCCTCTTACATAACAATAAATTTGGGACAATCTCCTCAAAGATGAAGAAGAGACTTGAAGCAACAGAAATGTGATTCTATACAAGGATGCTAAAAATACCATGGAGCAAACATGTGAGCAACAAGGAAGTTTTATGGAAAGTGAGAATAAAAAAGACACTTATACTTAAAATCAGAAAGAGACAGTTGAAATTTTTAGGGTACATACTGAGGAAAGAGGACCTGGAAAACTTGACACTCAGTAGACATACTGCAGACAAAAGGGCCAGAAGAAATCAGTGAATAACATATCTATAATGGTTAGCAGAACAGGGATTAGGAGAGATAGCAAAGAAACAATCCTTACTGAGAGCTACAAAGGACAGGAGAGCCATGATCACCAACATTCTGAAGGAACATGGCACAGAGAAGAAGATTTAATTTATAATATAACTTCATATATTTTTACCAATCTGTACTGAAGTACAATAATTTACATCTCGATGATGTCAGATTCAAATTTCCACTCAATCAAACAAAAGTTTAAATAAAGGCAAAAAATAACAAAAAGATATATTAAAAGCCAAAAAAACCCCAAACAAATGTTCAGTTGATAAATTAGATATAAACAAATCCTGTTCCAAGAGTAGGCCACTTATATATCAGATTATATATATTAATTCTTCTGTTGCTGCATTATCCCAGTCACTCCCAACAAAATACAATTGTTCCAAAAGATGTTACATTAAAAAGTTTAAATCACCACAAAAGGTCATGATAATCTAATCTTTATGAACTTTTATTAGAACAATAAAAAGATTTTCTCAATAAAATCAATTTCCAGCTTCATTATTGTTGATTTTTTTCTGTCTTTTTTTTCTGTAATTTACATCTTTAAAGATGTTATTTCATAAAGCAGTTCAGAAGACATGTAAGCTGAGGTTACCTTTACCCATCTTTACATGTAAAGATGGGTAAATGTTTTTTATGGCTTATTAATCCATTGTGGGTTATTTAAAGCCAGAAAAAAATTTGGGGGATTGTAAGAATTTGTTTTGAGATAATAATTATTTGGTGAAACAAGTTTTACTAATTAATCCATAGCTGGAGGAATGAGAGATGGATTCATAATTTTCCCAAAGGTATTTATATGTAAGTGAATATAAGAAACCCAACAGAAATTGGAACTTGGATCTCTGATTCGAAGCCATTATACATTACACCACCTACACTTTCAAGCTTAGAGTACATTATATTCTCAAGTGGTTAACCATATAGGTACTGACCAGGTTCGATGTTGCTTAACTTCAGTGATTGTACAGGAACTGGTGCTTCAACATGATGTGGTTGTAAGCCCTATCTTTACCATTCTGCTCAGTACAATGTGACTTATGTCATCTACCTCTATCAGATTCGAGGGCTACAATGTAGTCAGTATGTGAGAAACTGTTCTTCAAAATTCCCCAGTTGGTGTCAAGTATGGGCCAACAGACATAATTGTAGTTACAAAGAGCGCAATGTTACAAATTTGACTATAACTGCACACAACAATGAAAGTTTATATATATATATATATATATATATATATATATATATATATATATATATATATATGCGATCTAAGAAATTCAGACAGCTTAAGACTTACATATCCAATATTATCCAGATGATAGTTGTACATGAAAGTGAAAGGGTTAATCCAAATGTTATCAAAGAAATCCAGACATCTTAAGGCTTACATGTCCAATATTCAAGTGGTAGTGTGACTATAGTTCTATACGGAAGTGAAACGGTTAATATGGTATTTAGTCAGCACCTGACAGTTGCATCATGCATGAAACTCAGAGCTGTGCTACAAGTGAGGGAAAAAATGTATATTTATTATTAGCATACCTTTGGGAGGGTATGAATCCTCTTCTTCTTTATTTAAATAATGAAATCCCAGAACTTAATGATACTGAAAAACACTTAGAATGAATCTGAATAACCACAGTACCTTGTCATTTTTAATGAAACGTGTGTCCTGACCATGAAACCTGGGTTTGAATATCACCATGGTTGATTTGCCAGAAAGTAAACTTCTTGATGTTATCAGTCTAGGAGGGGGGGATGATCCCAGAATGTGGCACCTTTGGAAAGTGGCTGAAAACCATACCCATGGGTTGACCAAAATATTGTGAGCACAGTTGGGTAGACAAAACCCTTGGGGAGCATTGCTAGCTGTGCTAACATAAAGTCACAAGTCATTGTGACCGAGGGTTCGAGTGTGCTGGCCTTGTTCAGAGTGTTGATCATACTAGATAACATGCTTTCCTCCAGAAACTGTAACTAAAGTCTTGTCAGCAAAGTTGCAGTATAAACCACAGGTGAGCTCTGTGGGTGTTGAATAAACATAAACGTGCCTGAGCAAGCGTCTGCAATCAGGATTGCAATAGATGGGTATCCTTGAATATGAGTGGCCAGCTATTATATATATATATATATATATATATATATATATATAGTAATGATACAATATGGTAATCTGTATGGAATTTCCAGGAGGATATAAAGATATTACTCAAACAAGAATAAGATAGAAAAAACTAGTAAAAAATTAATAATAATAATAATGCTTCACTTATAAAATTTGTATAAATACTATTTCTACTAATGGTTTTACTATAGAAATGCACTGAAAATCAGTACAAAAGAGATTTTTAATGATCGGAAATTAATGCAGACTGTTCCTAACCAAATAGGATCATTATAGATATTATACTAGAAGTTAAGGTAGAACCAGAAAAATATTCTGGAGAAGAGTGATTACATATGAAACAAATCACATAGATAGTTGGGTTTCATAGATATAAAATGACAATGGTGGAAAATATTGTCCTGGGGTTTCAGGGCCACAGTATTCCCTAACGACAGAGATAATATAATAACAGTATGTCAAGATGTAAGTTCAAAATAAAAGAAATATAAAAATATCTAGTATGTTGTGATAAAGAAAATCAATTTTTTCTTGGCAGAAAAACAATAAAAATGACACTGACAAAAGAAATCAGTAACAGAGAATGCTAACATCATGAAAGAGTGTTTGCGGTTTTACAACTGTACTGAATTTACAAATATGCATATCTCAGATGTCACAACACTATTACAACAACTACAATTGAAAAGAATTTTTCTAAGCTTTACATAAAACTTGTTACAACAACTAAAAAAATAAAAGAATTAATACAAAAGAAAATAATAATAACCTAAAACGTGAAGTAAGAATTTGCTCTATACCCTGCGATTGCCATAAGTAATACATTGGAGAGACTTCAAGGAATTTAAATAAAATATTATATGAACACAAAAGAGATATTTTTGGGATTTAAAAAATGCTACTTTAATTAAAAAAAGAAAGCAATATACTTAGGCAAAAATGTCTAGAAATTGCTTTGATTGCTAGATCGCCCATGGTAAATTTGTGTCCATGTTCTTACAATATTTCACCGTTCTTAGCAGATTTGTTATCACAATGTGAGATACTTAATAAAAAAGTGATAAAAACAAAAACATAGCAAAAGTGAATGAGATTGGCTAGACTGAATGTCCAGATATGTCTGAAAAAGTATCCTGAGTATGATGCTAAACTACATCTGGCAGCAAAGCCTCTGATCAGGAGGATGGAACCACATTCTTATTGCTGTTGTGCCATGGTCCACCCTGACTTGAGCTGGTGGCACCTGTTAGGGTGCCAGCTATTGGCAAATGGTGAACCCCCAAACTGGGTTCAAAACACTGAGAAAGTATAATAATACATTTTTATAGTAAAAAATACCAGCAATACATTTTTGAGAAAAAAAAAAAAATTCTAAAAAAAATTACCAGCAATAAATTTTTCTAAAAACAAATAGCTGCAGTAGATTTTTGTAAAAGAAAAAAAAATTGCCTAAGCTCCTTAGAAACTTAAATTTCAGCATTAAATGACCGATAAGAAGTTGATATGCCATTAAACAATGTGTGAAAAAAAAAAAGAATTAATTTAAAAATTTTAAATCTCAGCATTCCCACATTTTCATTACTTCCCCTTGGTGCATAATTTGTAAATAACATTCACATTGTCTATCTATCCCCCCCACCCCTATTCTACACATACAGGGTGTGATAGATGAATTGCCATTTAAATTATGCAAAAATGTACCTGGTTTTCTCTCACAGGTCCAGGAGTTTCCAAGCAGTCCCCTATGTACTGAAAATACTCAACCTTGATTACCTTACCTGATTCCTAGATCAAACCATCATTTCAGTGTGATTTCACCATAGACACACACACACACACACACACACACACAGGGCATTATGGATATATTGTCATTCAAATTATGCAAAATTGAAAATAATCATGATATCATATTTTAGCAAATATATATTTACCAAAATTACACAAAAATATATTGAAATACTAAAGGGTAAATTTATTCAATAAAATCGCCATTGGTGTCAACCATGGTATGCAGATGATTTCAGAATCTCCTGCAACTCTTCTGGATGGTCTCTTTGTTTAAGTTGGTGAATGCTGCCATAATCATCTTTGGTGTTACAAGGAGATTTGTTGATCTCTCAACTGCACCCCACACATAATAATCAAGGGGGTTGCAGTCTGGGGAGTTAGGTGGCCAGATGTAAGGGGTGATGTGGTTGCAGAAATTGTCTGACAACCATGACTGGGTTCTCTTGCTGGTGTGATATGGTGCAGAATCCTGTTGTCAGACATAGGGTCTTCCAACAGCTACACTTTTGATCCAGGGCAGCACTGCTTCCTCAAGGCATTGGAGGTGGGCCTCTGTTTTGAGTCTGAGACCCCCTGTGGGAAGACGAATGGAAGGAATAATGACGTCATCACCAGTGATCATT
Source organism: Acanthosepion lycidas (assembly GCA_963932145.1). Classification (NCBI taxonomy): domain Eukaryota; kingdom Metazoa; phylum Mollusca; class Cephalopoda; order Sepiida; family Sepiidae; genus Acanthosepion; species Acanthosepion lycidas. Next base: position 49,351,265 of record OZ010576.1, read on the forward strand.
CCAAACACCTTCTTAATCACCATTAGACTCATCCAACTTTTTCTGAATCCTCTGCACTGTTCTGAGATTGATACTCAAACACTCTGAAATGTTTGTATTGGAGTTTCTGGTATGAATGCCAAGCAGTACAGTGTGCCATTTGCAAATTTCTGGCAGAGTGAATTGTGTCATGGTGCGCTTTTTCTCACAGACTGTGCCCAATTGACCCTACTATATTGTGCAGTCAACAAAATCAAAAACAAACAATGTGCATACATGAAATTAAAAATATAAAATGGCAACAATTTACCCATTACATCCTATATAAGGTTAAGTGATAACAGAAAAAATTTATTGTTATTCACTTAACATTTGTCTCATATATATTTCTATCTATCTATCTATCTCTATATATATACTAGCAGAAGTATTCAGTATTGTTCAGTTTTCTAAATGATAAAAATAGATACAATTACCTGAGTATCAATTTGTATGGATGCATAAAAATGTAGCCTTATTATATGCAAATTTTAGCTGTTTAAATTTAAGAGTTTAAGCCTAGTGAATTACACGCTACAATAAAATGTCAAAGATACCCAATACTGTTTGGAAAGACAGTCAATTAGCACTATTATTAAGATTTAACTATAACTAGCAGTAGAGCCCGGCATTGCACGGGGATGTAACAGTAAGAGATTGATCAAGTATCGACCATCATAAAGACTGAAAAATAAAATTGACAAAGATTATTTGTTTAAGGTTGATGGACATGCATGTCTTAATTAGTTTTTGTTTTTTACGAATTGGTCAAACCCAAACTCAAACAAAAACATTGTTTTCAATCGTTATAAGTCTACCAATTGAATAGAATTTTATTATAAACAATTGTCTTGTAAATGGAATTTTTAAAGCATTCTGAATGTAAAAATAAAGAAAAAAGTGTGCAAGACAATAAGAAACACTACCTGCCAAAAAAAAAGTGAAGTTTTGTTGAAATCGGCTGAAAAATGTAGGAAATCCAATTCCATATATAAACGAACACAGACACACACACAAACAACCTGGGTTTTAACCCGATGTGAGTTGTCCCCCTTTCATTAATGCCTCTTAATCGTGTTTTCAAATTGATTTTGTGCAAAAACAATTGTGTTTTTCCAATTTTGGGCACTGTTAGAACCACCGCAAAGTAATTTTACGTAGTCCTGTGAAATTTTGTTGAAATCGGTTGAAAAATGTAGGAAATCCGATCCAATATATAAACGTTACAGACACACACACACACAATCTGCGTTTTATAATTAGTAATTTTCATGAAGATGAAGATTTAACTATAATTCATGAAAAATACACTTTTATCAATCTTTGAAAGGATACTTGTATGAATCAATTGACCAATAAAAATGCAAATTGAATGAATCAATTGATCAATAAAAATGCAACTTGAATGAATCAATTGACCAATAAAAACACAACTTGAATGAATCAATTGACCAATAAAAATGCAACTTGAATGAATCAATTGACCAATAAAAATGCAACTTTGAAAATTGGGATCTCAATATTCACTCTTTTCTGAAAAAAGCAGTCATGATTAGTTTAAATTTCCTGGTCTGCATAAAAAAATGAAATAAATTTTAAACTGATAATAGTTTTAAAAAAATCCTCTTGTCTTCATTAGGTAAGAGTATTTAATATCACAAAATCTTTAAAGTGTTAAAATTCAAATAGCTGAGAGTGGAAAATTCAAATGTAAAAAAAAAATTACTCTTGGATGTGTACACATTTCACATAAGATATACTTTCCCTTTGTGGTTATTCATCATTAGATAATTTTTGGAAAATTTCTTTTGAAAATGGCTTGATTTTCAGACACAAAATGCATAGGCACTTCAATGGTTAGCAAGTCTGTCTCACTAGATCAATTGATCTGTATCAGGTTCTCCAGACTTTTGGCCTTGTGTTACATCTAAGCTACTCTTAGAAAATAATTTGTGACAATCTTCATGGCCAAGTGGTAAAGTACACTGAATTAAAAAGTGATTTCTCTTACATAGACAGAAAATGCACGAAAATCAAAGAGTTACAAACAAAGTTTAACAAGTAACAAAATATTTTTTTCTGAAGTTAGGTATGTACAAATATTACCTTTCATGTTAGAAAAACAGACATACTTAGCTGACAAAAAACTTTCAGTGAATCTCAAGTTTCAGACTTACCTGAAAAATAAAAAAAAATAGAAATAATTAAGAAAACAATAAATTGTGATAAATAAGATAAAAGACAGGTGAATTCATCTGTGCATTTAAAGACAAATAGTAATCGCACAATCAATTCTGTAATAACACAGGCATATACATTATTTTTAATTGATTTTTTTCTTGCTACTGCAATTTGTTAAAACATTGTGCTTCATAAAATTCTCAGAAAAATAACTTCTATCAGAAAATGATCATTCTAGCACAAGTTCGTAGGTCATAGAAGGGTAGTTTTTTTTTATGCCCGGCCTCAATTAACCTTATTGAATTGTCATAACAGATGCAAGCCAGCAGCGTTAGCGATAGTTTATTTTCTTGATTAGTAATTGTCACAGTGTGCTCGACTTCTGTAACCTGTCCCTTATTTAAAAGAAAAAAAGGAGGCAAAAACAGGAAAAAAAAATACTTCTGTTCTTATCTGAAATGAAATAAAATTTGTCTTTTGTTATTTTTGAATGAGAAGACTCATTGGGTTTGCCTTCAATCTGTTTTTGCTGGATTGTGGAGAGAGAAGATTGTAATATGTATGAATTCTCTAGGGCCAAAGATGTTAACCGCACAATTTGTTTTTGGCATAAGAATCAATTTAAGGTTCAACAGCTATAGTACTACTTATCTTAGGACTGGTACTAGTACCCTGGAAAGCTGAGGATTGTATGTGAAATTTGACAAATAATTATTTGATCTGAACACTTCAAAATAAAAGTCTAAAGTTATCCATGTACATATTTCCTTGTTTCTACAACTATAATTTCAAAGATCTTCTCTAAAACTATCATAAGTCACTGTGATTATAGTTCTTAAATGTTTAAAGTATTTTAAGAAAGTATTAATTATTCAAACATTTGAGAATAGATATCTTAAAGACAGCTGTACTGGTGGTTTGCACTTACAACTTTAGTACAGTCACAAAGATGTATTCTAAAATTATTAAAAACCTACATGATTAGTTATTCAATATTAAAATACTAACATAGTACTCATGAAAAATGATGGAATTATTTAGAAATAGACTGGCATATCAGATTTCCCATGCATTTTATCACTCATGACAAGGGCACACACACCTTGGCAATTGGGCTAGGATCAAAATTCTGTTCTTCTCATTAAACTATGAGTGGTGACTACACCTGGAGATTCAAACTTTGTGTCAGAATCTTCCTCATTTCACTAAAGAGGTAGGTAGGTGGATAGTGGTCAGCATGACAGTAGACCAAAAAATATGTACAGCACCCAATGTGTCACATTCTACCAGCATTGGCGGGCAGGTAAATACCATCAATATGTCACTCTTTGGTATCTTTACCTATGATTAAGGTGTATTTGTTCAGATTTTGGGATGGAATTCAAGCATATTATCTGTCCCTACTTAGTTGCATTTTCATATTGAGATGGGACATTAAAAGAAGAAAAAAACAGTGGGCCTGTTTCTGGAGATTATGAGTTATATATATATATATATATATATATATATATATATACATATATATATATATGTATGTATGTATGTTTGTATATTTAGGCAGTAAATTCTCTTTTAGGCATGTCTGATGGAATAAATTTAATTATGCACAATAACTCTTCCCCACGAACTGATGTATTATGTAAAACCAACATTACATACCAATTTAAATGTCCCTTGGGAGAATTTATCTCTGATAAAAAAAAAAACAAATATATATATTGGGTATATGACAAATAAACTAACAAGGAGGCTTACACTCCGCATGTCTGACCATTCATCCATTGTGAGACATTTGCGACAACATTCCTGTCCACATTCACAATATAAAAAATTACTAATCAACAACACAATTATCCTACACCATGAAAACAATAGATTTAGATTACAAATACTGGAAGCAATTTATATTAAAAAATTAAAGCCGGAAATGAACAGAATCAACAATGAATACTGCAGTAATATTCTGAAATGCCTGTAAAGGAACAGTTTTTTCAGGTTCTAATGTGACCATGACATCATAACATAGAAGAAAAAATTCCATAATGGATAATTTTTTCATGTTCAGCACATTGTCAACCATTTTTCATTTAAAAGTATAATGAAAAAATTTACAGTAATGAATAATACCAGACACCTTTGTATAAATACTTATACTAACCGACAACATATAATTTTGTACCACTTGCACCCCTGAAGGGGATCTTTGAAAAAGATCGAAAGTACTTAGGAAATGAAAATGAAAGAAATTTAAACAGTGAAAGCATGTTTCTTTCGTCCTTTAACATTAATACGCAGAAGGATATCCATGAGTATGAATGGATTTTATCAAAAATTAGCAGACATAATGTCTGTAATCAATTCACTCAGATATATATATATATATATATATATATATATATATATATATATTTATTTCTTATTACTATAAATGTTATCTTTAGCAGTTAAACATGTTTCTGTTGCTATGCCTGTTTTTTTATTTTTCTTAAACATTGAAATTAATAACAACTGGCCTTGATCAAGAAATTCTACTAAAGGAAAATTGTGCCTCTTGATAGAAATAAAACCTGTATACCTTTTATATCAGGGACACCACCACTCCCTATAGGTGAAGAGCCTTCTGCAACCAGGTTTGTTAACATCATTCAGACATTTATGAATTTACATCTGTTAGTTTCAGTTTCATACTGAAAATATAAACTACACTAATTTTGCAAATGGATTTAGAGTCACACACACAGAAATTTTGGTTCAGGGATGATACCGCAAAAGGTGTTTCTTGCGACAAGATATGGATTCAAATTTTACTTTTTCAAATTACTGCAATGGGTTTTAAAGAAATCTGATGACTGTTCATAAAAACACCAAAATGTATAATTTAAGTAAAAATAGCTGAAACAAACAGATTATTTGTGAATATCCTGATCAAAATACACTTGTAGAGCGACAAACAAGATATTTACTCAGCTTGATTTAGTCTATAAGAAGCCCAGTGAGATTCAAACTCATTACACAAGAAATGGTCTTAGTGACCAGAGTGTTGTCCATTACAAGCTGCCAAAATATATATTTATTAATATTTGTTTAGTCTAGTACTAAGTCTGATTATTAGACAGTGGAAATTCAAAATAATAAAGCAACCTCAGATAAAACTATACCTAAATCCCCCCCACAAAAAAAACTGTCTTTCATTAGTTATGAACTGTCAAAATGAAGAATTTATCAAAAATTTGATATACCTAGCAAAGCAGCAATGTATTTGGTGACCCTTGCAAGTAAAATGTATTTTTGGACAGATATTAGAAGTCACTGTTATTAGAGATAAGCTAAAATATTTTTAAAACTTTTTGATATGCATTAGATTACAGTAAATACATTGAGTGTGGAGAAAACCTAATGGCTTATGACATCAGCCTGGTTGTCGACAAAAACAGAAGCAGCAACAAGATAATAGTGTTTATTATGGAAATAGAGAAATAAATAAGGTGAATATAAAATTCTACTTTGCAAAGAACTTACAGACTTTTAAACACTGTATCAAAAAGAAAAATATCAAAAATACGTCCAAAGTAAGCAGAAATAATGGAGGCATAAAAACTAATTCAAGAATACCAAACTTTTTACATAACAGCGAATGACAAAGCCATAATATTAAACTAACCCAATAGATTGACTTTATTAGACTTAGTCAAAGTAGAAAATTACATATTTAGAATCCTGAAGGCATCTTGATAAAACATGGCTGCATTTATCAAATAAAAATGAACAAGAATGAATTTCAAATTCCAGTTTCAACTGTCACTTTTTATATAACAAGTAGCAAGGATATCCAATGTTTTCTCAATTGAAATAGTTTGAAAAATCATTATTAATTCTTTTTAGGCTAATTTTATTTTAATTGAGCCACATTTAAATCAGTATGCTCATGTTCTAGACTACTTCAAACAAAAGCTACGAGAAAGAGCAATAACAATTACTGGATCCAAGAAAACCATTTTCCTGAAAAATTGTTTTAATAGAAATATTTTATAAATTTTAGCTAAAAGTAACACTGGCTACTCAGTCAATGAATGCTGAAGATTTCCTTATAATGAAAAAGGTAATATTACCATTAGTAATAATTTAAAATTTGCTGAATTAAAAATAAAAGCTGTTCACTGGAGGCAAGTATTTTAACTGAAACATTTCAAGATTATTTTACTGACTGTGAAAGTTTATAATCAAATTTTTCTTGCAAAATCAAGTAATGCTACATTTTTTTCTATTTGATCTGAAACAAATACCATTAATTTAAATAATTTAATCAAATTATTTTAGGTAAATTTCATAAAATTAGAATATTCAGTTATTAAACAAAAATTGTTTTGTATCTTATGTCATTTGTATATTTTTTGTGAAATAAAAAGAAATAAAATAACATCTTCAAAGTGTAGTGAATTCATAATTTTTACTAGGGGTAGTATGAGATGCTATCAAAAAGTATCAACTTAAAACAAAATGGCTTCCTCAAAGAAAGAAAGAAAATGTATGAATATGAGATCAAGTATTTCCAATTGGAGGGATTTTGATAAATACATGAAATGTCTGGTGAGACTGGAGAACCAACTTGACTGAAAACAGACTGAACAATCTTTTGCATTCTGGGAATTTTTGGTAGTACTAAACACACACACACACATATATTAAGTTGGTGCAAAAATAATGTCATTTTCTCACATAGTAACATATGTGAGAAAACGACATTATTTTTGCACCAACCTTATATATATATATATATATATATATATATATATATATATATATATATATATATATATATATATATATAGTGTACAGGTAATCAATCCATTTTTATATAATCTTGGTGGATCCTAGTAATATTAATCATTAAAACTGATCCACAGAGAACTCAATGTATTTATTATAATATAGCATATGTATTTTCTTACAGCTAAAAAACAAATATTACCTCAACATAGGATAGTTTATTTCAAATCAGAGGCTGATGATAGCTGCATACAGAACAACTTGTAATAGACTATCCCATGTTGAGGTATTTTTATTTTTTTGCTATATATATATATATATATATATATATATATATATATATATATATATATATATATTCTGAGCTTTCATTTCCTTACTCCCATTAAATGAAAAAATGTAAGAATGATGGAAAACTAAATAAAAACTTAATTAAATATTCCTTGTCTGTCACATTTAATGAAACACACACACATATGTATATCTATACATATGTCTATTTAGGCAGTAAGAATTTATACAGGTTTTGTTAAATTAAACTGACAAATTTGGTTGACAACATTCTGTCATATTTTAGATCACTGGAATTGGAAATGCAATCAATTCAAAGTGACACCAAATCCAATGGTTAAAGAGAAAGGCATCCACTGAATATTTGTATGTATTGTTGTTTTTATATGCATATTAAATATTTTGCATACATATTGAATATTTTCTGGATGCTTCAATTTTTGCACTTTCATAAGTCTTGTTTTTCATACTGACAATACCTAGTTCTTGAAAATAACTGAAACAGTCAAAAGTATGTGAATAAAACAGAAAAATATGAACTTTGAACATTTTATTCCCAATTTTTATCCTAATATCTTATTTAAAAGGCGAAAAAAATCCAAGAAAATATTTTAATAGACATTATTAGCAGAATTTAACAAAGCTTGTTTATATATATATATATATATATATATATATAAGGATAAAAATGTAATTTTAAGGTATGGTATATTTATGGATAAAAGTGATCAATATCAGGAATCAAGTGTGTGTAAATATAAAAGTGTACATTAATGGGATGAAGATTGCATTCAAGCATGAAACTGTCTACTACCACACTGTGTTGACCTCAGTGCCCACTGTTATATATATTTAATCATTTCATCGAAACCAAGTCAATAAACGTACTAAAGCACAAGGTGGTTACTGATGGTGAAAGAATGAGAAAAAGAAAAATATTATTAGGTTAGTACTGAAATAATGTCGTTTTCTCACATATGTTACTATGTGAGAAAATTTTTGCACCAACCTAATATCTAGGAGAAACACAATAAAAGAAGAGGAATCAAGAAAACAGTAGATAATGATTCATACTGCATTTAAACTTTTGAAGATCAAAGTTTTCTGGAAAGTAAAAAGCTGAAAGAGTGTTCCAAAGGTGAAAAGTGCAAGAAACGAAACTGTTAGCAAGGCACATATGGTTACAACCAGGCAATATAACTGTAAGATGATGAGACCTTGTTGCCAATCTTGTACTATGCTTAAATTCATAAAGTCTAGGTACCCTGGTTTGGTTTGTTTTATGGCATATCAACCTCAATGGGTTATTTAATGCTGACAAAATTTTCATTGTTGGTAATATTTTTTACAAAAAACTATTTCTGGTAATATTTCTTTCATAGTGATTTGACCTCAGTTTGGGGGTTAACAATTTACACATAGCTGGGACCCTAACAGATGCTACTACCCCGGATCAGGGTGGACCTGGAAACACCAGCAATTAAGAGATGGTTCCACATTCCTCAAAACCTCCTGATCAGAGGCCTTTCTTTAGTTTATCGTCTTACCCAGGACGTGGATGTAGCTTATCATCATACCCAGGATGGAATAGTTACCCTGGTGAAGAGCTAATCTGAACAGTTGCCATGGAAGTATTTATAGAAAAGGCACAGACAGGCATTATTACAGTGATGGGAAAGTGGCTGAAGCTGAAAAACACCAGATCAGGACCAATGATATTACTGATTCTTCTTTGGATGAAATGAGAAAGAGAGAGATGGATCATTAAACGCAGCTTTTCAGACCTTTAGGATAAAGCCCTTTATCTCTTTAACTTATGCAACATGGTGAATAATTCTGTAATTCTTAAAGCTATAGAGCATTAATTTTAAGTACAGTTTCTTTAATTTTAATCAACTGAAATAATGTATCAAATTTTGATATATTCAAAGTGAAAGAAATGTGCCCAATCATTGGAATATGTGTACAAGTAACACACACACATACATACATAGAGTCAACTAATTCATCTTGTGGCAGACAGAGACTATAAGGAGAGTTAAAGTGATGAGAGAAAAAGAGATGTGTGAAACAATAATTATTATAAATTGAAACTTGATTAAAAACAAAGAAGAAAGTTAAGAGGACTCTATTAATTTTGCAGTTGAAATGTAGTTGCCCAGTATCATGCACTTACCATATAGGTTAATATCTTAGCTTGGTTGTTATTGTCGCAATGTTTCAATCATTGTACTCTTTAGCTTTATTCGGGTATCTGTCAGATGAGGTAACTTTTCATAAATTTTAAGTCGAATCTTTATGACAGATTATAGACTATAATGAATAAATTGAAAACATCAGTTTGAGAATAACAATGTATGAAAATAATTCCACATATCAGAAATATATGTAGAAACAATACTATTATTAATAATATTTGAGGCAGAAACTAATAAGAACAAGATAAAAGTTCCAGTTAAGGAGATCAATTTAATGATAATTCCTCATCTATCAAATTTAGATAGAAATGACTCTAATGAGTAAGATGAAGACTATTTCAAACAGATCAATGTAGAGTAATGATAATTCCTCATCTATCAAATTTAGATAGAAATGACTCTAATGAGTAAGATGAAGACTATTTCAAACAGATCAATGTAGAGTAATGATAATTCCTCATCTATCAAATTTAGATAGAAATGACTCTAACGAGTAAGATGAAAACTATTTCAAACAGATCAATGTAGAGTAATGATAATTCCTCATCTATCAAATTTAGATAGAAATGACTGTAATGAGTAAGATGAAGACTATTTCAAACAGATCAAAATAAAGTAATGATAATTCCTCATCTATCAAATTTAGATAGAAATGACTCTAATGAGTAAGATGAAGACTATTTCAAACAGATCAATGTAGAGTAATGATAATTCCTCATCTATCAAATTTAGATAGAAATGACTCTAACGAGTAAGATGAAAACTATTTCAAACAGATCAATGTAGAGTAATGATAATTCCTCATCTATCAAATTTAGATAGAAATGACTCTAATGAGTAAGATGAAGACTATTTCAAATAGATCAATGTAGAGTAATGATAATTCCTCATCTATCAAATTTAGATAGAAATGACTCTAACGAGTAAGATGAAAACTATTTCAAACAGATCAATGTAGAGTAATGATAATTCCTCATCTATCAAATTTAGATAGAAATGACTCTAATGAGTAAGATGAAAACTATTTCAAACAGATCAATGTAGAGTAATGATAATTCCTCATCTATCAAATTTAGATAGAAATGACTCTAACGAGTAAGATGAAAACTATTTCAAACAGATCAATGTAGAGTAATGATAATTCCTCATCTATCAAATTTAGATAGAAATGACTCTAATGAGTAAGATGAAGACTATTTCAAACAGATCAAAATAAAGTAATGATAATTCCTCATCTATCAAATTTAGATAGAAATGACTCTAATGAGTAAGATGAAGACTATTTCAAACAGATCAATGTAGAGTAATGATAATTCCTCATCTATCAAATTTAGATAGAAATGACTCTAATGAGTAAGATGAAGACTATTTCAAACAGATCAATGTAGAGTAATGATAATTCCTCATCTATCAAATTTAGATAGAAATAACTCTAATGAGTAAGATGAAGACTATTTCAAACAGATCAATGTAGAGTAATGATAATTCCTCATCTATCAAATTTAGATAGAAATGACTCTAATGAGTAAGATGAAGACTATTTCAAACAGATCAATGTAGAGTAATGATAATTCCTCATCTATCAAATTTAGATAGAAATGACTCTAATGAGTAAGATGAAGACTATTTCAAACAGATCAATGTAGAGTAATGATAATTCCTCATCTATCAAATTTAGATAGAAATGACTCTAACGTATAAGATGAAAACTATTTCAAACAGATCAATGTAGAGTAATGATAATTCCTCATCTATCAAATTTAGATAGAAATGACTCTAATGAGTAAGATGAAGACTATTTCAAACAGATCAAAATAAAGTAATGATAATTCCTCATCTATCAAATTTAGATAGAAATGACTCTAATGAGTAAGATGAAAACTATTTCAAACAGATCAATGTAGAGTAATGATAATTCCTCATCTATCAAATTTAGATAGAAATGACTCTAACGAGTAAGATGAAGACTATTTCAAACAGATCAATGTAGAGTAATGATAATTCCTCATCTATCAAATTTAGATAGAAATGACTCTAACGAGTAAGATGAAAACTATTTCAAACAGATCAATGTAGAGTAATGATAATTCCTCATCTATCAAATTTAGATAGAAATGACTCTAATGAGTAAGATGAAGACTATTTCAAATAGATCAATGTAGAGTAATGATAATTCCTCATCTATCAAATTTAGATAGAAATGACTCTAACGAGTAAGATGAAAACTATTTCAAACAGATCAATGTAGAGTAATGATAATTCCTCATCTATCAAATTTAGATAGAAATGACTCTAATGAGTAAGATGAAAACTATTTCAAACAGATCAATGTAGAGTAATGATAATTCCTCATCTATCAAATTTAGATAGAAATGACTCTAACGAGTAAGATGAAAACTATTTCAAACAGATCAATGTAGAGTAATGATAATTCCTCATCTATCAAATTTAGATAGAAATGACTCTAATGAGTAAGATGAAGACTATTTCAAACAGATCAAAATAAAGTAATGATAATTCCTCATCTATCAAATTTAGATAGAAATGACTCTAATGAGTAAGATGAAGACTATTTCAAACAGATCAATGTAGAGTAATGATAATTCCTCATCTATCAAATTTAGATAGAAATGACTCTAATGAGTAAGATGAAGACTATTTCAAACAGATCAATGTAGAGTAATGATAATTCCTCATCTATCAAATTTAGATAGAAATAACTCTAATGAGTAAGATGAAGACTATTTCAAACAGATCAATGTAGAGTAATGATAATTCCTCATCTATCAAATTTAGATAGAAATGACTCTAATGAGTAAGATGAAGACTATTTCAAACAGATCAATGTAGAGTAATGATAATTCCTCATCTATCAAATTTAGATAGAAATGACTCTAATGAGTAAGATGAAGACTATTTCAAACAGATCAATGTAGAGTAATGATAATTCCTCATCTATCAAATTTAGATAGAAATGACTCTAACGTATAAGATGAAAACTATTTCAAACAGATCAATGTAGAGTAATGATAATTCCTCATCTATCAAATTTAGATAGAAATGACTCTAATGAGTAAGATGAAGACTATTTCAAACAGATCAAAATAAAGTAATGATAATTCCTCATCTATCAAATTTAGATAGAAATGACTCTAATGAGTAAGATGAAAACTATTTCAAACAGATCAATGTAGAGTAATGATAATTCCTCATCTATCAAATTTAGATAGAAATGACTCTAACGAGTAAGATGAAAACTATTTCAAACAGATCAATGTAGAGTAATGATAATTCCTCATCTATCAAATTTAGATAGAAATGACTCTAATGAGTAAGATGAAGACTATTTCAAACAGATCAAAATAAAGTAATGATAATTCCTCATCTATCAAATTTAGATAGAAATGACTCTAATGAGTAAGATGAAGACTATTTCAAACAGATCAAAATAAAGTAATGATAATTCCTCATCTATCAAATTTAGATAGAAATGACTCTAATGAGTAAGATGAAGACTATTTCAAACAGATCAAAATAAAGTAATGATAATTCCTCATCTATCAAATTTAGATAGAAATGACTCTAATGAGTAAGATGAAGACTATTTCAAACAGATCAAAATAAAGTAATGATAATTCCTCATCTATCAAATTTAGATAGAAATGACTCTAATGAGTAAGATGAAGACTATTTCAAACAGATCAAAATAAAGTAATGATAATTCCTCATCTATCAAAATTAAATAGAAATGACTCTAATGAGTAAGATGAAGACTATTTCAAACAGATCAAAATAAAGTAATGATAATTCCTCATCTATCAAATTTAGATAGAAATGACTCTAATGAGTAAGATGAAGACTATTTCAAACAGATCAAAATAAAGTAATGATAATTCCTCATCTATCAAATTTAGATAGAAATGACTCTAATGAGTAAGATGAAGACTATTTCAAACAGATCAATGTAGAGTAATGATAATTCCTCATCTATCAAATTTAGATAGAAATGACTCTAATGAGTAAGATGAAGACTATTTCAAACAGATCAATGTAGAGTAATGATAATTCCTCATCTATCAAATTTAGATAGAAATGACTCTAATGAGTAAGATGAAGACTATTTCAAACAGATCAATGTAGAGTAATGATAATTCCTCATCTATCAAATTTAGATAGAAATGACTCTAACGAGTAAGATGAAAACTATTTCAAACAGATCAATGTAGAGTAATGATAATTCTTCATCTATCAAATTTAGATAGAAATGACTCTAATGAGTAAGATGAAGACTATTTCAAACAGATCAAAATAAAGTAATGATAATTCCTCATCTATCAAATTTAGATAGAAATGACTCTAATGAGTAAGATGAAGACTATTTCAAACAGATCAATGTAGAGTAATGATAATTCCTCATCTATCAAATTTAGATAGAAATGACTCTAATGAGTAAGATGAAGACTATTTCAAACAGATCAATGTAGAGTAATGATAATTCCTCATCTATCAAATTTAGATAGAAATGACTCTAACGAGTAAGATGAAAACTATTTCAAACAGATCAATGTAGAGTAATGATAATTCCTCATCTATCAAATTTAGATAGAAATGACTCTAATGAGTAAGATGAAGACTATTTCAAACAGATCAAAATAAAGTAATGATAATTCCTCATCTATCAAATTTAGATAGAAATGACTCTAATGAGTAAGATGAAGACTATTTCAAACAGATCAAAATAAAGTAATGATAATTCCTCATCTATCAAATTTAGATAGAAATGACTCTAATGAGTAAGATGAAGACTATTTCAAACAGATCAAAATAAAGTAATGATAATTCCTCATCTATCAAATTTAGATAGAAATGATTCTAATGAGTAAGATGAAGACTATTTCAAACAGATCAAAATAAAGTAATGATAATTCCTCATCTATCAAATTTAGATAGAAATGACTCTAATGAGTAAGATGAAGACTATTTCAAACAGATCAAAATAAAGTAATGATAATTCCTCATCTATCAAAATTAAATAGAAATGACTCTAATGAGTAAGATGAAGACTATTTCAAACAGATCAAAATAAAGTAATGATAATTCCTCATCTATCAAATTTAGATAGAAATGACTCTAATGAGTAAGATGAAGACTATTTCAAACAGATCAAAATAAAGTAATGATAATTCCTCATCTATCAAATTTAGATAGAAATGACTCTAATGAGTAAGATGAAGACTATTTCAAACAGATCAATGTAGAGTAATGATAATTCCTCATCTATCAAATTTAGATAGAAATGACTCTAATGAGTAAGATGAAGACTATTTCAAACAGATCAATGTAGAGTAATGATAATTCCTCATCTATCAAATTTAGATAGAAATGACTCTAATGAGTAAGATGAAGACTATTTCAAACAGATCAATGTAGAGTAATGATAATTCCTCATCTATCAAATTTAGATAGAAATGACTCTAACGAGTAAGATGAAAACTATTTCAAACAGATCAATGTAGAGTAATGATAATTCTTCATCTATCAAATTTAGATAGAAATGACTCTAATGAGTAAGATGAAGACTATTTCAAACAGATCAAAATAAAGTAATGATAATTCCTCATCTATCAAATTTAGATAGAAATGACTCTAATGAGTAAGATGAAGACTATTTCAAACAGATCAATGTAGAGTAATGATAATTCCTCATCTATCAAATTTAGATAGAAATGACTCTAATGAGTAAGATGAAGACTATTTCAAACAGATCAATGTAGAGTAATGATAATTCCTCATCTATCAAATTTAGATAGAAATGACTCTAACGAGTAAGATGAAAACTATTTCAAACAGATCAATGTAGAGTAATGATAATTCCTCATCTATCAAATTTAGATAGAAATGACTCTAATGAGTAAGATGAAGACTATTTCAAACAGATCAAAATAAAGTAATGATAATTCCTCATCTATCAAATTTAGATAGAAATGACTCTAATGAGTAAGATGAAGACTATTTCAAACAGATCAAAATAAAGTAATGATAATTCCTCATCTATCAAATTTAGATAGAAATGACTCTAATGAGTAAGATGAAGACTATTTCAAACAGATCAAAATAAAGTAATGATAATTCCTCATCTATCAAATTTAGATAGAAATGACTCTAATGAGTAAGATGAAGACTATTTCAAACAGATCAATGTAGAGTAATGATAATTCCTCATCTATCAAATTTAGATAGAAATGACTCTAATGAGTAAGATGAAGACTATTTCAAACAGATCAATGTAGAGTAATGATAATTCCTCATCTATCAAATTTAGATAGAAATGACTCTAATGAGTAAGATGAAGACTATTTCAAACAGATCAATGTAGAGTAATGATAATTCCTCATCTATCAAATTTAGATAGAAATGACTCTAACGAGTAAGATGAAAACTATTTCAAACAGATCAATGTAGAGTAATGATAATTCTTCATCTATCAAATTTAGATAGAAATGACTCTAATGAGTAAGATGAAGACTATTTCAAACAGATCAAAATAAAGTAATGATAATTCCTCATCTATCAAATTTAGATAGAAATGACTCTAATGAGTAAGATGAAGACTATTTCAAACAGATCAATGTAGAGTAATGATAATTCCTCATCTATCAAATTTAGATAGAAATGACTCTAATGAGTAAGATGAAGACTATTTCAAACAGATCAATGTAGAGTAATGATAATTCCTCATCTATCAAATTTAGATAGAAATGACTCTAACGAGTAAGATGAAAACTATTTCAAACAGATCAATGTAGAGTAATGATAATTCCTCATCTATCAAATTTAGATAGAAATGACTCTAATGAGTAAGATGAAGACTATTTCAAACAGATCAAAATAAAGTAATGATAATTCCTCATCTATCAAATTTAGATAGAAATGACTCTAATGAGTAAGATGAAGACTATTTCAAACAGATCAAAATAAAGTAATGATAATTCCTCATCTATCAAATTTAGATAGAAATGACTCTAATGAGTAAGATGAAGACTATTTCAAACAGATCAAAATAAAGTAATGATAATTCCTCATCTATCAAATTTAGATAGAAATGACTCTAATGAGTAAGATGAAGACTATTTCAAACAGATCAAAATAAAGTAATGATAATTCCTCATCTATCAAATTTAGATAGAAATGACTCTAATGAGTAAGATGAAGACTATTTCAAACAGATCAAAATAAAGTAATGATAATTCCTCATCTATCAAAATTAAATAGAAATGACTCTAATGAGTAAGATGAAGACTATTTCAAACAGATCAAAATAAAGTAATGATAATTCCTCATCTATCAAATTTAGATAGAAATGACTCTAATGAGTAAGATGAAGACTATTTCAAACAGATCAAAATAAAGTAATGATAATTCCTCATCTATCAAATTTAGATAGAAATGACTCTAATGAGTAAGATGAAGACTATTTCAAACAGATCAATGTAGAGTAATGATAATTCCTCATCTATCAAATTTAGATAGAAATGACTCTAATGAGTAAGATGAAGACTATTTCAAACAGATCAATGTAGAGTAATGATAATTCCTCATCTATCAAATTTAGATAGAAATGACTCTAATGAGTAAGATGAAGACTATTTCAAACAGATCAATGTAGAGTAATGATAATTCCTCATCTATCAAATTTAGATAGAAATGACTCTAACGAGTAAGATGAAAACTATTTCAAACAGATCAATGTAGAGTAATGATAATTCTTCATCTATCAAATTTAGATAGAAATGACTCTAATGAGTAAGATGAAGACTATTTCAAACAGATCAAAATAAAGTAATGATAATTCCTCATCTATCAAATTTAGATAGAAATGACTCTAATGAGTAAGATGAAGACTATTTCAAACAGATCAATGTAGAGTAATGATAATTCCTCATCTATCAAATTTAGATAGAAATGACTCTAATGAGTAAGATGAAGACTATTTCAAACAGATCAATGTAGAGTAATGATAATTCCTCATCTATCAAATTTAGATAGAAATGACTCTAACGAGTAAGATGAAAACTATTTCAAACAGATCAATGTAGAGTAATGATAATTCCTCATCTATCAAATTTAGATAGAAATGACTCTAATGAGTAAGATGAAGACTATTTCAAACAGATCAAAATAAAGTAATGATAATTCCTCATCTATCAAATTTAGATAGAAATGACTCTAATGAGTAAGATGAAGACTATTTCAAACAGATCAAAATAAAGTAATGATAATTCCTCATCTATCAAATTTAGATAGAAATGACTCTAATGAGTAAGATGAAGACTATTTCAAACAGATCAAAATAAAGTAATGATAATTCCTCATCTATCAAATTTAGATAGAAATGACTCTAATGAGTAAGATGAAGACTATTTCAAACAGATCAAAATAAAGTAATGATAATTCCTCATCTATCAAATTTAGATAGAAATGACTCTAATGAGTAAGATGAAGACTATTTCAAACAGATCAAAATAAAGTAATGATAATTCCTCATCTATCAAATTTAGATAGAAATGACTCTAATGAGTAAGATGAAGACTATTTCAAACAGATCAAAATAAAGTAATGATAATTCCTCATCTATCAAATTTAGATAGAAATGACTCTAATGAGTAAGATGAAAACTATTTCAAACAGATCAAAATAAAGTAATGATAATTCCTCATCTATCAAATTTAGATAGAAATGACTCTAACGAGTAAGATGAAAACTATTTCAAACAGATCAATGTAGAGTAATGATAATTCCTCATCTATCAAATTTAGATAGAAATGACTCTAACGAGTAAGATGAAAACTATTTCAAACAGATCAATGTAGAGTAATGATAATTCCTCATCTATCAAATTTAGATAGAAATGACTCTAATGAGTAAGATGAAGACTATTTCAAACAGATCAATGTAGAGTAATGATAATTCCTCATCTATCAAATTTAGATAGAAATGACTCTAATGAGTAAGATGAAGACTATTTCAAACAGATCAAAATAAAGTAATGATAATTCCTCATCTATCAAATTTAGATAGAAATGACTCTAATGAGTAAGATGAAGACTATTTCAAACAGATCAAAATAAAGTAATGATAATTCCTCATCTATCAAATTTAGATAGAAATGACTCTAATGAGTAAGATGAAGACTATTTCAAACAGATCAAAATAAAGTAATGATAATTCCTCATCTATCAAATTTAGATAGAAATGACTCTAATGAGTAAGATGAAGACTATTTCAAACAGATCAAAATAAAGTAATGATAATTCCTCATCTATCAAATTTAGATAGAAATGACTCTAATGAGTAAGATGAAGACTATTTCAAACAGATCAAAATAAAGTAATGATAATTCCTCATCTATCAAATTTAGATAGAAATGACTCTAATGAGTAAGATGAAGACTATTTAAAACAGATCAAAATAAAGTAATGATAATTCCTCATCTATCAAATTTAGATAGAAATGACTCTAATGAGTAAGATGAAGACTATTTCAAACAGATCAAAATAAAGTAATGATAATTCCTCATCTATCAAATTTAGATAGAAATGACTCTAATGAGTAAGATGAAGACTATTTCAAACAGATCAAAATAAAGTAATGATAATTCCTCATCTATCAAATTTAGATAGAAATGACTCTAATGAGTAAGATGAAGACTATTTCAAACAGATCAAAATAAAGTAATGATAATTCCTCATCTATCAAATTTAGATAGAAATGACTCTAATGAGTAAGATGAAAACTATTTCAAACAGATCAACATAAAGTAATGTTAATTTTACATTTCTCAAATTTAGATAGAAATGACTCTAATGAATAAGATCATGACTACTGCAAACAGATCAATAATAATATTTCCATATATTAAAAATACAAACAGGAAGTTTTTCCCGTGTTTGGTCTGCATAGATTCAAACTGAATTCTGTTAAAATCTTTTTTATCTTCTTGCATAGACACCTTTAAATTCACTGAAATAATTTGTATGATGTTCTGAATTATTAAACTTTGAAAAATACAAAATCAATTTTTAAGTTTTCATCCTAAAAAGAAACAGATGTGACTAAAATTTTAAAAGTGATGATATTTTTTTTACATCTAATACCAATCCTGGAAAAAATTATATGATTATTATACAGTCTTAAAATCAATTTCTCTGTCTCATTCTCTTTCTATTCTCTGTTTATTATTGCAATTATAACATTAATTTAATTTAGTTTTGATTGGGACTTGTTTGATTCTAATTCAAAAAAATTTAAGTCACTTTTGTTGATCAGAAACAAAACTGTCAGTTGCAACCCAAATTTTTTCACTAGACATAAATTCCTTCAATTTTGGAATCCATATTATATCAGGATGGTGTCTATTGCTTTGTTCAGTGTGGAAAGAATTCTTGTGTATAAATATGAAATTACCAGTATGAGATGGATTGCTATAAAATGGTGTTATATATGTGGACTTAATTGATGCTTGTTACATTTAGCCTTATTTTTTCTCTGAATTTCTGTCTAAAGTTTGAAAAGTTAACTCTGGAGGTTCCGGGGCCATTAATTTGAGGTTTTACTGTGTGTGTGTATATATATATATATATATATATATATATATATATATATATATATATATATATATATACGGTGGAGGCATGGTGGAGTAATGGATATCGGCTTGGATTGAGGAATCGGAGAGCCGAGTTCGAATTCCAGTCGAATCCATTACATTCACTTATGTGCTAATACCCTTGGGAAAGGTATGGATCCTCTTCTTCTCCCTCCAGCTATGGGTAAAATAGCAGGACAGACTGGGTTCTATAGTCTTGGATGGCAACTGGTCTAGGAGAAGGACAACTCTGAATTCAAAACCTGCGCAGGGTCGTTTGGGAACCTTGTGGCATTAGGTGCACCAGGTCTCTGTATTCGTCCCTCCAAAAAGTGTTGATGGTCCTGCACGAGGCCTTCACCACTATAATCAAATCTCATGTGCCGGTGTCAAGCTGTCGGTTTCCTGGAAACTGATCTGCTTGACCCTCATACGTCGAATCTCAACGGGAGAGTCGATCATATACATACAGTAAAAACATAAAACTTCATTTTGGAATTCTTTCATGGTTGGATCAAGAAATTTTAAAAACCAACTTTATGTTATGTATATGCCATGTAATGTGTTAGTAACACCTGTGAAGAAACTAAATTCCTCATATGTAAAATAATTGTTTATATGCTTCTGAACTCCATCAAATTAATTATGGCTGTAAGTGATTTTAGGTCTTTCTTTTAATGCTCAATTTTCTTCTTTTATGGATGTGAGGCATTCTGCTGTCCCCCTCATGGATCAGAAATTTATATACCTTCCTGACATTTAATTGTCTTGTGTCCTTATCCTAAGTTCAGTTCAGTTCACTTCCTGTTTATTTTGGTGCACCCACCAACAATTTTTGAGGTTCAGTTATACATTTTGTGTCTCTGAGGTCACTTTCTAAATCAACTCTTGAGGCATCTAGATCTTTTAATGTTCAGTGGTGACACTAAGTACATAAATTACTTTAGCATCTCTTACAGTAGAATCTGTGCATATGGGATGGGGGTCTCTTCTTAGACTGAAAGTTCCTGACAGATTCAATTCAGGCATCTGAAATTTTCTGGCATGAATTATATACAAGACTTGATTATTTTTTTAATTCCAGATAAAAGGCAACATTTTGAATACTCATTTTTAATGTATATAAACCTTCTCCACTTGGAAGATTGGAACAGCACCATCTTTCTCTTTCAGATGAGTCTGTGCCAAATGAAGCTAATTTTAGTACATATATCTCCAGTTTATATATAAATGTAAACCATTAAACTATCAAACTTTTATGTGTTTTCCATGCTGCCAAGAGTTTAAATACTTGACTACTGTTTTCAATGTAGGAGGCTTGGTGGAGCAATGGATAGCAGATCAGATTGAGGAATCAAAGAGACGAGTTGGAATTCCAGTCAAATCCATTATATTCATTTATGTGCTAATACCCTTGGGAAAGAGTATGAATCCTCTTCTCTCCCCAGTTATGGGTAAATGGCAGGACAGACTGGGTTCTATAGCTCTGGATGGCAACAGGTCTACCACAGAAAGAAATGGCAAACTACTGCGGGAAAAAATCTGCCTCATCAGTCATTTATTGAAAGATACATGATCACCTAAGCATGTATCAGACTTGGCACAGACTGACTGTTTTCAACAATTTTTCCAAAAACTGCCACCAGCCAGTTTTATAGCATTTAATACATGTTGACCTATACACTTATATGGATGGCAGTTCAAGGTACATTCCTTTTTGAGAAGTATAAACATTAAATGATTGGATTTGAAATACTAACACATTATTTAAATATATTAGCACTTTTATGATCTCATGCAAACTAAACTTATATGTTGGGTTGGTGCAATTTCTTGGAGTTAATTTGTAGAGACATATTTCTGCCTAAATTATGTGTTTCTATATTTGTGAAAATAAATCAGTGTTTTTGACTTGCTTTGAACTTGCATCTTTTTTCAACATTTTCAACATTCCCTTTTCTTTTTATTGCATATAATTTTATCTCACTTCTGTATAATTATCTTTTCTTTTACATTTATGTGTAGATTTTTATTTCCACTGATAGAATGGATATTTTTGCTGAATATTTACAAGGAATACCTGTGAGATTTAAGACCATAACATCTAAGATATGAATTTTTCAGTTTCCAATAATAAGTTAAATTCTGAATAATATCTGATAGAGGAAAATGGCTGCTTGGGGATCTGTCTGCAAAATAAAAAGAAAGAAAGAAATGAGATTACCTATCACACAAGTGTTCATGGTTTGAACCAAGTTATAAGTTAGGAATTTCACCTTGACTCTTATTGGTGGACCAATCAAATGTCATTTTCCTAATCTATTATCAGTCAGCAACATTTTTTAAATCTGTAAATCTCTAATGGTGGATAACTCTGACAAGACTTCAGATTCTTGCAGAATACTGAACACCATGGTTCTTCAAAAAGTAAACAGAGAAATTTAACCATGACTTTTCCTGCAAAAATATGATAATGCATGTTTCTAACTAGAAGCCAATTTGCTGACCGTTGGTAAAGAAGGATAACTTAGACTTGCTATTTCTGGCTGTTTAAGAAGATGAAGGATGCTAAGTATTGGCATAACAATTTCTTGTTTCAATGAGTACATCAATATATATTTCTGAAAAAAATCCCTAGAAACTCAGAAACAATTAGAATTAGAAAAAATTAAACCAAATACATTTTATGTATTGTAAAATTAAATCTGAAGAAATAAAAATAATCTATATTGCTATATATAAGCATGACTCTCAAATTAACCATTGCTTGGCTCTTTGAGGATCTCTCAAATGTGACAATACAGGTTATCCCTGGGTAGAATGTTTCTGCCATAAGTATAAAGATATTTCAAGCCAGCATATGTTTTAGCATTAAACGCTAATATTAATTAATTGGTTAGTTTCAGTTAATGTCACTTGTCAATTCAGGCTACAGCACTTTATATGGTTAACAAGTTGTGCTCTGGAGAGAAGAGCCTGATTACACACTAGACATATGTATCATTGAGCAAATGTGCATTTGATTATATTTTTTTAAATTTTGCAATATGCAAGAAGAAGATATTAGGAATATGGTGTTTGTAAATCTGAACATTATCAACAAAATTTATAAGATAGCTAAACATTTTTAAAACTCTCTCTACCTTTCCTTCATTAGGGATACATTTTGTATTTATCTGCATACATGAAAAGTATCCTAAAATCTATCTATCTATGTGGGTAGAAGCCTATGTAAATATAAAGTAAGTACATATGTTGGTTTAACAACCAAAACTTTATCAAGACATCTTATATTGCACTTGTCAGATACAAAATCTACTGTACAACATTTAAAGACACATTCCTGTCCACCTTCACAATACAGGTAAATATTTGTTGACAGCACCAATATAAAATCAATATTCTACACCATGAAAATAATAAACAAAAACTTCAAATGATTGAGCCCTCTATATCAAAAGCAACCAACTAACACTGAACAAAATTTATTAAGAGTCTAGCAGCAATATTTTAAAATGCATTTGACCAACATTTAATGCCATGCTGCATTTTTTACCATCTCTGGTTAGCTCCCTTACATAGAGGATGCCTGTTTAAAAAAAGCACCATAGCTACAATGGATAAATTTAAAATTTTCAAATAATTATAACAGAGCATGTTCACACATGTTTAAAAAAAATCACCAGTCATAAACATAATATCAACAATAACACTATTAACATCTACCAAAATTGAATGCACCCCATGTACAAAAAAGATGAAACAAAAATAAAAACCATCATACATAGATATATATAAAATCAGTCAATTACATACACAGAACTAAATACACAGAAATATATACATATATACTTATAAAGTGTCACACATTGAGCACTGGTGGTATAAAAACAGTGCTTGCGATATAATTCTATCTGAATGTGTAGAATTTTATGTATGTATTTACACAGAATTAAAATTAGAAAAACACCCCTGATAATGGCTAAAAGAAAAAAAAGTGCTCACATATACAAAACATTCTGAAAATTTTTACAGTTTATATCCAGAAAAGAAAAAGCTTATATGAACACAAGAAAAATTAAATAAAAAGCTTAAACACAGTACCTTGTCAGTCGTCTTTAATGAAACTTGTATAAAAGGGGGATTTTTACTCAAATTTACAATATTATATGTATGTGTGTGTGTATGACTTATTTGTCAGGGATGTAACTTTTATGTAACTGCCTGGGATGGGAATCTCTGCATGTGACACCACTGGAATATGTCTAAAAAACCACACCATCTGAGTGAAATTGGTTAGCCAGAACTGTTCAGAAGACTTTATTGTGATTGACTGTTTGAGCACACTGGTGTTGTTCAAAACTGTTAATCACTCCCAGAAACTATGGTTCCTCTCAGTATAAACCACAAATAGACTCTGTGGGGGGGGGTCTAACAAACACAAATCTACCTAAGCAGCCATCGGCAATAGGGATTATGTAGATACTCTAGCAGATAGGTATACTCAAAAATGATTAACTGGCCATTATATTTTTTTTAAGGCAATTCACCCCAAGCAAGGCAGGAGTGCCACTAGCATGCAAGGGGTTACAGAGGATTGAGAACAAGAGTAAAGAGGTGTATTTGAAGAAAGGATACAGAGAAGGATGGGGAACAAGCTCAAAGTGTCAGATTTTAATTGACATTACACTTGAATATTTGAAGATTATAGTCATCGTGGAAACAAGTAAAGGGAAGGGAGTTCCACAGATGAGAAGTGTGGGAGAAGAACACCATGCTGATACCAGCAATATCCATGCAAGGATGGATGGTTGATTTATAGATTTGAAGGATGGACTCAGACGAGAAAAACTTTCTGGCATGACAAGGAGAGCCAACTTTCCTTGCAGTAGATGAAATGATTGATTCAATGTATTTATTCCACCTCATGTCAGTGGACAGCATGAAACCAAGCAGGTGTAACAAGGTGCTTTTGAGAAGTTGGGAATCAGCCATTCTGATGGGAAGCAGGAAGGGTTCTCTGTGACAGGTAAAGGAGAGCAGTTTTGTTTTGGAGGCATTAAAGTTTACAAGCCATTTCCTGCCCTAGTCAACCACAGATTGGAGGTCTTTTTCAAGAACAGCAGCCAGGTTAGTTTTGTCAATGATACCAGATTTAGTATTGAGGCAGGAGTAAATAGTGGTGTCGTCCACATAGATGCCAACTTGGGAACTGATGACAGCGGAAAAGTTATTGATGAAGATTGGGAACAGTGTAGGCCCAAGATAAAGCCTTGGGGAACACCAGTGTTTGTAATAAAGAGGCCAGATGAGAATCCATTTAGGATGACCTTTATTTCATGGTTTGACTGGAATAATTGTATTAAGTCAAATAATCATCATGTAATACCATATACCTGAAGCTTACAAAGAAGGCCAGCATGTCAAACCCTATCAAATGCTTTAGAGATGCCTAGAGCCATGGCTCAAGCTTCTCCCTTATTGTTGAGTGCTTGGTATACAAATTTAGTTATGGCTGTGTATATGTCTGTGGTAGATCAGGCAAAGTGGGAACCATATTGATGGTCAGAGAGCAGATTATGTGAAGTAAGGTGCTTAACCGCTTCAGCGTTGTTTAATGCCTCAAAGTGGTAGGAGACTGATAGGATGGTAGTTTGATGGGTCAGAAGTGTCACCAGAGTTCTTATAGACAGGCACAACAGATGAGGACTTCCAACAGGCTGGAAAGCAAAAGTGGGTAAGGCAGTAGTTGTAAAGTTTAGAGAGGACAGGAGCCAATTCAGGAGTACATTTCTTCAGGACAATGGTTGGTATCCTGTCCCCACTATTAGCTAAATCATCATTGGGCTTATGTGCATATCACTCCTTAATAATGTTTTTCTTTTATTCTTTCACATTCAATAAGCCCCTGTACATTAATGGCTCTGTTGCCTTCTTTGGGGTGAAATGATTCAAATTTATATATATATATATATATATATTAATGTTTCAAAATTGTTGATATATTCCTGTTAGTCAAGAAGAACTCAAAAATAAAGATTCATAGTGTGCACCAATTATCAGGTACAAATATAGAATTAACAGTAGGGAATTTCAAGGGCTGTGAAACTATGTGAAAGAAGAAGTATGTGGTTATCATTATGAGTAACACACTGAAGAAGAAAAAAATCTTTAAGGATTTTCATAGGTGAACAATAACATGATCAGTGTTTTGTGCCTTTGATAAAGCATTGAGCACAAGTATTTTTAAATTGAAAAAACAATATCAAGATGGAGTAAAACTATTTCTTTTTGTATTTTTTCCGATATGTAATTGTCAGTATACTTTAATTTATTCAAACTATTCTTCTCATCTTGAATATTATAGATGTTATTACAGACATAATGTTTTGGTAAATTATCCCTGGCTGTTTACAGGTTTTCAACATTTTGGCTGATATGGATTATCTTTTAATCCTTACATTATTTTGCTTAGATTATTGTACCATCCAGCCTTCTTCAGATGTCAGTCTATATACTTAGGAACTTTCTAAGGTTTGTTTAAACAAGTTGTGTCAAGACATTTAGTGAAACACAGAGACTTACAAAAAAAAAAAAATAGAAAATTTAAGGGTTTTCATAGTTAAAAAATAACATTATCAATAATTTTTGCATTTGATAAATCAGATGTAGTCAACAAAATTTTATGAAAGGAAACATTTTCAAAAGATTTTTTTTTAATCATTTCATCCCAAGCAAGGCAAGAAAGACACTAACACGGGGTTACTGAGTGTGAAAGAATATCAGAAAAAATATTATAAAGGAGTAAGAACAATAAAAGAAAAAAAATTAAAACAGGAGTTAATGATTGACATTGCTTTTAAATTATTGAAGATCAATGTTGAGTGGAAGCTGGAAGAGATTTCCAAAAGTGAAAAGTACAAGAAAAAAAAAAACTGTTAGCATAAATCTCATCATTTCAACTGTCAAATGATGAGATTTAGTACTGTGCTTAAATTCAAATTCTTATTGAAAGGAAACATTTTCAAATTAAAAACAACGATATTAAAATATATTTCTTTTTTGTATTTCATTTTTGAGATGTGACATTGCCAATATATTTTAATTTATTCAAACTATTGTTTTCATCTTGAATATTATAGATGTTATCATAGATATATTTCAGCCAAGAACCCTTTGACCACTACACTACTTCCCTTATAATAACATCTGTAATAATCAAGAGGAGTAAGACTAATAATAAAATAAAAATAATAGTGAAGATTTTATGCCAAATTTTGAGATGGGAAATTATTACATTTTTAAATCCTATCACCCCAGTAAAGCCACTAAGGCATAATTGGTTACTGAGTGTGAAGAATAAGAAAATAGATAAACGTTAGTAAGGAGTGAGAACAATGGAAGACAGTAGATAATGATTAGTTAGCATTGCGTTTACATTTTTGAAGATCAAAGTTGGCTGGAAAGCATGGAGCGAAAAGAAAGTTTCACAAGTGAGAATTACAAGAAAAGAAATTGTTTGCATAGAACTTACAGTTACATATAGCCAATTCAACTGTAAATTGATGAGACCTCACTGCCAGTCTAGTCTGCACTTAAAGTATTTATAGAAAAGGCACAGGGAAGCTACATTATAGTGTTGGGGAAGGTAATGAAGTTAAGATGCCAGATCAGGACCAATAATATTGCTGATTCTCCTTTGGATTTTATCAAGAACTTCTAAATATACAGCAGCAGCAGCACCAGCACCGAACTTATGTAGCAGCAATATTCTAGGCATGGGCAAATAGTAGACTCATAAATATGTAAGATTCAGGAGAGAAAAATTATCTCACACAACTTTCTTAGCAGCAGACCTAGCAATGGATCCAATATAATCTTTCCACTTCATGTCAGCCAAGAGTTATTCTCATGGTAGTTTGTATCATCCATGCTGATGGGAAGGAGAAAGTGGTCTTTCAGGTGACTGATGGTGAGAAATTTCATTTTGGAGGTGTTAAAATTAACAGGCCAGCCCTTGCCCCATTTAACAACAGACTGTAGGTCATTTTTGTGATCAGCTGCCAATTTATACATTTTTCAACCAATAAAATCCCATCAGAAGGTTTCTTTGATAAACAATCACTACTAGGGCAAATACCCCCCAAAATACTTGCAGATGTAGTTGTAGACCTAGCACGTGTTATTTTTGGACCATTTAGAAAATAACAATAATAACTCCTTTCATTACTCCTACAAATTTGAGAAAAAGATTTTTGTGAACTAGTGTGAAGGTATTTTCTAACCAATGAAAACCTTGTATTCAAAAGTTCACACCTCTATGTGAAATTAGATTTGGTATCCTTTATGGATATAAATGTAGAAGGGATCACAACAATTTTGGAGGCTTGTTTGATTTACATGTCTGTTCACACACACACACACACACAATGGGGAACAATAATTCAGACAAGTATAACAGATTTTTCAAATGATGAAAAATTCAGCTGCAGCTTATTGCTCATATTGAAAGGGAAATTGTGTTTATATATGTAAATATAATATAATATAGCCTAACAAATATATATATATATATATATATATATATATATATATATTAGGTTGTTGCAAAAATAATGTCGTTTTTTGACTTATTTTTTAACGCCAAAAAACGATATTATTTTTGCACCAACCTTATATATATATATGTAAATATAATGTAATATAGCCTGAAAATTGCAATTAGCATGAAACAGACAGAATTCAACACTCAGAAATGTCGACACACACACACACACACACACATATATATATATATATATATATATATATATATATATATATATGTATGTATGTAGGTAGGTAAATTTTTAGATAACCCTTTACTTTTTGGAACAAATATTTATTTGTTGAGATATTTTCTGTCAATGCCCTTAATCAAACAATTTTTCCTTAGTCTCATAGCCTGAATATTTTTACAACAAATATTTCAGATCAAAATTCTCTTATTGTTCCTATTGGAAGAGAAATGCTATTTGCAGTATTAAATCTGGAATCTTGAAAAATAATCTGAGAAATTCCTGTGTCAATTTCTTTTGATTTCTGAAATCTTCATCGACAACAAGAACAAAACAAAACATTTGATCCTATCTGATTAGCAAAAGAGAAAAAATAGTCAACTTTAAATAGTTTTCATTCTTTTCAGTTGATAAAACCAAAAAGAAACATAAACTATGATGCAATTATTGAGAACATAATGCAAACAAGATTGAGAGAGAGAAAAGCTAAAATGGAATTTGTATGATGCTGCATATGGTGATTTGTTACAGCAACCAGAGATTTGAACTTTTACAGATATAATATAAAAATTAAGTTAATATCTGCTTGTTGATTTCACTGGGAAGGAGAGAGAAATATTTTGAGGGTATGTTTGTGACATACATAGACAGAGAACTAAACAAAATAAAATTGTTTTTTTCTTTTAAAAAATCATAAGATAGAGGAAAGCTAGCAGTAGAATAATCATACCAATGAAAGAGTGATTGTGTTGCAAGAATAAAACTACCAATAAAATAATAGTAATAATAAAGAGTGTATAAAACTTAGATTGTTATGATAAAAAAAAAAACACTCATCAGACGTAGTAAAACTAATAATAAAATAAAAAGCTATGTTGCAGGATAATAGAGTATGTTTCTCTAATTATGCTTCAATAACAAAAGACATTCCTTAACATAAAATTAAAATCATCATTTACTAATATTAAATATTTCAATTCTGTTATCTTATTTTTTTAAATCATTTCACCCTAAGCAATATGATAATGCCACTAAGGTACAAGGGGTTGCTGAGAGTGGACAAGAATGAGAAGACTTTAGTGATGAGAAAGGACAATAAAAGAACAGGCATCTGGAAGATAACAGCTGACATTGTATTTAAAGTTTTTCTTGGTGGCAGGGAAGCAAGAGTTCCAGTGGTAAAAAGTGCAAGAAAGGAAACTGTTATAACAGAACTTATGGTTATCTAAACATAAAGGAAACTTATACTTAACATCAGAAAGAGGCAGGTGAAAATTCTGGGGCATATAATGAGGAAAGAAGGCTTGGAAAATCTTATATTCACAGAACTGATTGAGTTAAAAAGGGAAGCAGTGCATAACATACTTGATGGGCTTGAGTAAATGGATGGTAGAATAGGGGAAATAACAAAAAGACAGAATTTATTAAGAGCTACAAAGGACAGGAAGATGTGGAGGGTCATGAACGTCTACATCCTGAAGTAGCTACTCTAGTATTATGCTTAAATACACATGGTCAAGATACCAAGAGGGAGAGCTCATTATAACAATTGCCATGAAGATATTTTAGAAAAAAAAGGAAAGCCCTGTCACAGTGGTGAGAAAGTAACTGAAACTGAGATGTCAGATAAGAACTAATTTACTTTACACGCCCTTCTTTGGATTTTGTTGAGAATCTCAAGATATATAGCCAAAGCACCAGACCAGCAATATTCAATGTATGGATGAACAAATCGTAGATTTATAAATGTGCAAGATGGATTCTGGTCAGAAAAACTATTTGGCACCACATAGTGAACTAACCTTCTGAGCAAGAGACCTAGCAACTGATTCAACATAATCAATCCACTTCATGTCAGTAGAAAACAGGAAACGATTAAGTCGCAATGAGTTGCTCTCTTGGAGGTTAGCATCAGCCAACTGATGGAGGGCAAAAATGGTTCTCTATGATGATTAAAGAATAGCAATTTCATTTTGGAGGCATTAAAATTTTGCAAGCCATTTCTTGCTTCAGTCAAAGGTCATTTTCAGGAATAGCTGCCAAATTTACTTTACTGGGCTTATTAAACTTACTCTTAAGACAAGAGTAAATAATTGTGATACCAGCATGAATACTTAGTTGAGAACTGATGACATCAGAGAGGTCATTGATGACATTAGAAAGGTCACTGATGACATCAGAAAGGTCATTGATGATAGGAAACAAAGTAGGTTCAAAGATAGAGCTGCCTGGCCCGTTTAGGATCAAAGTGTAGTATCTGTGCTTTGTGATCATCCGGGCTGGCTTCTGTCGAACTCTCTAATGCAGAGAGGAACTCGGAGGAAGCTTTGCCGAATGGCAAGGTTTCCTTCGGGGAGGTAGACAGGACCTGAACCCGTTAAGGTGGGTTCAAAGGTCATATTTTTGGCCGAGCCTACGGGCTCGCGGGCTACCCACATTAAACCGGCCTTGTGCCACATTTAATCCTCGTGGGTGGATTAATAAATACCAAGATAGAGACTTGGGGGACCCACCCCATTAATATGAACTGAGCTAGAAGCAGAGCTGTTCAACACAACATTTATTACCCAATTTGTTAAGAATGATTGGATTGTCAAATATCCAGCCAGAGATATAGCCAAAGAGCTTGTAGAAGAGGCCAACATGCCAAATCCTGTCAAACAACTTTGAGATATCTAAATCCATAACCCAAGACTTTATCTAAAGCCTGATAAAGAAATTGTTGTATTTTAGAATATCAAAATTGAGTAATATGGCAGTCAGACTTTGTTTATCTGTTCAACAATGTATATGAATTCCAAATTAACCTATTACTGCCCACTGTAAAATATAATATATAAAAGTGAAAATAAAAATAAAGTTTAAAGTATAGGTGTTTGATGCTGCACATGGTGATTTGCTACAGCAATCAGGTTTGAACTTTAACAGTTATAAAATAAAAATTGTTTGTTGCTTTCAGTGGGAAGGAGAGAAAAATATTTTGAAGGAGTGTTAAAGACATTCATAGACAGAAAACTAAAGAAACTAAAACTGTTTTCTTTTTTTAAAAAGTGAACAAATTATAAAGGGTGAAGATACAAACACAAATCTACAAACTTGTTCCATTCAAACTAGATAGACACATAAAATATTTTGAAAGAAATTAAGAACTAAACAGATAGAAATAAATATAAAATGAATATCTGCAATACTCTAGAACAAAAAAAAAATAGTTTCATTTTTATATTAGATATGATGAGTTTATTATTTGATTCAGTCAGTTAAGTGCAAAACAGGTTGAACACTTGGGAAATCATGTCTCTTGATTCATGACTAAGTAGGTAGACTTTCCTGCTGTGTCTTTCTGCAGTAGACAGGTTGCCAACCAAGGCTATAGGACTAAGTCTCCTGTGCTATTCAACCCATAGGTAAGAGATAGATTCATATCTTTCTCAACAGTATTTGTGCATGAGTGAATGTGAAAAACCTGATTTGAATCTCATTTTGAGCCAATATCTATCATTTCACAATGCACATATGATTTCAAATTATTTAATAAAAACCAAGTTCATTGCACAAAATTTAAAAATAAAATTAAAAAAAAGGAGTCATCATTAAAAAAGAACAGAAAAATAAAATGTTCAAATCTAAAGTTTCTATTGTGCAAAGTGGTGCTGAAAAGTCTTCAACCAGACATACTTCCTAAAATATGACCAAATGGCCAAAATGTTAGAAGAGCATGAAAGAGACTTCTTAGTCAGGTGAAAAAAATTTCATCTCTCCCTTGTAAATTCACCACATTCAACATCAGGAGTATTTAGGTATTCACTAGCCTTTACATCTGGTACAAAGCCACAATATCTATGTACCGAGTTAGAACTGAGCTTATAAACAATAGCCTCTAATATTAGCTCTCTTATCATTAACTAGGCAGATGTTCCGAATAATTATTTACTAAACTTAACTTAGTGAAGCACAAGGCTACAATAGTGAGGCATTCGGTAAGAATTGAACTCATGAACATGTTATGAGATCTAGTGTGCTGGAGGCACTAAATTTCATACCATGGATATGACAGGTGTCCAGAGTAAATATTTACTCAGTTTGATTTAGTCTGGCAAAAGGCCACAATAGGGGAGCATCAAGAGATGGAATCTTGTAAAAACCTTACTAAACCATCCTCAATGGCAGGTGCTAACAACTTTGTATATACAAAAATTTTGCAATGAGTGATTTTATAAAGTAAAAATTTACTCCTGCACATTGAAGCTTACATATTAGAAAAATAACCAAATGTCTAATGACAGGCTGAACATACTGAAGCATTAAAATAGCTAAAAAAAAGTTTAAATAAATCTAGTTTACAAATTATTTTTTAATCAGAATTAAATGGTTGAATGTGTGTTTTGTATCCATTTCAGAGCTTTTACAGCATTTGCTCTGAAAATGTCTGAATAACAGACATAGAAGATTATTGGTTAATTTTTATTGTATATGATATTTATTTAGCTTCTTTACACCTAGCAAGATTAGATGTATTCATTGATGTTTATTTAACAGTTGCAGAATATACATATGTCTGGGAGTTATAATAAAAAGCAACAGAAAAAATAAAAGAATAACAAATATATTAATGATATTAATACTATATCTAAAAAATTCAAAGCCTATTGCTGCTAATACTGTATTTAAATAAACAGTATAATGGTATAATCAAAACCAAAAAAAGAAAATGAGTAATGCCTTCTAAGTAAAGGTTTCATAGCAAGGACATGGAATCACACATTCCTATTGATAAAGCAATGATATTTAATCTTATGAGAGTTTTATTATTTTTTTCCTGAGCCACACTCCTGATGTAACACTCATAGAATATGACTCTGAAAGTTGTGAGAAAAACTAATATAAATTTGGTGACAGAAAAAAATAAATAAAAGCAAAAACAATAATGATACTTCTGGATGTTTACTGTGGTTTAATTTCCAATCAATCTGATATGTCAAAAACACAAGTAATTATCCTAATAATACAGTAACCAATTCAGACTATTATCCTCCTCTAGTCAACAGTTACAATATTTTTGCTGTCAAATCCTCTTACATAGTGTGCCATATTTGATAACCAGGAAATTTTCAAGCCAAATTCTATTCATAATAGCAAATTTTTATTATTACACTATGACAAGTGAGAAAAAAATCTACTTGTCTTGGGTTCAATCCCTAGTTTAGACATTTTGGTTCAGTGGAAAAAGTAAAAATCAATGTCACAAGAACAAAGTAACAAGAAAAAAATTCACTGATTTTTAAAAGCCACTAAAATTCAGGGGATTACTGTGTGTGAGAGAATGTAAGAAAAAAGAAACACTATTAGGAAAAGAGACAATATAAAAGAAGAGGAATCAAGATGACATTGCATTTAAATTTTTGAAGATCAAAGTTTACTGAAAATCAAAAAGCTGGAAGAGAGTTCCTCAAGTGAGAAATATGACTTAAGAAACTGTTAGCATAGAAGTTACCGTTTGATCGAACCATTTCAACTGTAAAATGATGAGACCTTGATGTCAATCTAGTATTTCACTTATATTCATAAAGTCTGGATACGTCCTGGGTATGACGGTAAACTACATCCGCGTCCTGGGTATGACAATAAACTACATCCGCGTCCTGGGTATAATGATAAACTACATCCACATCCTGGGTACGGCGATAAACTGCATCCAACAGCAAGGTCTCAGATAATGTTTTCAGAAAAATAATGTTGCCAGCTCTAAGTTTTTGAAACAATAATGTTGCCAGCTCTAAGTTTTTTTTGTAAAAAAGTAATGTTGCCAGCTATACGTTTTTTTGTAAAAAAGTAATGTTGCCAGCTATACGTTTTTTTTTTGAAAAAAAAATAATGTTGCCAGCTATACGTTTTTTTTTTGAAAAAAAATAATGTTGCCAGCTATACGTTTTTTTGTAAAAGAAATAATGTTGCCAGCTATACGTTTTTTTGTAAAAGAAATAATGTTGTCAGCTATACAGTTTTTTTTTTTTTTTGAAACAATGTTGCCAGCTATACATTTTTTATTCCATACAAAATAGGCATTTAAAATTCATATAAACTGGATTTGGCATTAAATAACCCACAGTGGTTGATAAGCCATAAAACCCAAACAAACAAACAAAAAATAAAGTCTGGATACCAAAAAAAAAAAAAAATACAATCGAAATATTGACAGAAAAGGCGCAGGAAGCTACATTAAGGTGGTGGAAAGCTGAGACACCAGGTCAGGACCAATAACATTGCAGATTCTTCTTTGTACTTTATCAAGAATCTCTAAATATATAGAGCAGATGTGGTAGTATGTCCTTTAACAATGAGATATGTACCAAGCATAGTTGTTATCTATAGGGTGAATTCAAATTCTAAATTATGTTTTTTTATTCTTTTTTCCCATGAATATCCTTTAGAAAGATGTTAATCCCTTTCTTATAGCCCCCACCCCCCAGCTTGGAAGTAAATAACAGGGTAGACTAGACTCTCTAGCTTTGGTTGGCAAGCAGTCTAAGAGAAGGATGACTTTGAATTCAAGACTAGTTGAACATTGGGCTGGCACCTGCACCCTGTAAAAAGCCTACTCGCTAAGGACAGCAATGCTAGGATGGTGAGTCTGTGACTCTATAACCTATAAAGTGAGAAAGATACATCTCTTTGGCAAGGAGAGTGGCATGGGAACAATCTGCCTCTGTTGATTCAATAAAGGATTTGATTCAAAATTCTCATAAAGTTACTGAATATGAAAGACATGCAAAGAAGGCTGGAGGTTACAATCTAGATATGGAGTCTTGTCTGTACAGTTTAATTTGTAATGAAATGTTTCAGTTGACAGTTTCCAAATTTAATGGATTAGTCGCCAACAGAATATAGACAGTAATTTTGTTGGGTGGGGGGATCTGCTGGCAAAGTAGTTGGGTATTTCTCATTACCATAAGTGTTGGAGCTCAAATATTAGGATTTTGAATGCTGATTTTCAAAATAGTCAAGTGCTTCACATAAGAAGACTGGTGCAACACAGTTTTCTCACCTCTTCTTTCCTTACATTTTTTATGTCCCAAATTTTTTTGTGAAATCCAATTGACAAGGACTGCTTAATGTTTTATTTAATTTTTCCAGTTTTCACATAAGATATTGCACATCAGGGTCAAACTGGTGGATAAACTGTCCAAAGTTCATTCACTCTAAAATTTGCAAGGATGTAGGCAATACAATCTCATTTACCATAGTGACAACATCCAGTTCTTGATAATGACTGAGGTGGTTGAAAGTACTTGAACAAAAACAGAATAAAACAAAAACTTCTGACAGTTTATCCATACTTTTAATCCTAATGTACAACATCATATATATATATATATATATATATATATATATATATATATATATACTAATGCAAAGCTCTTCAGTAAACTGAACTGGAGAGCTGACTGCATTTGTTTATATTCGTAAAAACAATATAAAATTAGCTGTTTCTCTCTGCCAAATGATGATGGCTTAAAGGTAGAAACTCCAACTGACACCAAATCAGTCAGGTTTCGGTCCTGGCTTGAAGCCTTTGGATGTCTAGTCTCACTGAGGAGCTGTGATACAGTCAAACAGTACTGTCTACGAATGATATATATATATATATATATATATATATATATATATATATATATATTCATGATTTCTTGAGTCTTGTAAGCCATTAAGGGTCTGAGAGGCACCATATGTACTGTAGCTGTAGCAGTAGTGGTGTGACTTGCGGAAGACTACCTGACAAAGCCCAAACCTTCTCCAAGATTAGTTGCTATCCAAGGATAGGATAAAACGACCATCAAGTGCTTTCTGAATTCTGCTGAGGATTATTCTAGGCTCAATGAATTACTATATGATATATATATATATATATATATATATATATATATATATATATATATATAGCATCCACCATACTATATATTATGATTTTCTACTTGGTAATATTTTTTAAATTATTACTTATTGCTTACACACTTATATGGTGTGTTTTCTTTTCTCAATAAATATTCACATTTAATATCTAATAGAATACATTATAATTTTATAAGTTTTGTTGGTTTTTGCACTTTATGTCCAATGAATCTATTAATATTTTTTATATTGTATCCATATATAAATTAAAAATCATACATGTGTGTGTATATATATATATATATATATACACGTGTATGTATGTGTGTATATATATATATATATATATATATATATATAATGAGAGGGTGTAGAGTAGGGCATATTGATATATAGAGACAGTGATTCCACATATGCAAATATATATTGTGTGTGACAGAAGTATATACTGACTTAGAAAGGGAGAGAAATAAAATGTCTGAACATGAAAAAGGAAACTTTCAGAATAAGTAAATAATACTCTCTCTGCAACACTTACTGGAAGCTAAAAAATTTCTGTAATGCGAAAATTCTACTCAGGAATCTAATTTCTTTGTCCCTTAAGAGATGACAACATCATAAGGTTGGGGTGTGTGGGAAATGTTAGTGAAGCAATGATTTGAAGGGTGATGTGTTCCTGGTCAATGAAGCAATTCTTTCAATGACTCATCACTTGATGATACTGGGTCTTAATTGGCTAAATCACTTTGAAGATCATGATGATGTTCTATGTATTGATAATTCTTTTGAATTTCCATTATGATGATAATAGTTATTCTTCTGAATAATAATGATGATGATGAGGAGGAGGATAATTACACTTGCATGGAGACAAAACGGATATAATGTTATATATTAGGTTATTCAGAAAATAATGTCCCATTTTAGAATTAAAATATTGAAACTGTGTAAATCAATGTTATAATCTTCCTAAAAACAGATCTTCTTCTGCTTCATGTTACACAAATTTCCACCACTGGCCAGATGCGAACACTCCGAAACCTAAGACTGAATGAAAAATTCTGTCAACTGTGCATCGGCTCAGCACATAACTTCCATTTTGCTTACACACTCAAAGAAAAATACCATACAGAATTTCCACCCAATAGCACCCACTCCCACCTAAAGAAACAAAATAAAAATTAGAGCTGATCTGAGCCTAAGAAAGAACATAAAAGCTCATCAAAGGGACATCTTTGGCAGTCAGATGGCACAACAGCCAGGATTCACAATGCTGGCTGGAATGTGATCTCTCATCTCCAAAGAGAACTTGCCAAAAAACTGTCGCTGCAGTAAGTCAAAACTTACTCTCCCTCTCCTACTGTATGCCTCAGCAGACAACTTTTATGATTCTACTTATCTCTTTCTTTCAACAAGAGACATTTACACCAATTTACCATTTATTGTATTTTTATGTTAATAATACAATAGTTGTTATATAAAGCATATGGTGGCAGAACAAAGAAGAAACAATGGAGGTTTAAGAAATAAACAATTGTATTATTATCATAAAAATACAACAAATAGTAAATCAGTGTAAATATCTCTTGTTGAAAGAAAGAGATAAGTAGAATTGTAAAAGTTGTTCACAGAGGTGTACAGTTGGAGAGGGAGGGTGAGTTGTGATTTACTGCAGTGATGACCTTTGGCGAGTTGCCTTTGGAGATGAGAGGTGTTCCAACAAGCGTTGTGAAGCCTGGCTGTTGTGTCATCCGACTGCTGAAGATATCCCCTTGATGGGCTTTTATGTTCTTTTCTTAGGCTCAGATTGGCTCCAATTTTTATTTTGTTTCTTTAGGTGGGAGTTGGTGCTATTTGTTGGAAATTCTGGATGCTATATTTTTTTGAGTGTGTAAGTAAAATGTAAGCTATGTGCAGAGCCGATGCGTGGTTGATGGAATTTTTAGTTCAATCTTGGGTTTCAGAGCATTCACATCTGACCATTAGTGGAAATTTGTGTAACATGAATCAAAAGAAAATCTGACTTTGATATTCTTCTGAGTAATAATTATGATGATGTGGAGGAGGACACATTATGTCACTTGCATGTACACAAAACAAATACAGAAATATAATGTTATATATTAGGTTATTAATAAAATAATGTCCAGTTTTAGAATTAAAGTATTGACACACTGTGTAAATAAGTTGAAATAACAACTAAGAAAATCTATACATTTCTGTCATTGGTTACAAGGTTATTTATACTTTTATGATAAAACTCTAAAGGTTTGAACATCAAAAAATCTTTGAATGCAGTTTCTGCATCTTCTTTGCAGTGGAATATCTTTTGGCTTAAAATATTTCAAGATGCTTGAAAAAGTGGTAATCAGTTGTTACAAGCTCAGAGGAAGATGGCAGATGTGGCAAAGTTTTGTATCCCAAGTGGTCAGCTTCTGCAGTGTCATCTTGGCAAGAGGTGACTGAGCATGGTCATGAAGTACCTCATTGATTAACCAGTGCCAGTTGCCTTTTTCTTAACTGAATGTGTATTTTATCCAGTTGCTGACAGTAAAATTCAGCAGTAATGCTCTGGTTAAATTCTAAAATGCTGTAATGGATAATAACAATGATAGACCACAAGACAGTCACCATAATCTTCTACTGTTGCAATTTCAGTTTTGAAAAGTGTTGAAGTATTAGGTTGGTGCAAAAATAATGTCGTTTTCTCACATAGTAACATATGTGAGAAAACGACATTATTTTTGCACCAACCTAATATATAATGTTTTAAGTTAAATTCTGAAATAATAGATTGATATAAAATTAACAAAGAGGGCGGTTTAATTTTTAGGAATGAGTGATATATTTTTCTGAAATTACTATTATAACACAAAAGGCTTGGTTTGGTTTGGTTTATTTTGTTTTATGGCATATCAACCTCAATGGGTTATTTAATGCAGACAAAATTTTTATTGCTGGTAATATTTTATTTAGTCAAAAATCTATTTCTGGTAATAATTTTTTCCTTCAAAAATGTATTGTTGGTAATATTTTTTTTTTCAAAAATGTATTGCTGGTAATAGTTTTTTTTGTTAAAAAATTTACTGCTGGTAATAATTTTTTACAAAGTATTTCTGGTATTAAAATCTATTTTTACACTTTCATAGTGTTTTGACTCCAGTTTCAGGGTTAACTATTTGCCCATAGATGAGATCCTAACAGGTGCTACCACCCTGGGTCAGGGTGAACCTGGGAACACCGTCAATTAAGAGGTGGTTCCATGCTCCTCAAAACCTCCTTATCAGAGGCCTTGCTGCTGGACATAGTTTATCGTCTTATCCAGGATGCGGATGTAGTTTATCGTCATACCCAGGATGGGTACACAAAAGGTTTATTCTAAAATCAAATGTTTTTCCCCAAAAAAACCCAATAGATCAAAGGATCAAGAACCACACACTCTTCCTTTTAATTTTGGTCACAACTACTTTGATACCATAAAACTGTATATAATTCAAAGTTAAGTGAAGGAGACAGACAAGTCCTGTCTAAGTGTTTGCTATTAGAATTTGGGATAAGCTGGACTAAGCAGTAGACAAAGATGAAAGTGATAGGACATTTGACTTGTGGCCAATTACAATAAACTATTTCCTTTAGTTGCATTTCTAAACTAAACAGTTGCTCTTTCATTTTCTACAGTGTAATTTCTTAGTCCTTTTTTAAATTTTTGTCAGTATCCCAGAAATAATTAATTAATGAATGAATTAATTAATTAACTGTTTGCTGCTTACTTACATACATATATAGATATGGCTGGCTACTCATATTCAAGTATACCTGTCTAATAGGATGGCTAGCCAATCCCTATTGCAGACGCTTGCTCAGGCACATTTGTGTTTATTCAACACCCACAGAGCCCACCTGTGGTTCATACTGCAACTATGCTTAGCAGACCTTACTTACAGTTTCTGGGAAAGAGCGTGTTATCTAGCATAATCAACAATTTGAACAAGGCCAGCATGCTCAAGCCCTCAGCCACAAGGACTTGTAACTTTGTGCTAGCACAGCTATCGACAACACCCAAGGGTTCCGTCTACCCAATTTCACTTACAAGGCTACATACATACATACATACATACATACATACATATGTCCATACTTACTTACATCATCTTTAAAATTACCATAATCCTGTGTGTAAAAGATGCAGGTGCTTTCATTGGAAATCATGTCCAGAAGTCTGCTCCATCTTATGATTTGGTTTAGAAATCAATCCCATTTTTCCCAGGACTTAAAATGGACAAAATTGGCTCAAATTAGATTTACTTGTTTACCAGAGAGATAATATGTACTTGATGGTATATTGCAACAAAGGAAAATACATAACAGCTACACAGTGGGAGGCAGAATAAGAAAACCAGAGCTTGAAGACATCTGCAAGTGGATCCGTGACACCTGGGAAGAGTTGGACACTGCTATATCAATTATTTTTAGTATGGTACTAGTTCATAATGTATAACAGTTGTCATATACCATTGTAACTTTTAACGAGTAAGCTACTTAACAAGCTTGTGTCAATGAATAAAAGAACAAAGAGGTAGGGAGATAGAAAAAGAAAAAATCACTGCTAATAGCAAGAAAGGATAGGAAGTTGTGGAGAGGTATGATGACTTGAAGGGACACAGCATATAGAAGAAGATGAAATATAATTTCTTAACTCATAAAAATACTGGCAGAAAGTGGATTATAATAATGTGTTGCTATAGTAATCACTCAGGTTATAAGCAACAACTATCTCCAATTAAAATGATAAGAAAATTTTAAAATAAATTAAGTCTCCATAATGAAATCCAAAAACTAACAAATAAGATAATTACAGTAATAGTTTGTACATTAAGAAGTTTAAAGTGTTGATATATATATATATATATATATGTTAAGCTTCTTAATGTACAAATTATTACTGTATATATATATATATATATATATATATATATATATATATATATATATACACACAGTAATAATTTGTACACTAAGAAGTTTAGTGTTGATATATATATATATATATATATATATATATATATATATATATATGTTAAGCTTCTTAATGTACAAATTATTACTGTATATATATATATATATATATATTTGGGCAGAAACATTTCTTTTAAACAAGTTTCATTGAATATGAAAGACAAGGAAAATTTCATTAACATTTTATTTAGTTTTTCCACCATTGTTGCATTTCCCTTTTGGCGGGAGTAAGAAAGAGCAAAAATTGTCTATATTGTCCATTGTTCCAAGTGCATTCAGCTACATCTTTAGCCATTTTCAAGAGGATTTGTTTTGGGGTGTTGTTAATTTCTTTTCATGTTTGAGTGCATAAGATGTGTTTTTGTGTTATTTTGAATACTAGTAGGAGTGTTTATTCAGAGCTTGCATTTCCTTACTCCCATTAAATGCAAAAAATGTAAGAATGATGGAAAAACTAAATAAAAAATTAATTAAATATTCCTTATCTGTCATATTTAATGAAGCACACACACAAATGTATGTGTGTATATATATATAAAATATTTATCATAATAATTGGATAGTGTTTTTTGATACAGACTTATAAAAAAATGCAAAAAATACAGGGATTAATAATGTGTATATATATATATATATATATAGACACAAACACATTATTAATTAATCCCCATATTGATAAGTCTGTATTGAAAAACACTATCCAATTATTATGATAAATATTTTCCCACAAAACGATGTAAAATTGAATGCAACAAGAAAAATCATGTTTAGCTTATAATGTATTTAATTCATTACTAAACATTTATTTCAGATTGAAATTAAAGTAATAGTTTTATGTAAGGTGTTAGACATTGGTGCACCATGTTATATAATATTCTTGTAATAAATTTATAAATTATATACATTATTACCTGTAAGTATATATCAGCCAATTTTTTTTATAAAACATTAATTAACACCAGGTTTTTGTTTTTTTAGTGAAATATTACACAATTAAATTATTTGGTATTTTTGCTAAACTCTACTACAACAAAAGTCTGTAAGCAAAAATATAAATAATTCCCCAAATAAGTACATTCCTGTGAAAAAAGTTATTTGAAATCAATATTTGGTGTTGTTGTTGTTGTTGCATTTATTTTTGACTACTGCTTGTCAACTTGATGACACTGATCTCGCTTGATTTCTACAATCAACTGGAATGTTTTTCTCCACAGCATCAGTCTTTACATTCTGCCTTCTTGGATAGTTGTTTTTTGGACTTTGTGTTTAAGTCTTTAATGTTTTCTTTTACTCATATTCTCTCACACTCAATAATCACTTGCATCCTAGTGGCTTGATTACCTTACTTAGATGAAATGTTTAAAAAATAATACACCTGCAAAATTCATAGATAATAATGATCCCAGCAATCCCAACAAAATTAGGTTCTATCTACCAAAATCCATAACAGCTACCAAGGAAAATAACTTAGATAAAATCTATCAGCACCACCTCTAAAACAATAAATTATATGGACAGCACAGAAAATAACCATGATAATAAACAAGAAGGAGGAAAATGAACAGCACAAACTGCCCAATGGCATACACTTGTGAAACACCCAGAAATCTTTAAAAAAATAGAATATACATGAATTGAAAGTATCTATTGCAGTATAACACTTTAAATGTACTTGTAATTCAATGTAACATATCTGACCATAATTTTAACTTGAGAAATACCAGTCTGATTAAAAGAGAAAAGAATTTACTCAGATGAAAATGCATTGAAAGTGTGCTGATCACATAATTCATTATGGTTAAACTAAGACTGGGCTCCTATACAGGATGCACTATCAGTGTACAAATATTAATAACACAATGTGGCATATTGAGTAATAGAGAAAGAAAAAAATCTGCTTGAAATGGACTGAATTCAAAAAGTAGCAGTTGTTACTAGCTTCAGTATGAAAAACATCAAGATGACTGACTGCAACATTTGATAAGGATCTTTATTACCTCTTCTCCATATTCAAGCACATTTTTTGTTGTAATGGAATGTCCCACACTCCGTACTGCCTATGTGGACTGACTATATCAGTAGCTATATATAGTGAGCACAGGATATACCTGGGGGTTTGCCACCCGATTCCCTGTCTTTCAGTATTGTATTCACTTTTACAATAAACTTCTCTTTCTTTCATCTATGTGCATGTTGCTAATGTACATGGTGTGTCTCTCATTCCAGCCTGAAGATGTCTACTATAAGGGCTGAAATGTGTAGCTGAATAGTTTTTCCATGTTTTTTTTATTATTTTGACTTTTGTTCAAATATTATTCTATATATTCATATATATATATATATATATATACACACACACACACATATATATATATATATATATATATATATATATATATATATATATATATATATATGGCATCTTTCAGTCTTGAGTGTAACAGTCTTGATTGCAGTGGATGCATGTTAAGACACTCTCCCCCAATGTCACTGTGTCTTTTCTTTTCATCGAACACACTTCTCTTTGACAGCAAGCCTCCGTTTCATCTCTCCTCACTCTGGCCCTTAATATAAATCACGTCTTCTGCATGAGTAATCATTGGCAATGTCTTCCCACCTCTTGATGCCCAGTTAAGATGGCTACCAAGATAGTTATGACTGATTAGATACAGAATATTTAATCACAGAAAACAAAAAAATACTTTAACTGTTTGATAACAGTACTATTTCTATGACAGTCTTAATAAATGCTCTTAAACAATAAAAACAATAAAATTGTGCTGAATTAATTTAGGTCTCCTGATAAAATGTAATTGAAATTCTTTTTGTTACATTAAAATACATGCTATTTGTAGATTTTAGCAATCAAAGAAAATATATCTTAGATTTTTATTTCTATAAGTCAGATGAGATTCTCTGCTATCATGTGTCTAAAACACCATTTACTTCAGTAAATGAAATAAATCTTAAATTCTAAAATTCCAAGAGTAAACAGAAGTCGAATATGGATCATTTATGAAGAAATTTTTTCTAGTTGATATTTGAAATTCTATAAATGGGATTTTGTAATTTTATAGCTTTGCATATGACAAAAACCTATACAAAACACTACTTATCAAAACAAAATGGCTCTCCAGATCATTAATTTAAATCAAATTTTGTCTCTATATATTTTTCTTCATAGGCTGCTGT
This sequence comes from Acanthosepion lycidas, assembly GCA_963932145.1. Taxonomy (NCBI): domain Eukaryota; kingdom Metazoa; phylum Mollusca; class Cephalopoda; order Sepiida; family Sepiidae; genus Acanthosepion; species Acanthosepion lycidas. The sequence goes on from OZ010576.1 coordinate 49,396,240, forward strand.
TTGTTGTTTAGTGGCATATCAACTCTTTATAGAACGGTTAATGCCAAAATTTAATTTTCTTGGGAACTTTGAAATTTTTGTTCTTACAACGAACTGGTCATTATTTTCTTTTACAAAAACTTATTGCTGGTATTTTTACTATAAAAATATATTTTTATGCTTCCATAGTGTTTTGACCCCAGTTTGGGGGTTTAACTATTTGCCCTTGGCTGGGACCCTAACAAGTGCTACAAAACCGAGTCAGAGTTGACCTGGGAACAACAGTCATTAAGAAGTGGTTCCATGTTCCTCAAAACCTCATGATCAGAGGCCTTCCTACCAGCTGTAGTTTATTGTCATATCCAGGATGGTCCTACACTGTCATAAAATCGGGGTTCAAGAAGACAGAAGATGGCAACTGAGATTGCATTTAAATTTTTGAAAATTGTAGTGAAACGGAAGAGAATTCCACAAGTGGGATGTGTGAGAAAAGAAACAGTTGGAGTAGAAGTGGCAGTTGTATTTAGTTATTTCAATGAGTGGGACCTAGATGCCAATCTTGTAGCATGTATTCATGTAATCTGGGCACCAGGGAAAAAAGCTTGTTAGAGCAGTTGACATGAAAATATCCTTCTTTCTTGCCTACAAAAAGACATTCTATTCACATCCTTCCTATTGGCAATACAAAGAATTTTATATTAACAATTCTTGTCTTATTTTCTTTTCATCTCTCTGGAAGTATTTGTTGTTTCATTTCTTTCTCTTGTGCTATGTGCATTTATAACTTATTTGAATAGGTCTCTGATTTTGTTCACAGTATAAAATCAGTGTCTAGTTAGAGTTAGATATCCAGACTCAATCAGGAACTGCCTTATACCAGTAAGATGATTTCACAGTTCATAAAATATTTCTTAGAAACGCAAGCACAAGTTTGAACAAGAGAGAAACACAGAGAAAACAGTTAAAGAAGCAACATAGAGAGAGAGAAACATAATGAAACAACATTTGGAAAAGTTATCAACCAATTTAATAATGAATAAACCAGAAACTGTTATAGGTATGTAGTGCTGGCAATGACTGATGATATCCAGATAGCAAGACAGGACAATTTACCTGACCAACACTCTTTGAATAAAGCATACATGCCATGCCTTCTTTCGTAGGCAGACATTCAAGAATTTACCAGTATTGAGAGGGCATCAATTATTCACCAAGTGACATGAGATTTTTCTGGCTGATCTCATGACAAAGGTTCACTAAGGAAGCAGGATTTAACAAAATTGTAGACAACACAATAAATCACTGAGAAGTAGATGAAGCATGGTTAAATAAGTACACATCCTTCAGACATAGATCAAAATTGATGAACATATATGTAAACAAAAGCAAATAAAACAGAGAAAGAATGAGGAGGGAGGTGAATAAATAGTGCCTTAATTTCTGAAATTAATTATTATTAAATTCCATGAGATATTAGGAATAGATTTACTTGACCCCCAACTGAGTCAGATTGTGACACAAGGTCAGTTTTTTAGGTGGGGAACTGAGAGTTTTTCCTCGGGCCACTGGTCCAAGCTGGTTTTAGCTGGTCATAGCTTGTCCAAGCTGGTCTTCAATTGTCATAGCTGGTCCAAGCTAGTCGTAGCCATGATACCACCAGCACAAGAATGGATCCCTATGCCAGATAAGTATGAGATATTAGGAATAGTATCTTTATATTTTTTTTGTTTTTAATAAGTATATTTAGACCATGGCATTCCTTATTCTTTCTTGGATTGTCTAAGATTTTGAAATAAATTTTAAAAAATTACTCTCTTCCACATATGAAAATGGATTTAGTCAGATAATGTATATAGGCAAAGAGATAGTGTAGCTATAACAACCATAGCATGTAGACAAGGGTTTAAAACTATGTGATCATGAAATGATTATTGGGGCTTGAAAGGTGGGCCATGTTATCTTCATGGAGGCCACTACTTTAGGTTGATAAAATACTACAAGGAATGCAAGAAGAAAGAAGTATTAACTGTAAGATGACAGAATGCATAGTTGTCAGCAAAAGACACAGCTCAAGGTGTGAGCTACATATTGGGGATGTCAGAATCAAGGAGTTACAGAAATTTATCTGTTTCAGAAGTGTAGTTATAGATGGTAGAAAAAAGAAATCTAAAGATGCATGGGAATACAGAAAGCTGACTTTTAGAAACTAAGAAAACTATTAAGGGATAGGAAAATATCTTTAGAAACAAAAAAGTGTGCTGCAATGTAATCTCCAATGCAGTAGTGAATGCTGGACAATATCCTCACAGATTAAAAAAACAGAAATTTCATCTATGACAGAATGCTGAGAAAATGTAAAATTCTGAAGATGTAAATTACAAAGAAATTTTAAGGAAAGTAAGAATTATAAAGAAACATTTTCATTTTTACTGATAGTTCCCCCAATACAAGACCAAAGTTCCACATATGGTAGAAAGTTACTGAGTGAGATTATAAGGGAGGAGGAAGGAGGCAGTAAGAGTATTATGAGGATAAGTATGATAGACATAGGTTGGCCCTGGATTTTAAGAGATCAAGATTTTAGTTGTCAGTAAAGCATTCTTTCAGGAGTTTGTTCCCCAAAGTAACATTTCTGGAGAAGAATCTGTCTGAGTGGAACATGTTTTTTATCAATGGAACACAAAGTGAACAGGAATAGTTTGGCACCGTGAACATGTTATGGTGGGTTCAAGTTGGTGGCACTAAGGAATGTAACTCATCTGATATAGTAATACCAATATTGTAATGAAAGGCTGATGACATTTGGTCTGTGGGATAAGGGTTTCAGGGTAGAGATTAATTCATCACCCACACGGCTACTTAAGCACTTTTGGACTTTGTTGAGGACAGGCAGTGAGTATTTTGGCAGTACCAGCCTATATATAACAGCAATACTCCATTATTGGTCTGATCTGACTCCTATAATGATAGAATTAGGTAAATATTTTTTTCTACAAAGACCTCATATCTTCAGCATTCTGTTATTTAGATTAATACCTCAGCCTTACTGCCTTATCACTATATTTTGACTGGGACTACTCAAAGTTCCTTCAGTGTGTCTCATATTCAGTAATCACCAAAAAGCTCTGTATTGAATCTCATATTTCTTTGAGAAGTTGTTTTTTTGGCTGATCTTTCATCACTATTCCAATTAGCGCAATTCACAGATCCAAGTGACAGACTTTTCTGACACTTTATTGCTTGACTATTTTGATTACTTGAATTTGGGATAATAAAAGTGAGTCAGATAAAAAAAAAGTTGTCAATGTGATAATGGTTTCTGTTAAAAATTTTGGAAGTACCAAATAATAATATATAGACATGCAAAAGTCAGAGACTGCACTAACTACAATAATGTGATGAAAAAGCAAAAATGAAGAGAGTTTTATATATAATATCTCTACTCTTTTAGTAATGAAGTTCCTAATAAATGACAATCCATTTTTATCATGACATTCAGTGCATTTGTACTGTAAAATGATTCAGCTAAGAATTCAATCATTTTATAACAATTACGTTGTGTCATAAATAATTTGCATTTTTATCAACTTTATTCTACAAAAAATAAAGTAAAATTACATTTTATTCAATTATATATTCCCTATTATCTGCAATGATATGTTGCTACTTCCCAGGGAGCACTTCAACACTTTTAGAATAAAATTTCACAGGATTTGATGTGAAATAGATCTTGACAAACCCAATTTATTAGAGCAAGTTTTCCTCATCAAAGTGTTTTGTAGTAATCAAAAAAGGTAATAATTGGTTGGTACAAGATCATTTGAATATGTTGGGTGGGATAGAACAAACCAATTGAGTTCCAACATTTTTTCTTGTGTTATGAATGTTGTATATGACCTTGCATTGTCATGGAGGAGAGTAACATTTTTCTTTTAATCCACTATGTACACTATCAATGTTGTGCAAAAACTAAAGGATGTTAATGAGCTCCAAACTTATATTTAATTGCTATGTAGTTAGGATGATACATTTGTTATTAAAATTGGTTCCAGAAAATGGAAATGACTTATGACTCAACCTAATAATTATAATAGTAGGTGTAAAAACAACAGAAATTAAGATGAAGGAAGTAACAATGAAATGTTATTAATAATTAACAATGCTTCATCTATGAAATTCAAATAATATGAAACATTTTATTAAGAGATGCATACTGTTAAGTTAGCCATCTTAAAATACAAAGCATTTCAAGTTTATATTTTGAAATCATACATCAGATTACTGAAAGCTTTGGTATTCTCACTCTTTCTATATGCCACTGAATGCTGAATATTAATAGCAGAACTACAGGGAAGAAACCAAGCATTAGAAATAAGATGCTAGAGAACCATTTGAGACATTTCCTATGAAGACCCCATCACAAATGGTATGAAGAAGCCATCAGACAAGAAACAGGCCTATTGGAAGATATAACTTCCATCAAGTAAAGAGAGTTGAAATGTTTTGGCCACATCATAAGTCAACAATTTGTTCATTGTCATCCTACTTAGGCAAAGAAGGGGAGGCAGACTGAGGGAAAAATGGGCTGACAAGGCAACAGGTCTGATTGGAAAATTATTCCCAGAAACTCAACATTGGCATACAACACATGGAGGGAGCTGGTCAGGTGCTCAGCTGTGCAGCAACACTACAATAACACTTTGTCAGGGGACTGATGATGATGATGATGATGATGATTTTGAAGTAATTTTTATTCAAGTAAACATTTCTTTTCCTTTAGAACAGTTTCAGGATATAAACTATATTTTATATGTCACTAAGAGTATTAAAACCATCTGATCATTCTAACTATTGGCTTATGAGGCTGTAGATGAACTGGGGAAACCAAAAGAGATAAAACCTACTCTAATTATGTAGAGAAACATCTTATGAATTATATAGCAATAGACTTCATGAAAATGACTGCAATAAAATATATTTTTTAAACAAATTCAGTTTTTTAAAATTCAATCATGTACCTAATTAAACACAGATAAACACACCCACACACACCCCCACACCCCACACACACAAAGAAGGTGTCAAATCACCTTTATTTCCTGGCTGTTGCTAATGTTAGAAGGGAATTCTAAGCAGTTTATTTTTTCTCAGGAATTACTATTTGCATGGGTGCTTCCTTTAACCTCTTCAAGTCACACAATTCTTTCATAATTACCATTATTGATTGTAACACTCTGCCTTGAATGTCTCTCAAACCTTGTAAAGAGTGAAATTCAGTAAAGATTCAAGATTAGATATGAGAGCAGTTAAAATGTTTTAGATAGACTTTACTGAATTTTTGGAAAAACTTTATACATATTTGTATTTATATGAGAAACACAATATATATATATATATATATATATATATTTAGGACATTTTTTATGTTTATATATTCTTTTTATAGATACAAATATTTAAGTAAATGCTCTGATTATAATAAACAGTATTAACAACATTTGCTGGCCTGAATGTCCCAAAAATTTTCATAGAAAATATACGTCCTCCAACAGGAATCGAACCTGTATCCTATATGGAACCGTCATATAGCCTGATATGCCTTAATCGATTGGGCACGTCAGGCTATATGACGGTTAAATATTTGTATCTATACAAAGAATGTATAAACATAAAAAATATCTTAAATAATTTCATAATGTATGATGTCATATAATATATATATATATATATATATTATATGACATCATATGACTGTCGGTCACTGGGCGTGTTTCCTAAAATAAATACGCCATAAATCCACCTTCATCCCAACCGTGCGCCGACAGCTTAGTGGTAGAATATCCGCCTGATACCAATTCAGTCGGGTTTCGATCCTAGCTAGAGGCAACTGGATGTCTAGCCGCACTGATGAGCTGTGATACAGCAAAACAGTCTGTCTGTGGATGACATTATATATATATATATATATATATATATATATATATATATATATATATATATATATATATATGTGTGTGTATGTATGTTTTTATTTTCAAATGAGAAAAATTTATTAACACCAAATCTGAAATACTCAAGTGTGTCTTAGAAACCATCTCTGGTTTTAGATCTTTTATCTTTTTATCCAGTTGGAATCATTGATAAAGCCAATTTTCTTGCTTAGAACTTATTTTAGACTCTAAAAGTTTTCCATTCTGATTCCAATAAGTGGAAATGTTGTTTGGAAGCAAAGTCCATTTCTATCCAATGAGGAATGAGTGAATCCTTTCAAAGAACCAGCAGACCATCTTTTGGGGATGGACTTCTCTATTCATTGCAAAGAATTACTCAAACTTGACTCAATGGTTTTCTCTTTTGGTGCCAGTATAAATTGAACTGTGATTTACTTTTTCTATTCAGTAAGACTGAAAAAGAAAACAATATACTGTGAAAGAGACCAAAAATCATCCCTGAAACATCTTACCAATTTTCTCTCCCTGTCATGCCTCAGTATAGCAAAAACAGCATCATGAATTTGTACTGCACATTGTATATTTTAGTTATAAAAACAGGTAACTGATACCAAAATATTAATGTAATGGAAGATAAAAAACAAGAACAAACAATTAATTGTTGAGCAAGGCCTAACAAGTTAGCCATGTAGACTATTCATACTCCTGGGCACCTAAAATTTGTGGCCTTGGGCAGTACTAAACTTAATAAATATCAATAACAATAGCTACTTTGAGGTAGTGTGGTAGTTAACAAGCTGGACAATAATTACTGAAGTAGGTAAATAATTATTTGGATGGTTTACTATAAAGGAATGGTTGCTTTTGAGTTTGATCCATACTTGTGAACTTGTTAAGCTAAAGTCAATAAGTATATAGTTGTAGTTTGTATTCTGAGATTGTCATTAGCTGAATTTTAAGCAGAAATATTGACTGTATGATGTTTGATCTATATGGGTGAGTATATATGTTTGAATATATTGAGTATATATGTTTGAATAGATATCCTTTTTTTAAAATTTGTGTCTACTGACCTAGAGGACCAGAAAGTTCTACTAAAGAAAATGTTCCTCTTGACAGGAATTGAACCTTTATTCCTTCATTCAGTTGTTACTGATATACTGCCTGGTGTTATTATGGCTAACAAGCATTATTCTAGATCATTACCATTATTGTAAACCCTCCTACAGTAGAATGAACTCTTCCTCCTCTCATAAATACAAACTGTGAGAGTCGAATAGGGTGTATAGAGTGTGAAGTGAAGTGGAGTAGTAGACGCAGTGCTAATCTACTTATTACTAACACTATTGTTTTATATATATCTTCAATATACTTTTTCAACCTACCTTCATCTTCTGTGTCTTTCTTTCTGGCCCCTAAACAGGCCACAACAACTGCTACTGTTGTATATTTAATCATTGCATTTGTGTCTATGTCTTGAACTTGGATATTTTGTTTTATAAATGAGACGAAGGAAAAAAAACAAATGTAAAATAAAAACCTTCAGAAATTAATTTCAACAAAACAATCACTGTTGACATTTTCATTATTTTATCATATTATATATTTAACATTTATATATTTTCTAAAAGGATCCCGTAATTTATTTTTTATTTAATATCATGAAAACCACTTTTTACCAAGGCTTCAGGCAACTCCTGATGCTTCTACCTCTGACAAATGCATTTTCAAGGAGTTTTAATCCAACCTTGATGAAGATAATTTAATGAAATTTAAATTTTTCAGTAAAAATTAATTGCATGTTAATCAAAACCTAATTCTTTCTTTATTTTTAATTAGTTTAACAAAATTGATGGGCATCACAAAGTTTTTAAAATCCAGTCTTAAAGACTAAATTAAGAATCTGTCTTTTCTTATTTTTCTTTGTTTAATTTTTATGGTAATTGTTCTAATGAGTTTTCTTCTTTGGTACCTTGACTTTACAAACTTAAGCACAGTACTAGATTAGCAACTAGGTCTCATCTCTTTACAGTTGAACTTGCAAGACACAACTATAAGTTCTATGCTAATAGATTCTTCTCTCACACTTCTCACTTGTGGAACATTCTTTTGAATTTTTGCTTTCCAGTCAACTTTGATCTTTACAAATTTAAATGCAATTTCAATTGTTATATTCTATCTTCTTAATTCCTGATTTTATTGTACTCTCTCCTTAATAATATTTTCTTTTTATCATATTCTCTCACACTCAGTAACCACTTATGTCTTAGTAGCTTTATTGCCTTGTTTGCAGAGAAATGATTAAAAAAAATATTAATGCTTTTCAGACAGACATCAATTTAATTCTGCCTACTGTGAGTGTCAAATTCTCCAAGCTCTCTTTCTTCATTACATGTCCTACAAATTTCAACTCCCTCTTTCTGATCCTATGCACAAGTGCCGTCTTTTGCCAAAATAATGCTTAAAATAATGAAAATATTTTAGTTCAGAAAATAATAATCGGAAAGCAGAAAGAACACCGAGGTTTTGTTCACTGCATAAAATGAGCAAGCAAAATTTGAGTTTGAGAATTTGGAATACAAAATTTTCTGGAAGGGTAAAAATGCAAAATTAATTTAAACAGATGAGTGAAAGTAAGAAACCAAGAACCCCTACCCCCCAGTCCCACCATAAAAGGAAAGTAAAAATATTGGCATCTGATCATGAGCAACCTAATGTCCAAAACTTAATGCATAAAATAATGAACATCTAAAATAAAATGAGAAATCTGCTAAAAAATTAAAAAAAAAAAAAATCATTATGCATTAAAAGAGAATTTTTCAACAAATTTCTGTTGGCTTGACTAAAATAAAAAAAAAGTTTAGTTTTGCAGCAGCTTATAATATATACATATGATAATTTGCAACAGGTTATCGTGTGTCAACTCAAAAATGCCAGATCATCTATACAAATCAATGCTAAGTGACTTCTTTCCCCAAAAGGCAAGTGGCAAGTGCCTAGGGATAAAAAGACTTACCAACAACTAAAACCACATGCCAGCTTCTCTAAGTTTATATGCTTGTATTTCCTTTTTTCCTGTAAAATTTGAGTAATCACATTCATTAAAATGTATGAACTCTTAGTAAAATCAGAAACGTGTTTTTTCCCATGAAAATTTCAAATAATAATGGTTTACCATGAAAAGATACATACACAAAAAATCAGCTTACAGCTTTACATACAAAAAATTTGTTGTAAAAATATAAGTAAATTGCAGTCTTAAATTTGATCATGATTATTCAAAGTTTCCTTGCCATAGTGATTGTGACTGTGACAAATTAATTGTGAGATGAATAATTACCAAATGCCACTATAATATGGAAACTCTGTAAAAAGAATTTTAAATAAAACCTTTTTGATAAAAAGCATTTTGTTTCAACAGACCTAAAAAGTCACACTTACTTCTTTTGTGTTTATATAATAAGAATTGTATTTGAATATGGATCATGACTAATCAATGTCAGTTGAAACTACAGTGCTACAGGCTAAAACTACAGCAACAGAATTAATGGAGACAGCAGTGAATGGCTGATTTTCTATTCTTGAGGCAGAGTTTCACCTCAAAAGTATTTTCATTTCAACAACAACATTTTCTCCATTAAGAGCAGTCTTAAATGCTCAAGTTACAGCAAAATTCCATCTTTAATACAAGACACTCAAAAATATGATACATTAAATGAGATTATTTTGTCAGATTATGAAAAATCAAAGCCTGAAATGTTTGACAAGCTTATGAAGACAATTGTAGCATGTGATTCACACAAAGAAATACCAGATCACTGAAAGGAATGTAATGTCTATCAGGAATTTTGATCTAAGAATAGTTGATCTGTGGTGACCATAATATGTACTGGCTTCACCTTAAAAATACTAAAATGAGCTTTGTACTCAGTTCCACTTCAGAATATCAAAGGACCTAGAAGACAAAAGGGTTGACCTAAAAGGTAATCTCAAAGCCACCAAGTGCAGAATTTTGTTTTGTATTTGTATCAGACATTACTAATATTGCACAACTATAATCAGAGGAAGTCTATCATTTTACTTACAAGAAATGTTACTCAGTTATGTGCCATACCTGATACATGCTTAGGTGATCATATATCTTTTGATACATGACTGATGAGGCAGATTTTTTTCCACAATAGGTTACCATTTCTTTCTGTGGTAGACCAGTTGCCATCCAAGGCTATAGAACCAAGTCTGTCCTGCCACTTACCCATAGCTGGGGGAGAGCATCAGATTCATACCTTTCACAAGGGTATTAGCAAGTAAGTGAATGGATTTGACTGGAATTTGATCTCGGCTTTCCAATTCCTCAATCCAAGCTGCTATCCATTACTCCACTGTACCTCCTGTTATTGATAGAAGTTTAAATTCGATTGGTATCAGTGAAGAGATACTACAACTCCAAGACAACATACATTCTGCAAATATTAACTTCATCTATAGCAGTCGTAAATGTGTCCTAAAAATCCCTAACCTCTACTCAATAAGATAGATGAGATAATGCCTTTACTGAATAGAAATATTGAGTAAAAATATATAGCATATGTAACAGAATGAACTCAGATGATATTGTACAGAACGAAGAACTAAAGCATTCTGAATTTCCATTTTTATGCTGGCCAGGCAAGAACATGTAAATGTTGGTGTGATCGGCTCAAGAAGAAAAATAACATTGAATAGTAATGTTGCTATGTTCCCAGTGACATGGAAAACTAATTGTGTGGACTACATTAGCTCTGACAGCTCTCCCACTTTTTCAAAGTTGTTGAGCAACTTGAAGCTCATAAAAATAAAATATATTGTCACAGTATTCCTATATTACCAATTTCTCTAGTGAATGGAACCATTTTGAACCTAACTTTGATATCAATCTCATGCACCTGTGGTGAGAAAATAAAATGTAAAAGACAAGCAAATCTGGTGATTGAATTTCCTTGTTTTAAAGTATCCTACAATTCTTTCAAATGGACTTTCATGATCGATAATGTCATTAATCCTTTATTGCTTTCAATTTTTGGCTAAACTACAGACTGTAAATACACAATATCACAGAAAGGAATATTTAAATATAATTATATCATTGATAAATTTAATTTTAATTAATGTTCATCTTCCTACATTTGTAAATGAGTTAATAAGAAATGTCTCTGCATGGAAATAAAATTGAAAAATTAATGTTGATTTTATCACAGGATAGATACAAGAAGCCATGCTCTAGATTTTGCCAAAACTAAACAAATTTTTGCAGAAAAATCTAAAGTAGAATGAACAGAATTCAAAAAAAATTAAATTTCAGGGTGATACTTCCTTTTTAACAGACAAGGCCCTCCATCTTGTTTCTAAATCTGATGGTCATTACCAATGATGCTGGGAATAGTGTGAGGAAAAAGTGGACAATATCTTATATCAATTATTAATTTACCAGTAAATGATGTTTTTCAAAAATAGACTTATCTACAGTTTATCTCTAAATGAAAGTAAATCTTGATGATGTGCCTGAGACAGTAGAAAGTATATCTTTCCAAGTAAATATTATTATGTAATTTCAGATTAAAAATGTAGCATCAAAATTTCAATGATTGATGGTGATATGTCCCAGAAAGGGATATATTTCTTCAAAGTAGCAAAGTGGTTTTGGACTACTGTAACCGAGTAGGACAATCTAGCAGGTAACTGTAATGGACTGGTCCTCATCGTAGTGGTAGGCAATAGGCGTAGCCAATAGGCGTCCCCCTGTACCTCCACATCAGTCTGTATTTATGGCTGACACCAGCCAATCATGAGAGAGAACCCAGGTGTATGCATATTCATTACATCAGATGGTGAGAGTATTTACTGGGGACTGTGTGTTTGTGCATTAGTTGATATCCTTGTATTTAGGGATGATAAGAAACAACATAAAATGATTTTTGAGTATTTAAAAGTTTGGATAAAACAATTTGAAAATTTCTTTAAAATATGTATCTTTATTGGTTATAATTTGAGTGCAGAAGGATTTAAACTTTCCAATAAAAAATGGTTAATGAATTAAAATATTTTCCATATCCAAGAGATTCTAATAGTTTATATAGATTTTTTATTATGTGTTTTTTTTTTTTTTTTTGTGAGACAAGAATGTGTCTTCTCCCCAAATTAAATACACATCTACAGTAATGCTATCTTAAAGGAACTGGAGACTCAACCAGGATTTATTATATTCATAGTTGACTCGGAAAGAAAACTACAGGACCTCAGTGACATGTTGGTAGAAGAAAACTAAAAGAAAGGACTATCAACTGCAAAAAGACAGAAATTAGTGTCATCAGCAAGAGAAAAAGTCCAAAATGTAAGTTATGAATTGGAGAGATAAGCATCAAGCAGCTGCAGAAGTTATCTGAGAAGTGTTTTAACAGCAGATGGAAAATTTAATACAGAGATCTAAACATACATTGGACTAATGAAAAAAAAGCATTCTAAAAGCTAAGCAAGGTTCTAAGAAATGGAAAATTTAATTTGAAACAAAGAAAGGAGTTTGAGGTTGTTGTGTGATATTCATCCTCTACTATGGCGGTGAATGCTAGACAATCTCTTCATGGATGAGGAGAAAACTAGAGGCAGCAGAAAGGTGGTTCTACAGAAGAAAACTGAAAATTCCATAGAAGAAGTGAGAAAACTAAAAGGAAATCTTAATGAAAAGGGCAACAGAAAGAACATTTCTATCAGGAAAAAAACAGGTGAAATTTCCTAGACACAAATGAGAATAAATGGATCATATGCAAATATAAGTGAACAATTCCACTAGAAAAATTGAAAAATAGATGCAATGTATCTAAATACAAATTAGAGACATGTCATAATAGATCATTCCATATTAAATCAACAATTCATAGATGTGGACAAAAAAAATCCCCAGAATGATGTAAAAATCTGTGAAAATTTTTAATTTTTTAATTGTCAGTTTTGCTTAGCTTAATTTATAATGTATATAAATATAGGTAGAAAAAAGAAAATGTTGATAAGATAGTGAGCTTCACAAATCCCAGCCAATAGGGCAGTGCATGATGGGGTAATGTTTAACAAGTTTATAGTTGACTATTTCTACTGAATTTTGGTTCTGTTCTTGGCTGACATTCTTAAATTAGTCATTGCTCATGTAGTCATTATTCATTTAAAATATGGTAACTTATTACCCAAGGAAAGATAAATGAACAGAAAACTTGAATTTTTATTTAAAAGCACTAATACAAAAATAGTGGCATGGTGGAGTAATGGACAGTGGTTAGGGTTGAGAAATTGGAGAGCCGAGTTTGAATTCCAATCGAATTCATTACATTCACTTACATACTAATATCCTTGGGAAAGGCATGAATCCTCTTCTTCTCCCTCCAGCTATGGGTAAATAGCAGGACAGACTGGATTCTATAGCCTTGGATGGTAACTGGTCTGCCACAGAAAGAAATGGCAACCTACTGCAGGAAAAATCTGCCTCGTTAGTCATGTATCAAAAGATACATGATCGCCTAAATGTGTATCATGCATGGCACATAACTAACTGAATACAAATAACTGGAATTTTTACTGAAATATACTAATGATAAAAGCCTATTTTGATAAATCAGATAAGTTCTTTTGCTGAAAATAATCAGAAAACATTGCCAACTTTATCTGAATTGGTGAAGGTATTTTTATTCTGGAGGAAAATATTTTGAATATATGAAGAGACAAAATTAACAGTAGTTGAATAAATTATAGAGTAGTCATTTGTGAATAAAATGAGATAATTTGGAAAAAAACATTTATTTTGATTTAAAAATAAGAATAGCTAAAAAAGTTAAAACCATTGAAAAGCTTAATTACTACCACTGCTATAGATGAAGAACAAATGAAAGGAATTTAAAAAAAAAAAAAAAGAAAACTTTTTAGTCTCTTTCTCTAAAAGATTAACTTAATACTGACAATTCCATCTTTTGTCAAAAGAATATTATTATTAACTTTGTTGCAAATCAGAATTATTTTTTCCATAACCTGCCTAGTTGTTGAGATATTCATGGAACTACATTTTTGGGATAGTAAGCAGGTGCCTCATTGGATTTTCTTGGATTTCTTCTACATCTAAAAGTTGCAAGGGGTGAGATCTGTGGAATATGGTGGTTGTCAGAATTTTCTAATGTTGTATTTAGTCAAAAACTGCTGCACAAGCCATTTATGGAAACTGTGATGTGGTGATATAACCACACTCTACACACTTTCCTTCCTAGCGCTGATATAAAAGATGGAAGTGAGCAAGAATATTTTAACTTAATGTGTATGTCTGACAGTTCAAATCTAATTTGCACCAAGAAGATTTACTATACACATATTAGGTCTGTTACTTTTTGATCAGACATCATACAAGCCTTCTATTATGTTGGTGCAAAAATAATGTCGTTTTCTCATATATGTTAGAAAACGACATTATTTTTGCACCAACCTAATATCACATTCAAACCATTTAGGATTGTACTGTACTCAGCCAAACCAGGTAAATCTTTCTCTCACTCACTCACTTGCTCCTTATATATATATATATATATATATATATATATATATATATATATATATGTACATGCACATATACACAAATTATTAAAACCCAAATATAATCTTAAGAACTCTAATCATATTAATTTTGATATTATGCATGCTTTCCAGCTCATTCAGAAATGCCTAAACTATCAGCTATATACAACTGTTTTCTCAGATCAATAATTACAAAAGGCTTCACGTGAATGAATCATATTAGTCTTAAAAAAATGCTTCAATAAACCCAATAGAGTGGCAATACAAAATCACAAATGTAGGGCTTTACAAAAAACTATTCACTAGAAGACATCTAATAAGAACAGCAAAAATGACTAGTGCATGTAACTAGAAGAGAAAATAATGATATAACTAAACTGTTAGCCTTTCACATTACCTTAACAAAAGTTATGGAAGGAAACTCCCATCAGTACAAAAGAAAGAATATCTGGAAGATACTGGTTTCACCCTACCCCAATTTCCGTATGTCCTCAGTGGCCTATATATAGAGAGCCTGCACAATAAGTAGTGATATATCATCTGATGATAGCTTGAGATATGAGACAGTCACCTATATATATATATATATATATATATATATATATCACTATAAAGGCAAGCACTTATATATTGTTGTTTACTGTTCAGTTTTTATTGCTCCTGCTTTTTGAATAGTCTTGATTGATTGATATGAACCAATGGTAAATATCCATTATAGCTACATAACATTCTTTCATATAAGAGCTGTGCTCGATATGCTATCTGAGCAAACCAAAGGAAGCAATAATCATCACATGACACAAAAACTGCTAAATAAATTAATGGAATATTTCATATATAAATTAAAGGACTGAGAATTGCAAACTCTGTTTGAGTCTTGTCTCAATATTGGCATTATGGATATTTTTGCAAAGAAAAACCAGTTACATTTTCATGACTTAACTGGCCTGTCAAAGTTTATAAAGAGTGTAAGAATATTTTACAGTTATTACTGCCAAGGTGGTAGTTTTGAGACAGTGATTAATCCAATGCTTCATTCAACTGTTTTCTGTCATTGTTCGAGGTTGGAGATAAAACTTTTTGTTAAGATAATTGTTAATTGAATAGAACACAGAGTGAAGGGGGTTTTCCCAAAGTATCAGTGCTGAATGTGTGGGGGTGGTGCAATGGGATAGCAGGTCAGAATTAGAAATCAGAGAGCTGAGTTTGAATTCCAGTCAGGTTCATTACAAATATCCTCAGGAAAGGTATGAATCCATCTCTTCTCTCCCCAATCCAGCTAAATCCAGACAAATTGGATCCTGTAGCCTTCATTGGTAACAAAGCTACTACTGAAAGAAATGGCACCCTACTGTGGGAAAATCTTCTGCCTAGTCAGTCATGAATCAAATGCGAGATGGGTGTGCAAGCGTGTATCATATATGGCATTTAACTGACTGATCAATGCGAAATGCATATTAACAGATTTAGCTACAATCCAAACTAAGAATTGTTATGATACCTCTTGGAGATTTATTTATCAAGGTAAAGTGTATTTATTCCTTTTTTTGTGGACATTAAGGTGAAATGAACTTCATACTGAGGATCAAAATTAGTGTAACTTTATGCTGAACATCAAACTCAGTGCAACTTTATATTAAGGATAAAACTCGGTGCACTATCTAGTTAGGTTCAAACTCTGTGCAACTTGATACAAAGGATCAAACATGGAGCAACTTTACACTGAGGATCAAAATCAGTACAATACTACTAAATTTTGTCACTTGAATTTTTTCATGTGGATTTGAATATGACTGTCTCAAACAAATGAATGCAATTTATTCCTGGTTTTAGAAATTTCTGTATGATTTCATTTTCTCTGAATTTTGATAAAACCTTTGAAAGAAAATCATGCAGTATTCTAAGAAGAAAATAAATGAAGGGATTGCTAACTGCTCCATGAAATAATAGAACTTTTATTTTATAAAAAACGTTTTTTTATTTCCCGTTTTCATGCAAATAAGAAAATATGATGAAAGAAAAACTAAGTTAATTATAAATACGTTTCATTAAAAAAATTCAAACAACTTACGACTAATATGTCTACTGTTATTACTAGATGTAAACAAGTAACAAAAATATAAACTATCCTATCTATTACTATTGTACAGAAATTCTCTTTTCATTATAGTTTATAACTGTATGAATATATTAGTTAATTTTAGTATACCTATAAGAAGAAACCAAATGATGCTGAATGTAGTGAATGTTCAATAATTCTTCTATATTCAATTATTTTACCTGGAGATGTTTCCTTAAAACAATAACAGGTAATGTTTAACCTTCATGTCAACAAAAGATGGTGTGTCAAAAGCCCAGTTATTCCCTTGACACTGCTATTACTGTGTACACATATGATACCTGCATGTTTATACACAAAATAATAAAAAATATGTGAACCAAGTACAATGCAGTATTTTTTATTTACCTTTTATAAAGATTTATTATTTAACATTTTAACAGAAAAACATAGTAAAAATTTCTAGGGCATATAATGAAGAAAGAGGGCTTAGAAAATAGGATACATTGGAAGCAAGAGAGACAGAAGTAAGGAGCACATAATAAGCTTGCATAAATGGTCAGCAGAACAGGGATTGGGAGAGATAGCAAAACGACAAACGTTACTAAGAGTGACAAAGGACAGGAAATTGTGGAAAACAAATAGAAGAAGTTCAATTTATAAGAATTGAATTGCCATGTCCAAATAAATAAAATTACTGGCAATTTGCCATCATCTTCAAATAAGGGAACAAACTTAAACTTTAGGGCATTGACACTCAAACAAAACAAAATTCTTTAGCTTCAGTTAGGCTCATTTCTTTCACATGATGGATAAATGTTTTAAAGATGAATAACTTAAGCACTTACCAGATTATCTCAGAATAAATATATCCCCTCATGATTTATTTACATTATTTGCATTCCCATGAGACAATAGCCTTGATAATTAAAGCATTGTTTCATGAATTTGGTGGCATATTAGGTTCAGTCACTGGGCTGGGTAGTAGTGACCCAGACTCAGTGGAGACAGGGTGAGAAATACATGAGCAATATTTAAAACAACTACATAAGATATCTCTATTCATGGACGGTGTTGGGGCGCACCCACCTACTCATCAGAATGCACTGATCTCTCTACTACTAATAGGACAGTTCTATAGAGTTCTGGAGAAGATCAGGTGACCATCACACTTCCGTCTCTCTACCGGAAGATACAGTTGGACGTAAAACTTTTTCTGATTGTTACTGACTAACCTGCGTTCATTTGACTACTAATCTCTCTGTTGTAAATACCTCTTCGAATATACCAGTATTTTTCCCTATGTATGTGTTTGTCCTTATTTCAATACACACACGTGGAAACACTCAACATCTCAACAGACGGCAAAACAAGAAAAAACTTACCACTGTTGATTAAATAAAGAGATCAGCTTGAAATTTCCAGTAGGTTACCTGGATTGACAAACCCCATAAAGAAAGCTGGAGAGCAAAACAGCTGAAAAATTATGATGATAACAAGTCCATTCAAGTACCATCAAGAGAACTCACGTCTGAATGCAGATGATATAAATAATGATAACTGCTTATCACAGAACCCATAGGATGTCTTTTAGAAAGTTGTAATTTTAGAGTTTACAAATGATGATCACAAATTTACATCTATTTTGTATTGTACAGTGTTGATAGCTCAACAAAAGAAACAGAAGCAGTGATATACTTCTCTACTTAAAGTGGTATTATCTTCCAATGCGACCATTGTAAAGTGAAAAAACTTGGAGTTGAAAATGACCCTATTACCTTGAGTTTCTCCACCAAGGTAATAAATTTCCTCCTTTTCATTTTACCAAAAGCCAGAAATGCATCTGACTGTTTAGCAGACATAGTAATGGGTTTTGAAAATACAATAGGCAAAAGATTGATTGCTAGTGACCGAAGAAGCTTAGCGGGTTCTACTAGCTTAGCCTGATATTGGTAGAACTATCATACAATATCTCTTGTGCACAGAAAAATGAAGATTTCTAAATTTGATAATTATCAAATGCTCATCTTCTATTTGCTGCATCACTTCAGGGCATCAGCAATCATGACTCCCCACAATTTCATGTCCTTTGTAGCCCTTAATAATTTTGTCTTTTGGTTATCTCTCAAGCTTGTCAGGTAGGTTATGTGTCGTTTTTCCTTTATTCCTCTTGCTATAAATTTATCCTGTGAGTATCAAATTTTTCAAACTCTCTTTCCTCATAATGTGATTAAGAATTTCAACTATCTCTTCCTGATTTTAAGTATAAGGGTCCTTTTTGTTGTCACTGTCTTGAGAAATTTGTCATTGCTCACCTGTTTGATTCATTGTATTCTCAGCCTCCTTCTGTAGAACCACATTTCTGTTGCTTCAAGTCTCTTCTTCATCTGTGAGAAAATTGTCCAGTATTCATTGCTTTATAGGAGGTCTGATATCACATAACAGTTCAGTACTTTTTTCTTTGTTTCTGTCTAAATTTTCCTGTTTCTTATAACTTCGCTTAGCTTTTGTAAGGCATCTTCTTCTATCCAAATGGACATTCAGATTTTAGTGTTGCACTTTCCTTCCTCTGTTAAAACACTTCCCAGATATTGAAATTGTTGTACTTGTTTGGTTTTGGTATCTCCAAATTGTAATTTGCATGTTAAGCTGTTCTTTTTACTAACAACCGTGCATTCTCTATTCTTACAATTGATGTTTTGTCCTTTCTTTTCACATTTCTTCTCTATATTCTGTAGATTTTATAGTTTCCTTTTCATGTCTGCTATCAACAATTTGTGATCTGCATATCTTAAGTTTTTAAAATTGTGACAGCCAGTAATTAATCCTGGCTGAACTTCTAATTCTCTCAGAATTACCACACTGTATAAATTGAATAAGTCCAGTGAGAAGACACATCCTTGTCTTACACCACTTTCTATTTTTGTATATTTAATGAATTCATTTATGGCTTTTAACAATCAAATTATAAAATACTCATCAGAATGAAGTAAAGTAAAAATAGTCAATCATCATAAAGCAAGTAAAATCTGTATTTCTTATTTCATTTTAATTTAATGCATCTTTTAGTAGGATACTTTGATTCCATTTTTTCTTTGGATAAAGAATAATATTTCTATTTACAAGGTTGCAACCAATATGGCAATTTATTCACAATCTGACAATGCCCATTTTTTATATGAGTATTTGCATCCCCTTTTGAGATGTCATGTACTTAAAGTTCATGTTTTACATCGTAATGGTCATGGTAATAATTGTTTCCATATCTGGAAACATTCAGCATTCATTGACTGAGTACTCAGCACTACTATCATTTGAAATTCATAAATTATTTCCATTAAAACAATTTTTCTCAGGAAAATAGGTTTCTCAAGTTCACTGTTATCACTCTTTTTAGTATTGATGGCGGCTTTCTTCTTAACCTTTTGTTCAGAGAGTGTGGAACATCAGCACTTCCATTACGTCTTTATTTTCTCTTCAAGTTACATATGACATTAATTTTAGCTGTTGTCAATGTTGAAAGTCTTCAAGTGATGTGGTTTCAGTTATTTGCTAATGTTCTTTATTATACTGTAACACCAATCTATGAGGTTTAAAGAGAGTAGTCAAAATCCCTTCCCTAGGGGTGGTTCCCTTGACCACTGTCATAGTCATCAAGATATACCTCTAACTTTACTTAATGTCATGAGGAGGTGCACTGTGAGGGAGAGACCAGTTATTACTGACTCTTCATTAATGACTCAATTTTAGTGCAGATCTTGATAGCGAGGAATTGTAATACCATGTCCACAGAGTTGAATCACCCACATTTCCAACATATCCCAACTGTAAGGAGGAAGATCCACTTAGCACCATTTTCTTAAGAATGGCTACTTTGTGGAACAGACTCCTACATAGATGCTTCTCTGAACACTATAATATGAACCTCTTAAAGTCAGGAGTCAATCATTATCTATCCTCCTTATCCTCATAATCTTCACTTCCTTCTCCCTACACTTATATTCATATTTCAGATCTTATTCAGTAACATTCTACCTTGAGTGGCACTTGAGTATTGTATTGGGTAAAACAAATTGATAAATGTAACTGTCATGGTAGCCTTGGTTGATACCAAAATTCAGAAGA
Source organism: Acanthosepion lycidas (assembly GCA_963932145.1). Taxonomy (NCBI): domain Eukaryota; kingdom Metazoa; phylum Mollusca; class Cephalopoda; order Sepiida; family Sepiidae; genus Acanthosepion; species Acanthosepion lycidas. The sequence goes on from OZ010576.1 coordinate 49,416,937, forward strand.
ATAATTATTATTCAAAGTTTAACAAACAAGAAACAATTATGAATAGAATACTAAGTTCATCTTTTTAGTATAAAAGATGGCATTATAGACCAAATTACCAGAAAGATTATAAAAACAAGCAAATTAAGATGACCAAATTGTAATGGTTGATACTTGATATCAAGATATGAATAGATTAATAATAAGTGATACTTTAATATAAATTAATCGAATCTGTTTAAGTTTAGCAACAAGTTTGAATCAGAAGTTAAGCTACTTATTTGTTCTGATTTTTGAGATTTTGTTTATTGGTTGAAGAACAGATTGGAAAAGACATCAACACATGAACAATGATTAACAATAATACTTTTATATGAAGGTCAGAAGTACGTAGTATGATTAAATAAAGAAATAAAATATGTTCTTGTCTGTTTATTTTGAAGAGCATTGGATAATGTAGAGAGAGCAATAGAAAACGGAGATTAATTTGCTAAGAGCTAAAATAACTGGAAATTGTAGAGAGCCATGAATGTCAACATCCTGAAGGGGCATAGAACATAGAAAAAAAAGAAAGGAACACATAAAAAAACTGAAAAATCACTACCTAAATGTCCTTTTTGTATTGTGCTATAGACTAGCAACATATTCTGAGAGGAACATTTGCAGAAAAAATATTTTAACTTACTTTAGTTTAAAAGAATTTTTTTCAAAGATTCTGTCTAATCAATCTCAAATTTCATTTTTGATGAATTTAAACAATATCATTCATTGATAGGAATGTAAGTTTTACTAACATGGCCAATACAACAAACAAAAAATTTGAGTCTCCTCTCATAATAATGGATTTTTGAATTTGAAAAAAAGAAGTACATTTTTAAAATAGTTTTTCATTCATTAAAACTATTTGACAATACTGAAAAAATAATTGTAAAAGTTTAACTAAAACATCATTATCACCACACCCAGTCATTGAACTGATTGTGATATAAAATGGAGATATGAAAAAGTGTTAGTTCAACCAAGAAAACCTACCCAAAAACTGATATTTGATCATTTGGTCAGATTTTTTAAAGTGGGTCTGACCAATAATGTTTCACCACACTTGTGTGTATCTGTGTATATATATGTATACATACCAGGCATAACAGCAAAATTGTCCAAATCATATTACAGCATAATTATTCATCCCACAGAATGTTTAATATCTAAACAAACATTAAATTATTTGAGTTTCTTTTTTCCAGGTTTTCGGATAAGACATTTAACCATCTTGACACCATATTTTGCAAGAATCACTGAAAAACCCTTTGATTTATTCAGCTAAAAAAAAAGAGCAGGTACAAATTGTTATGTATCAGACCCACTGTTTTTCTAACTGAGCAATGGTGAGAGGAAAAAGATCATTCAGGCCTTCAGTAATGGTACCAACATTCATATTCTGACTTCCATCTTCAAAATCCACTCAAGTACCATCAAGAGAATGGTGAATAAGTTGTAAAAAAATGGGAACAGTAGAGAGGAAAACTGGATCACAATATCACAACAGGAAGAGGAATCATCATTTCAGCTTAGAGCTAAAGAGATCAATTGGAAAAGATCCAACTCAATCCATAAGATGTTTGGCATGTGAGAGAGGAGTTTCATCTCAGTCCAAAGAGCAGTGAAAAAAGACTTGAAAATAAAATTGTGATTGAAACTGAGGCACCATGTTACTCCAGGACAGAAAGTTAGAAGGTTAGAAAGGCTGAATATCATCTTGAGTAAGTTTGTTTGTTTGTTTGTTTGAGTTTTATGGCATATCAACCACTGTGGGTTATTTAATGCCAAATCCAGTTTATATGAATTTTAAATGCCTATTTTGTCCTGGCAACATTATTGTTTCCAAAAAAAATACGTATAGCTGGCAACATTACTTTTTCCAAAAAATGTATAGCTGGCAACATTATTGTTTCCAAAAAAAACGTATAGCTGGCAACATTATTTTTCCCCCAAAAAAGTATAGCTGGCAACATTATTGTTTCAAAAACGTACAGCTGGCAACATTATCCTTCTGAAAACACTATCTGAGTCCTTCCTTGCTGTTGGACATAGTTTATTGTCATACCCAGGACGCGGGTGTAGTTTAACGTCATACCCAGGACCTTAGTAAGTTGGAAAATGGTTATATATATATATATATATATATATATATATATATATATATATATATATATGCATGTGTGTATGTGCATTTGTGTGTAAACACACAACCTCTTATAAATACACACAAATATGTACTAACTTAAATATTTTTCAAAGGGCAGTAATTATTGTGCAACAACTGTAAAGACTTGTTTAATGATTTTATTTCTCACTGGTTTATTCACAAATGTTCCTGTATACCAAATTTGGTGCTGTTTACAGTAACATATATATATATATATATATATATATATATATATAAAAACATAGCCATGTACATAATATTAGACATATATTAGTTGATAACACAATATTACTCACACATACACACAGTAAAAAGAACCTTCAGATATTGGAGGCCATCTACATTAAAACAAAGCAATCCACACTCAATAAAATTACATTTTAAACTAGTCACAACACATTACATTGCATGTAGACATTGGTTCTGTTCTATCGCATGGTTTCATGTCATAGAACCACATCTTGAACTTACAATCTGCATCTGCTATTCCATGACTGTTATTGTCGCATAGCAATCTTTTATGTCAAAATAACAAAATATCATCTTTGACAGTGGATATCTTTGTTTCATGTCTGTATAACCACTCTGAGGATGGCTCATGTGAGTTGACAGCTTAGGACCAATTTAATAAAAAAATATCCTCATGTTAGACCATTTTTGTCTTTATTTTCACCAGAAAGCAAACATTCAAACATTAGAATGGTTCATGATATGACATAATAGATATTCATTGGCTGTTATATTTAATAATATATGTTTAAATATATATGTATGGGTATGTGGCCAAATGGTTAGAATATTTGCTTTCTGACCATGAGACCTGGGTTTGAAACTCACCATGGTCAGTTTGTCAAGAAGGCAATTTCTTGATGTTATCGAACTGGATCAAGGTCGATCCCAGTGCGCAGCAACTTTGGAAAGTGCCTGGAAAAGCATACCACGGGTTGACCCAAGCATTGTGAGTGAAATTGGGTAGACAGAACACTTGGGGGGACCATCAATAGCTGTGCTAGCATGAAGCCACAAATCATCATGACTGCTGGCCTTGTTCAGATTGTTGATCACGCTAGATAACACACTCTCTCCCAGAAACTGTAACTAAGGTCTGCTCAGCATAGTTACAGTATAAACCACAGGTGGGCTCTGTGGGTGTTGAGCAAACACAAAATGTGCTTGAGCAAGCATCTGTAATAGGGACTGGCTAGCTACCCTAGTAGACGGGTATCCTTGAATGTGAGTGGCCACCTATTATATATATATATACTGTATAACAATTTATGAATTAATGCAGAAATATAGAGGTTCGTAGTAGAAAATGGTTACCCAGCTTGTCACCGCAGACAATTTATGATTGTTGAAGGTCTGATCTTTCATTTTAACGGTTTTGTATGAATGCTTACTCATTAGAAGATTAACTAGTAAAAAGATTCTGATCAAAATTACTGTGTCATACTGCATATTTATTAATCCACAAAAAAGACATTTTCACATATACACAACTATACTGATAATAAAACAGCTCAGTTTGATTCAAAAAGCAGATGATTTCAAATTAAGATAATATTAATATAATAAGTAATATAAAGAGTGAACTCCTTTTCAAAATTAATCATTTGGATATTAATTTTCTATTTGTTTTAATATAACCTGGTGTCTGGTATAGATCAAATTGTTTAAATGACAAGATGCTCATATATTTCAAAGTGAGTTTCTGGTAAATGAAACAATCCATTGTGTTTAATTACTCATCTGATGATATACACTGGTATGGAAAGTGTTGGGTAAACTACATAAAACGATTATACACATTTATTATATTAAGAAGTTCAGACTGTTTATCAGTGTCCTTTTAGTTTATGTGGACATTGAGGATTATAAAAAAATGTTGCTGCATTTTCATAGGTGCCATTTAACAGAAGATGCACTGCTTTAAGCAGCTTGAAACTGAAAAAAGGCCATGCAAAACTACTGAGATGCTAAATGATAAAGTCATGATAATATGCAAATTTCTAAGTTAGCATTGTTACATCTTATTGAAAGAATGTAAGGTGCCTTAGCTTGTGATTATAGTTGAAAATTAGGCTGCTTTTTAACACTAAAATCATGGCTAAATTACTGGTGAAACAAAGATGACAGTTGTGACATTGACAAGGAAAAATAACCAGGCAGTTGGAAACTTCCAGAAACAGTGTTCAAACCATCAAAAAAAGATGTTTGCTACTACTGGATGTGTTTTAAGTGCAAAGAAAACTTGAAAACCATAAGAATTAGACAAGAGAGAGGAAAGAAAGATTGTGACTGTTTTCATATGTAACCCAAAATTAAGAGTCAGACATTTGAAGAGTTAATGCAGTCTTAACAGTGAGATTTCAGTTGATACATTATGCAGACTATTATGAAAAAACAATTTGAATGGCACATTGCAACAAAAAATATCATTAACAAAAAAAACAAAAAACATTCAAACAGAAGAATGAAGTGGTCAAAATAACATCTAACAGGATGCTGGAAAGTGACAGAAAGTAATTTTTAGTGATGAATGAAAATAAAGTTACATTCTAATCCAAGAGAATATATAAGACAAGATGTCAGAGAAAAAAGATGGTAAAATTTTGTGGTGAACACATAATGTAAAAGTTGAAGGAAACCGAAACAGTGAAAACTATATTAGTTTGCAGTTTAATCTTCTGTCAAATTAGGAAGATGGAGAATTTTTCCATCATGTCATGTACAAAAAAAAAAAAAAAAATTCATGTGGATGATGATATTCTGCATGAAGACTGACTAGCACAAAATTCTGATCTTATTACAACTGACCATTGTGGTGTGATCTGAAGAAACAGGTGCTGCAACAAAAATGTGCCATCTCCAAGTGCATAGGGATTACAGACAAGAAGAATGAGACAAAGATTCTCATTGAGAAAATCTTGACATTTTTCAGTTTAATCCTACATCAAATTGAAGTAATTATTTCAGCCAAAGCCAGCAACATTAATTACTAACTCCATAATTTGATGTTTTGCACTTTCTCTAATAATAAAGATCATGTCTTGCAAAAAAATTCCTGTTTAACTTATGTAAAGAGCTGAAAGGTGAAATTTTCCCTAGTGACCCAGTATTTTTGCATGGCCTTTTTTTTAGCATCACTATCTGTAAGATGCTCTATAATCCACCATAAAGCATTAACAAAAATGAAGTATTTTGTTTTCTGGTCTTCAAAGATCATAAAATGTACTGCAAAAAGCATACTGTTAATCACTATTGATTTTGGGGTAAAATTAACAAAAGTAATTAATTTACCAAAGTGACTCGAACATTTTGTATGCCAGTATACAAGATGAGGAAAAAGAACAGAAAATATTTAATGAAGATAATTATATTCATTAAAATTTTCTTGTTATGCTTCTTATAAAACTATGGCAAATACTAATTTTTATAAAAACTATAGAAAATTTCAAAGAACTGTTATATTGTAATAATTATGACAAAAAAGAAATTCTTTGAAACTTGTGATACTTTTTATTATTTTACTTAATTTGCATTTTGAACTGGTTGTAGAGCAGAACAGATAAAATATAAGTGACTTATATTTAAAAATATTAAGAAAACAACTTGAATCCTTTTGTCAAATTATGAAAGATATCTTCTTAGCTCAAGTTCAAGACATTGCCAATATTTGGGCAAGATTTTAATTTCATGCCTATTCTGGATGTGGGTAATCATGGCTTTTCACATTTTCCTGTTCTTTGTAGCTCTTAGTAAACTTTTTATCTCTCTTAATCTCATGCTCTGCCAACCATTTGCATGACCTCATTAGGTAGGTTATTTACTACTATCCTCTGTCTCTTCTGACTTCAACATGTCCTGTGTGTGTCTAATTTACTAAGCTCTCTTTCTTTATAATGTGCTTTGTTAATTTTAACTGTCTATTTCTGATTTTACATATAAGCATAATTTTTGTTTCCATTTTCAAGATTTAGTGCAAGATTTTCATACATTAATCTAAATGCAGAATTCCCATGGAGCTAATTTTATGCTGATTTTTAATTGAAAACAACGGACAGATTATTTCACTAGGCTTTAAATTTAAGAAAATAGTGAACATGATATCCTTGCTAAATCTTATAAGACTACAGGATGAAAGGCAAAAGTGATTATAATAAAATTTCTGTTTCTTCTGTAAGAAATAGTTTCTCTGAGAATTTCTATCACTCCTATTTCACTTTCAAACAGCAAAATACAATGGAAGGGGTTTTGTCTTTATTTAGCAAAACGTTAAACCAGAAAAACGATATTCTACACTTTCATCATGTAAACTAAAACAACAGATTGGTCATGTCATATTGTTTAATAAATCTTCAACTTTTGTTTTATATTGATAAAACTGTCAGAAAATCACCTAAAAGGATCAAATCAATGACATGTTATTTTGTTTTTGAACATTGGATATAAACTTTTGCAGAGAACTTTTTGAAAGAAAGCAAAACCTTGGAATGACTGTGAAGTTGAACAACCTAAAGCCATGGTCGGTTTTATAATAGTAGAAAAGAGAAACTTCTGTTCAGGCAATATGATCAATACAAATCAATACTGTGAATAATGGGATTTAGAGTTTAACTCTTCTGTGACTAAAAACCAATTAACTTTATCGTTAAAATGATTTTTAAGTCAAAGGGACACTATATAAACTATCTGTTTGGCTTACAGTGAAGCATTAGGCTTTTAATGCTCACAGTATACAACATGGATAAAAGTTCAAAAATATTCTTAGAGGCAATAAACAATTGTTTTTAATTTATTAATATTTCAGTCTTTATTTATATCATCATCAGAAAATAACTATATGAAGCATATTCTTATTTAAACTTCTTTTGGTTTTAAAGTTATCTAATGGACACAGCTATCAAAACAAGTTTTATTCTTTCTAAAGAAATTGAAGATCAATAATTTGAATAACTATTTCAGAATATATGCAGTTTACTGCTATATTAGTGTTGCGACCAAGTAAATAGTTAAAGAAATAAAACAAGTGTTGCAGATATATCATATATTAAACAGTAAGTACAACAGAAGAGTATTACATGACTGGTGAGTGTGTGTGTTAGTTGACCCAGCATTCAATCTATTTAACTGTTCTCACAAGGCCTTCTCTCTTACTAATCTTATAGTAGGTGGAAGAGTCCAACATAGACTCTTTAGAGGGAGGACACCACAACAATTAGAGAAAAGATGTTTTTGTGTAATATATTTATTGAATACTAACTTTAAAAAATAAATTTAAATTCTAATTTATTCAAGTATCAGATCATTGCAAAGTTTGTGCCTGATTTTCATTGTTAATATAAAATGACTGAATCTTAATACTGGTGTTTGTTTTGGGGTTGATTGATAGTATGTTCTAAATTGAAACCTTTCATTGTTTAGTTAAGAGTTGAACTTTTTGCCCCAAAATGAAAGCATAAAAGATAGAAGATGTAAAGTTACATTTTTTCCATGTTATATTTTATGAATTTTGAAAAGGAGTAAGTGTTGGAAATAAGATAAGAAAAACATTTAGAAGGTTCATTTAGATTGTCCTCCAGCTCTTTGAACAGTCAAAAATGGCAGATTTTGTCAGGATGATTTTAACCTAAATGATCAACCACACTCTGAGCAACCTTCCAACGTTGATGAAGAATTGTCATCATGGAGAAAAAGCTAATGGTTTTGACAGGAAAGATTGCAAAGAGTTTGAAAATTGATATCTCAACTGTCTTTCATTATTTGAAGAGACTTTAGTTTGCTTCCAAACTTAACATATGGGTGTTACATTCTCTGATGGAATGTAATAAAATTGATCATGTTTCTGCAATGATTTCTTTAATATTACATCATGAAAAGGAGTCCTTCTTGGACAGAATTGTCACGAGAAATGGAAAATGGATAATTTATAATAATGTTTGAGGCAAACAGAGCTGGAAACAAGCTTGCAAATGTGCACAACCCTAGACTAAAGTGAGCTTGTATCAAATGAAGGTGTTGCTGTCCATTTGGTGGAATTGCAGAGGGATAATTCACTTTGAGCATCTTCCAGTCAGCAGAATCAATAATTGCAAAGAAGTATTACAACCAAATTGCCAATCTCAATGCAGCTATTCAAGAAAAATGTCTCATTTTGGCAAATCAAAAAGGTGTCATTTTCCACCAAAACTATACAAGACAACATGTTGCAAAACAGATCTTGTAGAAGCTTAAAGAGTCAAAATGGGAAACTCTCTAGCTCCCACCATATTCTCTTGACTTGGTCCCTTTGAATTTTCATTTTTCCTGGTTTTTACAGAACAATTTAAATGACAAAAAAATTGACTCTGTAAAGTTAGTCAAATACTGCCTCACAACAAAAAATACAAAGTTTATATAAAAATGGCATCAACAATCTTGTAGAACGATGGGAAACAGTTATTAAAAACAAAGAAGACTATGTACTTGACCAATAAATGTTTTTTGGTAAGTATGTAAAATTTTGTTTTAAATTTTCTAATCGGGCATGAACTTTTGCAATGAATTAATAGCAAATACATTGTATTTATTTTTGGCACATTTATTTTCATGTCTAAAGTTTTGTTCCACATTTTAACAAAGTTCTTAATAATATAAAAAGTATCCCAGTATCTCATGGGGGTTATATTTGCCAGAGAAGAAGGAACATAAACAGGTTCTGAGTTAATATTTATGTGTACAATAATCCTACACTAAATCTGATCACATTTTGCTTTCTCTACAGTGTTTTATCCTACAGTAAATTTACAAAATTTGAATTACTTGGTGGATTTACTATAAAATTTCATGGTAACTTATTTAATTCTTTTTGTTGTGATATATTAAGCAGAAAGTAATATTTTAAAGCATTTCTGGGAATAGATTCACTTTAGAGACAGTATAAGTGGAAAGTTTCATAGTTTTGAAAAGTGAAAGTAAAGGAAATAAGTAAAATATGAATTATGAGGTTCTAGTGAAAAAGAAAATTATCACAAAACAAACAATCCAGCATCTTTTCACTCTGATAATAATTCCATGTAATATATTGTTTTCCAGCTTGTGAAGACAATAACATCAGAATAGCAGATTGAGAAACTAATTGACATCAAAGAATCTGTTTCAACAGCAAGAAAACCTTATGCTACCCATGCCATTTTTATAAAAAGGAAAACAAAATGGTTAAACATCAGCAAAAAGTAATTATTAATGGAAAATCTTCATTATAAAAGCCGGTTTCTAGCTTATATCTGCTGTAAACATATATATTTTTATGTTCCACATATTTTATGGAATACTGTCTACAAATTTGTTGGAGTCAACACAATGTTATTTGAAATAAAATGAAATTAGGCTATTGCACTATGAAGTCATTAATACTTTCCATAAAAGAGGGCGATAAAATCTGATTCTTTGATATAAAGTTCACACAATATGTTCTATTTTAACACTTAATGCATAACATTTTAAACACTAGTCTTGTTATTTAGCTCAGCTGTGCTCTTCTCCTTGAGAAGATGAATAAGAAGTAATGAAAAAAATAATCAGTCAATACTAAAGAAAACTGAATGCAATCTATACTTGAGTAAGGACAAAGAAAACATCAGTCAATAATGTTTTGTTAAAAAAAATCAAAGATGAAAAAATAACAAAATTACTTAATATCTGAACTTAAAACAACATGAAAAATATTGAAAATAGGCACTGACATGGGATGTGAAAAATGAAGACAATAGTCCACAAAATATATGAGATAAAGAAAATGCCATTGAAAATAGGTCAAACTGTTTCACTGTTAAAAGAAATAAAGATAAAGACTATTGTCTACATAATATACTTAATAATTTAAATATCTGACCATCTATCAAGAGATAATGGAGATGTGCCAAAATGGTATCAGTGAAAATGCTCCATTAAAACCAATAAAAATGAAGACAGTTTTCAAAATATATCAATTAAGGTAAATATATTACTGCCATCTTCTGACAAAGAAGACTGATGAAAAATATTTTTGCTGAAATGCCCTGTTAAAAATAACAAAGGTGAAAAGAAAAGGTTCCGGAATACCTGAAATAACTCAAATTCTTCAGACAATGAGGAAAAACTAAAATATCTTGTTAAAAGCAATAAAAATGAAGACAGCAGTTGCAAAATGTGAAATAAACTAGAGACAATGATGGATGCCTGAAGACTATACCAGCTGAAATATCTATTAAATGATGAAGATAACAATTTGAAAAATCTATGGATTCAACAGACAGTATCTCAATTTCAACTCCCACCATCCATACAGCATAAAGAAAGGGACCGTCCGCTGCTTACAACACAAAACAAAAGTCATAAGTGGTGACACAGAGACATTGGATAAAGAATTGGTCAGTATAAGCAGTACTCTACAATATAACAAGTACTCTGGGTACATAGCAGTAGCCACAATAAATAGGGATAGGCAGGTACAAGAGGAGGACAACAACACTCAGAAAACAGTCTGCCTGCCTTATGTGAAGGGTTTATCTGAGAAAATACAAAGGATCTGCGGTTCATATAACATCAGGACAATCTTCAAGAGCTGGACGACACTTTGCAGATACCTCTCCTGAGTAAGACCCTTCTCATAGAGGAGAACATGACTGTGTGTACGCCATCCCGTGCAGCTGTGGAAGAAATATAAACGGGAGACAGGCCACCCCTTTAAGGCTTCAAGAACACCAAAAAGCTGTAACACGAGGAAAAGTGGAAAATTCAGGTGTGGCTGATCACATATGGAGAGGAAAGGGAAATCATCACCCTCTGTGGGATCAGGTTGAAATCATAGACAAAGAACACCATTGGAAAATTCATAAATTTAAGGAATCAGTGCATATGCTAGGCTACAAAAATCTCCTGAGCCAACCAAGCCGAGAAATGAATACAATATGGGAACTAGTAATAAGGAGTGTCAGAGAAAAGCAATAATAACAATGAAAATTGCAATATGAGCTCTGGTAAAAACCATGAAATGATAACAGCAAAAATTGCAATGTGAGCACTGGTAAAAATGGTTGCTGAAGACATTAGGTTTATGATACCCAGAAATTCATACACAGATGTCCTCAAGGACACATTGCACATGTGGATAAAGGGATTAGTTAGATCCAGTGAGAGTGAGTTCAATACCCAGTTAAGTGGAGAACTTTCAGAGGTAAATTAACAGGAGATAACTGATAAATGACATCCATTAAACATGGCACATGGAACTAGAACAGTCTACTCCAGTGAGTGAAATAAAGGGTTCAGTTCAACATTCCAACCACCTGAAGAAGGCAAAATGTTGTGATAAATATGGCAACAAAGATGAGGATGATAGTCCGAACAATGTAAATAGTGTGCATAATACCTCATCTCAGAAATATAGACAGGAACTAAATTTCTGTTGCCTCAAATTTCATCTTTTTTTTTTTTACAATTATTCTCACCTTGTAAAAGGCTCAAGAGCCACTCAAGGTAGAAGATTACAGAGTAAGAGACACAGTTTATGGGGATATATGGAGATATTAATGGCTAACCATAGACTTGGACAGGTTAATATTGTAGCAATTGGGGAAGCAACGTCTTGGGAGTTGGTTCCGCAATAGGAGGGAGCTGCTTGAGTGAAGCATACATCTCACCAATGGAATATGAAGGTGGTTTTTGATCCATTGAATTTGAGCAGCCAATTTTTCTCCTACTGAGCTGAGCTCAGTCAGAGGAAAGATTAGCTGTCAAGCTCTGGTCATTGAAGGTTTTAGAGGTGCGCCCATATACCACTGTGCCAACAACATAGATATTCACAAACACTATACATTTTGGTAGATCATTCATGTAAAGTAGAGAGAGGGTTGGATTGAGAAGCAAACCTTTGGAGAACACCTGAATTTATTAACTGGCCTGTCAGTAGATTGTCCAGCATTCACTGCTATAAAGAAGAACAGACTGTCACTCTTTCTTTTTTGTTTCTCATTAAATTTTCCATTTTTGGGGGACTTTATAAACTATTTACTTATTTCTCAGCTTTAGCTCAGACTTAAAAAACAAACTTATTTTTGTTACAAGTTAAATCTGACAAAGATTAACATTAATTAAATTTTCTACTTGTGCTTTTTTTTTTTTTTTAACAGAATTCATCATTTCTTAATATTGTTTGTCAAACAATAAGTTTTTTCCTTGTCATACAACTTTTGAAACATGAAAGAATTTGATAAAGAGACTGGAATTTGAAAAGCAATGGAGGCCTTTTCACAAGATAATAATAATAACCAAGTCATACAGCTAGTCATTGAAATAATATTAACAAGTATGAAAAGCATGTGTACTAATGTATTTTCTAATAAATAAATACAAGCATAAGATCCAATATCATGAAATGCATACAAATTGCAAAACCAAATAAATTATTGACATTAGTTAATAATATTAATGGTATCAGAGAAAGACACCCATTAAGTTATGATATTACAAGCTCAGTAAATAGTATTTCTCCTGTGGCTTGATTTCTCTGGTAGAAAGTTATAAGGAAATCTGAAGATCTCACAGAATCTTCTTATAGTCTGAAAACAGGAAAACATTGACAGTGACTAATTGAAAAAATAGAGAATTTAATTATCCAGAGCAAAGTTATTACCAGTTAGAAGGAGGAAGTAATGCTTATATAATGGCTGGCTATTCTTGTTTTCTGAGCACATCCCTCTGCTGGGGCGACTATCCAATCCCTGTCACAGACACCTGCTCATCCACATTTGCTGTTTATACTGCAACTATGCTGAGTGGACCTTAGTTACAGATTCTGGGAGGGAATGTATAATCTCACATGAACAGCAATTTGAACAACACCAGTAAGCTTAAAAATTCATTCACAATGATTTGTGACCATGCTAGCACAACCATGTTATTAGTCTTGGGACACAATCATAATGTGTGGCAACTTTCAAAACCTAACTACAGGTTGACCCAAGCCTTGTGAGTAAAATTGGGAGGATGGAACTGTTTAGAAGCCATTGATAGTTGTGCTATATATATAGTACAGGTAATTGATCCATTGGTATATAATCTGAGTGGATCCTAGTAATATTAATTATTAAAACTGATCCATAAAGAGCTTGATGTTTTTATTTTAACAGAGCATATGTATTTTTCATAAAACAATGCTCCAATACAGACACTTAGAGGGTGATGATAATCATGTACAGAATGGCTTGAAATAGACTATCTCTATGTTGAGGTAATTTTTTTTTGCTGTTATATATATATATATATATATATATATATATATATGTATGTATGTATATTAATAAAAAGAAAGAACAGTAAGATATATAATCCAGTGTTCTTATAGATATTTTTATTTTTACAAAATAGTGCTCAATGTAAATTTACAGAGCATTAATATATGTGTATATATATATATATATATATATATATATATATATATACACATAGTTATTGAAGAAGGATTTATATTTGGTTTGGTTTGGTTTTTGGCATATCAACCTCAATGGGTTATTTAATGCTGACAAGATTTTTGCAATAGACTCATATGAACAGGATATATATTCTTTGTAAGGAAACAGTTTGTAGATCTGGTTCCATTGATACTTTTGTAAAGACGGCTATTGTCAAGAGTTTTCTTTCATTGATGTATTCTTTTCAGATACATGGTTTGTAGAGAAATTAAGTTTGACATTCTTATTTGGTTGATACTTTTTGATAGAGTTCTACTGCTTTGAGAAATGATATATTATCCACTTTTACTTTCCCAAACAACACGTACACATTGTTTATATTATAATATTTTTGTCTTGAGAGAGAGAAAAGATCTGAGCACTCAGTTAATATATATTTAATAGTATATGCTTGGCATGCTGGTTGATCTTTGTGTAGTAAGTAAGAGTTGGTTATTTTCTGGGAGCTGACTTTAATTCTCCTAGTTTAGGCTGAATTGCAAAGAGTTTATTGTGTGGGTTATCATCCCAGTACTGTTGCCATTCCTTTTGAACGTATTTATTAATAACCTCCTTAAAATGTGTGTATGGGATTTTGGTCCTTGTATCCACATCTAAAGCCAACTTGGCTGCTAGGTCTGCTTCATTATTAACTTTAACTCCAACGTGGCTAAGAATCTAGCATAGTTTGATGTCTTTATGCATGTTAATACTGATCATTTTGCATAATATTTTCATGATAAGTGGGTTGTTGGATTTTTTCTTCAAAGCCAATAGGACAGATTGTGAGTCCGAAAAAATTAGAAAATGTTTTTGTTTGCTCTCTGAGATAATGTTGAGAGCTAGCTTGATTGTATAATACACTGCAGTGAAAATAGAGTTTCCCTTTGGGAGGCACCTTTTTTTTAGCTCACTGCTGCACATCCTATCTTATCCTCACATTTTGACCCATCTGTATAGATGGATGAATGTTTAGGGAAGTTTGTCAATATGTTCTGAAACTTATCCTGGAATGTGAGAGGGTACATTTTTTGTTTGGGTAGATAATCTTATTCTAGCAGAACTTTGGGTTGCTTCATAGTCCATGGTGGAATACTGGCTGCCATTGTTTCTTGAATATTTGAGAATGTGGTGCCTAACTCTTCAGCAATGGATTTCAACCTGAGTCTGTCGGGTTGTGTAGAATTATCTTATTTTGGAAAATAATTTGGTTTGAAGATACTGCAGTAGGCTAGGTTAGTTAGGCATGATTTTATCTTTACGTACTACTGTAGTGCCAGTTTAGTGTACCATAAATGTGGAGGTGTTTCATTAGTATGTTCATGTTGTGGTTCAGCCTGCACCCTTTCCTTGAAATATGAAATTTGAACCAGTCATTTGCAGATCCAGTGTATGAGCTTCTTTATATTTATAGGGCTGACGAGCATTATTTGTAGTCTTATTTTTCATTATTTTTGCATAGGAAGAGGCTTTCATGTAACCTTTTAGGACTTGCCATGATTCTGAAAATGAGATGTTTCTTTTATATTTTACTTTGACAATTTCCCTTTCCTTTTTCCGGAAATTGCATGTTCTTGAGTATGCTGGATGGCTTTCCTGGCAATTAGCACATCTCATTTCATTGTGACATTCTTCTTCTGAATGGTCTGAATCCCTTTGGCCACATTTTTCACATGTTTGGTGATGCCTGCAGCTATCCCTACAAGGTCCAAATTTTTGGCACCTAAAGCATTTTAGCAAAGCAGGGATATATAGTTCCATTATATCCTTTTGTTATTTTGTTGTGGGGGGGATTGTAGGTGTGCTAAAAGTAAGGATATATGTGTCAGTTATAATTGTTTCCTCTTTTTTTTTAATTGAGATTCTATGATAATTGCTGATTGTTTGGCTTCCTAAGGCAGATTTAATTTCCTCAGGTGTGGCCAGAGAAAACATGAGTGAAGATTTTAATTTTGATATTATGAAAGGTCTTCAACTTTATTATATTTTCTCTGTGTTTCCTCTGTTTCACCTCAACCAACAAATTGCCATTTCTCAACTTTCTAACTATTTTGGGATTAATCCTACTTGATAGTACCTTTTCAATCAAGAAAGGGGAAATTTTTTCCAGCGGAGTTTCTTCTAGGGACGTGGGCACAAAAAATCTTGAAAATTCCATATTAATTTATTTTTCTGAATCAGAATCTGAAATACATCTTTTGGGCTTTTTATTATGATTATTCATAATTTTTGCGTATTAAGATTCTTTGTCTGTGCTTCCAACCAACCTTGAGGCCAGACATTGGGACATGTCAAGGAGAAAACCGAGTTGCCTTGACAGGCCAGGGCTACAAAAGCCAGTATACTCATATTCAAGAGAGACTCTGAACACCCGTTAAACTATTTGTTGCACTTCCCAAATAAGTATACATACTGGCATGTTCACAGCCATGTCTAATCCAGATTTTTTCAAAGTGCCCTACCCTCAGTCATCACCTTCTAATATCTATAAATTGAATAGAGATGGTATTTTATCCTGATATATATATCTGTGGTATTGTATTTAGTTCTAAAGTACTCCATAAATTGATATAGTTATAGATACTAAGGCTTGTCAAGACTAGCTTATTGATTGGATTGGGCCCCTCTCCTGCAGCCCACCCAGACCAAGTAAGGGCTAAAGTGGTTTGTTGGGAATTAGAAGTAATTAACCCTGAATCCTGAAGCCCTCAACCACTATGATACTGTCCCTAGTCCTTACAGGTTGCCACCCATGGCAAACAGGTGGTCTCATTGCAGGGGGGGGGTCTTACAACTCTGTAGAGGTGGAGTCAGTATATTCTGAAGCCCCAGCTGACAGGGTGGGGATTTGGAACTGTTAAAAAAGAGCTTCACTGAGATAAATAAGTTAAATCATATATGACAACCTTGAAGATGTAATTATAGTTGTGCAGAATTATAATAACTGTCACTTCTTCTGTGCTTCTATGTTCTATGTCCTTTCAGGACATTAATGATCATGACTTTACACAACTTCCTGTTGTTTGTACCTAATGAATTTTGTATTTTTGAAGTCTCTACTAAATCATGTTCTGCTATGTCTGCTTGGTATATTATATATTGTTTTACTCTGTCCTTCATGCCTTCAATCCTGTCTCGTGAAATTTTCTAAGTCCTCTTTCATCATTATATGCCCTAGTAATTTCAGTTATTTCTTTTGGCTTTTAAATATGTGTCCTTTTTGTTTCCATTTTCTCTAAAAAATTGTTGGTGCTCACATATTCAATTCATGGTATTCTCAGCATCCTTTTGTAGAACCACATTTATGTTGCTTCAAGTCTTGTCATTATCTTTGAAGAGATTGTCCAGCATTCACTGCCATGTAGGAGGACTGATATCACATAGCAGTTTACTATTCATTCCTTTGTTTCTAATGAAATTTTATTCAAACTATACTACTAAATACTACTATATACTTTCTAAAAAATTTGAATTATTGTCCATTACAAGCTTATATTGCTCTTTGCATTTGAACTTAAAAATTAAATCAATGTAAATCTTTGGCTGATGAAGAGAATAAAAATACTGAGACATTCAATAAAAATATATGTTATGCTGTTTTTGTCTACATTTTCATTGTGCTGATAATATATGTGTACATTGTTAAAAATTTACTATATTTATGGGAGACATATACTTAATATTGGAGATAGACCAGGTATAGATATATAGAGTGTGGATATAGAAACCAACACTGCAGTGCAATGTTGATATCAATATATCTATATAACTATCCTTTATCTATCTATCTATCTATCTGGTTGAATACACAGAAAAGTTTTTTGTTATAGTTTATTTAACATTTCTATAGAAATTGCCCAACATCGTCAGAGATTTTGAGGTTCATAGGCTGTTAAAAGTTGTGGGGTTTATGGTGAAACACCAATTCTTGTATGATCACCAAAGTTAAGCAATATCAATCCTTATTAGTACCTAGGTGGGTGACTGCTTAGGAATACTAGGTGCTGTAAGCTTGGATGTGTGGGTGGTATAATAGATAATGGTGTGCAACTGGAAATTGTAAAGGTGAGTTCCCATTCCAGTAAGTTTCATTAATTTCAATTACACACAATGCACATGAGAAACCACCTCTTCTTCCCTCAGCCATTAAAAGTTTTTTCTTGATAGGGTTGTATTTATGCATATGCATTCTGCTTGCTTTGTTACTTTTTATCTTCATGTGTTGGTATGTGTAATTGTTTTTTTTTTAAGTATCACATTTTTCTGTACCAGTTTGTGGTGTTGTGCCAATGTTTTTTTTTTGTGTGTGTATGCGTAAATAAGTTAGCAAATCCACAAACTAATGAAAATAGCATTTACGTCATTTTTTAATTAATTTGTTTAATATTTATTTTAAGAAGCAAAATATTTATTTTTCAGAATAATCTTATTCCTTGCTAATGCATTAATTAAGCAGCAAAAATTGGTCACATTACAATCAAAAGTCAGCTGACAACAATTTGTCAGACTCTGGGCTCATTGATTCACATGCACACACATACACACACACTCATTATATATATATATATATGTATCAGAGCAGACACTGAGTGGTAACATTTTGTTTCATGCTTCAATGCAATCTTCATCTCATGTTTGAATATTACGTTCAAGCATGAAACAGACCTATGCCACCTGATGTTGACCTCTGTGTGCCCTTTTATATTTACATATTTGCTATCCTTGCTATTGAGCACTTTTACCCATAAATATGAAGAGAGTATTGAACAATTACCAAAAATGTTATCTATGAAACTCTAGAGTTGAGGTGCAGATGAAGCTGAATATAACATCAATCAGCTAAGTGACAAATTACATTAATTTGTATTAATCATATATATATATATATATATTATATGTGTGTGTGTGTGTGTGTGTAAGGTCATAGCTTTTTCCTTTAAAATTGCGTTTGTTATATAAGAATTTAGATGTCAATATGTCTATGTTCCAGTTTGAAATCACATGAAAAAATAATTCACCCACCTCCACCCTATAAGCTTACTTTTCCTCCACCCCAACATTTTATCTTTCAGAAAAGAAGTAACAGTTTGCTTCTGAAATTTTCTTACAAATCATTTAATCACCAGTTACTTACCTCATATGAAGAAGAAAAATGAAAGTATTGAAACATGAGTGCTTTTGTGTCACTATTTCAACATTTTTATTATAATCTCTCATAATAAAAGTTATATATATATGTATGTATGTATGTATGTATGTATGTATGTAAGAAAGGTGGAGTATTCAAAATGAAGCAAAAGTTTGAAAAGTTGTTATCCAAAAGCATAAAAAAATTGTGAAGAGCAATGATCACCCACATTCTGAACAGACATGGCATATCACAGAAGAAAAAAGAGGAGAATAAATCCTGACTTAATCTTTTGGTAGAGGTGAATTTATGCTCCTTCTCATTATTTTTCATATGGATGTCATGCATCAGAAATCTGTATACAAATGTTTTCTCAGATAAATGTTTAAATTATGGTTTCAAATGAATGGCACCTTACCTAATATCCAAATGTTGTAGGAACTTACGGCTTGAACCTGCCTCTTCAATTCAAATAAATTAATCATATAAATTTGAAAGAAGATGCTCCTTCATCAGACCCTATAAACTGGGAGTCCACAAACACAAATGAAAATAAAGACATCACTTAAAATTCTTTGAATCACAGCAAGGAAACAATGGAGCTAGAAGAGAAAATAATGATATAATCAAGCTGTTAACTTTACAGACTACGAAAAGCAAAAGGTTTAGATGGAATCTAATATCAGTATTAGAAAGATCTATAACTGTTAGTTAACTTGAGAAGTCTAATTTCCTGTAAAACTGTTTTCATAAAAAGATTTGATCAATGATTAAAAACGGATTTAAGCAAATGCATCCTCTCAATCTTACAGAAGACTTTCCTTCATCAGTACTACAGAATCACAAAGAAATGTACCAAATAACAAAAAAAAAAAAAAAAAATACACTTTCCCTGAAAACTTTCAACAGTAACAACTAAAATGAATAAAAATGTGGCAAGCAGAGAAAATAATGCCATTATTAGTATGATGGTATCTGCCACACAAAGTTTACTGACTCTTTTGTGTTAGGAAGAATAACATGTTTTAGCCTTCCAGTAGCACACCGATACTAATATTAGCATTAGTGTAGCCATTGATACACTAACACTGAATACGAATATAGAAAGATGAAATATGCAAGCATAACAAACAAAACATTTAATAAGCCAAACAACTTACGTACATATATTCAAAAGATTTACATATGTCCCAAAACAAATGATTGTCCATATTGTTCCAAAGGAACGAGGAGGTTTACAGAATGAGAACAAAGAAATAACATACCAACTTTATGGCCTTTGATCATCAGCAGATAAGTGAATAGAAAGTACCTTTTTCTTTCGCTAGGCCATGCACATGTTGACCAGTTGCCATGTGTGTGGACACCCTGGTGGTCAGGAAGGTAAAGAGGCTGTTCCTCCAAGAACAGAAGCAAAGACAAAAAGGTAGGAAGAGTTCTACTCTCTAGAAGGGGCCAAAACTCCCATGAGCTCAACCCAAGGGAAAACAACTGTGGTCTCCCTACACCATAATCAAGGCACTGACTAACTAATTTAAACAAAATGTTAGGATGGAAATTTTGATTAATACTAGAAGGTGTCATAACAGTTTGTGGACTTGGGAAGTCTGTTGTCTTCAAAAACTGTTTTAACAGAAAATTTCAACTTACAATAATGCTAAATGTTATGCCAATGAATGTCATATGTTTCCTTGGAAGGAAACGGTTAATTTCACCATTACGATTATAAAATTCAAGCAACAGACACATCAAGTGTTCAGTCAATGATTACCAAATATTTCCAGTATGGAATTAACTAATTTTACCATTGCCACCTGAATATAAATTTTGAACATCAGTTCCCAGACATTCAGTCACTAGACCAACACTAAATTTTTATAAATGTTGAAAAGCTCCCAACCTAATTTACTTCTCAAAACCTGACCAAACATTAGATTTCTTAATCCTTTGATCAGGATAAGAACTTTTCAGTATTCCCCCATATATAGTCAGCAGTTTCAGAATTGAGAAAACTGTGAAAATGATGAAAAGGATAGATCTTCAGAAGGCAGGAAATGAAAGGACTGTGTATGTGATTCCATACAACTGATCAGACTGTCAAATCTGTCATATCCACACGCCTCCATTTCAGTCAATGAAAGAAGAAGACAAAATCAATGCCATGCTCTGAAGAAATTTTACAGACAAGAAGTTGGAAATTTCAATGCCCGAACTGGTGCTAATTACAAATCTTGGTCAGTTTGGATATGGAACCAAAAATACTCACACGTTAAGCTGAGCCATTTCCAAGCATTCTCATAATGAATACCTTTTCTTTTTTGTTCCAATTTGAGTAACAAGACAATCTTGCAGGCATTCCATCTCTAACCAAAAGCATACAATATGGGAGATCTGATCATAAGACTTCATAAATTAATCATCTCAGTAGAAACAGCGTTTCAGCTGGAAGCAAATAGAAACCATCTACAAGTGAAACAAACCACATTGATATTGATATGAAAGAAGAAAGACTGTCTTGATCAGATAAATTATAATATAGTCATAGCTTGTATAAGACAACTTGAATAATTGAATTCTTCTGATCAAAGGTTGATAACATACAAGTTGAACAAATGAAGACATACATAAGACATAATAAACATTAGATTTCCTTAATTCCTGATGACTGAAAATTTAATTTTTTTAAACATATTTTGATAGTAAAATTATTTACAATACTTTTCAATAGTAAAACCATTAGCAATATATTTACATCATACTTATAGCAACTTTATTTCATCAGTGATACCTGACTACTAAAATTCATTTCTTTCTGCTTTTTAATGAATCTTTAGAGCAAAATCATTGGCAATGTATTTACATTATAAATTTAATAGCCCTATTCAGTCAGTAACACTTGTCTTAAATTCTGATCAGCATCAAACGATTTTCTCCTGGTTTTCAATGTCTATTATGTATGGTTTATGTGTTTTTTACAGGTGGTTGTATTTAGATAATGTCCTTAGTCCCAATATATACCAATTTTTGGCTTATTAAAAATGAATGCAAAGATAATTATTACAAAGATATATTTTGCATATACTGATAAAATTTTATATCTCTTAAAATATACAATATTTAAAGAGTTCATAAGTTCATATCAGAAAGTTTTCATGTTGAATGTCTAAGTTCTTTAAAGAGAGAGAGAGAGTTCCTTGTAAATGATTATATATGTATTGTATTCCATTTGATAGTAATCCTTTTTTTGAATCTGTGGGATTTAAGTGTCCTGGTAACGTAAAGCATAGAAGAACAGACAAAATGATTTAACTTTCTGGTTCTTTTGCTTGGTTGCCTCTGTGTTTATACACTTTTCTGAGACAAAGGAACTAATTTCGGAATTGTCTCTTGCTTCCTGATTCGTTCACAGGTGTGATTCATTTGACAATCCCTTTTAGTATTCACCTACATTTAGGAATGATGACCTTTTTTCTCTTATTTTTTCTTTTTATTTCATATCTTTTTGTTTTTCTTTATGGCAAACCAAAATGGTTCTGTAGTTTTCTCCATTTTTTTTTTGAAATTTTTATTTTTCTCTCACTACAAACATTCAGATTTAGATCCAATAATTGCTAAAAGAAAACTTAGATTAAAAATTACATCACCTAATATTGCCATGACAATCAGCCTTCAAAATCTTGGGTTCTTACATGGACTTGAACACTGGTCAATCAATTATGTGCCATGCAGGATACACACTTAGGTGATCATATATATTTTGATACACCGTGTTTTTTGAAATATGTGAATTGTCATACATTTTGGCAAAATTATTATAGTTAAAATTTTTATGTATACATCTCAATGTTTTTGATGTTCAGTAAGGCAGTCCTTTTTGTAATTGAAATGAATATACAGATCAGCATTATAAGTTGATAAAAGCAAACCATTTCCATCACTCAGTTTAAGTGTATTAATACTTACATAGAAAGCTACATGGTATTGTCAAATTTTTGAACTTCAAACTAAAGTCAAGGAATAAATCATTGAACTGCAACATATGATAGATTGGATGTGTCAATGAAAGAACACAAAAAAATTACAAATAAAATGATAAATTGCATTTTGAGAAAAGTAGTGCCTGCAAACATCCAATCCTTTCCAATGTAGAAGAGAAAGTTAAGTGATTAAGATGACCACTTCACTGTTACTACTGCAAACAGCAGTAGCAGCAACACCAATAAAGCGCCTGGAGACAATCAATATGCAGTAATTTCAACAGATGGATCTCAAAGACTGATACAGTTGTCAGTATAAAGTGTGAAATGTTACGGTTAGATACTAAAGTTTGGCTCCACTGAGTCTGAATGGATAAGGGAAACAACTGACTTTTCACCTTATATAGAAAAAACATGGAGAATTAAAGAAAGAATTTAAGGCTACTGAAAAACAAGTAACACAGAAAATTAAAAAGTTTATATATAAATATATATTTGTGTGTATGTGTGGAGGCTGAACTTGTATTATGTATGTGTGTGTGTGTGTGTGTATGTGTGTCAGTGTTTCTGTCTGAATTTCTGGGATGAGGAGTTATTATTATTTACTTTATTTACATTCAAACTATTGTCATCATCTTTGTTGTTATCACAATGTTCCAGCCAAGACTGATGAAGACTGAAGAGCACAATGGCTGAAATGTTGTGATAACAACAACAAAAATGACAAGAATAGGTTGAATATAAATAGTGTAAATACAGTGTTTGTGTGTTCAGTACTGCATACGTAGGTATCTCTTTCTGTGTCTTTTTCCTGAAATTTATATATGTGCATGTGTGTGTGCATTCAGCATTAGGCTATGTATGGTGATTTTCTAAGCATTGCTTAGATGTGGCACAAACTCAAAAGTATGAGACACCCAGTGAGAATCAAACTCACTATTCAGATCTAGTAAGACAAGCTTGCTAACCATTACACCATATTAACATGCCCAAATTACTGGCTTGTGGATATGTGTGCATATAATAAATAGATATTAAATATATGGATACACACACACTGATTGCCTGTTTTTTAGTGAAATATATTTGGTGTTATATATATATATATATATAAAAAATCATGTATTATTAAATATGACAGACAATGAATGTCTATTATGTCTGATCATCAGCGGTTCGAATGTTTGCTTTAATTTCTGGTGAAAATAAAGACAAAAATTGTCCAACATTTGGATATTTTTTATTAAGTTGGTCGTAAGCTTTCAGCTCACATGAGCCATCTTCAGAGTGGTTATACAGACATGAAACAAAGATATCCACCATCAAAGATGATATTTTGTCATTTTTGTTTTGTAATAGAAAATTGCTATGCAACGTTAATGCAATCTTCCCTGCCAAAATAACAAAATATCATCTTTGATATATATATATATATATATATATGTGTGTGTGTGTATGTATGTATATGTATGTACTGGCTGCAAAAGCATAATTGTCCATCCCGCAAAATGTTTAATATCTAAAAATTATTAAACTAATTAAGTTTTTTTTTCCAGGTTTTCAGATAAGTTGTTTAGCCATCTGGACACCAATTGTTGTAAGAATCACTGAAAACCCTTTGAGTTATACAGCTAGAAAGAGAACAGATTAAAACTGTTCTGTCAGCTCCAGTGTCTTCTCAAATGAGCAATATATATATATCATGGGTGGGTGTCCCTGCATTCACCTCTGGTGGGCAACCTTGATGCCACATTATGTTGCAGGCTGTGCCAGTTTCTTTCTCCCCGCATCATGGTCAATGACTGTCTGCTACTTCTACTTCAGGCCTTCTCATTTTCACTTTCTAAATCTCCAACATGACAAATAACGATCCAAAAAGCAAACATAAACCAGCTCTTAAAAAATCACCTAAACCCTTCAACATTTCCTTTCCTAACGCCCATGGCACCCAAACCAACTTCTGTAGTGTGGAATCATTCTTCATTGAGAAGTCTCCCGATATACTGGCTCTCTGTGAGACCAACCTCAACTCGTTTATCCCTTCCTTTGACCTCTCAATTCCCTGTTACCAACCTCTTCTTAGAAAAGACTCTCAAACCCACATGCATGGCCTTGGAATATACATCAAAGACCATCTCCCACTGGCTAGAGAGTTCTCTTTTGAATCTCCAGACCATTCATACTTGTGTCTCCACCTATCTCTCCTAAATGCTGTAAGCTATCTCTTCTTTCTTTATCACCTTCCATCCCCCCAAAACTGTGGTGTACTCGAAAGCATTTCTGACAATATAGACAAGGCTATCTCTCTCCATCCGTTTGCTCATATATTCGTTTTCGGGGAATTTAATGCCCACCATACCAAGTGGCTTAAAAACTATAACTGACCTTGCTGGCATACAAACCCTTAACTTTTCTATTTCTCAATCCTTCGAATAGTCGACTTTCTCACATGCTTCCCCAACAACCTGGGTGGTAAGGCTTCCCTTCTCAATCTCTATTTCACCACCATCCCTGAGTCCTGTCACACCTCGTAGCTCTGCCCTCTTGGCAACTCTGATCATGCTGTAGTGTCTATCAGCATCTCCTTCAACTCCACTCCCAGAAAAGAAGCTCCTACCAACAGAACATCTTTCTGTTATCAACGAGCAGACTGGGACTCATTTCCTTCACGATGTCCCCTGGGATGTGATCTTTAAGCTCCCTGTCTAAGAATGTGCTTCCGAGGTCTCCTCCTGGGTAAAAGCTTTCATCCCTGCTAGGAAATATATGGTTAAATTGCACTCTTCCCCTTGGTTCTCTGCTGCTTGCTCAGTTGCCATTGCCAATAGGAATCACTTATTCCACCGATATCATAGTGACATGTCAGATCGCAACAGACATCTCTTTGTCTCAGCCTGTAATGAGTGCAAGCGTGTCCTCAATGAAGCAAAGTCATTATTTGCTGATAGAATGAAACAGTGTATTGCATCTCACAAATTCTACTCCAAGGATTACTGGAATCTCTGCAAGAGTGTAATTAACAACAGCAAACCTTCAATACCTCCTTCGTTCAACCAATTTGTGGTCCTGATCCCCTAAGCTGCTTGGAAATTCAGTGCTCAACTCATCCAGTGTACCCACTCCTGATCTCCTGCCTAGAACTGAGGTTCTATTGAGCAAGTTGCATATAACCCCCATCGTTGGTATTGGACATCATTAGACTCACATAAAGCTAGTGTTGGTGATGGGATACCAGCCATTGTCATGAAGAAATGTGCTCCTGAACTGGCTCCTACCTTCTTCAAATTATATAACTACTGCCTCAATGAATCTTGCTTCCCAGCCTGTTGGAAGTCCTCATTTATTGTACCTGTCTTTAAGAACTCTGGAGACTCTTCTGACCCATATAACTAATGTCCCATCAATCTCCTACCACTCTTCGGCAAAGTCTTCGAGGCTTTAATCAACACTGAAGCGGTTAATCACCTTATATCCCATGATCTGCACTCTGATAAGCAATATGGTTTTTGCTTTGCGTGTTTTACAGTTGATGTGCTCATGGCCATAATTGAAATTGTTTACTAAGCACTCTACAATAACAAAGAAGCTTGTGCCATGGCTCTATATATCTCTAAAGTGTTTGATAGGGTCTGGCATGCCAGCCTCTTTCGTAAGATTAAGGTATACAGGATTTCAGGTTGATTATTTGACTTAATACAATCATTCCTCTCAAACCATGTAATGAAGTTTGTCTTTAATGGATTCTCCTCCAGTTCCTTTCAAATGAACACAGGTGTTCCCCAAGGCTCTATCCTAAGCCCTACTCTGTTCCTTATCTTCATTAACGATCTCCCCAATGTCATGAGTTCCCAAGTAGGCATCTATGCTGATGACACTACTATTTACTCCTGCCTCAATAGCAAATCTGGTGTTGCTGACAAAACCTGGCCATTAGTCTCAAAAAGTACCTCCAATCAGTTGTAGACTGGGACAGGAATTGACTGGTTAACTTTAATGCCTCAAAAACAAAACTGTTCTCTATTAATCACCACAGGGAAGCATCCCTGCCACCCATTAGAATGTCTGATGCTCATCTCCACAAGAGCACCTCTTTATGACTGCTTGGTCTCACACTGTCCGCTGACCTGAGATGGAACAATTACATTGAATCAATAGCTTCATCCACTGCAAGGAAAGTTGGTTCCCTGTGTTGTGCCAAAAAGTTTTTCTCGCCCGAGTCCATCCTTTAAATCTACAAATCAACCATTCGTACTTGCATGGAATACTACTGTCATATATGGTCTGGTGTCCCCACTGTTCACCTTATGGTCCTTGACGAGATCCAGAGACTGATATGCAATGTGGTTGGTCCTGATCTGGCATCTTGTCTTCAGTCGCTCTCTCACAGACATGCCATCACCTCCCTCTGTCTTTTCTACAAATACTTTCATGATAACTGCTCCAATGAGCTACTATCTCTAATTCGTAGACTGCATGAATTTAAGCATGCTACTAAGCTGGCATCACAGTCTCACACTTTTGCTGTCAAAACAGTTAAATTTGCTCGTCTCTTCTACTCCAATATCTTCATGTCTCACACCTCCCATCTGTCGAATTCCTTTCCTATTACTTGTTTTCGTAGTAGCTAAAATCTCTAACTATTCAAATGTAATGTCAATTGACATATCTAGGTGCCCTGAAATATCCCCTGCCCTTCTCTTCATCCTTTCTTCCATCACACCTTTTTACTCTCACTCACACTCTGTAACTCCTGCATACTAGTGGCATCCTGCCTTGCTTGGGGTCAAATGCTTAAAATACACACACACACACACATATATATATATATATATATATATATATATATATATATATATATATTTTTTTTTTAAATAAATAATTATATATATATATATATATATATATATATATATATATATATCTTGGTAGCCTTAGAAAATTGATTAAGAAAAATAAGAAAATTTTCTTTCAAATAATTTTTATTTTCCCAAGTACTTTCAATCTCATATGAGACCATCTTCAGGGGGTTAACATGAGATGTCTAAATTATTTAAGGAATATATGATGCCTAAATATACACACACACACACACACATACATACATATATAATAAAATGGATTAAGTCTGACAATTATTTAATACATTTTCTGTTTATATATATATATATATATATATATTGGATGAATCATATATATATATATATATATAAATATATATATATTTGTATATGTATATATGTACAAGCTTTTGTTTTATTCAGAATAAAAGCTTGGCACTTTTTAAGTCAATTTCAAATAGATATTTACTCACAGATTTATTCAACTGCATATATGCCGTTTTCTTCCATTACCTTACTTCATCTTTGATGCAGTTTCCTGAGTCTACCCTCCCCAAAAATATTATCTTTCTAAGCAAACAGGTGATCTAACTGTTTTTTATAGGTTTCCAGAGGACTGCAATTCTTCCCATTAATTTAATTATATAAGAATCAAAATAAGTGGTAATCTAAAGGTGTAAGGTGAGCATGTAGGGTATGCCAGTTAAGTTGTACAAATTTCTGACAGGTTTGCCAAGAAACCACAAGGTTTGGTGTTATTCTGATGGAAGACAGCAACCTTTTATTTGGTCAATTCCAGATGTTTTTCATTTATTGCCGCATGTCATCCATCTAGTTAGGAATAGGATTTGTCTTAATTCAATGTCTGATTTATCAGAAGAAGCTTCTAATACTTAATGTTCTTCTAAAACCCACCAGATAAACAACATTACTTTCTTTAATTACAGACTGTCTTTTTATTTTCCTAACATAGTTTATATAATTCATTTTTTCATTACATATGATTGTTCCTTTCAAAAATGGATTATTTTTGTTGCATTTGAGCAGTGAACTGCAAATGGGAATGCTATCCAATAAATTAACATTTTAGATATTCATGTACCCAAATGCTTTACTATACTCATATGAAATATGTAGAGTATCTCTGTGATATTCCATGTTATGTAATCATCATACGTAACATGGAATATCATGTTATGATATTCCATGTTACGTAACCTGTATTTTGAATCAGTGTTTTGAAATTAGTCATCATAAATGACTGCAGACCTACCAGAAAGTTCTTGATCTTCCAGATAAAAAAAAATCCATTTTTGAACCTAGCAAACAAATTACAAAACTAATGCAGCTATGGCACCATCTCTATAAAAGTCACACATTTTTGACTTTTGGCTGTTCATTTTTTTTCCTTTCCAGAAGTATCACAGGCAGGAGTTTACTGACTGTCCTTCAATCATTACATGGCAACTATTGACTTTGTTACATAACCCCTTAGAAGGGCTTTGCAAACAATGAACTTTCAGCAGGATGGTGAATCCACCTGCATATTAATTATGTTAGAGAGTTTCTGAATAGAAAATTAACAAAATAATAGCTGAGGAGAGTAGGACTACTGATTTAGACAGCAGGGTCTCCTGATGTTACAAATTCAAGGATTTTTGCTTTGTTTCAGGCTATATTATAAATGCCATTTACAATAGATAACTTAAACACTTTAGAGAATTTCATTAAAGAAGAGGCTAGGTCAATTACACATGAAATGTATAAAATGCTATTTAAAGTTTGCATGAAAAATTGAAAATTTGTTTTAACACAGTTGACTCACCTGTTGAGAAATATTTTTAGTTATTGTTTTATTTCTTAAAATATTTTCCTTTATATCTCATTTTGCTTTTCTTGTATTTTGGGTAGTTGCCTTATTTACACTTAAAGTAAAGTTTCTTCTGTGGAGTAATTTCTCCAGAATTTTTCTCCTTCTTCTAAGACAGACTCTCCTGACATATTTTTGTTTCATTTCACAAGTAGAAGGAATGTGGCTCAAGAGTGACCTATTCTTGATCTAGTGCCTCTCAAAAATAATCCAACCATGTTGCAAGCTGAATTAGAAGAATGGTCAAGAAGTAGGGAATGTCTCTGTGCATCGAGGGTTAAAAGTTACATTTCAAGCTGTTAGCAAAAATTGCTGCTTCTGATGAAATCATACATGGAAGCAGGACTGAAAATTGCTGAAGAGTAATTATGTAAACAAAATACATATTTTATGTGCCATGTTCCTTCAGGACACTGGTGATCATGGCTCTCCACAATTTCCTCTCCTTTGTAGCTCTTAATAAATTTTGTCTTTTTGCTATCTCACCTAAAACATATTTTACCAACCAAATAAACAAGATACATACTGGATTAATATTCTTTGGTCTGATGAGAAAAAATTATTTGACCTGAGTTCACAGTGTCAAGTTAGGAGGAAGAACAAAGAATTCAAACCAAAGAACACTGTCTCAACTTTAAAGTATCAAGGCACCAATGTAATGGTCTTGGGTTGTTTTTCATCAAAGAAAACTTCACATAATCAAAGGAAGTGTGAATGAAGCTATGGACTGAGATGTATTGAACAAAAATCTCTTTACATCAGTCAAGGCTATAAAATGAATTGCAACTGGGTGTTTCAGCAAGACAGAAACAAAAAAATAGTTTAAAAATAAGATCAACTGACTGAAGTGGCCAAATCAGTATTTTGACCTGAATCCAATGGAAAATTAATATTCATATGAACCATCCTTGTAATTTAAACAAACAGAAGAAAATCTACCAAGAAGAATCAGCCAAAATAAAAGAAGAATGTTTAGAATAATGGACATTTGTAGGAAGTTACTGGAGACTAACACTTAAAATTAAGTCTATTCCACAAAGGAAAAGGCTCTGTTATTGTAAGTGATCTGGGATTGCAAAGGAAATATTTGTGGCAAATTACTTCCACAGCGCAGACCTGACCAAGTTCAGACTCGAACATCGGGGGCACAAAGAAATGCCAAAAACTCGATTCACAGGTACTATCTCACAAATCAAAATGCATGCAACCAGACAGAAAAATAAATCACTCTCCAACAAATGCGATAGCCAAAATACCCAAATTTTTCTCCCCGATTTGAGAACACCAACTGCTTTTATCGGCCAAGCATTGTTTTCATTCGTCAACAACTGGGAGAGAAGCCCAATTTTTGCATATCAAAAAAACTTTTATAGAGACTCCTGCGATGGACTTGTTTTTAATTTAAATATTCCGTTTCAGCATGTCATGTGGAATATGTGCCCTTTTTTTGGTAAGTGATTTTCTTTTTTGCCACATTTTCCATCGTAGGATACACACAACGTGCTGTCGCTTGGTTTGACGAGGTAAGTCACTATTTTTTTCACTATAGTTATATAAACAAACAGCAAAAATACAGAAAATTATGAATATTTATTAAAAAAATGAAAGCAACCAGACTTTAAACTCCCAGAAAGATAAACATGTAAGTTGGGTGAAGAAGTACATGAAAACTGATTTTTTAAAGCATTGTTTAGCAATGAATATGGAACTAATAGCTGGTTGAGAGGTTGAATTTTTCATGGAGATATGCAAGCAGGATTATTTAAAAGTGATGTAATGGAATAACCTGTCACCCCCATGAGTAACTACACTATAGGTAGTAGCTAGCTATAAGTATCTGTAAGTCAACAGACTACGGAGACTAGCTGGGATCTGTTGAGTACAACTCAGACTTATGCGACAACTACGAACCTTCAAATAGTAACACTCACTACTGGATTGACTTGCAATGGTCTTGTGCCTAACTGTTTTCTTTATTCTTATTGTTCTGGTTTTTTATAATAAACTTTTAGTTATTTTATCCACCTTGTTTTTCAAGTATATATTCCTATTAGCATGGAATATAACAAAAAGACAACAGGGAATATACTAATATTAAACTAATATTATATGCAGTAAAATTATAGGTTTTTTTAAAATTGATGATTGCTCAAGAAAAAGGCAGGGGATTATTCAAAGTTTTTCTGTAGTGGTATACAAAATCATGTAAGTAAATGCTCCTTCACATTCTGAAAAGCTAGTTATACTGAAATATACAGGGTGCAGCAGAAATACCTGCAACATAATGGTAATAAATTAGTGGCAATTGTGTCTTCATCTAGCTAATGTCTTAGCAATATGTGAGAGGGATTTCTGTCACATCCTGTATTTAGAACATACCAAATTAATGGAACAGCCCTCTACAGATATTTTACTACAACAGAAAAACTGTGGTTCACCATTAGAAATTATGAATGTAAGTATAAACAAATTATATTAAAAATATCATCTATGGATAACAATAAGAACAGCTGCAAGTAATTATCTTCTTGGACAATCATGGCTCTCCACAAACTCATATCCTTTTTAGCCCATAGCAATGTCGGCCCCTTTGCCAAACCTCCCACCACAAGCTCTGTCATTCATTCACAAGCTTGTTAGATCGCTGGCCCACTACCTTCCTCTAACACTCTTGCCCTTCATATGACCTGTGAGTGTAAAATTCTCCAAGCCTGCATTCCTCATTACATGTTCAAGAAGTCTGAGTATGTGTCCTTTTTGTCTCCATTTTCCTTAAGGTTTCTTTATTGCTTATGCACTTTATCCTTAGAATTCTCAGCATCTTTCTGCAGAATCACATTTTTGTTGGCTCCTCTGCATTTGTGGTGAGATTGTGCAGTACCATACAAGAGAACTGATATTATATAAGAGTTCACCACTTTTCTCTTTGTTCCAACAACATTTTCTGATTTCTTTGTATTTTGTTCAGCTTTTCAAATTCATCTTTTGCTAATCCAATGTGTGCATGAATTGTGTTGTTACATGTTCCATCCTCTGTTAAAATGGTTCCCAGATATTTAAACTTCTGAACTTGTTTGATGGTGATATTTCTAATTCATAATTTGTATTTTGCACTTTTTCTTTTGTTGAAAAACATACTTACTGTTTCCTTAAAGTTGATGGTTAGTCCCTTTCTCTTGCTTTTCTTCACTACTCTGTTTAGGAGGTCCTGTAGTTTTCTTTCTGTGTTTGCCATCAATACAATGCCATTGGTATACCTCTTGTTAAGATTACACCCACTGATTATAAATCCTGGTAGTCTCTCCAGTTCCCTTAGGATGGGCTCACTGGAGAGGTTGAACAATTCCAGTGAGAAATCACATCCTTGTCTCATGCCCCTTTCTATTTTTGTGTATCTACTCAATTCATTTTCTATCCATATATTAAAGTTTTTCTCCTAACATACTTTTCAAATAGATCTGGTTTTAGTAACAGTTAATATTAAAGTGAAAATGGTAGAAAAGCTGATAAAATCAATGAATGTAAGACTAATGAAGATTATCAAGGAACCTATAATAATAATAATAATAATAATTTATCCAGTCATATGTCATATTGTGTTACTCAGATATGTTTCTATGACCTATAACTTTTGAATTTATTAATGTTGGAGTTTGAAAAAAAAACAAACCTGACAACCACAAAATTAGATTTTTACAATATTCTTAATAAAGAGAGATAAACTTGTGATATATTTTTCATATAAAGAAATATAACCAACATAGGATGATTAATACAAATTTTAATTGCATCATAAAATCTGACACAGTGTACTACTTCATTATTTCCTTTATAGTTTAACCTCATTTTGGACACTTATTCTCAATCAACAGTTTAGTAGTACCTGCCAATCATTTTCACAGTTTCTGTTATTGGTTTATCTTTGAAAGCTCGGAAATTATTAAACATTTTATTTTTGCTAGTAAATCCACCTGACAACGTATTGTAAAGCAGAAAATGTGCAATATGTTTTTTAATTGTAAACTTCCAAGTTCTGGACATTTAATTTTTTAATCATTTCAACCCAAGCAAGGAACAAAACAAAAAAAGATTCAAAGAGTTAATGATCATGAAAAAATATGAGAAAAAAACAAAACCATTATAATAGGGAGAACAATAAAAGAACAGGACGTAAGAAGATGTAAGATTGCAACTAACATGGCAGCAATTTGTTTAAATACATATATACATATGCAGAAATACACATACACACATATATATATGTAAGTAAATACACATACACACATGTATATAAATATACATACATACATATATTAGATATATATATACACATAAATTATATATATATATATATATATATAAATTTTATATATACATATATATATATATATATATATATATATAAATTTTATATATACATATATATATACATAAATTTTATATATATATATATATATATATATATATAAATTTTATATATATGTGTATGTGTGTGTGTGTGTGTGTGTATGTATATTTAGCCAGCATATTTTAATTCAAGCATATTTAGTTAAGTAATTTAGACGCATTATTTCTGTTTATTTTAGTTTTAATGCTTTCAAGTTCACAAATTAATTTCTTGGTGGCTGTAGAAAATTGATTAAGAAAAATTACTAAAGTTTCTTTCAAATAATTTTTATTTTCCCAAATACTTTCAATCACATCTGTGTATATCTATGGATGTGTTATGTGTTAACACTAAATTCAAAATATGTTGTTTTTTTTTTTTTACCTCTATGCAAGGGAGGTAACTTACATGATTTCCTTTATATTAAAAATATCATCTATGGATAACAATAAGAACAGCTGCAAGTAATTATCTTCTTGGACAATCATGGCTCTCCACAAACTCATATCCTTTTTAACCCATAGCAATGTCGGCCCCTTTGCCAAACCTCCCGCTACAAGCTCTGTCATTCATTCACACAAGCTTGTTAGATAGCTGGCCCACTACCTTCCTCTAACACTCTTGCCCTTCATATGACCTTATCTCAAAATAGTTTTCTCTGTGAATTCACCAGTTATGAGACTGGCATTGGCTCATGAAGCCTGTTAGGGTTTTGCATTGTTTGTTGCATATGGTACATACACACTCGCCTGTAGGTGGTGGCAGTTGTGGTTGATTTTGGTGTTGGCATCTCCTTCATGCACTTTCATGTGTCTCATCAGGTATGACCTAGATGTACACACACAACAACAATTTGGACAACCTAAATATGCTTGGTAAAGTGCATTATAATCAACTGGTTGCTGTCACCTATAAGACCTTTGATGACTGACCAGACCAGCCCTAGAGAGATAGGCACAATTGCATTGATGAGAATTCCAGTTTGGAACATCAGGGTTACTTTAAGTCCCTCTCTTGGCAGCTTGTTTTATTTCTGCCTGATTTTGGAATAGTCTTTATTCTGTTAAAAATGCTGTTTCTCCATGAGCTCTTCTCAGTTGTTATTGTCAGTATGACACTTAGAGAGTGACACTTTTCCCAGATATACAGAGAGACCTTGGATTTGTAAAGATCATCTCTTCACTGCCTCTACATGGGCAGAAACTACATTGAGACTCAGGCAGTATGTTGTCAACTATCCTCTGATTTAATTTTGATAGGAGAACAGAAGCCAGGATTTTACCTGCAGCTTAAAGAAGAGTTTCCACAGAGTTCTCTCGTACTCTTACCCTTGTAAATGGGAATCGTGATTGCATCCCTCCAGTCTTAGGGCATAGATATTTTCAAAAAATCATGCATCAATTGAATTACATATTTGCCACCATAGTGGAAAATCTCTGAAAAGAGGCCCTCCCTTCCTTTAGCCTTGCCTATGTTAAGACTATCCACGCCTCACTGAGCTTCTTCTAATGATGGTTGATTATCAAGTTTTATCAAGTTTTACCACTATAGGTCTTTGTGTTATTTTATGAAGAACTCTTATCTCTACATTGGAGGATCTGTTGAGTAGATCATCAAAGTGTTTTATCCATCATTTTTAAATATCATCCATGTTCGTAAGGAGTTTAGTGCCATCATCTGACCTTAGAGAAGTGATTTTAGCAGATCTGGGGCCAAATGCTTATCGCATCAAGCAGTACATCTGCTTGGTGTTTATGGAGTCAGCTGCAGCTTGTATCTCAGCTGCAAGATTTGACCACCATCCTTTTTGTATGGCATGAAGAGCATACTGAACCTCTTAGCATCTTTAAACTCCTTACTCATTTGGTCTTGTTCTTCTTTGGCCAAGTAATCTTGTAGCATTAAGTTTCTAATATGATTCTTCTTTGCAACAGTCTCATTGATAGCGTCTTCATTTTAATCAAACCATACTTGGTGTTTTGTTGGTGTTTTTTCTAACATTTCCTCAACTGCATAAAATATATGTTCTTCCTCAGAAAATCCCATGAAGATGTATTCATCACCTAAGAGAGTCATTGCTTCAATGCTACTTGCATTGATGGGGAATGCAATTTTTCAACATCCAAACATCTGTGAAGGTTTTAAGTGTTTTTTCAGTACAAAATTAAGCTTGGTTCTCAAAAGGGCATGATCAGTTCAACCATCAGCATCATGCACAGAACAAACATTGTGCACATAAATAATCAATCAAATGCCACTGGTGGAAGCAGAGGTGCATCGACATAATGACATGGTCACCCTTGTGCTTGAACTGAGTGCAAGAGATAAAGAGATTAAACTTAGTACAGAGTTCTATAAGCTGTAAAACATTGGAGTTAGTTTTCTGAGAGCCATATCTACCAAGAATGCTCCAAGTTTTTCAATCTGTACCAATTCAACCAAAAGGATAATCTTGTCACCCCAAAGGCACCAATTCACTTCTCCCCTTAAGGACTCATAGAACTGAGCTATTACAAATTCATCACTGTCCAGTTTTGATGCATATATACTAACTACAGTGGCACAGCAAGATCCATGTAGGTGTAGGAAAAGGGTCATCAAATGCTCATTGAAACATTTTAGGAATTCTACAAGGCTTGGCACAAGTTTTCTATGGATAGCAAAACTCACACCAGCCTCTCTATTTCCATCAACTTTCTTGCCTTTCTAGAAAAAGGTGTAGCCAACTCCAACCTCCTGCAACTGACTATGGTCAGCAAGACGTGTTTCTGAAAGAGCAGCTATATCAATGCAATATTTTTCAAGCTCCCTAGAAACCAGAGCCATTCTTTTTTCAATGTCAGATCCTAAATGGTTATCCACAAGTCTATATACATTCCAGTAGGATATTGTCAATTGTTTAATTTTGCATGTTTTCCAGCACATAATATACATCCGCCAGCCACACTATACTGGACAGATAAATGAGACAGATAGTGTTTACGTCACTTTTCTAGACCCACTCCAGTAATCTTCTGGTGAGCAGTGCTCTCCTAAAAAAGTACTGCTCAGACATAGCTGGGAGCAACTGGAAACTGGAAATGCAGTTAGTGGCATTTAAAAGAAACAAATAAAACACCAACAGTAAAATGAAAACTAATAAAAAAAAACAAGAACTTGTAGATCTTTTAATGACCCATGTCCTTTATGCCTACATGAAAAGTTATATATTATTAAGTTACTGAAAATTAAAAAATTATTAAATCAAAGAAATGAAATAGCAGTTTTCTGTAGACATTGTTTTATATACTCCTTAAAAAATAATTATAAAAAATAATTCACATATTTATATCTATTATTTGATAATAAATTAAATAATTTATAAATGCGTAAATAAATTCTAATATATTAATTTTACAGTAGCATATATAGTCTATTAGTAAATTAAATATAGTATTTTAGATATGTATAAATAAAAATATAAATATAAAAAATATGACTTAATCATATCTGAATACCCCTTTAAGAAAATCTTAATGTAGTCTTAAAAAGAAAATAAATAAATAAATGTAAAGGCCAAATATATTCTACTGTAACTCAAAATAAAATAAAAAACAAGACATTGATGACAAGAGGATAAAAGGAAATAAGTATCAACAGAGAGAAATCTTTAACCCCCACCTAACCTTAGCCAATTTTCAATTTGCCACATAAAAATTATACTTATACTTTCATTTGTCAAAAAAAACAAAACACCACCACCCCACCCTTAATAAAAAATTCTGAATTCTCATTACACCACCAACTTAAATATAAAATACTGTTTGGCTTATAAATAGAGTAAATCAATTTTTTTAAAGTTTATTCTCAGCATCACTTGAATATGGAACAAAACTTCAAATTTTAAGTTTAATTTAAGATTTAAGTTTTGTTTCGAAACCGTAATTTCTGTGTTGCGATGGAAACATCTTCTTAATAATTGTAATATTATGCTCTACTGTGTATTGAGCACTGTTTTTAGGAAATAAATGCTAAAGAACTCTTGATTATAAATCTGTTCTTTCTTTTTATTTTATATATATATATATATATATATATATATGAATACATACATAAATACATATATATATACATATACATGAATACATACATAAATACATATATATATATACATATACATGAATACATACATAAATACATATATATATATATATATATATATATATATATATACATACATAAATACATATAGTGATTTTCCAAGCGTAGCTTAGATGTGGCACAAGGCCGAAAGTAGGGGGTACCCAGTGAGGATTGAACTCACTACTCAGTTGTAATTGTTCTTGTGAGCCAAGCTTGCTAACCATTACACCGCCTTGATATATATATACATACATAAATACATATATATATACATGAATACATACATAAATACACACATATGTATATATATATATATATATATATATATATATATATATATATATATATATATATATATATATATATATATATATATATATATATATATATAAGGCTCTTATCATGCAGCAGAAGTGACCAAGCTAATTTCACAAAATGTTACTGATGCTGTAAATAAGCCCCAAGCAAAGCCTAAATTTGAATATGTTAAACTCCATTGAATTATATTTGCAAACAAATGCATACAGTCACAGTATGAACAAATATGAAACTTTCAAAGAGTGGAGAAACTTAAAATAGAATACCTTAAGGGATGCACTTGTGACATCTTCAAATGAACTCATACAGATAAGGCAAAGACAAGAAAAATGGAACTGATGACAGGTGAAAGAGAGACAGCTAGAAATGGCTCAGGATATGACGTTTAACAAAAAATTTCTGGAATAAGGGATGTAAGCAAAAAAAGGGGAGGCACAGTGGAGTAATAAATTGAGGAATTGGTGAGTCGAGTTTGAATTCCAGTCAAATCCGTTATGTTCACTTATGTGCTAATATATCCTTGGAAAAGGTATGAATCCGCCTCTTCTCCCTCCCCACCAGCTATGGGTAAATAGCAGGACAGGTTCTATAGCCTTGGATGGCAACTGGTTTACCGTAGAAAGAAATGGTAACCTGTTGCTGGAAAAATATCTGCCTTGTCAGTCATGTATTGGAAGCTATAAGATCACCTATGCATGTATCACGAATGGCACATAACTGACTGAAGAAAAAAAAAAAAAAAAATGTAATGACTCAATGAATATGCAGTGAGTAAATAACTGCAGAACATAAAGGTATACACAAGAAAAAAAAACTCATAGGAGAAAGGACATGCTCCTTAACAAAATGGATAATAAGGAAACTGTAAACATACTGTTGATATTTATGTCCATAAAGATTTTACAAAGTCAAAATATTGTACTGAAAACTTGAAGGACGTTCTTACAGATGTCTGTTACAGATGTCATGATTGTTGTCCAATTTGTTCAGAAAGGTCTAAAATATCATCTTTTTTTTTCAGATCACTTGAAAAAAATGGCTTCAAGTGAATTGTCATCAAGAAGAGAACCCTTCAACAGATCTTACAGACTGGTCCTACAGATTCACAAAGATCTTTATCAAATAACAGAAACTACATCATTTCCAACCGTAGCAACAACAAAAATGTATAATACTAGAAGGGAAAATAATGATATGCTGACTTTCCACATAACCTTAAGGAAAAGGTTTAGAAGGAAACACATATCAATAAGAGAAAGAATGGTAACAGTGGACCTGTAAAGTCTAATTTTGTGAAAAACTATATTAATAAAAATAATATATAAATTTCAATTGAATGTAATAGTAATCTTTGGTCAATGAATGCTGAATGTTTCTAATATGGAAATGGATAATTTTTCACCATTACTATAAAACCTAAACTGGGAACATTTATAAGGGAAAAAGAAAAGGTGCAATATTTGCAAAAGTATGGTCTTCAACAAGACTCATAGGCTTCACTTGCTCAAAGCAATTTTTAACCACAGGCTATTTCAGAACATAAAGCAAAAAAGACAGGATGCTGAAGAGACCAATATCAATCATATCTTGTGAGAGGAAGAAAGAAAGATTGAGTTCTCTTCATTTGAAATCCAGTATTTGTGTCTTTATGTGAGTTTAAAATAAACTTAATAAAACACAAAATGAACACACATGCACATACATACATACATATGCTAAAAGAGAAAAGTTTGGGAACACCCTCTGGCTTTAAAGAATCAACAAAAGATTAAAGATAGCATGCTTTTATCAAAATGAAGTAGCTCATTTCAGAACAGAGGGACTTTCTCTTCCTGAAGGGTTTTTATTATATATTCAATAATAATAATAACAAAAGTAACCTGTTACTGCATGGAGAAGGCTCATAGTGTCAGCTGTGAAAAAGCCACTTTCACATACATATTGGCTAAGGGAAAAGAAAAAATTAAAATGCAGAAATCTGATGCCAGGTTTGAAACTTTACATCAGGGATTCTGTTGGCAGTGTTTTTATTGGTAGGGAATGGGGCTCTGTCACTGGTGTTTCCATCTGGTCTTTTGCCACAAGTTACTCATCAATAAAAATACTTGCAGTCAGACAGATTGTGAGAATAATCAGAGTTGGTGTTAGTTACATTATTTGAGTGTTTGTTCTGTATTCTAGTCATTTCCTTATGGTGAAAGTTTCTCCTGACAAATTTTCCTGTGTGTCATTTGAATTAACCCTCCACTGTCCTCCACAGTGAAAGTGTCACCAACCAATTGCCCTTGTGTTTATCTGCATTGGATCCCCTATTAGACCCATATCTTACATTTTTCTTAGAATTTTATCTCTTTTTGTCTAATCTATCTGCTAGCAAAGGCTAATTTTAGGACTGTCAGATTTTAAATTTTAGGTAATTCCCTCTCTGAAAAATTGGATACCAGGCACAAAAGGGTTAAATAGGTTATATATATATATATATATATATATTCACATACATGCATACATACATATATGTTAAACATTAATATTTTAGTTAAGTAAGGTATGACCTTCATAATTTTAAAATCCTGAGGGATTCCCAAAATTTTGGTCTATTTACATAATGATTAACATAGACTATATTTATTGGAGATAGAGTGCTTATATATATATATATATATATGTGTGTGTGTGTGTGCATAACATTTATTCCAAAGTTATAAAAATATGTTATAACATCACTACAAAAATAGACATTTTGTTTCAACATTTCCTGTGTCTTTTCAAGTGATTGTGTTGAATGTAGAATAAAGAGTTTTAAAAATATTCAAATCAACCAAACACCCCTTAATAGGGGAAATGCTGTTACATAAGCTACCATGAACAATCAAATTACAAG
The DNA here is from genome assembly GCA_963932145.1 of Acanthosepion lycidas. Lineage (NCBI taxonomy): Eukaryota > Metazoa > Mollusca > Cephalopoda > Sepiida > Sepiidae > Acanthosepion > Acanthosepion lycidas. The sequence goes on from OZ010576.1 coordinate 49,458,114, forward strand.
TATATGATAATTCAATAGATATAGATATAAATATATATATATATATATATATATATATATATATATATATACATACACAGGGTGCAGTGGATAAATTATCATCTAAAATAAGGCAAAAATGAAAATAACTTAACTGCACCCCACACATAATCAAGGGGTTGCAGTCTGGAGAGTTAAGTGGCCAGATATAAGGGGTGATGTGGTCACAGAAATTGTCTGATGACCATGACTGGATTCTTCTGCATGTGTGGCATAGTGCAGAGTTCTGTTGTCAGACATAAGATCTTACAGCAGCTCCCATCTTGAACCAGGGCAGCACTATGAGAAACTATGAGCAGCAATATGAGAAAAAACAACACTCCAAAAAAGAACAATAGAATTAAGAAGATAGAAGATGACAATTTACATTGTAAATCCATTGTAAATTTTTAAAGATCAAACTTGACTGGAAAGCAAAATACTGGAAGAGAGTTCCACAAGTGAGAAATGCAAAAGAAGAAACTGTTAGCATAGAACTTACAGATAACTCTAGTCATTTCAACGGTAAAATGATGAGACCTTACCACCAATCTAGTACTGTGTTTAAATTCATAAGGTTTCAGTACCATAGGGAAAAGTTCATCAGAACAGTTACCATGAAAATATCTATAGAAAATTACAGAGAAGTGACTGAAGCAAAGATGCCAGATGAAGACCAATAACATTGCAGATTCTTTGTATTTTATTTAAATATGTAGCAGAAGCACCAGACCAGATGCTGCAGTAATATCCAATGCATGGTTGAATGGTAGACTTATAAATGTGTATGATAAATTCTGGCAGAAGAATTGTTTGCCACAGCACAGTGAACCAACTTTCATGGCATTAGACCTAGATTCAATATAACCTTTCCACTTCATGTCAGTGGAAAATGTTAGCCCAAGAAGGTGCAACGAGTCACTCTTTTGAAGATTATCATCCCCCATACTGATGGAATGCAGAATGGATTTTTTTTGATGATTAATAAAGAGCAGTTTCATTTTGCAGGGATCAAAATTAACAAGCCATTCCTTTCCCCAGTTAACAACAGACTGTAGGTCATTTTTTTTTTTAGATCAGCTGCAAATTTGACCTTATTTAACTGATCAGACATTACTAAGACAGGTGTAATTTAATACATTTGTTAAAGAAGACTGACAAGGTAATTTTGTTAAGTTTTTATTATCTATTTGTGAAAACACTTGTTTGCATACAAGAAAAAATATATATTCATTGAGTATTTTTAAAAAAGTGACCTCGGGTTAATGTTGGCTTGAATCTCTAAATAATAATTACAGGGTAGGATAAATCAAGAAATTATACTTTCTGGCAGTTTTTACCATGAAATATTTTTTTATGATTCTGGAGCCAATTTAAAAGCAAACAAATACTACAAGAAAAATATTCTCCAAACAGACTGCTTAAAGTTCCACATCTTCTTGCCACATTCTTTTTGAAACCATGTCTTATTGCTAAGACATGGTTCTTGTCAGTGCTAAGAAATGGTTTTATTGTTTTTATTCTTCCCTGTTACATATACACTTATGATTTTCCAGTTTTTGGATGATTTTATTGTTATGCATCTCCGGAAATCTTATAAATAAAATAATAATATATAGATAAAGTTTAACATACAACAGTAATTATATCCCAGACAACTTCAAATTATCTTACCAATATATAAATAAATCATATCACCATATATAAGGAAAATGCTTTTTCTGAAACAAAATCAAGCTTCCCTGACAAAGTCTTAAATCTTAAGTAAACTGATAAGAATAATAAAAAAATGTCTTTATAGGCTAAACACAGATTGCTCTGCTTAGTTGACACACATGTATTGATACAAAGAAATATGCATAAAAACACTTATATATATATATATATATATATATATATATATATATATATATATATATATATATTGATTGATTGATTTTAGTTCAATAAATCACTTTTAATACTTTGTAAGTTATCATTTTGGGTAAGACTGATCAATGGTTAAAAAGATTCTCATACAATCACAAAAGTTAAGCAATGTCAAGCCTGGTCAGTACCTAGATGGGTGACAGGTGGTGTAAGCTTGGGTGTAATGGATAATTGCTCAGAGCTAGAAAGTGGAGAGCCAATTCCAGTAGGGTTCATTACATTTACTTACAAGCAAATACCTTTGCGAAAGGTATGAATCATCCTTTTTTCTCTCACCTAAGGGTTAATTAGTAGGACTTGTATCATAAAATCATTATTATCACCAAAAACTTCTTACAATCAAAAAATATTTTCTGACTTTCAATAACATGCAAAATGTTGATAAGCTGTAAAAAGAAATCAACCAATGGTTAAAAATGACTTTGGGAGAATGAAGCCTATAGATGTTACTGAAGGCTACACTTGTGAATTCATGCTAAAAAATTACAAAGTACTGAACCAAATAACAATATCATTTGAGGGCTTCCACAGCAGTAACGACTAAAATGTATATGACATGTAACTCAAAGAAAAAATAATGATATAATCATGATGTTGATATTCCACAATACTACAAATAAATGTTTAGGAAAGGAAACCCCCATCAATACTGGAAAGAGTGATAACAGCTACTGGACTTGAAAAACCTATTTTCCTGAAAAAAACTGTTTTAAGAGATTTAATAAATTTCAGTTGAAGATTTAAAAATCTTAATAAATTTCAATCGAAAGCAACACTGGATGCTTGATCAATGAATGCCAAATGTTTCCTTATAAGGAGATGGTTAATATTACCTTTACAATTGATCAAAATATTGACCTGAAAATGAAAATCATATTCATAAATAGCTTTACTAGATCTAGAGTATCATATAGATGTCATGCATGGGATCCAGCTCATTCAGAAATGTTGAAACTATCATCTATGTACAACTGCTTTCTCATGATTAAAATCCAAAATATGTTTTGGCTTTAAACAACTTGCAAAGTGTTGATAAACTGTTAAAATAAATCTCAGGATTAAAAATGGCTACAAGCAAATGAATCTTTTAAGTTGTTTTGGGATGCTTATTTGCCTGGGTAAATATTAGTCACCATTATGCTGTAGAAATTATCACATTGAAGAGTAAATATTTACAAGCTCCTGAACATTTATCCTACAAACAATGAGTCCAACTAAAAAATAAGTAACACAAAATAATAAATATAAAACAAATAACAATACATGTATTTACAAAAGGAATTACATTTAATGAAAGGAAAGAAAACCTTAAACTAGTTATAATAAGAATATGCTTGTTTGTGTGTATGTAATAAGTATTTGTGAGTGAGTACAAAAGTCAAGAGAGAAAATCATGAAAATGAATGTGCTCCAGTGGGGGTCATATCTACCCATGTGTGACTACAGCTTATAATCAGAGTTGAAAACCTGTAAATGAGACTAGGGAGATAAATGGATGCCTTTTTATACCTAAGGAGCATCCCCTAGTTATGTTTTTTGGGGCAAAGTCAAGTGAGATAATCCACAAGCTTTTAAAGAAGACAATCCTTCAGCAGATTGAGGCTAGAGAATCCAAAAGAGCTTTATCAATTAATAAAAACTACATCACTTGAAAACAAAAATGCATAGCATATATAACTAAAATGGAAAATATTGAAGTATTCAAGATGTTGACTTCTTGCATGTAAAAAAAAAAGCTTGGAAGTAGACTCACGTAAGTACAAGAAAGCACGATAAAAAATAATGAACTTAACAAGTCCAATTTCCTGAAAAACTGTTTTAATAAAAAGATTTTGTAAATTTCAGTGGAGAGTAATGCTGTTTGGGCAATGAATGCTGAATAATGAAATGGCTAATTTCACTATTATCATTTAGTGCTAAGTAACTGATCACAGAATTGATGTAGACATAAGAGGCTATCAAGCCAGCATGTTTATCTGATTTAAAGATTTGAGATTGTGTATTGCCATAATGTTGTGGTTAGAGCCTGTTACCCCTCCTTACTGTCATGAATGGACTGATCCATTCATGATAAGTTGTCCTGGGTAATTCTCTAGAAAAGGAGATAATATAGCAGTGACTTGTCTAGCTGTATATTGAATACTATTATCATGACTAATTCTGTTGAGTTAGTTGTGTTTTGCCAGACTCCACATCACAACACATACACACAAAAACTATGGATGTTCTCTTTCACTCTTTTTATTTCAGACAAGGATTTCTTAAACAGGGGGCATTTGACTCCCAATGGAGAAAATTTCTGATATAAAAGGAGGAGATGTGCATCAAATCTAATGGAAGTTTTAGAATTCATTGTAATAAATACTTTTTTTTGTGAAATGAAATTAATAAAAGCAGTATTGTTTCATAAACTGTTTCAATAATTACTGCTGTTAAACATCAAGGTGAAAAATTATTGGACTACAATTTCAAATGAGCGGTGAAAGAGAGGAAACTTGAAATCAAAAATAGCAAAATGTGACATTTGACTCTGAGAACAACTGTTGCAGATGTAAGTGTATTATGTATCAATTAATTCACTGTGAAAATGTAAAAAATTTCAACTCCATAAGAATAAATATGACAAAAAAGAGAAAAAGAAAATGAATATAGTTATTTGTAATTATTTAAGCCAGTAAATTAATTTCAAAAGAGAATGATCATAGGCAATATTGGAAAAAGTTTGACTCTTGGTTTACACTATGGAAAATGGAATTAATATACCCAAGATAAAATCCTGGCTGAGGAAGTATGTTCAATTTGCACTGAGGTGTATCAGCTATTACACACTGACCAGATAGATACACATACAAAAAAAAACAAAACATGAGCAGCATATTCTTCTTCAGTATCATGAACACTTATAGAAAAAAAAACATCCATTTGCAGCATAAACTTTAAAAAGGAGAGTCCTCTTTTTTGGCAGCAGCATCACAAATGGGGAACATTGTTACTTTTCATGATTCCAGAAACAATGCCTTACCTAGACCCTGACCTGTTTCACTTACTCACAGACACCTAAACATTGATATTTTTTTACAGGGAGACTAAAAAGAACATTCCTTTAGGAATTATCCAGAAAATTCCTTATGCTAACATTTTTCTGATAGAATAAAAAATTCTATCTAACCAGCTATATAGATAGGTAGATTTGTTTGTTCTCAGAAAACCACTTCACAACCTGAAAACTACTAAAAACAATAAAGGAAAGGCAAGAATTTACTTCAAACAGGTGACATAAAAGATTATCCACTGCTGCTTATATCATGTATAGGCTCTTTCATCTTAACTGGAAAGGAGATGAGCACAGCCAAATAAAACACATTATCCAAAAACTGCCATTAAGAACACAACATGGTACCTGAATATTTTATTAAGACATAAGATAATTTGAACTTGACTTTCACAAAATGCTTAACACAAGACATTGAGAAATGTACATCAAGGAGGTTTTCTTTTTTTGGGGGTAAGTCCCTTGTGCCATGGTATTAATACTTGAGTGCCGAAAACTCATAAGCAACAAAATGAAAAAACTGACTATTGGATAATATATGAAACCTCAAATGTTCATATTTCAGCATCTAACTAACTATATATATATATATATATATATATATATATATATATATATATATATATATATATACACTACAGTTCAAAAATTTGAGGACACTCTTGATAATTTTTAAAATTTTCCCAAAAGCTAGCTCTTTTCTACTTTAAATAAGAGAACATTATTATACATGGTTAAAAAAAAGTGATACATCATTTTTTATTAGAAATTTTATTATAACAAAAAGAAAAACATAATTTTATGATTAAATTTCACTCTCATCAAAACATCCTCCTTTAGCCTTAACAAAACTCCTTCCATATCATACTAATTGATAATACAAATATAATAACATCATACACAAGTACAATAAGCTAAGAATAATGGAAGCATTATTAATAAAACAAAAAAGCCAACACACAATAATATCAACTATGAACAAAGCCACAATGTGCTGCCTGTATTTGGAAAATAAAACATTCCTATAACTCTAGATGCATATATAAAGCAATGTATATATTCACTTGAAAATAAAATAAAGTCTTTCCTTGATATTGGGCAAAAAGTATAATCAAAAGTGCCTGGAAAACGTTTGGACAATTTTTATATAATTTATATCCAGAAAAGACAAAAAAATATATGAACACATGAGAAATTATATAAAACTCAAATACCACACCTTGTTAGTCATTTTCAATGAAACTTGTTTAAAAGAGATTTCTGCATAAATACACTATATATATATATATATATATATATATATATATATTAGGGTGTATCATTAAGTTTATTTATTCCTTTACCTCTTAATCTTAATTTCTTAACATCTTCTCATTCAATTGGATCACATATTTTATTCAGAATTACCACTTTGTTGACCCTGTCCCACTACCATCATTTGCTATTTGGGTGAACATTCCTCTTTTTATTCCATGTGTAATGTCCCTTTAAAATGTTAGTGATCATAACTCTTCATAACTTTCTATCCTTTGCAGCTCTTAGAAAGTTTTATCTTTTCATTATCCTTATTAGCTTATTAGGTAAGTTACTCACTGTTATCTTCAGTTCTTCTTGTCTTTAATATGCCCTGTTTGTGTCAAATTCTTTAATACCCCTTTTCTTATTATGTGTCATAGACATTTCAACTGTCTCTTTAAAGAAAGAAACATGCATGAGATGAGAACCTGAATCCTTTCAGTTTGAAATATGTCCTTCATTTTACTGTGTATCCATGTTTCTCTCCCCAAACAGTCATGATGATCTTTTGCAAAGCAAAATGAGCCGGCAGATCACAGACATTTTAGCCTTTGTTTTGTCTCACACCTTATTAGCTGAAATGCAGATCAAAGCCCAGCTTCTGTTAGACATGATAACAAATCCATTTAGAGAAATTCCCTGTGTTGATCAGTGAACAAGAGAAAGTTTTCCCATGAACAAACTATGGGTAAACAGATTCTCTTGGCTGTAATTTTCACACCTTTTATCATTCACAACATAAAAGAGAAAATATGGAAAGAGCTCAGGTCTAAATCTTCAAATCAGTCTCATTATGTACTAGTCAAATACTAGTGTCACTGTTCTATCAACAAAAGCAGTAATTTAAAATATGTGACTGAAAAATATTTAAAAGTACTTATTTGAAATACATTTATCTACAAAAAAAGATGGCAAGTATTTTATTTAATCCAAGTTAAACTGTAATGTAGAAAATTACATTAAGAGTTCATTCCTGCATAGTTTTGTAAGAGACAGGGACAAAAATAAGTCAACTGAATCACCATAATTGACAACATATACAATACATTCTTATTTCAAAATTTGACTAAAAAATGTCTCTGTGTAATAAAAATGAAATTGAGACCTCCTGTAGATTAATTTTACCCCCAATGCTCAATAATGTAGACTATAATTTTGCCTGAGATAATTAGCATTACTAAACCTGACTATTATTTAATCACCTGACATCATCATCAGTGGTACACTAAAAGTGATTATGATAGCAAAGTACCATCAACATCCGTCAATATCAGATGATCCATCATAGTTAAATATGCTTCAGCCCATTCTTAACATTAACCAGTTGAAAACTACAGCTGAATTAATATAATTGAAAGTAAATACTGGTAATAGTTAAAGTATGCTTTATTTTATGTTCTACAGTAGGGATAGCTGGCTTTTACTAAAAGGTTTTCTGATTTATTTTCTCTTACAGTGTCTTATGAGTGTAATTATGTAGGATATTTTCACTATTGTGATTTTTTGCTTTATGTTCAGCTGTACTACAAGCTTGCTTTTTATATACAGTAATGTTCTCTGCTATAACTAAAGTGCTTTTATAACATTGCTTTAAACATTACATGTTTGAATACTAAAAAATAAATTTACTGGATGTACCCTGCTGAAATGAGGGTGCATCTAACATACTTATGAATCTTTGATTCAATTATAATACTTAATCTTAAAACTTCAGAAACTGTAGCTTCTGAAGCTTTTGTTGGAACAGAATTAAAAAAAAAATGAACAAAGGGAATTCAAAGCAAAAATATAGATGATATTTTCAGAATAACATCCTAAATTGTAATGAAATTTGTCGTTGATTTTGTTACAAGAATCCATTTTGCAACAATCAAAATAAGAAAGCTGTTTCTTGTGAACAGAGGGAATATTTTGATCATAGAATGCAATTACCCAATTATTTAGTGTTATGGCTTGAATCCATGCATTTGAGAAAAATTCAAAAAAATCTTTCCAATTTTATCATTAAAATTCATATTTTGTTTTTTTTTTTTTTTGTTTCTTTCCATGACCCTCAGAAAGTGTATTCTTACCATCCAGAATCTTCAATATATTTGTGATGTAATATAAAAAAATATCTCAGCATTCAACCTTGAAATGAGTATTTATGGCATCGAAACATTTTAAAAATAAATATCAAGGATATAAAAGAAAAAAATATGCTCCCAATCTAGTTTGTGGCAACTCACCAAAATTTTCTTTCTCTTATAAAGGAAATACTGGGTTCACATGAATTTTAAGAATTCTAGAATTCTTTATCTAAGAAAAAATGATGCAGTAAAAAAAAAAAAAATGAAACTTTGGTTGTACATAAAAGAATTGCATGTTCATGCAACAATATTAGAAGCTTAAAGAACATTACAAACTTCCATTAACTCTTGCATTTATTTGACCTCAGAAAGTAAAAGCAAGTCGTTGATAGATCCTTTATGTTCTTAAATTTTCAATAATGACTCTCCAAGAATTGCAAAATGGATGAACTCATTAAGCCCAAAAGCAAGATTCTATGAATTTGTTTTTTTTTATTTGAATCCTTTATCATAAAAGGAGCTTGAAATTGTTAGAGTTTGAAAGCACATACTAGAGAAATCCTTCGTTAATGGTCATATAATGGGCTTATAATATTATCTTTTCATACATTCTGACACACTATTTAAAGTAGAATATTCTGAAACAACCCACAAGGTTTGTCCAAAAAGAATCCAACCATTTAATATTAACAGAAATATTTGATCTATAACAATGGTGCATTAATCTCTAACAGCAATCTCTAATGTGATATTTTGGGATTACCATCAGCTGTCTTGTTAAATTCCACAAGCTGAAATCTTCCTTGCAGTAGTGAGTAACTTTGAGAAAAGTCTAAAGTCACAAAACCAAAAATGGATGAGTAGAGATGTTGGTTAAGGCTGACTGATCTGGGTGATGCAATAGTTTGCACCTCTACTGCCTCCCAAAAAACAGCACAGAATATAATGAAAAGGGCTGGCACAAAGTACAAAAACTCACTATTGTCCCACTGTCAACTGAGTAACTCTATAGGAGGATGTGTGTCAAACTTTTCAGCATCATCCATGTATTGATTAATCAAAACTGGAGCAGTTGTTTATAGTGAAGCCAGAGAGAATTGTCTGTTACATAATTAAATTTTCTGATTCCCAACTTTAAGTTTCCAGCAAACAGATTCTCAAGTATCTGGTTTAGAGCAATGGTCATCAAACTAGTCTGGCAAACAAATACAATTCTCACTGCTGCTCAGCTATAACAGCCTTGTGCTCAATGACATAGTTGATGCTAGAGGGTGGTGTTCAAACCCAAGTAAAAAACAAATTTTTATATACCAATTTTTCAAGGAAGGCTTAACCAGCATGTATGATCAGTACATAGCAATCTGTCTAACCCCATTACCCAACAATTTGACCATGTGTTACACTTCTTTCTCTATGTGCCATATTCCTTCAGGACATGGTAATCAAGGCTCACCACAATTTTGTGTCCTTTGCAGCTCTTAATAAATTATGATCTTTTTTTTGTCTCTCCTAAACCTTGTTCTACTATCCATTTACTTAAGCTTGCTAGGTAGGTTATGCATTGATTTCCTCTGTCACCCTTGCCTGAAAGTCTTTCCTGAGAATATTGATTTTTTCAAACACTCTTTCCTCATTATGTGACTTAGAAATTTCAACTATCTCTATCTGATTTTAAGTATAAATATCCTTTTGGTTTCCATTTTATCTAACACTTGGTTGTTACTCACATTTTCAGTCCATGGTATTTTCAACATCCTTCTGCAGAACCACATTTCTGTTGCTTCAAGTTCTTTCTTCATCTATGAGGAGATTACCCAGCATTCACTGCCATACAGGAGGACTGATATTACATAATAGTTCAGTACTCTTTTCTTTGTCTATAATGAAATTTCTGTATTTCTTAATACTTTGCTTTTGAAAGGAATCTTTATCACAGTGCAGTTTCAGATTTCAGTGCCAGACTTTTCATCTTCTGTTAAAACATTTCCTAAATGTTTAAATTTATTTGATTTTGGTATCTCCATTTGTTATTTGCATGTTGGGATGTTCCTTTTGCTAACACCCATACATTCTATCTTCTGGCAATTGATGTGTAGTCCTTTCTTCTCACTTTCCTTCACTACCATCTGTAGAAGTTCTTGTAGTTTCTTTTTAGTATCTGCTATCAAAACTGTGTCATCTGGATATATTATGCTGTTAAGATTGTAGATATCAATAATGAATCCTGATAGGAGTTGTAATTCTCTCAGAATTCCTTCACTGTATAGGTTGAATAAGTCCAGTGAAAAGACATATTGTATTACACCCCTTTCTATTTTTTTATATTTACTGAATTCTATTCATATGTAGGTGGTTTGTTGCAAGTATAGGTTTTGGATTATTATCAGTGCTACACTTAGCCAAATTTATTAAATGATAGTAGAGAGACACTTTAGCAAGCCATAAAGAAATAAACGCACTTTCTCGGTACCAGATATGATGAATTTCATTGGAATCATACATTCTCATGTACATACTTACTTTGATTTTGTTTAACAATTCCTAACCTACAGTTTTGTATCTATCCATATATATGAGGCTGAATTAGAAAGTATAGGTAATTTTAAAATTTTGAAAGTGATAAAAGCTACAGAGAAATACTGATGTATGAGAACCATGCATGCACATGAGATGACAGGTAGCTAGCTATGCATAACATTCTATCATTCAATCAATTACAAGGGAGCAATGAGGTCAGACATATAGATGCTCTACTCAATGATTCCACCATTGAGGAACAATGTAACATAGTGCACTTTCTGTGGGTAGAGGGAGTAAAAACCAGTGGAAATTCATCACCAGATGTCAGTGCAGTTTGGAGTATGCATTTTGAATCTATGAAAGGTGCATTAATGGAGAGAACACTTTAAAACAAGAACAAGTGTAATGGATGAAAGTTGATCTGGTCATCCCATCAACATTGCACACAGAAGAAGACGTCCAGAGTGTGGATGCCTTGATAAGGGAAGACCAATGAATCACATTAGCACAAGTGGCAGTAATTGTGGATATCAGCTATTGATCTGCATAAACCATAGTACATGAGAACTTGGAATACTGCAAAGTTTGTGTGCAATGTGTGTGCAAAGAAGCAAGCAGTGCAGATGTGGTTTTGTGAGCAAACAAAAAGGTTCCACTCTGAAGAAAGTTATTGAACAATACCAGAAGTGTATCTCCTGCAGAGGGACTATGTTGAAGAGAGATGCTACGATGCAAATTTCTAGAGAGTACTTTGATTGCAAGCTCATCTACAGTAAATCTGCACCCTGGCCCTTACAACATTCCATCATTCCTGGCAGATATTCTATTATCACAGTGTGGAATACCTACTTACAAATGTGATGCAAAGAAAAAGAAAAGGACTCTATATGAATTTGGCTAAATATATATAAAAAAAAATCTAATAAAAAAATTCTAAAATCCCCTGCACCCCTCATTTATGTGCCTGTGTAATTGTACCAACATAATAAATTTAGTCTGATGAAGTCCTGAAGGAAGAAATGTGTGACAAGTAAACTTTTCCCCTTTGTCATACAATTTCTTATATATATATATATGAGTGGAAGAGAATGAGAAGATTTTAGTGAGGAGAAAGGATAAAAGAACAGGATTTCGGAACACAGAAGCAGGTGGCTAACAGATTTAACTTTGTGAAAATTGTCGGTGGTAAAAAAGCAAGAAATCTGAAAAGAGTTCTACAGGCAAGAAACAAAAGAAAATAAACTATAAGAATAGGACTTAGATTTATATGTAGATATTTCAACATTAAAATGATGAGACCTACTTGCCAATCTAGTAGTGCATTTAAATTCATATGGTCAAATTATCAAGGAAGAGAGCTCATTAGTTTTAGGCCATAAAATACATTCTAATGTCAAGCAGTGTATTTCTAATCAGTTCATTCAAATTATGAACATTAAGCATCCATTGACCAAAGCTCAACTGATGCAGATCCATCAAGTGGATTTGGAAGCCTTCCAGAATTTCTAATGTTGTTTCTTTGCCCACATTCTTTACAAGGAGGAAATTACATTGATGTTTTTTTCTGGGCAAAATAATTTCCAATTACCCAATTAACATAAACCTAATTACTGATCATTCCAATGCTCTAAAAAAAAAAATGTATTGGAATTTCCCTGAAGAGAGTAGGGTTTCCAAAAGAACAGTTAATTTGAGCAAGGATTCAGATCAATCATCTTTTTTGAATATCTTCTTTTTTTCATTTAAATTATTTTTTTAACTCTCTCACTTTTTAGATGGGAATGACAAGCATTGCTAAAGGGGTTTCAGGAGAGATGGTTCCTTGGCATTCCAAAAACTAACCAATCTAAATGATCTCTGAACTTCTCTGGAAGCAGTTTGCACAGAAAACAAAAATTCAAACAACCACATCAAATAAACTGATATCAAAATAATAAAAAGATTAAAAATAAATGTAGAAGTGCAAATAATAATATTTTCAGATTTTGAAGAAGGCTTCCTTTCCTGACTCATGTTGTACAAAAGACAACCATATTATACAGTTAGAAATAGGTGTCATGAAGTTGAGAAATTTATACAAAATAAAAATAAGTGGAGAAATTTATACAAAGTAAAAATAAAGACATGATTCTAAATGATTTTATTACTACTCTTTATACATACTTTTCATGCAATAACAAACAGAAATTTATGATAAATTTTACGAAACTCAATCACTTCAATTAAAGAAATTTAAGATAACCAAACTGATATTCTACTTTAATAAAGCTAATGCAGCAATTGGTCACAAAAAGTATTTTTATCATTAAATCCATGTTCTATCCTATTGTTGTAGTAATGGTGCCAAAAGTTAATTGAAGCTGACATATTTATTTTAGATCTTCATATAAAAATGGCTGTCAACATAACAAGACTCATAAATTAGTTCAAATATTTAATTACAAGACCTGTGATGATATAGATTAATCTCATAAATCAAATATATCAAAACTTTCATTCACTTTAATGATTATATATTTAGTGACATAATAATTGTAAAAGAATATATCAAAAGTAAGCAAATATTAATATCTTTTAAATACATTTCAGATTCAAATGGATACTGCAAATATAAAAGGAATGAATCTTTTGCTAAATAAATCTCAATAAATCTAATATTACCAGAGTTGTACTGAAAAGTCCATTTTTTAATCCATCTCACAGAAGAAATTGTCAAAGCCCACTCCTAATAATGCGAAAACATTATTCAATCAAAACTACCAGTAAAGGACATTCCTAGTGCTATAAATGAATAAGAGTCAGCATAGTAACATCAGCACTTAAAAGTAGAATGTTTTGACACTGAATCTGATTTGAAAACAATTTAATACAAGAGATACTGAAAGACAAAAATAAATTTTTATAGGCAGCAATGTTCATAATGTCTTTATTCAAACAAAGAATATCTCAGCATCTATGTTTTGGGAGTAAAAATTCTGAAGTCCAATCAATCCCCTATACAAGATTTTTTCTATCATTCGCTAAAATAATTTCTAATGAAAAAGCAGGTTTTTCAGTGAGTTCAGTTAGTTTTTATTAATTTCTTTGAGCATTAAAAGGATGTGTTGTTTTCCCTTGAATTTGTTTTAACATGTTAAATGCACTTGAAACCTTATTAGCCAATGAAAATCAAAGGATACAAAGATAAAAAAAATACTAGAATTTGTTTTTTTTTCTTTTCTATATCTCATTTTCTGATGAAGCTTTAATCAAAGTGAAACATGTTAGATTGATAAACATTTCCCATGTGTTCTTTATCCTGTCATATATTCCTCTCATATATGTGTGTGTGTTTATGTGTGTATATATATATATATATATATATATATATATATATATATATATATATATATATGTACAGGGTGATTGAAAAGTAACTCTCCATTTTAAAATAATTTATTTATTAACTATAATTTTTACAAGAAATGGATATGACATGAAAGCATTTAGCATGAGGTTTTACTTAAAATTCAATATGGGCGTGAATTTTCGCTACCAGTTTTTTGAGCAACCCAGAAACTCTTGTGCTATGGAAAAAGATAACTTCTTGTATTCAAGTTCTTCTAATGTCTTGGTTTGGTATAGTAGACTTGCTCCTTTAACCAACCCCAAAGAAAAAATTCACAGGTTGCTAAGTCAGGACTCCTGGCTGGCCACTCATACATAAAATAGGAAGTTATTTTTCAATCACCCTGTATATATTATTGCTATAAATGTTATTTTTTATGAGTTACTCATACCTGAGTTTCTATTCCTTTTTTTGTATTTAGTGTAGTTTATATTTATGCATATCTATTTTACATGAGTATTTTTATTAAATGTTGTAAGCACTTAAGTTGATAACAAATGTCTTTAAGAAATAACAAAAAAAGCTCAAAGCTGTCATAATCCTGTTTAGCACAATAATGTGATTGAATAAGGACACTACATGTCATTAAGCATGTGACCAACTAACTACAAATTAGGCACTGATGTGAATTTAGCTAACAAATACATACATACATACATACATATATATATATATATATATAATTAGATGAATAAGCATGTGGTGCAGAATTCATGTTCAGAGAGTATCTGCAGATCATTCATTTATCTTTGCTGAATACTCAGAATTTTTGATACATAGATGGAGATAGGAGAGCTCTTTTATTGGAGGTGGCCAGACAGGCTGAGATGATGAAAACTTGACTTTAGATGATTTCAAAGAATGAAGATTTGTCTACTTGATAGCTCACTGTTTCACCAAAGTAGCTTCAGATGTTTAGAAAGACTATCCTTTCATACAGCTTCTTTCCCAGAAATGTTACTTTGTTGAACATACTTTTGAGAGGTTGCGATCCCTTATCAATTAACCCATTCAAATCTAGGGTCAACTGTTATCTATCTTGTATAATATACACTTCTTAGTTCCTCTCTTTATTCTCTTACGGCAGCCTCATTTAGTAATACTCTATTTTGAGTGGCACTTGGGCCTTGTATTTGGTGAAAAATATTAAAAAATTCTCTATTCAAATAAAGTAAAGGTTCTCATCTACAGAAAATACACCCTAATCTTAACCACAAAACAAGATCACTGACTATTGTAAATATGAAAATTTGTATATTATTATATTATTGTATAATCATTAAAACCTAATTTATTGTACAACAATATTCATCTTTCAAAGAAAAAAAAGACATAATCCATTCTTATCTGTTTTTATGAACCCTTTTTGTGCTCTCCAACAAGAGATGTGACAAAATCAATATTTTAGGAGTTAATCAGATGAATGAATATTGGGTTTTGGTTATTAACCATATAAAAGAAAATATTTTTCCTGAACATATAACATAATTGGTCTCTCTAATGCCAACCAAAATATGTTGCCTGAAGAGCTCCACAAAATAGGAAATGTTCATGTCAAAATAATTAACAAGTATCTGAGATTCTGAATGTAGCAACACTGACCTCAAAAAAGATAAAACTGCAATTACAAGCTGTTGTTAAAATCAGAAATACATTAAGTCACAATTAAAAAAGAAAATATAAAAATAAACATGAATTGGACAATTTATTTTTTCTTACATGAACCTGGGGAAAAAGATTCAAAGAAAAATTATTTAAAAATCAATAAAATTATTTCTGAAATACAAATTTTCAGAAAATTTTAGTATTTTCTAGTTAAGATGGTCTTTTTTGCCAGAATAAATCAACAAAATGGTACAATATGAAGTTAACGACATTTTACTCCTACTGCTTGAGTATGTAAGTTAGTTATGGGACTGAGTTCTTAATCATCCACTTTCCTCCCACTCAACCATTGTTGCATACAAGTGATAAGGCATTTCAAGGCATCAGACAATGGAAGAGAATACTGGAAAAAAAATGCCCTGAAGATTGTTTGAGATGAGAAACCGACAGTCACTAGGAGTAATGATTCGCATACATCAATACATGTTCTATCTTTAATACAGAGCACTATTTTTCCATAAACACAGCATATATATATATATATATATATATATATATATATATATATATATATACATACATGAGGGGTTACTGATAAATTCTCAGACGAACCCAAAAATTCTGGTGTTCAGTCAGATTTGGGGGATTGAATCTGGTCAGGTACTTCTGAACCCCCTTTATTTGGATATATATGATAAGCATGGTTTAAAAGTTTAATGAGGCCTCTCTTTTAAAAACCAGTAACTGCATACAGAAAACTATTTTTTGTGATAAAAGTCAATGAAAACTTTTCCAAAAATTTAATTATATCTTTTCTGTCAACTTTGATCTTCAAAACTTAAATACATTGGCAAACGTTAACTTCTGTCTTCTTAATTCATTCCTGTTCTTTTACTGTTCTCTCTCCTTAATAATGTATTTTTTCCATCTTCTCTGACACAGCCCCTTGCATCATGTCAGTGATTTTATTGCCTTGCTTAGGGTG
>OZ010576.1:49479975-49527475 GCA_963932145.1 Acanthosepion lycidas
GTGATGCAATGCACAAATAAGTCCATTTTATGTGCTGCCTTTAAATTCTGCTTTTTTGGTTGAGACTTTTTATATTAATGGCATAGGAGACACTAATTTGCATTAGATTTAAAAGTCACAATGAATGTGCAGATAAATATAATGTTTAGGTGATTGAAATGAGAAAATGACAAGCTGAATTTGAATTCCAGTTAAATTTGTTACATTCACTTTTGAAATGGAAACTTTGGAAAAGGTATGAATCCATCGTTTCTGGCTCCAGCTATAGGTTAAATAGTAGGGTACAATGGTCTCTTCAACCTTGTTTGGCAACCAGTTTAGGAGAAGGATAACACTGAATTCAAAATCACTTGGGTATGGAGCTAGCAACTTCATCATGTAAAACCCTACTTGCTAGAGAAACCACAGTAGCAATGCCTCATATGCGTGTGTTGGAACCTTGAAGGCCTATACTCTGCAGAAGGGTGCATAAAACTTGAGGTTACAGTGGAGGATGAGAATAACAACCGAAACTTGTGATAAAAAATAAACATGACAAAATTGGTTCAAATAAAACAATTTAAAAAGGGAATAATGAGGGAAAAAGATCTTGGCAATAGTAGAGATAATGCTTATTGCTACAACATATGGTTTGGAGCTCCCATTATATATCTATAGATCCTTGATAAAATCCAAAGAAGAATCAGCAATATTTTTAGTCTTGATCTGGCATTTCAGCTTCAGTCATTTTCCCACCACCAGAAAGTTGCTTCTTTGTGCTTTTCTATAATTACTTTCATGTTGTTTGGATAAGATCTTCGCTATGGTACCTAGACTTTATGAATTTAATCATGGTATGAATAATCAAGGTGATGGTTTATAGTCTGCTGATAGATTATTAGTTTTGTAGACTTTTTATAATGAAACTTACTGTCATTAAATTTGTTTTTAAGTTTGAGAAAGCCTTATTTTTTATACCTTAAATATTCATTATGTGCCAAACTATTGTGAAGAAAACAAAAAGAAATTGCTGACAGAAGACATTGATCAGAATATAAGATATAGGGACAAGTTTTTTTAATGATTTTTTTTTTATGTATTAAAAACTGTCCTTGGTATAAAATAGTGTAAATAAACTAAAATGCTTTTCAGGGGACTCAGTCTGTCTCAAAGCTTTTCTTTTATCAAATATCAGACATAAATGGTAAAGTCAGTCTACTCTACTGTTTCATTTTATTTTTTTTATTTTCTGTCAGTACTAAGACAAAAATGGCTCTTTTACTACCCACACTGGAAATCAATAGTATAAAATATTTTTTTAAGCATTGTTTGATGTTAAAGGTCAGCATCCAGACATTGAAAAAAATATTTGTACCTACTCGTAAGGTTGACTTATATGTCAAGCAATGTAGTTGAAAGCTTTGCTATGGTCAACCTACTCTGCAGCTGCAATGAACATTTTAATGTAGAAAATATAGAATAAAAACAAGATACTATATTTTGCTTCCTTTTCTATTCAGTTCATTCTCACTGCATTCATGGCATTGAGAAAAGACAAAATTAATACAGACCTCAGTTTCTGTTAAAAATAAAATAAGGTACACACAATTTAAACACAACTGCTTAAATCTGGTTTCATAATTCATAATTCTTACAAGACTGAAGATACCTTTTTTTTAATCCTTCCACTCCAAGCAAGGAGATAATGCCACTAAGACACAAGGGTTTACTGGAAGTGGAACAGAATGAATGTTGTTAGTAAGGAGAAAGTACAATAAAAGAAAAGATTCAGGAAGACAGAAGATGGCAAATGATATTGCGTTTATTAGGTTGGTGCAAAAATAATGACGTAATAATGTCGTTTTTGACGTATTTTTTGACGTCAAAAAACGACATTATTACGTCATTATTTTTGCACCAACCTAATAAATTTTTGAAGATGACAGGAAAGCCAAAAGAGAATTCCACAGGTGAGAAGTACAAGAAAAGGAACTATTAGAATAGAACTTACAGGTACATTTAAGTAAAAAGCAAGAAAATCCTGAATCCTGAAATACTTTCAAGATTAAGATTATTCTTCATCTTTATTTACATCATTTACATTCAGACTGTTGTCCTCATTTTTGTTGTTATTATCACAATGTTTTAACCATTATGTCCCACAGTTTTCTTCAAGTGTCTGTTGATTCAAGTAACCTTCAAGAAATTTCAAACTGAACATTTCATTTAATATAGGGGGTAGAGTGTTCTCATTCTATTGTCCATGTTTAGGGACATCTAAATTTGTTCTTATTGAATACTGCTTGGTTATTGCTTGCCCTGTTTCTACTGAGTCAAAATCTATACTACATGGTCAGTACACTGATGGAACTCCCAATTACTATGTCACCAAATACATAAGACTAGCACTTTAATCTGCTGAAGAAGGCCAGAGGACACAATGAACAAAACATTGTGACAACAACAGAGATGAGGAGAACAATCCAAATGTAAATAATGATAACTTCTCATTCAAACAGAAGTTACTGAATCTGTATGAACCTGATTTGATAAACCAATGAAGGGATAATAACAACAAAGATGAGGATAATAGTTTGAAAGTAAATAATGTAAATAATAACTACTAATCCTATAAAATTTTTAGAGAAACATTTTCATTAGTCTTGAACACATATTTTTACAAAATCATCAACTGATCCACTTGTAACAGATTGCAATAAAATGGTTGAAAATAGCTGATAAATATATGCAATAATGAAAATACTTAATTTCAAAAGGTCATTATCTCACAAATGACCTATAGTCCATTGTTAACTGGCTAGATGTAACCATAAGTTCTATGCTAACAGTGTCTTTTCTTGCACTTCTTGCTTGTGGAACTTTCTTTCAGCTCCATGCTTTTCATCCAACTTTGATATTCAAAACTTTAAATGCAATGTCAACCAGTTTTTTGATTACTCATCTGTTGTTATCACTCCTTTATAAATGTTTTCTATTTTCTAATTCTTTCACACCCAGTAACTTTTTGTGCCTTAGTGGCTTTATTGCTTTGCTTGGAGTGAATTTGTATATATAAAAACAAAAAACTCATGAGTATTAATATAAAGATATCAACAAAAGAATGTGGAATGAGTTGGATGAAATAGATGGTGCCAGAAAGAAAACCAATGATAACCTTGTCTATTTATGACAGCTCAATTTGAATAATGACCTAAGTCAGTCACCTCAAAGTGAGCCCATTCTGGTCATTGAGATCAATGTAAAAGGGTCCATGAAATGAAAATCATTTTGAAAAAGAAGAAATTAAAAAAATAATCCAATATGAAGTTTTTGAAAGAAAGTTAATTTTATTTAAGGATTATCATAAATATAAAGTCAATGAAAAAAATATTTTAAATACAAATTAAAATAATACGCAATAATCATCATAACAGATTGAATGAAGAGGCAGATATGAGGCTCCAACTGTCTACTATTAAATTTGACTTCAAAGGTATCTGTTCAAAAATAAAAGTCATTCATCCCATCATATTTTCTTTCATATCTCTTCCTTTTAAAAATGTTTCTGAAAACAGTTCTATAATCATCTAATCATCAGAAAACTCTTTACAAGTCTCTCTCTCTCGCTATATATATATATAGTAAAAATCAACAGAAATGTAAAAGGAAAACAGAAAAGAAAACTGTAGCCTATACACAACCTAAAGAATGAAACAAGAACCAACTTTTTTCAATAACCAACAGTGGTTAATGGCTAGAGTATATAAAAAACTGGAATGGAAACTGAAATCAAGACAGATTTGTAATAATAAACAAAAATACTTGTGCATAACTTTAAAACAGACTTTCATACCAAAACTATGATCATCAGGAAAAAATAACTATAACATAATTACACACACACACACATATATATATATATATATATATATATATATATATATGTGTATATATATAGGGTGAATCAAAAATACTTTTACAAACATTGGGAGTAGGTTCCTCACACCAAAACAAGGACAAAAGTCCATATAAACTCTTGCCTGCATTTTTAATTTATTAAGTTTAAAGAAAGTTTACAGTAGATGACACTGTGTTCCCATGTAGACTAGGTTACATTTGTCATTCATGTACATTTATGGCTAGACTGTTTTCAACATTTAACATGTGTAGTAGAGAGTTAACTGAGAAATGTTCCATTTAACAATGGTAGGATATTCATATTGTCAGCAAGCAGATACGATTTTTACATATAACCATGTGAATGGTAATCGACACAAAGCTGCATGGCTCTGTCAGATTGTGTTTCCAGACTAAAGACAGCTGAGTTATCCAAAATTTGCTGCTGTTCATTGTCACACTGCTGAGACAGGATCCATGGCACCAAAACTATAGATGAAGGAGGATTGAGATCCGGTTGTACACCTCACCATGAAGAACGCATTCTGTAGACTGTTGGAGACAATACAGGCATCAGCACACATCAAGTGGCCCTAGCATGTCATACATCTCATAGTACTGCATGTCATGGGGACCTGAGAAACCATTCAACACCATATGAGTGTATTTGAAAGAGTCTGCCAGTCAATAATCTGATAGGAGCATGTGTCTGTAGAAGCAAGTGGACAATATTTGAAATATTTGCTATGAGTTGCTGTGCTGAGGTACAATGATGGCCTTTTAGGCCGATGTTTATATAGACTTTTTACTTTGTTTTGTCATCAGGAACCTGCCCCTAAAGTTTGTAAAATTATTTTCGGATTGTATCTTGGATTGTACATTTAATAATGTCTACTGTAAACTTTAAAATTAATAATATAAAAAATGAAGGATTTGTGAATATATATTTATATGGGCTTTTGTCCTTATTTTGGTGTGAGGTACTTGCACCCAAAGTTTGTAAAAGTATTTTTGATACACTCTATGTGTGTGAGTGTGTGTGTGTGTATATATATATATATATATATATATATATATATATATATATATATATATATATAAACTGTAATCCAGATATCAAGTTTTTGGAAGTAAGTTTTATATATATATATATATATATATATATACACACACACCCTGGTTATCTATACATAAAGGAAGATATATATATATATATATATATATATATGATTATTTTTTTTTTAAGCAAATCACCCCAAGTAAGGTGGGAGTGCCACTAGCATGCAAGGGGTTACAGAGAGTGAGAATTATAGTAAAGAGAAATGTTTGGGAAAAGGATAAAGAGAAGGACAGGGATCAAGGTCAAGGCATCAGAAGATGTCGATTGACATTACATTTGAATATTTGAAGATTATAGCTATCAGGGAAGCAAGTGATAGGAAGGGAATTCTACTGACGGAAGGTGCAAGATAAGAAGCTGTTGGAGTAGAAGAGATGGCTACATTTGGCTGTTTCGACAGTGAAAGGCTGGGACCAAGATGCCAACCTAGTAGCACGCTTAAATTCATGCAGTTTGGTAACCAGTTACAGTAGCTTGTCGGAACAGTTGCCACAAAACTACTTGCAGAAAAGACAGATGGAAATGACAGCACATCTGTGAGATAGTGACTATAGCCAGATCTGGACCAATCCCCAATATATATAATACAGTTCAAAAGTTTGAAGCCACCCCCAGAATTAGCATGGGCTGTACTTGATAGAAGAGTGAAAAAATGAACAAGAGCTTTTAGAGTCATTGAAAAAAGAATGGAATCAATTATCAAACATATACTTTGAGAAACTCTTGTAATGAATGCCAAAAATTTGTGCTGCAATGATCATAGCTAAAGGGGGATATTTGAGAGCAAAATTTAATTTTTTCTTTTTGTTATAACAAAATGTCTAATAAAAATGATGGATCACTCCTTTAACCATGTATAATAATTTTCTCTTATTTACAGTACAAAACAACTACTTTGGGGGCCAATTTAAAAAAAAGAGCTGTCCTCAAACTTTTGAACTGTAGTGTCTATATATATATATATATATATATATATATATATAAAAAAATTTTTTAACAAACAGTCCCTCTATGAAATATGGACTCCTCCACCATTATGATAACCCAATATATTTAAAAAAAAAATAAAATTATGTAATGGTTAGTCTCAAGTCAGTACCTGAATATTGCATTGTGCATGAAACACCAAGTTGTGGTACCTGTGAGGGAACATTATATATATATATATATATATATATATATATATATATATATATATATATATATATATATAGATATATAGATATATATAGATATATATATATAAGTTTTATATATCATAAAATGGGAACACTTTACCCTTCTGCACTACCTACTTCTGCAAGGTCATTAGTTAAAAATTTTTACTTAGGGACCCGGTGGGGTCTTGTGCTTGAAACTTAGGTTGTATAGAAGGGTAAAGGTTTTCATTTTATAATATTAAATAATTTTCTGAACTGTGTATTGAGCACTTTTTTTTATATATCCTTTTTTGGCATGGTAATTTTCTGACCTATTTTATATATATTTTGTATTTATACATGAGAAAAAACAAAAAATACTTTTCCTTACCAATGTGTTTTATCTCTTGAGGAACTTTATCAAGGTCAATGTGGAGATTTTATTTTGTGACTTGTATTGATGCAGAAAAGTAACATAGAAGAAATATTTTCTCAAATAAGTTCCCAAATTTTGAATTTAAGTATGCACTAAAATATTCTTAAAGCCTTCTGTGTAATTCATTGCCTAATGAATGAAAGTGTGTATATAACACTAATTTTTCTACAAGAACAACTTAAAGGTGTTCTACATGATAAATCTGCAATAAATTCTATTCACAAATAGTAAAATATTTACAACTTAGAATAGCTGAAAATGTTGAGAATGTTTGCTATATAAATGATTAATTATACTCAACATTTTTTGCTTTAAATTCCACCTGTTTTCAATTTCAATGTTGGCAAATATATTGTTTTAATTTGATTATTCTTATTACTGCTATTTATCATTATTTGTGAATATGCTAAATAATATCCATTGCTAAAAGCACTTTCAGTTGGCATACATGCATCAGAAATGGATCTTGTACCAATGGAAGAAGAAGGTTGCCTGATCAAATTAGACACATTTTCTCCTGAATAAAGTAGACAGCAGGATAACGGTAAATCACTATCCTGGGGAAGAGAAAATGACAGAATTCACTGGGGGAAAACAACAACTTGCTGGGTTGGTGTGATGATTTGGTCAATGTTCTGTTGGGAACACTTAATCCCACTGTTCATGCAAAATGTACTTTATTGCATGGCAACTCCCTCAACGTAACTGAAAACCAGGTATACATCTTCATAGCAACAGTCTTCTAAGATGGCTTTCTTCATGACCATATTCCTTGCCAGTTGTTTAGAATTGGGTTCAGGAACATGAAGAAGATTTCACTGTATTGGCATGGCTACCATACACACTGGTTATCAATCAATTCTGTTAGATGAACAAGTTTTCTCTGCTATTAATATCATGGCAACTTTAGATGTCATGTAGTATCCAATCTTGTTTTAATTAGGTAAGAGTTGTTTTGTGGCCACATGGAAGACTGGCAATTTATTATGCAAGTGATCATTTTGGGGGCTTATATATATATATATATATATATATATATATATATATATATATATATATATATATATGAACACTGCAGGCATAGAAATCAACACTGCATATTACATGATGACTGTCAGTTATGCCATAGTCTAATTATCACTTATTTTAGATTAAACTACTGATAACCATGTAATATTGTTTTTATAACCATACTGTTTATATTTAGATACTCTATTCCCAATATTGAGAACACTTTGATAAATATAGAAAATTTATAAATATATATCTATATATATAGGTTTCATTGATGGTTACTGACAAGTGACTGTGATTAGGATTATAATTTTTTTGCATGCATACAAGAGATTTACTTTTAGACATAGAGTGTGTAACAATTGTTCAAATGATCTTTGGGTCCAAGTGCTTTTGGCTAATCTATTAGAGATTATCAAGGATGTTTTTTTGTCTTACTGTAGATTCTGATGGTAACACTTTAGCAATGAACATGTTAACAATATGATGACTGTGTTTAGAAATTAAAACATTTCTGTTGCTATAAAATAAACTGTATATTAAAAGTAAAAAAAACTTCCTTGATAATAGTTAATAGATTAGCTGAAAGCACTCAAACCCAAAGATCATTTGGACAGTTTTTATGCACTATATTCAACAACAAAATATCTTTGTCACTCATTTTCAGTGATATATATATATATATATATATATATATATATATATACACCCATTTATTTATGTTTTAATCATTTCAGCCCAAGCAAGGCAGGAATGCCACTGGTATTCAGGGGGTTACAAATAGTGAGGTGGGAGAAAGAACTGGGTAAGGGGAACCAAGGAAAGAATAAAAGCTGAATGGGGTTCAAGAAGATAAAAAATGATGATTGACATTACATTTAAATTTTTGAAGATTGTAATTATCAGGGAAGCAAGGAAATAAAAGAGAGTTTTACAGGTGGGAGTGCAAGAAAAGAAACTGTTGAAATAGAAGTGGTGTTACATTTAAATAATTCAACATTAAAAGGGTGGTACCAGGCATCAGGGAAAAAAGTTTGTAAGGGCAGTTGCCATGAAAATATTTGTAGGAAAGACAAAAGGAAGCCATATAGCAACAGTGAGGAAAAGACTGGAAATGGGATGCCAAGTCAGGATCGATTACATTGCAGATCCTTCTTTGGATTTTGTTGAGAACTTTGAGATGATTAGCAGGAGCACCAAACCAGATATGGCAAGGTATTCAATGCACAGGTGAATGGTAGATTTGTAATTGTGCAAGATGGACTCTCACAAGGAAAACCTTCTGGAACAACACAGTAACCCAACTTTCTTTACAGGAGATGCAGCCATTGATTTAATGTAGTTATGACAATTCAAGTCAGTTGAAAATGTGAGGCCAGGAAGCCACAGTGTGTCACTTTCCATGTGTCTTGCATCAGCCATGCTTATGGCAGGCAAGAAAGATTCTTGATAGTGGTTGAATGAGAGCAGTTTTATTTTGGAGGGATTAAAATTTACAAGCCATTTCCTGCTCCAGTTGACAACAGGTTGGAGGTCCTTTTCAAGAGCTGTGAACAGGTTAACTTTATCAACTCTGATGGATTTTCTATTGATATAGGTGTAAATGGTAGTCATCAGCATAATTGCCTACTTGGGAACTGATGACATCAGGAAGATCATTGATAAAGATCAGAAACAGCATAGGACTCAGGCCTTGGGAGACACCTGCATTTGTGTGAAAGGATCTGGAAGTGAGCCCAGTCAAAATGACCTTCATTTCACAATTTGATAGAAATGAGTGGATTAAATTAAACAGCTGTCCAGTAATACAGTAGCCCTGGAGCTTATGTAGAAGCCCAGCATGCCAAACTCTGTCAAACACCTTTGAGAAATCAAGAGCTACATCAATAATTTGATGTACATATTCAGTGATGGCCATTAGCATATCAGCGGTAGATATGGCAAAATGGAAACCATGTTGTTTGTCAAGCAGGGTTAGTTTGTGAGAGGATAAAGTGCTTAACCACTTCAGCAATGATTAAAGCCTTGAATATTTTCCTGAAAAGTGGTAGGATACTAATAGGGTGATAGTTCGAGGTGTAGGAAGGTTCTCCAGAATTCTTAAAAACAGGAATTAGAGGAGGACTTCCAACAAGCTGGTAAGTCAGAAGCAATAGTTGTAGAATTTGGAGAAGTCTGGTGCCAACTCTGGGATACTGTCACCTCCACATGCCTTATGAGAGTCTAATTTAGAAATGATGTCTGAGACCAATGACAGGCTTATGTACATATTACTCAGTAGGCTCTCTGTCCAACTGGGAAAATCAAGTGTGGGTACACCAAACGAGTTGAGTTGGAAGAGAATTTCCAAGCAAAGCATTCAACCTTGTTTGCTGTAGATGCCAGGACTTTAAATTGTTTGAATAGAGGAGGGATTGGGGATCTGCTTTTGTTCAGCACACTCTTACAGAGCCTCCAATAATCTCTAGAACCAAACTTGTGAGATGCCATACGCTATTTCATTCTATCAGCAAATAGTAACCACTTTGAGGATATGCTTGCACTCATTACAAGCAGAAATAAAGAGACATCTGTTGCAATCAGACATGTCTCTATGGTACAGCCTGAAGAAGTAATTCCTGTGAGCTATAGTGGCTGAGCATGCTTTCAAAATGCCACAGAAAATGTCATACATAAAAGGATAACAAAATGAAATAAAAAAATTAAAAAGAGAACAGACAAAGAAAGAGAGACAAAAAACAGAAGAGGAAAGAAAAAAATAAACAATAAAATGATCAGTTCAAACAAGAATTAAAAATGGCAGATACATATCTCTGAAAGAACTTTACAAGACAAATTGTTCTAGGTGGATCTTCAGTTAAGTAATAACAGAATGGACACTGATAACTTATATTTGGAGTGACTATATGGTACATGGAACTTATTTGACCATGCCAAGTTTAACTGACATTAGGAGAGAGAAGTATATATATATATATATATATATATATATATATATATATATATGTAGATATATATATTACATCATTAAATATACAGGTCAGTCATGAAAACACATTTATTTTATATAACATACATTTATTTTTTATTCCTTGCATTTTGTAACATTAACATTTAACTGCAAGTGTCATCTAATAACTACGTGCTATGATACAGACTTATTGATCTACCCATACATGAAAAAACCGTTCTGGGTATGACAATAAACTACATTTGCATCCTAGGTAAGATGATAAACTATGTCCAACAGCAAGGCCTCTGATCAGGAGGTTTTGAGGAGCATAGAACCACCATTTAATTGCTGGTGTTCCCAGGTCCAACCTGACCCACAGTGATAGCACCTGTTAGGCTCCCAACTATGGGTAAATATTTAGCCCCCAAACTGGGGTCAAAATCTATGTAAGTGTAAAATAGGTTTTAATACCAGAAATACTTTGTAAAAAAAATATTTATTACCAACAATACATTGTTTTGGGAAAAAAAAGATATTACCAGCTAAACATTTTTGAAGAAAAAATATTATCAGAAATAAAAATTGTCAGCATTAGATAGCCTATTGATGTTGATGTGCCATAAACCAAACCAAACCAAACCAAAACTAAACATAAAAAAGCAAATTAAGGTAATTTCCATATATTTATTTTTAATTAGCAAAGAAGATTTCTAAATATTTGTTATTTGTTTTTTTTTAATTCCTCCAAATCTTTTTAATCCCTGGCATCAAAAACTGTTGAGAACACCTACTCTTCTTGGAACAAGTCTGAGAGAGCATTTCAAATAAATTCTTTCATGATAGCGCCAAGATTTTCATGAGATTGAGGTTAGGGTAAAGTTCTTACAACCTGCCAAATCTATATTTGGGGTTGGGAAATCAACTTTTTCATTCAGTGTTTGGCTCTAAACATGACAGATTTGATATGTTTCTTCTCCAATGAGTCAGCTTTCAAACACTGCAGAAAGATACATATCAGTGTTTGTGTATGAATCACATAAAAACAGAACAATCTGAGAAGACTTTGTACTATCAATACTGTTTCATTCTGAGAAGAGTTCTATACACACTGTTTAGCAATATTAAAATAATCTTGCTGCAGATGTACCCGTTTTATTATAGCTACCCTCTACTTCATTCTCTTAATTTATCTGCACAGTAAATTCTTTACATAAGTCAACAAGGCAACAGTTAATAAATCTTTTCTAATGGAGCACAAGTCATTTTTAAAAATGTCATTAATACCCAATCATTTGTTTTCTATATATTCATTTCTTAGGTAAGCTACTGGTAGAATAAGAAAAAAAATCAATCAATTTAGAAAAGCTAAATAAAATAAAGGATGTTTTGCAAAAGCAAAATTGTGTAGATGTCATCATTTTCCACTCTTTCAAATTGCCTTCACTTGAAAATTCATCAATAATATTTTAAATATGAACAAACCTTTCAAAAGAATTTTGATCTATTAATCTATCATTTGCCTTCTATCTTTTGCTGTCTATCATGTTATTTTGATTTCTTTCACTCTTTCATTCATCAATTTTCCCCCTTAATTTATTCTTTCACTCTTTCAGTATACAGTCTTTTTTATTTATTTATTTTCTTAATCATCTGTCCATTCATTCACAAGTCTATCTGTTGATTCATTTGTCCTTTCTTTCTGTTTGATTTAATTCAAATTATTTTCTCTATTATTTTTCTGTATACATCTTCTTTCTCATTCCCCTTCTCCCATTGTATACTTATTTTTAGCAAATAAATTTCTGTTTTCCTAAACCTTTATTATTATTTGTAATCATTATGAATCATCATGATGGTATATTTTGCTACAAAACCATTATTTTTAGTTTGTTTTTAAAGTAACTTCATTTATACTTACAATAGCTGACTAAAAAAAGACATTTGTATTATTCAATGATGTTTTTGACAGCCATTTTGGTTTCAAAAAGCAACACATCAGAAATTATACAGAACTTTTTAATTATTCTCTTTTCCAATACTTGCAACATTAGTCAAAAGCTGACAAAAAAAAATGTATTCTATGGTATTCTATTTTTATTGTCACTGTAGAATTTGAAGTTGCCAGAATATAATTCTTTTACAAGTAGATTTTTCTTTTAGCACTCAATCAATTCAACAATATTTAATGCATCAATGATAAAATTTAATGTGTTTTCTTCCAGAAAGAAACCTTTTTTTTATTTGATGCTTTACTGTGACTCTTTGTTTAATATGACTGATTTATTTTATTTCAATGAATTTTCAAAGCCAACAGGATAGAGATTGATTAAGGTTTTTAAGAATAAAAATTTATATTAAAAATATGAACAATTATTGTTTTTCTAAATCTGGGAATGACTTTTTGTTTGAATGATCAGTTTTTGACTTAAATTCTCTATCAATTGGCCCAAGATAAAAAAAAAAAATAAATACAGAAACACCAACAAATTTTATTCCATGAATTATTCAGACTAGTATTGTTGTCATTTTTACCATAATATTTTTGTTGAGAATTTCCTCAGGCTTCATGAAATGTATGCTGCATTTGATCATCTTTGAACAGTGTCCAGTATTTTGTTTTTAAATAAGTTTCCACTACTTCAGAAACACCCATGATTTCATACATGATATAACCAATTGAATTTTTTTCTTTTTACTTTTTTGAGAATGACTTGAATCCAGCTCTTCTTTTCATAGCTCTAGGTAAAATATCAGAGCAGATTTGGTCCTTAGCCTCTAAATTTAAACTAGGTTCCAAGCCCAGATAAAGGGGTAAAGTTTGGTGTGGTGTAACAACTCAATTCAATATTAAAAAACAACTGAAATTGCAATGGCATCACCCTTGAAGCAACTGTATGGTATGAGGCAATTGTGGTCCTGTATTCTACAAGGAGTCTGCAGTCTAATTCAATGGTTTTATAACCTTTAATTTTAATGCCAAAATAAATGTTAAAGATTTTCTCAAATATAATGATTGTGTGTGTGTGTGTGTGTGTATGTGTGTCAGACTGTGCATAGATAGATATCACAAGATAAATATTTATTTTTTTGTTCCACCTTATGCTACAAACATATGACAGGTAGAAAAATGATACTGAACCAATTTTCTAAGTATCAAGGGGCTGACTCCTATCCTTAAAAATTAAGCTATCAATTCCTGACTTTTACTAAGATGCTGGTAAAATGGTCAGCTCCTTATTGTGCTCTAAAATGTAATTGATTCTACCTGCCATGCTCTATCTTTACTAGAGTCAGATCAAGCCAAAAATGGAGTACCGTTGCTATATCTGGGCTGGTGTTGCTTAATTTTCATTTTCCAGCCTTGACAGAGTTCAAAAGCATTTATGTAGCTTTGTGGGTGATTAATTATTTTCCACTCTGCCGCCCCTTTCCCACAGACAAAATGTCATAAACCTGTCACTACTCTATCGTTATTTCCATGGAAAATGTTCAGACAAACTACATGCCATATATACAGGGCCTAACCATTTTCATTACCTAAGAAAGAAATTCCACTCAGTGAGCTTCTTTCCAAGAGCTGCTAGTTTATGGAACAGAATCCAAAGAGGAATCTCAATCACTAATATCTTAACCTCTTCAAGTCCATGCCAACCATTATCCATCCTACATATACTCATAATCTATTCTGCTTACCTGCACTTACATCCATAAAACAATCTCAAAATGTAAACCATTACATTGAGTAGCCTATGTCTGCATAATGAATAAATAATAGTATTAAAAAAAGGAGCATGAACATTGATTATACTGTTGGGAAATACAATACTACCCTAGCCTCCAAGTATTCTTCCTTCTGTGGGTGAGTATAGATAGCATAAACAAATCAGATATAAAAAGGCAAATTTTACATATATGAAAAAGAGGTAGATAAATATGGATATTATAGACAAATCCAATATAGATATAAAGTCCATCCAACCATCAAATAGCACTGACTGCAATGATGATAAGAAAAATCTATATGAAACA
This sequence comes from Acanthosepion lycidas, assembly GCA_963932145.1. NCBI lineage: Eukaryota > Metazoa > Mollusca > Cephalopoda > Sepiida > Sepiidae > Acanthosepion > Acanthosepion lycidas. The sequence continues at coordinate 49,494,543 of OZ010576.1, forward strand.
AGAATACAACAAATTATCAGGAGATCACCTGGAGGAGACAAAAGTGAATCAATCTCAATGGTCTCCAAATCTATTACAAAATTGGTCAGCATCGAATCATTTTCTTCACATGATATGTTCCATAACAATGAGATTCAATCACATTCTGGTAACTGGCAGTGGCATAGCATTAACCAGATTCCTTATCACATCTTGAACACAATGCTTGCCTGGAGTACAATTTAATTTGAAGAATTCACTCACAGATAACATCAACGATTGACGACAGTATTTGAATATCCTGTAGATTTCAGACATTGCTCTCATCATGCAAACACAAGGTGGATATTAAAACACCCACAGCACCTTAATCTAAAATGTCTTCTTCACTGTATTTCACTGATAGCTAAAAGGAGAGATCCATGCTGCTTTGTTTTAACTATGTTCCATTTTCTTCATATTCAGGATTTCATCAAAGCTATTTTCAGACTTTTTTTCATTTTATTATTTTTCGCTTTTGGTTTTCTCACTTTCCAATTGATTAAAGTCAAATGCATTTATCATCGCTCATACTCCATTTATCAAACACCAGCTCTGATAATCATGTGATATTGTCTGAATATTCTTCTTCTATGTGCTGTGTCCCTTCAGGAAGTGGGCAATCATGGCTCTCCACAACCTCTTGTTCCTTGTGGCTATGAGAAGTATTTCTCCCTTTGCCATATTCTGCCATCCATTCACATAAGCTTGTTAGTTACATAGCCTTCTGCTTTCCTTGATCTCCCTTGATATGCCCTGTCAGGGTTAAGTTTTCCAACCTATCCTTCCTCATTATGCGTCCAAGATATTTCAGCTATCTCTTTCTGATTCTGACTATAAATGTTCTTTTGTTACCCCATTTTTTTAAGACTTTCACACTCAGTCCATGGAATTCTCAGTATCCTTCTCTAGAACCGCATTTCAATTGCCTCCAGTTTCTTCTTCACCTGTGGTGAAATTGTCCAGCATTCACTGCCTTATTGATATCACATAGCAATTCAGTACCCTTTTCTTTATTTCCAATTAAATTTTCTTGTTTCTTAGTACTGTGTTTAACATTTGGAATGCATTTTTGCTAATCTGATGTGCATCTGGATTTCAATGTTGCAAAAGAAGTTCCAAGATATTTAAACTTCTACACTTTTTATTGTATCAAAATTATTCATTCAATATTGTCATTATGCCAAGTCATTCATTTGCTTACACTACTAAAGAGAAAAATGTGTTTCTTATTCTACAAGTGACTGAGACCAGTATCTTTATCCTTGTTATGTTTACCTTCAGCTTCCTGTACCACTCCAGTAAGTACCTGATTCCATGTACTATCCTTTACCTTTACAAGAACCAGAATGAAGTACCATTGTTATATTTGGGCAGGAGCTGTTCAAACAGCACTTTTTAGCCTTGATAGAGTCCAAAAGTGTTTTCAAATCCTTGTGGGTGACAAATTAATTTCCACCTTCCCCACTTTCTCTCGCAGGTGGAATGTGACAAGCCTCTCACTGTTCTGTTGCTATTTTTATGGAAAGTGCTTAAACAAACTATATTCTTTGGTTCTGCCAGGCCTAACCTTGCTGGCAAGGACTCACCATGCCACTTACATTGTAGCAAACCACCCACATTCCCTTCATATTCCATTAGTGAGAAGTAAGTTACTGTTACCTTCACCTCCTAATGTAACCCTCTACCTCAAGCATGCCTTGGGCCTTGTACAGAGAAAACCTTACTGTAAGTAAATTTCTGCCAATTCAGCTTTCATGTTTCCTCAAGTGTATATGAAAGTCTTCTAAATTTGTTGATTTTGTAATTTTTGCCAGGAGTTGTAGAATACTGTTAATACCTTCTCTCAAAAATCAAACAATGTCTACTTCTCTTTGTGAGCATCTTTCAACACACCCTGAAATCTATTGATTTAATATTTTCTGTTGTTATACAATGCTGGTCAGTGGCTTTTCAGATAGAGCCTTCTTATAAAAGGGTCTGTGTGCTGACAAACACAAAAGAGACTGCCTGATGCGAGAAGGTTTTGGTGATAAGGAACCACACAAGCCAATGTACAAGGAGGAGGAGGCTATATCTAAAAACTACTTTGGCATAATTAGGATAAAAATTGTTATATTAATATCTGTGTTCAGTGTAGCCAAAAACAACTGCTAGGATCCTCTATAGCTGAGTATGGGCATTGTTACTATTTTATGGATGCACTGAACTGGAACAATTTGTATTTCTACTGTTCTGTTCAAATATAGAAGTAGAGATTTTTTTTTAGGCAGACTATCTTTGATACTCAGATACAGAACCAAATATTAATTTTAAAAAAAGTAAACAACCTGCTATAACTGAGGAAGGCTGAAAGCTGAATTAGCTGAAATGTTAGAGCAAACATAAAACAAGCATACAGTAATATCATCTAAGTTAAGCAACATTGAGTATGATCAGTATCTAGATGGATGACTACCTGGTAATACCAAGGGCTGTAAGCTTGGATATACAGGTGATCTAATGTATAACAACTCGGAAATGTTAATCAGAGAGCTGAGTTCCAATTTTAGTTAGGTTCATTATATTCACTTATGCAGAAATATGCTTGGAAAAAGCTATGAATCCAACTACTTTTCCCTTAGCTATAGAGTAATTAGTAATACTTGTATTACAAAAGTATTATTGTCTCAAAAAAAAAAAATCTAACAACCTAAAAAGATTTTCTGGCTTTAAATAACCTGTAAAGGGTTGATAAGCCATAAAAAGTAATCAAGCATAAGACAGATAAGGAGACTAGATTTAGTCACTTGTGGAATAAGAAACATTTTTTGTGTTTAACAATACAAACAAATGAATGATTGGTTACACTAATACCATTGAGTTCTCTGGAACTGATTGTTTTATTTTGGGATCCTATGGATATTATAGGAATGGTATTTTTATTTTAGAGATTCTGCTGAAATGTTTTTTTTTATTTTGGGCATCTGAGAATATTTTTTAATTTCATAACCTTATCAAAATGTTCTTTTTCTTTTAGGGATCCTGTAGATACACTTTTTTATTTGTCCTATAAAAATGGCCATTTTATTTTGAATTCCTGGTGAAATGATTTGGAGCATCTGAGGATACTTTTCATTTTCATAATCCTGTGGAAATGTTTTTTTTTATTTTTATTTTGGAACCCTGTGGATAATGTTTTTTTTTTTATAGGGTTATGTATAAATGATCTATTTTTGGTAAGTTTGGGTCACTTGTGAATAATTTTTATTTCTGGGATCCTATGGAAATGTTTTTTTCATAATTTAGTAATTATTCTGATGAACATTTTGTTATGGCATCTAGACTTTATTAATTTAAGTACTGATTAGCAACAAGGTCTCATCAATTTACAGTCAATCTGACTAGATGCAATCATAAGTTCTATGCTAATAGTTTCTTCACTCATGGTTCTCATCTGTGGAACTCTTCAGGCTCCATCCTTTCCAGCCAACTTTCATCTTCAAAACTTTAAATGCAACATCAGTCATTATTTACTGTTTATTTCCTCTTCTCTTTTCTCTTTTTTCTATTTCTTTCACACCTCATGTATCTTAGTGGCTTTACTGCCTTGCTTTGGATGAAATGATTAAAAGAAAACAATTATTTTGAGGGTTCTAATGAAATGGTCTTTTTATTTTGAGTATCTGCACCTCATTTAAATTTTCATAACCCTGTGAAAATGATCTTTTTCTTTTTGAAGTAACCTGTATGTTCAGATTTTATTTTTACTAGTTTTTGAGTTTTTGCTGCTAAACTTGAAACTGAATTTACCAATTACAGTATTAATCATCTAGGTTTAATACTTTTGTTATGGCAGATTGTATTTTTAACTTGAACAATGTTATAACAAGCATTGGTGTTCTCTTCACATGTAATCAGTTCTAAAAGACCATTTTACACTGCAGCCCTCTAATACCCAAACAATTCTTTTTACTGTTCTACACTTCATTGAATTTAGGAGGCCCTCATATCTGGTTATGGAAAATATTTTCCTTGCCAATGCTCTGTTATTGTTCAGTAATAACTTTTGAAAGCAGTTTTTGCAAGCAATATTCTCTGCTACATCTTATCATCTAATCAAATATTTTATGTGTTGGAAAGTTAAAAACAAAACAAAAACACTGAGTTACTGGTTGATCCCATCTAGATAAAATGTCATGCAACATGAGAACACAAGTAGATGCTCATGACCAGGTAATAGGTGATAAGGTTAATCAATATTGTACCTGGTCAGTTTGAGAATTTGAAATGAGAATATCAAGTGAGTCAGAAAAAAATATAATTCTCTATTCAAAGAGGGCTTATCAATAATGTTTTTTTGTTTTTTTCATTGGGACTGTAAAAGAAAATATAATAAAACTTAAATCAACTAACATGAGATGAAAGCCTATATTTTTTACAGGCTGAACATTCTATTTTAACAAAAACTAGTGATGTTATATCATCACTATGTGGACCCTGAATTTTCACCTATTGCAATGAAGTGGCATTCCCTTTGGGTGGGCCTGTGCCTTGAGCATCTATTGGGGCTTAAGTTCAGTGCAGACCTTCTGGAATGCAAATATATGTTACTGGAAAAATGGTCAGTTCCCTGTACCACTCCAGTAAGTACCCGACTCCTGCTATCCTCTACCTTTACAAGAGTCAGATCTGATCAAAAATGGGTTACTGCTGCCAGTCTTCTTTTTCTAGTCTTGATAGACTTCAAAAGTATCTCTGCATCCTTCTGGGTGATGAATTATTTTCAACACTACAAACCTTGTCCAACAGATGAAATGTCATAAGCCTCTTGCTACTCTATTGCTGTTTCCCCAGAAAGAGTTCAGATGAACTGCATTTCTTAGTTCTACCACTTCTAACCTTCATGGGTAAGGCTCACCACACTACACACATTGTAGTAAACCATCCTCATTCCTTTGTTTTCCATTGGTGAGATGCAAATTCCATTGAGCAACATCTTCTCCCAAGTTGCTGCTTTATGGAACTGTCTCCTCAATCAGTACAATGTTAACCTGTTCAAGTCTAGAATGAACCATTATCTCCCCCACATATCCTCATAAACTGTGCATCTTACTCAGAAATCTTTTACCCTGGGCGGCTCTTGAGTCTCGTACAGAAAAAAGAGAACCCATTTCTAGTATAATAGAAGTTTGCTTTTTTTTAGGCAAAATCACTTTAGAATTTTCGTCACAAAAAGCCATTATGTCAAATCCAATGTTCTTTATCTTAATCTCTCTGGTATTTTCTTTAACTGAAAAGATCAGAAATTTACAGTAACATCTGTTTGATATCTTTATTTTTTTTAAGATAATTTTCTCACAAGAATACACCCCATTTATTTTGTTTTCATGCTTAAAAATTAAGTTATACACTGATATATATATATATATATATATATATATATATATATATAATGATGCTATATATATATATATTTATGGTAGAAGTATTAAACAATTTGTAAAACTTTAATGTGACATGCACAACAAACTGAAGTTTTACAAATTATGTACTCACCATTCTATCAGATATATATATATATATATATATATATATATATATATATATATGTGTGTGTGTGTGTACACACACACACAAATACATTATAATAATGTTTGGTGTAATAACAATGTGGGATTAAAAATAAATTTATTAATTGTTTAGAAATCTTTGTTTATATTTTGGATATGAAGCTGAATAGACATGGTCTTTTGAGAAAAATGTCTTGGTGAAGAAGTTTGTTTTCTTTTAGAGGGGAAATAGTGCCTTGTTGAGATGTGATGCTCTTCATAGGCAAGTGGTAAAGCACACTGAATCAAAACATCTCCCTATAAAGGGGGACTCAGATTTGATTCTCGCCAGAGAAAACATTTTCTTTATTGAGATTTCTTAAATATGCAAGCCAATAGATGTAATATACATTATTTAAAATAAAAATAAAAATGGATACAAGTATTCACACTAACAACATTTGAAGTAATAATAAAAATAATAGTAGATTTGCATTGCACTTCAAGAAATACCTGCACACTAATTAGTAAATTAATTAACTTAATGTGAATAATTATTTCTTCATGACAAATAACTGTGAATATTTTTCTTTTGAAGTTTGGAAATTTAAATTCTGCACAATTTGTTAACAGCTGCATGATTTTCCATTGTTTATTATTAGTGACCCCACCCTCCTGACATTTTGATGAAAACAACCCCAATTTCATCAAGATGTACAGAATTTTTTATATTTATTTTCTCTGGGTCCAATAAGTTTGTATGCCAAAACTGAATGATCTAAAAGAAATATTTCAGCTGTGTATAATGATCTGGCAAACTCTTACCAATAAAATTAATGATAAAATACAATTATTTTATACAAATATTTATTTTTAAACTTAAACTGAAATGCCAAAATGTTGGAGTCTGTTACTTTAGAATAAGCTGAAAAAATTGAAGATTATAAACAAAAATTTTGTAGTTTCGTAATTTTCTTCCATTACTGAGGATGATTTTTTTTCAAATGTTTTGAACCCAAAATTAAATAATTATCATCCCACCCAAAAAATGAAACTTTCTTAATAGATGTTTTCAAATCCTTAAGAAAAAGGAAATAAATTGTCCTAAAATGTTTGGGTTGTCACAGATATTTTTTATGCTTTTTAGTTTTGTATAATTTTTTTTCACAACAGGAAAATGACTTGTATTCTTTACTACAAAATAATTTCAGATGTGTATACTTAGAATAGTAATGAGTAAAGTCAATATGGGAACCCCAAAATTCCTTTTAAGAGTCTGCGTATTTTACACATTTAAACATAAGACAAAATTAGCAGAAGCAACATATAGAATATTTACAGCATTCGTTGAAGATGAAATTAGTGATGATACTGCTTAAAAGTGGTTCAAGAGGCTTTCAATTGGAAATAAGTTACTCATAGATGCACTTTGTAAAGAACGATTTGTGAGTATTGATGATAATGATTGGAATAATTGAATTTGTTTTGATTCAATGTGATAGATGCTTGTGTTAAGGTTTCACACAAACGACAAAGCTATTGGTATACACCAGCAACTGTATTGGACACAGATGCACATTAGAGAAATAGGTACTTTATGAGTTCAGTTAACGAAACAAGTAGCAATGAAATGCAATAAAATTGTCACTTCTTTCATCACAAAAGAAGAAACAGTTTTTTGCTCAATTATTCACAGGAAAAAAAAATGGGGCCTGAATAACAATGAATAGCATTTAAATATCTGTTTATCTATATGTAAAATATTTGATTTCTTCCATATCAATAAAAAACAATGTGCAAACTTTTTTATACTCATTCTAATTCAGGCCAATATACTCATCTTGTGACTAGGCTACATGTCCAAAAGAGAAATGGTCTGGTAGATTAAGGCATTGGTTAAAATATATATGGTTCCCCGGATGTTGAGTTCAATCCCTGTATTTGGTAGTACTGAAAAGCTACATATTCTATTACAGTGGATGAGATGGACAAACAACACAAAAATGAATAATTTTTGCCTGTAGTAATAGATAGTGACATCTATATGACTCAATTTTAATAAAATATAAACAAATGGTAATTTTAAGGTTACTGATAGCTAAAATTTTAAATCTGCGACTTGTAAAATATTTTATATTGAATTTAATCAGAATTTTTGAGATTAGTAATTATCATTATTATATGCTTTCCAATATGCTCATCTTGGTTGTTATACTAATAATGTTCCTGTCATAGTTTCTGGTTTTCTTCAGGTATCACTGTTTCAGTGGAAGAAATGGACAAGTACCACAATGGTGAATAAAACTAATGAGTATTAACTGATGTAAAATATCCACTGAGTATGGAAAAGAGAATGAGAACAATCTACTCCCATGGAAAAAATAAAGGGTTCAGTTCAAAATTCCAAGAAGTTTACTGAGTATGACAACAGACACCTGAAGAAGGCAAGAGTGGCTAAAACATTGTTAGCAAGATGAACATAATAATTTCTCATCTGAAAAGATCTGATATAAATTAAATATTTTTTAATAACCTAATATATAAGTGACCAATAAGAATAATAGAAAACATGGTCAAATTATTACATGATTTTCTATGAAATTGAGTCATTGTTCAAACCTGTGCTACATAGTTTGTATTGTTTTGTTTTTTTTAAATCATGTGTGAGCTTTAATTGGATAATTGGATAATTGACCAATCAGAATCATTGGTACAGACTGATATTAGTTCCTTTGAAACAATCTGCAAATCACTTAATGTGAGATTTGTGAACCATTTAGCTTACTATCTGATATGGAGAAACTCATTTCTCTCCAACAGTCACAGACATTAAACTGAACATGAGGATTTCAGACTGTTCCTGAACATCAGGCAGTCTGATACTAAGATGTTAATTTCTCTTCTCCAATTACAACCTTTTTCTTGAACAAAAGGGCTTGAGCATCAAACAGTCTGATTTTATGAAGATCATTTCTCTTCATCAATCACAGCCATCTTATCATATAAGAAACAAACAATAGATAGAATTATTTTAAATACCTTCACTTCTCAACAATGTTTATTGTTTTAAAAAGTGATGATTAGAATTTTAATAAAACCTAAACATATGAAATTGAATTTATACATTTTTTTGTTTTGTTTTTTGGGAGTTGGTAATAAAATTGAGAAACACTGTTTATTTATTTATTTATTTATTTGTTTGTTAGATTGTTTATTGGAATGGTTTGCAAAACATCGTCTAACTGCCAATTGATTCAAACTTTATGAAATGTTAAATAATAAAGATTTCTTTACAGTTGGTTTACATATTTTAATAATTTAGTAAATGTTTATAAATTTATGAATAGAAATTGTTTTCATATTTATTTGTTTATAAATTGGTAAATGATAAATATTGCATTGCAATAATTGTAATTATACTAGTTTTTAGAATGTAAATATAAAATTATTCTTTTAAATAAACAATCTAATAAATAAACAGTGTTTAATATTTTTGTTGTAAATTCTCAAGAACAAAAAATGTATAAATTCACTTTCATCATATGTTTAGGTTTTATTACAGTTCTAAACAACCCTTTTTAAAACAATAAACATTGTTGAGGAGTGAAGGTATTTAAAATAATTCCATCTATTGTCATCAGGAGTGAAGGAAATTAAAAATAATTGTGGTGTCAAAGGAAAAACATCCTTTTGACATTCTATTTTTTGTTAAAAACTGATTACTTTTCGGCTTTTCCTGAGTAATATTTTTTCAAAATTTAAAGAAATTGTTTTGAAAGCTTCTTACTTTTGCACAAATTGAAGCTAAAAGTTTTCATAAAATATATTTTGTACAAAGCTAATACCTTATTGTTCCTTATCATCTGTTTTTTATTACTTTTATGATATTATCATTATTATTTTTTTACATTATTTTAATAATTATTATTTATAAATATATTAATTTTTATTACCTCGTAAGACAAAGTTAATGAAAAAATATTTACTAAGTTTATTGATATGACTGAATGTGTTGTGTTTTTATTGATAAACATAAAATTGCTTATTTAAAGTTAATTACATTTTCCTTCTACTGAAAATTTTCTTTGTACAGAAAACCACACAGTGACCTTTAGTCAGAAATCACAAGGAGCTGTAAATAGGATAAAAGTATTATTCAGAAGGATTGGGCTATTTTTAAATAGTCAATTATTGTGAACTTGCAAAAGTTACCATGAAAAGAACATCTAATGCTATTTAGATAACAAGTCTTTCCCAGTATATAAGAGGTGTTCAAAGTTTCCACCCGCCCAAAAAGCTTTTCAACTGTGTATTGAGTCTTGAATTTTGAAAAGAAAGTAGAGGGAAAATTACCACATAAATTATATGTGTGTGTGTGTGTGTGTGTGTGTGTGTGTGTGTAAATATATTCAAATAGAGAGAAAAAGATACAAGCAGAACTATCAGGCTGGCCTTGGTTTTTAGAAAAGAAATATACACTTAAACTGAACCAATATTAAAAGTGTAATATCAATAAAATCTATTTATTAACCTATAACACATAGGAGAAAATCAATTTATTAGATTACAACAATGAGAAATATACATGAAAATGAAAGAATGGTGTGTATTTATGTATTTTTATATAATAAATAGTTTCTATCATACAATCAGGTAAAATTGGATTTTAATGGAAATGATTCATTCAGTATAAACAATGAAGAAATGTTTTGCTACCAACACTGTAGTAGTAAGGTAAGTAAAGCAAGGACCTTTATATGCTACAGTATAAACTGAACTAAAATCATGGCAGTCCACTCGAAAAAAAAAAAAAAAAACAAGAAAGGAAAAACAACACCGGAAGATAGCAGCTATAGGGCTGCATTACTGGAGAAGCCAAGAAAAAAAAATAGGATTTATGACCACTTTAACAGCAGGGCAAATTTTCCATTACCAGTCCACTCCACACAGCATTCTCTAGTTCAACTTGTTTTATGAGAAAAACATGACCAATCACTGTGATTAATAATCCCATGCAGTTAGGGTCAGAAATATAAAGAATCAGCCAGCTGCTGCCCCCAAATTATATGAAGTGAACATAATCTGAGGTGATATCCTAAAGTCAAGCATGACAGAAAACACAACTAATAATTCTAATAAGAGTCATGATCAATTGAAGCCTTCCTTCAAGGTGTGGTCTCAAAGCAAAAGTGTCTCTTAACCAAGAAATGGTGGCAAGCAGAAAAGAAATGGTGATACATAAACCATCCAACTCATCTCATTCTTAGTAAAATGAACCACATTTTTTTAAATGTCACTTCAGGATATAAACATGGCTTCCCAAAACTTCCTTCACTCTAATATTAATGAATTACCATTACTTCTTGGAAAGACAGTGTGAAGTGATTTGCTGTTGCCTTCTGCCTTCACTATCTCCCAGACTGGCTACCACACAACTCATTTTATTTAATGCATAGATGGGATTAGCTACATAAGTAATTCCATTCTTAGTAATAAATGTAATACAGCCAATATGTGGAAAGGAAACTACAAATACTCCTACTGAAGATAGTGAAGGGAAGAGAAGAAAGAGCTAAAGATAAATTGTGAGAAGATAGAAATGGTTGTTAGCAAAAGGACAAGGCCCAACATGCAAATTACAAATTGGTGACACCAAAGTCAAACAAGTACAAAAATTTAAATATCCTGGAATAATTTTAACAGAGAATGAAAAGCAACACTGGGTTTGTGAAAGAAGCCTTCCAAAGCTAAGCAAAGTATTAAGAAACAAAGAAATGTCATTAGAAATAAAGAACACTCATGTAATATCCGTCCTGCTATATGGAAGTGAATGCTGGACCATGTCAGTGTCGTGAAGCAACAGAAATGTAGATGCTGCAGAACAATGCTGAGAATACCATAGACCAGACATATAACAATGAAGTTCTAGAAACAACTGAAACAAAAATGACCCTGATACTTAACATCAGGAATAGATAGCTGAAATTCCTAGGGCACATAAGAGGAAAGAGTGCTTGGAAAATTTGAAATTCCCAGGACAGATTGAAGGTAAGGGAGACAGAGGAAAACTACACATAACCTACCTGGTGAGTTTGAGAAAATGAACGGTGGAGCAGGATTTGGGAAAAGGACGAAAAGACACATTTTATTGAGAGGTTCAAAGGACAGGAAATTGTGGAGTGCCATGACTTCCAATGTCTTGAAGGGACACAGCACAGAGAAGACTTGGAAAAAGTTCAATTCTATTAAAAAAATAGCCTTTTTCAGTCCGAAACTCCCAATCAGTTTTCAAAGGACACCACATTTTCCTACATTTTATTTGTTTTGCTATAAACTTTTCTTTTCAAGCTGAAATTTAATAAAATAAATTATTTCACTGTAGACAAACTTTGATAAAATCTAAACTAACAATATTTGTCAAATTCAAGTAATTTTGAATTTGATTACCTGTTTATCTCAAGTGTTTTTTCAATCACTGTTGATTTTTTGTCTTGCTGAGATAATTTGCATTTATAAACAGATTTTGATCGATTAGAAAAAACTTTGTTCTTCAGAATAATGTTTATAAATTTGTTTTACACTACAACAGGATATTCAGAGGGTAGAGTCAATTTTTTCATTTGGGATTTAGCCTCCTTACAAATAGCAACAATTTTTCATCATTTTCAATTGAAGCAACTAGCTATTGCCCTAAAATATGTAAATTGATATAAAGTGTGAATTTTAGTTGTTTTTAAATTATGCTAAACTAATTTAAATTCTCATCTCATTCAGCTATCTTTAAATGCCTAAAACATCTTACTAAAACTCTTTTAGTACTTGTGAAAATATCAATTACCTATTATATCTGAAAATATACAGTAAAAATATTTAGATTAAGATGTTCTGTGATTTCTTGTTTATCCCTATTTCAATTTTGGATTGAATCAGAAAAATGCAATTTTAAGTTACATAATATCTATGCCAAAAACCTTTACTCCAGACAGTATATAGTTAATTTGTATATTAAGCTAAGACCAAATTAGAGTTGCTCAAATCTCCTAAATGCATTTAAAATCTGACTTTGACTTTAACAATGACATCTGTGCAACTATCTAAATCACCAAGTAAGACAATATACACGTAGAGACAATGATATTTTGCAAGAATAATGTCAATATGTATTTCTATACATCTATTTGCTGCTTCACTTCATATATGTATGGGTGTGTATGTGCGTATATATATATATATATATATATATATATATATATATATATATATATATATATATATATTTCCTGATATTTTCCTTAATTTTGGACACTTGATATTTGAGTAAAAAAATTAAATGAATCATAACTCTCTGAATCATTCCAAATAATTTACAGATTTAAACTGCCATTTGTCTACATTTACTGAAAATTTCAGATAAATTGGACTTATATTTTTTGAGATATCAAAGTTTTCATATTTTGTTCTTTAATTTTAGACACTACTATATATATATATATATATATATATATATATATATATATATATATATATATAAGTGAACATAGAAGTCAACACTTCTGTTTCATGCAAGATGCAATCATCAGGCCTGATAATTGCATCTAGCCTGAAACAGACTGTCGCCTCTAAGTGTTGACTTCTATGTTCATTTTTATATTTACACATGCTCTATCTCTGATATTGAGCACTTTATTCCATAAATATAGCACATCTTAAGATTATATATATATATATGAGTGTGTGTGTGTGTATGCAGGGTGTATCAAAAACACATTTACAAACTTTGTGGCTGGGTTCCTGACACCAAAATAAGGTAAACTGTCCATATAAACATATGTTCAAAAGGCCATCATTATACGTCAACACAACTTATAACAAATGTTCAAAATATCTTCTGCTTGCTTCTATACACACATGCCCTCATCAGATCATTGACTGGGAGACCCTTTCAAATATTCCTACACAGTGTTGAATGGTTTCACAGGCCCCCATAACACATTGAGGAAGTTTCTCTGCATTCTTAATGTCTGCTATATAAAGCAATTGTTTTAGATAGCCCCCATAGATAAAAATCCAAAGAAGTGAGGTCGGGGAACATGCAGGCCATGGAACTGGTCCTTTCCTAGCTATCCAGGTTTTATGTTAGATGTCAGTCAGTACATTGTGAAAAATTTGACTAAAATGTGCTGATGCCCCATCATACATGAACTATGTGCATCTTCATATTAGCAGGGGAATTGTGTTCAAAATAAACTCCCTGTAGACAGCTCCTATGATATACTGGAAGAACATGTGGAACCACCAGACTGACACTTAGAATTCCAGCTCACACATTAATCATAAACTGATGCTGGTGTCTAATCTCTATTGTACCATGAGGATTCTGATCTGCCCACAAATGTGTGTCAATTTGTTATTCCACCTCTTCCAAAGGTTGCCTCATCTGTAATGAAGACTGAAATGACAAAAAACGAATCGGAAGTTTGTGCAATAGACCTCAGCAAACATTCTCCCATGGTGAGTGATCAAAGTATGCAAGATCCTGCACACATTTCAATTAGTATGGATACAGGAGCTGCTTTTGAATTAGCCTCCATGTAGTAGTATCAGATGTACAACATACTAGGGCACATGATATGTGCTGTTATCTAGATTGTCTCCAACAGCCTGTAGGATGTGTTCTTCTTGTCAGCCATACAAGCAGATCTCAGTCTTCCTAGATCCATAGTTTGTAGTGCCTCAGCAATGCAATGTTAAACAGCAGCAAAGATTGGATGACTTGGTTGTCTTTGGTCTGGAAATGCAATCTGATACAGCTGTGCAGCCACATGTTCATTACCATTTGTGCTGTTGTATGTAAAAATCATATCTGCCTGCTCACAATAGGAATATCCTGCCACTGTTAAGTCAAAAACTTCTCAGTTAACTCACTACTACACATGTTAAATATTGAAGACAGACTAGCCACAAATGTACACAAATATAACCTTTTTTACAGGGTAACAAAGTGCCATCTATCGCAAACTTACTTTAAACTTGATAACTTAAAAATGAAGCATTTGGGGACATATGTTTATATGCATCTTTTACTTTGCTTTGGTGTGAGAAATCTTATTAACAAAAAATATACACTCTCTAGCAGGATTTGAACCGGCATTTCATTGGGCAGAGGAAATGCAAATTTTGCTGGAGATTGTATATTTTTCTTTAATAAGATTTTTTTGATTTTCAGGATTTTCTTGGATACTGTTTAATAAATAAATAGAGCATCTATTCAAATATGAGTATCCACTAAAAATAACATTTAAAGTTATTTTATATATATATATATATATATATATATATATACACACACAGATAAACATGCATTATATAAACATAGATATTTAAAAAATAAAGAGAGAGAGGATTTGATAGAAAGATAAATAGATTAGCTTCTTTTTTGTGGGAGAAGATTCTCAGTAGTAAGTAAAATTTGTGAGGAGGTGCTGAAAAGCTTTCAGTATGACCACAAAATGAATGAGAGCCACAAAAATAAATGCTATTCCATATATTAATTTAAACATGCTTGACACATCATATTGCTAATGCTTTCTCCAGACTAAATTCTATTTGTTCATTGAAGTATTGATTTTAAGAAGTGGGTCAGGTGGAGAATTTTTCACCACTCCATTGTATGTGTGTGTATAAGTATACGATGGTGCTGAAAAGTTCTCAAAAGTTTTTAATAAAACATTATTCTTATGAAGTTTTGTGAAGTGTGTGTGTGTGTGTATACATATATATATATATATATATATATATATATATAGTCACTTTCTCATAGATGTGCCATTGCTTCCCTCTGTCTTTTCTACAAATACTTTCACAGTAACTGCTCTGATGAGCTACTTTCTCTGGTTTCTGAACTACATGAATTTAAGCATGCTACTACTAGGTTTCACTGTCAAAACTGTTAACTGTAGCCATCTCTTTTACTCCAATAATTTCATGTCTCACACTTCCTGTGTGTGGAACTCCCTTCCTCTTACTTGCTTCCCTGATAGCTATAATCTTTAAATACTCAAATGAAATATCAATTGACATCTTCAGATGGATTTAAAAAAATGACATGGTCTGTCTGTTTCACTTTTTTATTATCTTTTTCAAATTTTCAGATAAGGTGTTGAGTATTATGTTTGAAGTTGTGGATAAACAGGCCCAAAATTAAACAAACCCTAATCAATGATAATTTCCAAAACAACAAACAAATAAAATCAGCCTTAATGGAATACAGAAAAATAACACAAGATGCCTCCTTGAAGCAAACAAAAATAAACACGCCATTAACTTATTCTAACATAACCAGATGCACCCTAATTATAAACAGGATAAAAAGATATTAAAAACATAATTCACTGGCACATATCACTCAACTATCCTAACAAATACTTAAGATTTATCATCTACTATAAAAAGTTTAAAACATCTAATTATTACCAATAACACCAGGACTCATATATCCCGCTATGTAAAAATAATGCTGTTTATGAATTTCAATGCCCCCTGAGATATTGTATCTCCAACATTAATAATCAAAAAACAACATTAAATACATTAAGCATGTATGCACCACACTTTCTTGCAGACTGACCTGTCACCTGTCAAAACTCAGTGCAATCTGTGTACACATCAACAAACACATCATGTATGACCAAAATATAACTATCAACATAAAATCCTTCCTAACAGGTAGATCCCTGAAGGTAATTATTAATGGTCAATCCTCTGGAATCCTGGCACTCAACGCAGGTATCCCCAAAGGGTCACTCCTCAGGCCAACTCTCTTTTTGATTTATATAAATGATCTGCCTAAGAATATACTCAGATCAATTGTAAACATCTATACTGAGGATGTGGCTATATATGACATGCACCTCTAAAATAATTTGATGTTAACAGATTGGTAATTAGTCTCTTCTAATCTTGCACAAACTACACAGTAGTGACTGGTTACATTGAATACCTCAAAGACCAAGCTAGTTACATTCCATCATCGCTGATTGGACCCCAACCTACCACCAATGAGGATGATCAGATATCCCCTCAAACTCACACATGACCTCAATTGGAACTCTTACATAGGGTCCATTGCTAAGGATGCAGGTAATATGCTCACCTCTCCATACCATTCAAATCATACTTGACTACTCCTGCTATCCTCTACCTTTAGAACAGCCAGATCAGGCCAAAAATGGAATAATGTTGTCATATTTGGGTGGGAGCTTCCCAGATTTCAATCTCCAGCCTTGATAGAGTCCAAAAGCATCAACATGTCCTTGTGGGTGATGAATAATTCTCCACACTCCCACTACCCTCCCACAGGTGGTATGTGGTATGTGGCAAGCCTCTTGCTGCTCTATTGTTACTTCCACAGATAGTGCTCAAACCAACTACAATCCCTGGTCTGCTAATTCAGACCTTCACAGCAAGGACATGCCTTGCCACTTATATATTAGAAAACTACCCACATGCCCTTTGTATTCCATCAGGGAGAATTAAGTTCCACTCTAACAACTTTGGATGCTTCCCTGATCACTACAATCTTAACCTGTTCCAGGCTAGGGTTAGCCTTTATTTTCCACTCCTATCAAAACAAATTGCCTCCTAATGTAACCGTCTACCTCGAGTAGCCCCTAGGCCTTGTAAAGGGTGAACCTTACTGCAAAAAAAAAAAAAAAGAAAAAAAAGACAAATATTAGTTGATAACACCAAAAGACTCTACAGAACCGAGTGTAAGGAAAGATTCAAAACACTAGAATCTATTATTATACAAAATAAACAGGCCACATTAAATAAAATATCATTCACCACCAGAGATGGTGATATAATTATTGTTATATTGTTAGAGATGATGATATAATTATTGTTATATATATATTATATTAGTATGAAAAATATAAAAAAATAAATTGCATTATTTTGTGCGGCCTCATTCCCAATAGCCATTACACATGATGTCACACTAAACCATTTCAAACAGTCAGCTTCCCAAAGAATACAAGGATGTAGACAAACGAATTTTAACTATCATACAGGTACCACATCAGTTCTTGATAATAAGTACAAAAGTCGAAAGTACTTGCTAAAATGGAGTACTGTTGTAATATTTGGGCAGAAACTGCCCATTCTTCATTTTCCAGGCTGGATAGAGTCCCCAAATTCTCAGAGTCCATGTGGGTGACAAATTATTTTCCACCCTCCAACCTCTCTCTTACAGATGGAATGTGGCAAGCTTCTCACTACTCTATTGCTATTTGCTTGGAAAGTGCTTGGAAAATTGAATGTTTAGATGAATAATTGCTGCCTAAATATACCTTACACACACACACATATATATATATTATTTCAAAACATCCTGCAGCGTTTCACTAACTTTTACACACTTTACTTTCCAGAATGTTTTTTACACATATTTGAATATTATCTGTTACTTCATTACATGTGGCGCATATCTAACCAATAAAAAATAATCAATCAAAACATCCTACTGTGTCTCACCAACTTTTATACACTTTAATGTTCAGAATGTTTCTCACACATATTTAATATTATCTGTTATTTTATTACATCTAACCAATAAGAAATAACCGAACACAACATACCATTAATCTGCATCTCTTTGCTTTTTATCATTTTTTTATCATTTCTATCTTGATCTCTGATGAAGCTTTAATAAAGTGAAACATGTTGGATTAAGATCTGTTTGCTACTTGTTCTTTATCCTATGATATATATATATATATATATAAATATATATATATATATAAAGGGGGAAATAATTATATTGATAATAATTATTTTCAATGGATAATAATGATAAACACTTGTTTTTGTTCAGAAAAAAAAATATTCAAAATAAGACATGCACCTGATAGATGTGTACAAAAATTTCTTCAAATTATCATGTTTATCTAAGTGCACACAAAACATTTCCATGAATTCTGTCACTTTTCACCATCCTCAAAATTCTTGCTTTCTGCTCAGATTAACGAAAACAAAGAATTATTGACAATTGGGCATAAACCAACATGAATCCAATGAACATTTATGCAGATTTAGAAGATCCTCCAAAAGAAATAAAACAAAAGGAAAAATATTAAGGAACACAAGTTCACTCTGATTTAGGGTTTTGAAAAGTAAGAAAATCTTTCTTTTGGAATAACAAAAACTCAAAGAAAAATCATAACTTTTAGATCCCATAAAAACAACCTCAAACAACAATGGCAAGTACAACTGCAACAAAAATTTTGTAGAATTTCTTAAGGTGCCACAAGGATTATAAGAGAATCAAAAGTTTGTCTTTGGCAGAAACGGATGAAAGACTGAAAGCAGTGAAAGCCTCTTAGCCAAATTCTGCCTGACTTTGAGAAAGCAACAGTGTCTTTGACTTCAAATGTAAGATGTCTGATTATGCAAGGGACTTTAGCAAGTATGGCTTATCTTTATCCAATAAAAGTTTATTGGATATATAATCATTACTTGTGAAATTGCAGCAACCAGAATGATGGCCAGCATAACTTTATCAAGTTTTTTTTTCCTTTGGTTTTAAAAGAAGGGAGATCAGTAGGCAATGTGGAATGGTAGAAACGTAAAACTGAGAAATTATGCAAGTTATTAAAAGACTGTAAGCAAAATAAAATGAAGAAAAATGATGAAATCAAAAGAATGATGAAAAGAATAGGGTTATTTTCCAAACCATATTTTATACTTAGAAAATATGTGTGTTCTGTCATCTGATACTGACTGACAGAGGTAGAAACAAAACTATTGTTTTTAAATATAAGCTAAACAATAGACATTGTTAAAGATTGAGATCATTATTAACTTAATTGTGACTAATTATATAACATCTGATCAACATTTAACTACAGAAAAAATAAAAAAACAAAACATAAAAACCTACTTTGACTCATTTACTGTAATAAAAATCTCTTTTGAGGCATCTAATTTACCTCGGTTTAGATCAAAATGTAAAAGCTGTTCTTAAGATAAAGATATTTATATCTTAATTTGATATTTGCTTCTTTTAGGTTAGGATGGTTAAAGACATACTGAGTGAAGGGAAATGTAACATTAACCAAAAAGAGTTATTATTTCAATGCAGACTATTGTCCTCATCTTTGTTGTTGTTATCACAACATTTTGGTCATTGTGCTCTCTGGCCTCCATCAAGTGTATATCAAGCTGAAAAGTTGTGACAACAACAACAAAGATGAGGACAACAGTCCTCATCAAGGAAATTCAGACAGAAATAGTTACTAAATATGTTATTTTATACCATATTCAAAAATTCTGCAAACCCTACTAGTTTAGTTGAAAATCTTTTTTTCTATTTATTGGTTCCAAAAATTTATGTACTTTTCTTTTTTACAGTAATGTTCAATTTGTACAAAGCCTAAAGGCCACTCAAGATAGAAAGTTAAAGAGTAAGAGCTAAGAGGCATAGTTTATGTGCATATGTGGGAAAGATAATCGTTAACCCTAGACATGAATAGATTAGGACAGTATTGATTAGGAAAGCATCCTCTTGGTTTCTCAAAAGCAGCGGTTCATGGGAAGTAGCTGCTCAATTAGAACTTACATGTCACTAATAGAATACAAATGAAATGAGGGTGATTTGCTACAATGTGTGTAGCATAGTGGGTCAGCCATGAAGGTCAGACCTGGTGGAGCTAAGAAATGTAGCTCATTTGAACTCTTTCCATGGAAATAGTGATGTGAAAAGGCTAGTAGAATGGAAAACAATTCATCACCCAAAAGGCTGCAGAGACATTTTTGGACTGGAAAGTGAAGACTGGGCATCTCCTACTCATATATGTCAGCAGTACTCTATTTTCCAACTGATATGGCTCTTGTGAAGGTAGAGAATAGCAGGAGACAAGTACTCACTGGTACAGAGAACCAACCATTTTTTTAGCATCTTTAGCAATGGATCATATGAAGCAGTTCCACCTGAACTCTGGATTGACTTTATCCCAGTAAGTTCTCAAGGCTACCTTGTCCATTGCAACAGGCAGAAATTCAGGGTTTGCTCTGTGATGTCACTAATTTTGTTTTCAAGTCATTGAATGTGATCAACCAGTTTTTCCCTACGGAGCTAGGTTAGAGGAAAGATCAGCAGTCAGGCTCTGGTCATCTAGAACTTTGGAAGTGCCCTAAAATCCTAAGTAACTTGAAGAAAAAAAATCCTGTACTATGGGTAACCTGGTTCTCCAAAATGAAGGACCATAAGTTCAAGTTTCACTAACAGTTTAATCTTCTAATCTGTTCCATTTTCTAACAACAAAAGTCTGAATAAATTTGATAGAAAGTAACTTTAATAAGGATGAAAGAAATATGAATAAAAAAAATTAATAATAATCTTAACTGTGTTAGCTTGATTTTTTTTTTTTTCCATGCTAATGTGATATATGTACCAAAACGTTGAGAATCTTTAAATCAGGATTGATAAAAAGCAAGAAATTAAAAAAAAAACAAAAACCTCATAGCATTGCTTGAAATGTGACCCATATTTGTGACTTGGCTTGCATGTGAATAGACATCAAATTAAGTGAGTGCACCAAAAAAGAAAGAGGGGGAAAAGGAGATATTTTCTCACCTGATTTATTAAACCTGTATAGCAATGTGATTCTGTGAGAATTAGAAGAACTATCAATATTTAACATTAGTAGATATAACCATAACAACATATACTATACAGATGGTAGTGTGTTGATAGCAAGGTAGTTAAGCAATTGATGTCAGAAGAATTGACTGCTAATAGAAGATATGTTGGCGAACAAAAGTGACACCCTAAGATGTGAGTCATGCACTGGGAACACAAAAATTAAACAAGTACAGAAATTCAACAATCTGTAATAACTGATGAGAAAAAGTGCAACAGAGAAATTAAAAAACACAGAAAAATAGTAAAATGTACTTTTCAAAAAGTCAATAATATAGATTAACTATATAAGGTTGTCATAAGTAATTTATGTTTTAGGGAATCAATTGTAATGACAACTATATTATCTTCCCTATCTGTTCCTTAAATATATCAGAACAGGTGATGAAAAATAGGTTCCATATGACAATATCCAATATAGTGGACTGAAAAGGATAAATCTCTATAACCAACCCCAAAAGATGAACTCCATAAAAGAAAGGTTATATTGTGTGTGTGGTAGTATTCTCTAAGAATTATTCACTTAGAATTCTAGAAATCCATTGAAACACTAAATGTACATTTCTATGTCCAGCCGCTGCTGTGTGTCCATAAGTGTTTGATTGAAAAATTCCTTGCACTCAACAATAGGAAAAATGTTGTCCTCTTAAATGACAATGCAAAACTACATACAGGAAGAATAACACGGACAAAAATTTTGGAATTCAGTTCATCTGCAATATCCGACCTACCATATTCACCTGATCTTGCAACAAACTCAGTATTACTTTTATTTATTGTTACAAAATGCTCTGATGGGGAACACACTTTAAAGAAAACCAGATTCAAGAGATTAAATTTTTTCAATTCACAACCTGATAAGAGAATAGAAATCATATAGCAATCCGTTATTTACAAGTCTTTGTAAATAATGATGAATATATTGTGTGAGTTTATCAGGCATGAACATACATGCATACATACAAATACAAATCACATACAATGCCAAGGATTCATTGGTTAATTAATCACCACTACATTATTATAGGCAATTTACAAATCACAGCAATGCGACAATTTCATAATCGCTCAATTTTTAGTCAGTTTTGTGCACTTTTGGGAGAAATGGATCACAGACGCTTTCTTATGTCTCCCCAAAGCTCACTTGCTGATTGGTTTATGCCAACCAATCAGATCGCCTGCACGTGAAGAATAATTCTTTCCGTGCAGTGATCTGGAGCCTATAGTCACTTATTTAAGCAATAATTTTTCTTAGCTAATTAATGAGAATTCAGCTGCCAAACAAATCCACGACAGTTGAAACCAAGCGCCAACTTTCTGACTGAATGTTGAACATACCTTGTATATACTCACATAATCTTTTCTAACATGACAAATCTTTTAAGAACAGTCATTATAAGAGACTCTCATTAACATTATTCCAGTGAACTTTGAAATACTAAAATAATGGATAAAGAGAGACAACTCTTGTTTATTTCAACCTTTTCTCACTTAAATGCATGCTTTCTTTCATATCATTGTTTGATATTGTATATCTTGTTAAATACATATTTTATGTGTAACAATGTCATTTGGTTATCCTTTTCCACGTCAACCTTGTTTCCTAATCTAAAGTTAAATTAATGTGGTGAAGTCCGCCACAATATCATTGAATAAAAATATAATTGCATTTTATTTTTTGAAGAATAAATTTGAAATGCAAAAAAATGAAATTATTTCTATCTCAACATAACAACATAAGAAACTAAGAAAATTACATATATATATATATATATATATATATAATGTCTATCCACCTATATAACAGTTTTGTCATAAAAAAGACAAAGACGTGAAGTAATTGAGATGCAGATTTACTAGAGAATATCATGGAAAAACCATGTGACAAATGAGAAAGTAGAATAGAAACAACAATTAAATTAACAATAGGAAAGAGATGAAAAATTTGGGATCACATTCAGAGGAAAGAAGGTTTTGAGAATTTAACATTTATAGAATGCATCAAAGGCTAGAGAAACAGAAGAAAGCAGTGAGTATCCAACTTTACAGATTTGATGGATGGGAAAGCAGTGTATACATGATAGGTTTAAAGGAGGAACAAGTAGAACAAAGTGATGTCTTAAAAGAGCAAGTATTGCCAAGAGCAACAAAGAGATGAAATTTCTGAGAGTCATCACTGCCACTCCCTGGTACAAGCTCAGAAAAGTAGTAGTTTTATTTTTATTTTTACTGTGGGGTGGCAAAGCTTAATTTGGTAGTAAGTCAAAGTCATGAAGCATACAGTCAAAAAATAACTCACTACCTATGGCTTGCAAGGAAAGCATACTATTGATGAATGGTTTGAAGTTTGATAAAAGAAAGTTCTGGTTTAAGTTTTTTGTTAAGGAACAGTTTAAAGTGATTAATATTTCTGATGCAGATTCATTGTTAGAAAACTTGAAAATGTCAGTAGTTCAAAAACTGTTTATTCTGTAGAGGAAATAGAAAAGAAATATAATTGTATTTATTATATAAATTTAGAAGTATTATTATTTTTTTTTATGTATCATGTTCAGGGTGTAGACGATCATGTCTCTCCACCTCCCTCTATCCCTTGCAACAAGTTCCTTCCTTCTGCTTCCTCCCCAAGACCATGTTCTGTCATTCACTTGCTTAAGTCCTCCAGGTATGTCATGCATTGTTTTCCATTGTCCCTTTTATCCCCCAATTCAGCCTGTGAGTATCAGATTCTCTGGGTCCCCCTTCCTCATTATGTGTCACAGAAACTTTGACTGCCTCTTCCTGTATTAAGAATAAGCCTCCTCCTTTTGCAATATCTCTACAACCTCATTGTTGCTCACATGCTTGGTCCATGATATCCTTAGCATCCTTCTGTAGAACCACATCTCTGTCACCTCAAGTCTCTTCTTTATCTTTGAGGAAATCATCCAACATTTACTGCCATAAAGAATGACAGATATCATGTAACAGTTCAGTATTCTTTTCTTTGTTACCAAAGAAATCCTCCTGACTTGCAGTACTATGCCCAGCTTTTGGAATGTGTCCTTGGCTATCCTATTATGTCTACTGATGACCATGCATTCTGTCTTGTAGTTTATGCTTAGTCCTTTCTTCTCACTCTACATCGCTACCTTCTGTAGAAGATTTTGTAACTTCTTTTCCATGTCTGCTATTAGTATGGTGTCTGCATATCTTATGTTGTTAAGATTCTGGCCACCAGTACTAAATCCTGGTAGGGTTTCCAATTCTCTCAGAATTCCTTGCTGTATAGGTTGAACAGGTCAGGTAAGAAGATGCATCCTTGCCTATGCCCATTTCTATTCTTGCATATTCACTGAACTCGTTCCCTATGCATATGCATGCTGTTTGCTGCCAGTATAGGGTCTTGATTATTCTGATATCTTTCCTGAATATATTCAGGTTACTGAGCAATTCCATTAGGCATACTTTGTTGAAGGCCTTTGTGTAGTTTATGAAACACCGGTACACATCCTTCTGAATCTGTATCGACCTTTCTGATAACATGAGCATAAATATTGCATTCCTTGTTCCAGTGTTTTTAACAAACCTGCACTGTTCTTGTTCTATCTCTGGGCTGATTCTGCTGCACGCTCTGTTCGTTAGAATATGAATTATGAGTTTTGCCATGTGGCTCATTAGGCTTATTGTTCAGTGGAGTTTGCATTTGTTTGTGCCTGGTTTCTTAGGTATAGCTACAAAGATAGATCTGCTGAGGTCTTCTGAAATATATCCCCTGTTGTAGATTTCATTTGTTATTTCAGTGATCTTGTCTATGCCAAAGTCACCTAAGGCTGTCAGCATTCTCATTACAATTCTGTCTGGCCCAGCTGCCTTGTTTCTGTTCAATTTGGCCAGTGCGGATTTTACTTCGGTTTTCAGAATTCCAGGTCTGTCAGTAGTTCTGTGTATTGCTGCTTGTACCCTTACGTCATGGAAGAGTTCTCCAATATACTCACTCCAGCGTTGAAGAATTTTTTCTTCTCTAATATGAGCATTCCATCCTTGATGAGCATGTCTTTTGTCCTGTTAGTTGTCTTACTTGTTTGTGCATGTCTCTTTTGTTGGTAGTACAAATAACATTAGTGTGGCAGAAAACAACCTAACTAAACTTTAAAATTATTTTTAAAAAATGTGAAGAATTGTAATCAGTTGTAATGAA
The DNA here is from genome assembly GCA_963932145.1 of Acanthosepion lycidas. Taxonomy (NCBI): domain Eukaryota; kingdom Metazoa; phylum Mollusca; class Cephalopoda; order Sepiida; family Sepiidae; genus Acanthosepion; species Acanthosepion lycidas. The sequence goes on from OZ010576.1 coordinate 49,519,972, forward strand.
ACAGAAAAATAAAAAACACAATATTAGCTACTGTCACTGATGAATTATGATGTTAGAAAACTTGAAAATGTCAATAGTTCAATAACTTTATTATGTAGAGGAAATAGAAAAGAAACTTTTCATTGTATTTATTATATAAATTTACAAATAATGTTAGTCTGGGAGAAAACAACCTAAATAGACTTTAAAATTATCTAAAAAAAAATGTGAAGAATTGTAATCAGTTGTAATGAAACAGAAAAAAATCACTAAAGTAATAATAGCTACTGTCCCCAATGAATTATTATCCCAAGAGGATGGAAAATCATTTAGAAAAACAAAACAATGCCAAATCTATTTTCTTGAAAATGAATTAATATTTTCTCATCTGGCTCAATGTAACAGAATCAGAAAAAGAAAAAAAAAATATATTGACATTTAATACATATTTTGAATTTAATTTAAAATTTTTCTTCTTGTGTGCTATTTTTTGTTTTTTGTTGATGAACATTACTTGACTGTTCTGCAGTTTGACACATCAAAGATGAAAAAAAATTATTTCAGAGGATTTGGTTTCATGCTCAACAGATTTGGCTTTTCAAGAAGATAATGCAAAACTGAGGCTCAGCATGTTCAAAATAAATATGATTTGTACGTCAATAGTATGAATAATATGACAACAAAAACTCTAAAAGAGATTGTTATGACAGAGAAAAATTATGTGCAATGAGGCAGTAAATACATTAAGACATTAGTTCAAATAAGATGAATATTCTTCAACTGACATTATGATTAAAGATTGTTTTATTAAAAAAGAAAAGGATGTGCAGGTGGTCTAATGGATAGCAGCTCAGAATGAGAAGCCAGAGAGTTGAGTTTGAATTCCTGTCGAGTTCATTACATCCACTTAGGCACAAATACTCTTGAAAAAGGTATAAATCCATTTCTTCTGACCCACTAGGTGTGAATTAAATACAGAATTTCATCTAAAAAAAATCACTGTTATCTCCAAAACATTGTTAAATCAATAATCAATTCCAAAAAAAGAATTATTCTTACAATCCAAAATATATTTCAGCTTTAAATAACTAAAAACCCAAAAAGGGTTGATAATCTGTAAAAAAGAAGGTAAAGAAGAGCAAAGGATCTTTTGTCTGAAGAAGTAGCTAACAAAAATTCCTAAACCAAAATCCTACTACATAAAATGAAGTTGTTGAAAGAAATTGTGTTGTGTGTGACAAGAGAAGATTTACAATTGATAGTTTTTCTATAATGAATTTATATGAATGATCAAGACTTGTATTTTACACAGTGTATGAATTGTACTCAGTAGACAAATTAAATTATAAGATTAATATGAAAAATTCTTGCCAATTCAGATTTTGAAATGTAATGAATTTTGGATCTTATCCTTATCTTTATTGTTATTTCCTCTTTGAGATGAGTCATTAATCTTCAGTTTATTAGTTGCTTTCTTCTCAACATTTTGATTAGTCCTTTTTCCTTTTCTTTTTTGTCCAGTGTCAAGTCTTCTGTTAGCTACAGTATATGTCATTATGGGATAGCAGTATATTATGGGATGTCATTGGTTGTGAAGTAGTGATTCCTTTTGTGTCAAGGGAGATTTTTCCAAACACTAACAAAATTATACAAAAAATAAAATAATTAAGAAAATTAATGATGGACCAAAACATACAAGGGATATTTTACTAGTCTAGTAAGAAAATCATGATCTCTATGACTAATATCACTGAGTATATCAACAGAATAAGAAATATAATTGCAAATAAAATCCAGACATTTCCAAAAGGTTATTAAATAACTGAATTGAAGATAGCAAAAAAAACAAGAAAGAAATGTTCCCAAATGAATTAATGTTTAAAGAAATTGGTCACTTCCACTGAGTCCAGGTAAAAAAAAGGCACAAAATATGGAAGTCAAACAAATATCAATTAATAAATGTATAAACATAACATGTTACTGAAGGATAAAGAAAGAAATGAAGTTGAAGTTATGAACAATTCAATACAATCTTGTATCAATGTCTGAAGTACTCTATTGGAACAAAAGGAAATGGTGTTTTGTCACTCCAAAAAGGGAAAAGATGAAGAGACTTTCAAATATTGGACTATCTGTGATTATCTTTAGTGGGTGTTAATCCAACGTACTGAACACTCCATGCTATTTTGTATGGAGATACAAGAATTCTTTAAGTCATTAACACTCACCATAAAATACAGTATTATTAAAAAATAAAATAAAATAAAGATCTAGTATTAATTATAGGTGTCTACTTATAAACCATTAATGGTAATCATTACTTTTGGGGGATAGTAGGCATTAATAAGTAAAAGTTTCTAATTTATGAAAAGTTTAAATAAAATATTAGCTACCTTGAATATGTTTTTTTATTCTTATCTTATAAATTTCAAAGATGCTAAATGCACTAGCCACTACTTATGAACATTTTGGAATCAGATCCTTTAGATAAAAATAACCATTTGATAACATTATCTCCAATTATAATAAATTGCTTTTTCTGTAATAAAAAATAATCAATAAAACATTAAAGCAGATACCTCAACTTCTTTGGTTTTCATTTCAAAACATGAAAAGGAATTTTAAAATTTTCTAAATTTTTTAATTAAATTTAATTTTTGAAACATTCAATGTTGCATGTTGCCTTTTATGAGAAAACACCTTATATATATATATATATATATATATATATATACAAAATAAGAACAAATCAAATATAAATTCTGCCATTCATTAATTTAAAAGAGAGCTCAATACAATAGTAAACCAATAATTCTTTATTTTAGGATATTACATCAAAAACATGTGAATAATGCTACACAAATGCAATCATTTTTTATGTGTATTAATACATCTCATCAGGTGTTAGTAAATGATTGGTTAGTTGACAATTTATTGAGATTTAAAATCACATAAAATCTCTTTTCACATGAAAAAAGGATGAAAAGAAAAAGAGTAAGAAAGAAAGACACAATATACAATCTGTTTTCTCGAGAAAATGGAGAATAAGGAAAAACAGTAGGAAAGAAGATGGGGGAGATAGAGGCAGAATTTGTTATGTTTATAATCAGATCCACCAATCAAAATGACCTACACTAAGTAAGAGGTTATGACCCACAGATTTATAATTGTAGACACCTTAGACATTATATTCAATACAAATGTAAGTTTGCAACAATGTTAACATAAGACACATGACCTTTGCTATGAAAAGGAAATGTAGTTTAACAATACACTTGACAAACCACATAGCTTGTGAGTTAAAAGTTATAATTTCTCAATTTTATAATCAGTAAATAAAGTGGCACTTTAAGAAATAAATGAAAAGAAAACAAAATGATCTAACAAAATTATGAAAATTATATAGATCAAACAATATTATTTAAATAAATAGATCAAACAAATCTTTAAACATATAAATCATATAAAATTAATTAAAAAATATAGGTCATACAAAATAGAATGGGACTGCTAACTAAAGGATCTTATTTAGGGTGTTAATAAAACTAATTAATGGAAAATGTTGAAATGTCAGCCAAACGCATATACCTCTAGACTAAATATTACCAGTGGTATTAGAAGAATAATGTACAAATTATACTACATTGAAATTGATCCTACAGACAAAATATATGGTGCAACAAGGTTATTCTAAAATATAAGAAGCAACTGTCAAATTTCAAAGTCTATCAAGCTTGTAGAGTCAAAGGTTTTGACAATATCAAGAGAACTTTTCACAACTGCCCTGGAATTTGCTACTCTATACTCTGACCTAATAGAGGAAGAAAAAACATATTTTGAATGCAAAAAGATCTGTCCTCATTCATAATGAAGACCAGTGGATTAAAAACCATGAAAACCATTTTAATATGACAATGGAATTACTAGACACTGCGGAGTCTTCTGAACTTGTTGGTCTATTTATATGATATAATCTAAGTGGACACTGTGAAATTAATATTAAAAACATTGAACTGTATAGGGATGATGGCCTTATGGTTTTGAGGGGTCTACTAACTTTAAAATAGATAAAATTAGAAAGATAATACATAGAGAATTTAAAAGCTTAAATCTGAAAATTACTGTTAATACAAAATTAAAAAAGGTAAACTTCCTTGATATAACATTAGATTTAATGAATAATATATACCTACCTTATAAAAAACTCAATACTAATCCTTTGTATATACACCCCAAGTCAAATCACACTGCATCTATAATAAAGCACATACCTTCATCTATTGAAAAAAGAATAAGTATAAATTCTGCTAATGAAAAAATATTCTATGAATACAGTAATTTTTATAATAAAGCTCTAAGGAATAATGGCTATAAATGCCTTAACATCACTTATATGAAAAATGATAATAGAAACCAGAGAAAAAAACAGGAATAGAAAAATCATTTGGTACACACCCTTGTTCAACCAAATGGTTAATAGTAAATTAGGACCAAAATTTCTGGCTTTAACTGAAAAACATTTTCCTAGAAATAGTAAACTTAGCAAAATTTTTAATAAGAATAACTTAAAATTAAGTTACAGCAGTACTGAAAATTTAGAAAGTATTATAAAAAAAAAACAGAATAATAAAATCCTGAATAAATGCTTATTCCAGAATCAAAGAAATAGAGACCCTAAAATAAGAATAAACAATAATAAAGAAAAATTATTTAACTGTAGAAATCCTGAAAATTGTCCTTTGAATAATGAATGACACACAGAATCCATAGTTTACCAATGCACTATCTCATCCATTGAGAATCCTAATGTTGTGATAATTTATATAGATGTACAAAAAATGAATTTAAATTAAGATGGAGCAGCACTTGACTTCAATAATATTAAGTATGGTAACCAAACATCCCTATCCAAATATTTTTAGCAATTAAGAGAAACAAATAAAACACCAACAGTAAAATGGAAATTAATAAAAAAACAAGTACTTGTAGATCTTTGGATGACTCTTTCCTTTATGCCTACATGAAAATTTATATATTATTAAGTTTCTGAAAAATAAAAATTTATTAAATCAAAGAAAAGAAATAGCAGTTTTCTGTAGACATTGTCTTATATACTCCTTAAAAAATAATTAATTATAAAAATAATTCACATATTTATATCTATTATTTGATCAGAAATTAAATAATTTATGAATACGTAATTAAATTCCAATATATTAATTTTACAGTAGCATATATAGTCTATTAGTAAATTAAATATAGTATTTTAGATATATATAAATAAAAATATAAATATAAAAAATATGACTTAATCATATTTGAATACCCCTTTAAGAAAATATCAATGTACTTTTAAAAAGAAAATAAATAGAAAATGCCAAATATATTGTAGCATAAACCTTAATGAGATAAAATAAGCCAGACAGTAATAACTTGACAGCTTGAAAGGAAGTCTGTGTAGCGGGACAGAAATCATAAACCCTTGCCTAACCATAACCAACCTTAAATTTGCCATACAAAGATACACTTGCTTTCTATATTTGTAAAAAAGCCAACACACCTTTAATAAAAAAAAAAAATGGGAATTCTCTTAACACCACCAACATAAAAATAGAGTAAATCCAATTTTTTCATAAGTTATTCTTAGCATCACTTGAGAATGGAATGAAACTCTGAATTTTAAAGTTAAATTTTAAGATTTAAGTTTTGGTTTTCAAACAGATTAAGTTTTTGGTTTTCTGTGTTGCGATGGAAGCATATTTTTTTTAAAAATAAGTATAATAATATGCTCTACTTTGTATTGAGCATTGTATTTCTAGAAATAAAAATAAATGCTAAAGAAATCCAGATTATAAATCTGATTGTTCTTTCCTATTATTTGAATATATATATATATATATTTAAACAGATAAAACTGCATATTTTTTTCCTTAAAAAGGTAACATATATATATATATATATATATATATATGTGTGTGTGTGTGTGTGTGTGATATAAGGTATAGTTTAAAGGTATTTAAGCTATATTTATGGGTTTAAGTGCTCAATATCAGGGATAGTACATAAGTAAATATGAAAAATGATACTGATATATATATATATATATATAGCAAAAATTGAATTTTGATGAAAAGTGGTTGACCAGCTTAATTCTGGAAGATAATATTTTTTAAGACGACCAGTCTTTATAATTGTAGTGCTCAATATCAAGAGGTAGATCATTAATAATAATGAATAACATGTTCACTTATCTTATCTTGTATGTACTCTGAGCTTCATGAAATTACCTCTACTCTTCAGGAGACTTAATTGTAAAATTACATTTATTTGAAGAAATCCTATATTCTTTAAAAAAACACAGAGTAGACATGATAAGTGGTATGTCCTATTATAGCTGGCTTGTATCTGAGTATATATATCTGTTACAATAGCTGAATATTCCCTGCTGCAAGTGCCTGCTCAGGCACATTTGTTTTTATCAGCATCCGCAGAAACAACCTGTTATTCATACAGCAACTATGCTGAGTTGACCTTAGTGACACTTAGAGAGCACCCTATCTGGCATAATCACCAGTTTGAACAAGTCTATTACACATAAACCCTTGGTCACGATGTCTTGCAACCTCCTGATAGCACAAACCAGTGACAGCTTCTGAACAGTTAATATATCTAATTTTGCTCTCAAGACTTCGGTCAACCCATAGTGTGTTTTTAAGCACTTCCCAATGGTTCCCCACACTGGGATTATCAACCCAATACAATATTATCAAGAATCAACTGACTGATAAACCAACCATGACAAGAACTGAACATAGGTATCATGGTAAGAATTCTAACCACTTGGCCAAGTGAAAAATTTTATTATATATATATAAATATATATATATATATATATATTAGATTGGTGCAAAAATAATGACGTAATAATATCGTTTTTTGACGTATTTTTAACGTCAAAAAATGACATTATTACGTCATTATTTTTGCACCAACCTAATATATATATATATATATTCAAACATGTATTGTTGAATAATATTAACAAGTTCTGTCAATCCAATTTTTAATTATCTTTTTCAAATTTCTGAATTAGTTGTTTCATATAATTAGTAAATTTATTACATGGCTGGCCTAACTTGATTCTAGGTCCTTCCCAGTACTGCTGCTGGTCAATTGATGGTTATCTACTTGCCCCTTTGTTCTTCATATGCTTCTGCCTCACACTGTGTTCCTTAATCACAGAAGAGTGAAGTTTGAATTTCATCGATACTGAAGTGCTGGTTTGAACCACAGTGAAACTGCTACAAAAGGACAAAGAATGTTTCTTTTGGCAAAAATAAAAATGACATAGCAAAATGACAAAGAAGGTCACTAGGTTAATTTTCAATTGGTTTATATCGTTCTTGATACAAAAAAAAATTAAATCCTTCCCATTAAAATCTCTGTTGTGAAACTTTGTCTTTTTCTTCTAAAATATGGAGCTGGGTTAAATAAAAAAAAAGAACGTTGGAAATTCTCTTGGCAG
>OZ010576.1:49539975-49642475 GCA_963932145.1 Acanthosepion lycidas
CCTTATTAGTTTCATCCTATCTTATTAGAAGTGGGCACTGAAAAGTTTTCAACTCAAATCACTTTCCAAAATCTCATTAAATTATTACACATCAGAATCTTTTTTTATAAAGGCTTCATGAATAGACCAAAAACTTTTCAATACCACCTTAGAACAAAGAAAAGAATAATGAACTGTTATGTAATATTGGAACCACTCATTTGTGAAACCAACTCCCAAGGGGATGCTTCCCCAATCACTTGAATCATAACTTGTTCAAGTTTAGAATTAGTTTTTATTTTCTACATATATTCGCATAAACTGTACCTCTTATTCTGTAAACTCCTACCTTGAGTGGTTCTTGGGCCTTGTACATTGTGAACAAAAAAATGAAAAAAATTGGTCTTCTTATATGGCATTGAATGATGGAAAATCTCCACACGGATGAAGAAAAGACTTGGCACAACAGAAATATGGTTCTACAGAAGGATGATGAGAATACAATGGATTGAACGTGAGTAAGAAGGAAGGTTTAGGGAAAATGGAAACAAAAAGGACGCTTATACTTTGAATCAAAAAAGACAATTAAAATTTCTATAGCACATAATGAGGAAAGAGGACTTGAAGAATAAGACATACACAGGACATATTGATGGAAAGATGGGCAGCAGGAAGCAATGAATAACTGACTTAATGAACTTAATTAACTTAAAGTAAATGGCTAGCACAACAAGGGTTAGGAGAGGTAGCAAAAAGACAAACCTTAGAACTACAAAAAACAGAAAGTTGTGGGAAGCCATGATTGCCTACATCCTGAATGCACATGTCATTTACAAGAAGAATAATGAAGAGGGTAGTAAGAATGTTTGGTTGTTAGCAAGAGGGACAGCCCAACATGCAAGCTACAAATTAGCAATGTCAAAATGAAGGAAGTTTGATGAAAGATGATGGAGAATGTGACATAGAAATCTGAAGGCACATTGGAATAGTGAAAAATAGCTAAACAAATTATTAAGAAACTGGAAAATTTTGGCAATATTTAACCTTCAAGCATGCAAAAAAAACAATATGTGACACAGCAATTACTGTATACCCTTTTGATTCCCTCAGCAATGTTTATTTACAAGATTATAAAAATATGCGATGCAATAATAATAAGAAGAATAATGAAGATGATAGTCATAATGAGGAAAGAGGTTTTCAAGAATTTGACATTAAGGGAACATTATCAAGAAATACATTTAAAAAGAAATCATTTGACTCAAAAATTTATAAAAAATTACAAAATTCTCAAAATATGTAAAGTAAATACAATGCAATATTTATTATTTACTATTTTATAAATAAATATGAAAACAACTTTTTTATTGAATCTAATAAATAAACAGTGTTTAATATCTTTGCTGCTAATTCTCAAGCATAAAGAAAATGTATAAATCCATTTTCAGATGTTTGGTTTTATTAAAATCACTTTTTAAAAACAATAAACATTGCCAAAGAGTGAAAACATATACAGTAGTGTCAAAAGAATTATCATCCTTTTGACTCACTGTTTTTTTTATACAAAGGTTAAACAGTAGCAAAATTTCATTAGAAACAAAGAAAAGAGTGCTTAACTGTGATGTAATATCAATTCTCCTATATCGCTGTGAATGCTAGACAGCTTCCTCAAAGATGAAAAGGAGGCTTGAGGTAAGAGAGATATAGTTCTATAAAAGGATTTTGAGAATACGGATGGGGTATGTAAACAACCAGGCAGTTTTAAGAAAAATAGAAACAATGAAAAACATTTAAGAATCAGAAAGAGTTGAACTTTCTGGGACACATAATGAGGAAAGAGGTTTTGAAGAATTTGACATTCAGGGAACATACTGAAGGGAAAGAGGGGAAACAGCAAGTAACTTACCTCAGAAGCTTGTGTAAGTGGATGGCAAAACAGAGGGATAGTAATGAGAAAAACATTGCTTGGAGCTACATTATCACCAACATTCTGAAGTAATATAGCATATAAAAATGTCAAAAACTTTCTCAACTTCATTATAATTCATTCTTTAAATGAAGATTCACATTATTATTTCTCATCTCTAAAGGAATGGTCTCCCTTAAGTATTTAGCAGAATTGCTAATTTATTCATTTACTGAATGAGAGATTCTCTCATCTGAATTATATTCAATAAATTTGAGAAGGAAACTGTTGAGACCATAACACTGAAACTTTACAAACAATAATTATGCTATAATTCTGCCTTGCTTAGAATATTGCTGCTATATACAGTCTGGTGTTTCTGATATATATTTAGAGATCTTTGATAAAATCCAAAGAAGAATCTGCAATCTCATTGGTCCTGATATGGCATCTCAGCTTCAGTCATTTTCCCACCACTGTAAAGTAGCTTCCCTCTGCCTTTTCTATAAATAATTTCAATGAACGTTCCACTATGATACCTAGACTTAATGAATTTAAGTGCAGTACTAGATTGGTAGCAAAATCTCATCATTTTAATGTTGAAGTGGCTAGATGTAACTGTAACTTCTGTGATAACACTATATTTTCTCACACTTCTCGCTTGTGGAACTCTCTTCTGACTTTTTGCTTTTCACTCAAGTCTGATCTTCAAAAATTTAACAGAAATATAATCATTATTGCCTGTCTTAATTTCTGTTCTTTTATTGGTTTTGCTCCTTAATGTGTGGGGCTTCTGACATATATTTAGAATTCCTTGATAAAATCAAAAGATGAATCTGCAATGTCATTGGTCCTGATCTGGCATCTCAGCCTCAATCATTTTACAACCACCATAATGAAGCTTCCCTCTGCCTTTTCTATGAATACATTCATGAACTTTCCTCTATAGCACCTAGACATTATAAATGTAAGTACAGTACTAGATTGGCAGCAATGTCTCATCATTTTACAGTTAAAGTAGCAAGATGTAACTGTAAGTTTTACTGTTTCTTTTCTCGCACTCCTCAGTTGTGGAATTCTCATCTGATTTTTGCTTTTCAGTCAAGTTGATTTTCAAAAATTTAACTGCAATGTCAATCGTTACCTTCTGCCTTAATTTCTGTTCTTAACAATATTTTCTTTTTCTTATATTCTTTCATGCTCATCAACTTAATGGCTTTGGTTTTTTTTTTAATGCAAATTGTTGACCAATGCATTCTCTGACTTTCTTCAGCCATATATTATTCTTAAATCTCATGAAATATTTTTCTTGCATGTTATTTTTTCGTTTTTATTTGCTTGTCATTTATTCAATTTTTTGTTTGTTACTTTTTACCTTCTAGAATCTGTTGGGTAGATGTGTAGATAGTGTAATGAATAATGACTTGGAATAAAAGAGCTAAGTCTGAACATCAGTCAGATTTTTTAATTAATCTTTCTTCTCCCCCAGCTATAGGTTAAATAGTAGGAATTGTATCTAGAAAAAAATCATTTATTCAAAAAAATATTAATTTGTTAATTCACTTGCCAAAAACTTTTTCTTACAATCAAATATATGTTTCAGTTTTAATTAACCAACAAAAGATTGATAATCTGTGAAAAAATAAATCACAATTTTCATTCCCTGGCACAAATCATGACAATTCACAAATTTGAGAAATTTTAAAAGTTTAAGTATGAAGGAGAGCTGGTAGAAGATAGAAAATGTACTGATGGAAAACTTATTTGGGTTTTGAGATTAAAATTGCAGATTGTTTAACAAATCGGATTTATATGATTAATTGTAATTATATATCTTGATAATTAGTTTAATGACTCAGATTTAATCTGCTCACTAAAGTCTGGCTAACACTAATAAAATAGAATAGTATATCTTTATATAACCTGTAATTTTAATCACAAGCTCTATGTAACATTCCCTTTGGTTACTGTTCACAATTAATCTCAATGAACACAATGAGTATGTCCACAAGCTTGAAATGATGTTATAATCATCATGCCTACAAAAAACAGATATGAAAAAGGTAAGAAACCTTCCCCTAAAAGTACATCTTATCAACACAGCCACTACACATGTTTTAAAATAAACAGTTCTAGTATTCAGTAAAGATTAAAAGAAGAGCCAGGGTCATTGCTGGTCACATGGGCCCCCACTGAATGTATGATATAGAGCCACCCACCCACCAACTATCATATACACTGCCACACTACTACATCTCAATTTTCATAAGGTAGTATTCATATAAAATACAAATTTTATTGTAACCTAATTATGTCTTAAATAAATCAACAATGTTTTGCAGCAATTTTTAACATCAACTTAAGATTTTTCTTCTTCAAAAGTTAAGTAATTTTAACGCATTCAACATTATGAATAAAAAATAATTAATTTTATAAAATGTTTTTTCCAGATTTAACATGTGAAAAATAAATTCATGGATTTGGACAAAGAAAGACCCCAACATGAAGTCAAAATCTGCAAAAACTTTTCATCCTTTAATAGTCAGTAGTGCTTAGTTTAATTTGTAACATTTATAAATGTAGGTAGAAATAAATCAAATGTTGATAAGGTAGTGAGGTACACAAAGCACTGCCTGTCGCCCCCCTAATCAGGCTTGGAGGACCCTGCAAATCAGGATGGCTGAAGGTTAATATGCACAGGCCATGAGAAGATCACTGGTACTTTTTTTATATGTTGGGTTTGTATGTTTATTCCAGCAAAAGTAAAGAAAGTTATAACTACATTTTCCTAAAGTTTTCATCCACAAACTTTTTTTCTTTCCTGAAATGTATTGATAGTCCCAGAAGTTATGCTCTGACACTTTTTAATGAACACAATTCAACTCTCTAAGAATACGTCTCCCAGTGACACATCAGAGACTATCGCTATATTTTAAAACGCTTCCTGAATTTTAACACAATACCAAATTGGTTGCACAAGAAATTCTACAACGTAATATATGTTACAGCTAACAAAGAGCTAGAAAAATTGTTAAATGCATTAAGCTATTGTCAAATGTTCAGTAATGATCAAACAATTCAAAAGAATATTTAATTTCATTCATAATAGACCCTGTTTTCTTCCTTTTTAAATACCATGTCTCTCCAGTATATAGATAATCATTACTCTCTAGATATTCCATTTCTATATTATCAATGAATTGCCATTCATTTTTGGAGAGACAGTTGTTTAGTTTTCCACTGTCTTCTCCATGGTTTTGAATTCTGAGTTTTCCTTCACTTATACTGATTGCCATTCAAGGCTAGAAAGCACATCCTATCCTGTTATTTAACCCTTATCTGGGGAAGAAGAAGCAGATTTGTATTTTCCAAGGCTAGCCTAGAATTTGAACTTGGCCTGCTAATTTTACTTTCCACGCTGATATCCATTACAATTACCCACACATCTAAAGAGCCTGTTAAGCATGTTTAATTCTAATTTCTCCTCAGATGGTTTTTGTCTGCAAACTGACATTCTCACTTACCACTGATTTGAGTGAAGCTAATAAATTTCTCATTTATGCGTTTCTGTTACGTCCAACTTGCATTCAATCATCTGTGGTCAGATTCCACTCGTAGTTGTTCATATGGTCAAGTAGTGCCTATTTAACTCCATCTGTGACAAGTAATTAACTCACTAGACCAACTAAACCAAACATCAACTGATATGTGTATCATTAAGTCTGTCAGGACAATGTTCAATATCTTTGGGCAACTTATTAAATAGACAGGTAAACGATGAATGAATGCACAAAATGTGATTAATATCCCAGTGGAGACATTTCAAGTGTAAGGCAAGTGGTCCTTGATTACTCTGATAAATGCATCCATGCAGTCTGACAGATGTTTCAAGAGAAGGGGCTAATTCTCTCTGGTTGCAGTACAAACAAAGACCAAAATAAAATGAAGGCTTTTTAATGAAACAGTATTTAGATAAGACTGATTTAAAGATGAGTCATACATGATCAGATAAAATACAATAAAAAAAGGATACAAATATGATTTTTTTTTCCTTTAGAGATACACTGTGATATATTGGGAAACAGAAAAGGAAGCAAGGAAAATCAAGCAAGTAAAAAAATTTAATATCTCGGAACAGAGGACAGAAAATGTGACACTAAATTCTGAAGATGTAACTGAGATAGCAAAAGATGCCTTTCAAAAGCTTAGCAAAATATTAAGAAAGAAGAAAATCTCATTATAAACAAAGTAAAGAGTAATTAACTGACATGTAAATATCAATCTTTCTACATGGCAAATGAATGCTGGATAGACAAAGAAGAGATTTCAAGCAACACAGATTGTATCGAAGAATGCCGAGAATAGCATGGATTGAGCAATGACAAAGTTTAAGAGAATACAGAAACAAAAATGAAACTTTTACTTAACATCAGAAAGAGACAATTGAAATATCTAGAACACTTAATGAGAAAAGAGGACTAGGAAAATTTGATACTCACAGGACACATTAAAGGCAAGGAGGACAGGGGAAAACAGAACATAATCTATTTAACTTGTGGGAATGGTTGACAGAACAGGGATTGGGAGAGATAGTGAAAGAGAAAATTTATTAAGATCTACGAAGGACATGAAATTTTGGAGAGCCATGAACACCGACGTTCTGAAGGGACACAGCACATTTGAAGAAAAAGGTTACCAGCATTCATTTTATATCAAAAATTGACTCTTGTGATGAAAGAGCATGCCAGCAGGAGTTAGGTATTCAGAAAAATGCCTATCTTCTGCTACCATACTCTATTTTCACAAGAGTCATATATGACTAAGAATGAAGGAATGCTAATATATCTGGATTGAGATTACACAGTCCTCACTTTCCAGGCTTGACAAAGTTCAAAAACTATTACACGGCCTTGTGGGTGATTTATTTTCCACCCTGCAACCCTTATCTCGCAGATGAAATATTGGTAGGCCCTCATTACTAATGCAAATGTTCTAATGAGTTACATTGCATAGACCCACCAGCTCAGAACTTCACAGCTAGGACCAGCCATGCCATGATCAGAGTGGTAAATCATCCTCATTCTTTTCATGATCCTTTAGTAAGGAGCGATTTCCACTCAAACAGCTTCTTAGCCAAAACTGTATGCTTCCCTGACCACTAAAATCTTAATCTCTTTAAGTACATAGTCAACTGTTATCTATTCTTCATATACTCATAATGGCATTGGTTTGTGAATGTGATGACATAGTAATTGTTTTGTTCAATCTCTGGACTGTACAGTGTATACTTAGATTCAGTAGAAACAGGAAAAGAATAAGTGAGCAGTACCAGAAATAAGAATTCTATAAGATATTCCTAGACATGTGCAGTGTATTGAGAAAAGTCTATCCCCATAGATTAAATAAAGGATGCAGTTTGGAACTCCCTGTAGGTTATATGCCTGATGAAGGCCAGAGAGCACAACTGCTGAAATTTTGTGATAACAACAATAAAGATGGGGACAATTTTCCACAGGTAAACAATGTAAATAATGATAACACCTCATTCCAGAAATTCAGACAGTAGGTGTTATAAATATTTTACTTTCACAACCAATATTAATAGTATTTCCTGAGTTTACAATTTTATTGAAAATACAGTGACTATGCCCAGACAATATGAGTGAGTTCTTCCATGGGGATGCAGGAAAATCATCTGGCAACAAGAGGGATTTCTGGTTTCTGGTCCTACACTGTTGGCATTTTTCTGGTGATTGTGATGATAAAACACCCTCTGAATGTTCCATGTTCATATATATATATATATATATATATATGAGAGAGAAATAAATCAGTTTTAGGTAAATAGGTTCTATAAAGTGACTTATGAAGTAGAAAAAGGGTTAAAGTTCAATAAAATGTTCAGAAACTGCCAATTGGCTGCTGGCATTAAATGTAGAAAGATTGCAAAAGGAGACTTTCCAAGAACTGTTAATTCTTTGAATGGTTCCGGTTCTTCTGGGGATAATGAGCCTCTTTTGGAACCATGATGGATAAATGCAAGAGAGATTCAATCAGCCTCAAGGGAAAAAATACAGTATATAGAGAAGATTGGAGAGGAGGGGGTACAGTGTCTGAACTAATGCTGAGAAGACTATGGAGACAGATAAAATAAATAAGTAAATTTCTTGCCATCGCCATCTTCCTCACACACAGCCTGCTTCACAGCCAAAAGTGATATGGGCCACAAATGCCACTGAGAGCTGTCAAAAGCCAGAATCTCAGGAGAAGATGCATTTTGGCACTGTTTCATTTGAATACACAGCTTCTGATTTTACTTTTTCTTAATTCTGATCAATGCCAAGATGCTGTTTATAAATTCCTGCAATAAAATGCACAGGCAATATTTTTCTTACTTTTGCATTATTATCAAAGTCATATTTGTATTGCTATTATAACTTATAGAACTCTTCAGATGGTCTAGAATCAGGCTAGTCAAAATAAATATTTCTTCCAGAGATGTGAAAAGATTATTTTTCTTATTAATTAATTTTGCCATTCCACTACTGATTATTATTTTTTACTATATTTCTTGCATTTTTATGTTCACACATAATGTCTGGTGCTTCAACATGATAAAGATGTTGACATTCCACACTACTTCAAATAAAAAGTTGGGAAGGAACCCCCCTCAATACTGAAAAGAATCAAAACAGCTACTTGACTTGAGTAACCTATTTTCCTGAAAAATTGTTTTAAGAGAAAGATTTTATAAATTTCAACCCCAAATAGTATTGGCTGCTTGGTCAATGAATGATATATGTTTCCTTATGAGGAAATGGCTAATATTACCAGTACTATTGGTAGAGAAAGTATGGTGACAACTCAACTCAAATTTGCAGTAGTGCTGCTATCTGTAGAGTCTTAACTCTTCCTGAAATTTCCAATTCGTCTAATCTTAATTCCTTTATTTGGATATAATTTTCATGGCTACTAATATGAGGTGCATGATTCTTCTGAGTATGAACAGGATGAGCTATAATTGAACAATTAACCAACATGAGATATAGGGATATTAGAATGGGAATAGATTGAATAAAAGATACAGTTTGAAATTTGTTGAAGGTTACACACATCAACAGACACCTGAAGAACAGCAGAAGGCATACTAGTTGAAATACTGTAATTATAACAACAAAGATGAAAACTTCATTCGATAGGCTGCTGACACTGCCATATTTAACATGTGGCAAATTTTCTTCTTCATAATTATCATACTTTTGTTTGTGACAAATATATCTAGTGTCCTTGCCTCAATATTATTTTTATTATATTTTCTTCTACTTTTACAACAACAACAACAGCTGCTACTGATGATGATGATTCATGTATCCAGATGTTTATACCAGATGTCAAATTTTTGTCACTGCAGATTAATTGACAGCAAGTCTCTACAAATTGTCAGCACCTTCCACAGCATCTTCACAGACTGCAACACTGATGTGGTTTGAATAATCTCAACCCTTCCTCAATTCAATCACAACTTTGAAGGTGACAAAGATATGGTTCTACAGAAGGATGCTAAGGATATCATGGACCAAGCATGTGAGCAATGATGAGGTCTTAGAGAGGTTGCAAACAAGGATAAGACTTATATTTAACATCAGAAAAAGGCAAGAAAAATAAGATAGAACAATAATGAAAGAATAATAAAGAACAATGACAATGCTTCATCTAAGAAATTTGTAGATTATTACAAGTAAGAAGTGTAAAAAAGCAGCAGAAAGAAAAGGAAATAAAAATATCAATAAAATTAATAGCTACCAATGATTTATCTAAATAATTCCAATATAATTCCATATAAATATGATAAAGAAAAATGATAGAAATAAGATGAAAGAAATATTCATAAAAAATCAATAATAATTGACAATACTTTTGATGACTGATTCAAAACAATTTAATTTTATTCCAAGCTTCAGTCTATATGTTGTGCATTGCCAGTCAAGAAGAAAGAGGTAATCTCTGACCAAGAGCAAATGCAAGTACTGACAGTATAGGGCTTTTGTATATATAATATCAGTGCATTACAAAAGGATTATCTTTAAAAGTACATTGTAAATCAAGAAGAAAGATATTTTCACTGGTCAGAGCTATTGTATTTATAATGTAAATGTATGTGCACTGATAATTATTTTATTGGGAATTAGAAAAAAGTATTTTCAGTAGTCAAGAATTAATGTAAATGTTACTGACAAAATAATACTATTTGATAAATGAATTTTTAAATTCATTTCACCCAAACAAAGCAATAAAATCACTAAGACACAGAGGGCTACTGAGTGTGAAAGAATAAGAAAAAAAGAAACATTCTTTAGGAGCCAGAACAATAACAAAAAGGAATTGAGAAGACAATAAATAATCATTGACACAACATTTAAATTTTTGAAAAGCAAGAAACCAGAAGAAAATACCACAGATGAGAAGTGTGAAAAAAGAAATTATTAGCATAGGAATTATTATTATTATTATTGCAAAAAGTAAGTTACAGAGACATATTTGCTATGATGTATCTTACAGAAATGTATCTGAAATTATTTTTTGTAAAAGTAAATATCTCTAACAGTGGATACTTATATAATTCTCAAATTCAATTAAGTTATATTAGTAATGTGTATTATTAATATTACTTTCCTTTTCACAGCATTCTTTTTCAATTTCTCTCAATTGCAGAATCCTTATTGTTAATTTTGCTCAAAGTTGTTTTCTGTTTCCATAGCAGGATATGACAACACAAGTATGAAATTCAAACACACTATTTTTCAGGGATCAGAGTCACCTTCAGTAGCAGTATAAACTTTTTGTACAACAAATGAAGTCACATACAGAGTGATAAATGTTAAACATGTGTTTCTTGCAAAAAAATGTAAATTCTTTATGGGAAGATCATTGAGGATTTTAACACTAATTATATTAAAGCTTAATTCCTTTTAACTAATGAATGCAAATTCATTAATCTTCAAAGTATTTGGATGAAACAGCTGAACCGCACAGGTTTATTTCGTTTAGAATATGATAAAAAATTATGTTAGTATAAATTCTACAGAAAACTTTTACAACTGAAGAATTGGTGACAAAACTTAATTTTTCAACTACTTATAAGCCAAGTCATTGAAATATCTTGTCAGCTGCTCCAGGACATTCATTGCTTTTTTATAATTTAATCACACTAAATAAATTGCCTTCAAAAACCAATCCACTGCTAGAAAGAAGACTGAAAACAAAGAAATTTCTCCCAAGATAATGCATCAGCCATTTTAGGAAAAAAAAAAGGTTCTTGAGAGAGATCTTCTCAGCTGCTTATAACTGACACTTCTCTTTGTCAAAGAAAAATGTGGAACTAATTTACAGCCACAGAAAGGTTTGAACTGTTTTTATATTTAAATAAAAATCATAATTTTATTTCTAATGGATCCTTGGATAGAGATGTAAATGTTGCATGATTAAAGTCATTGATTTTTAAAGGATTCCAGCAATGCAAAAGCATTATGCAGACAGTGGGTACAAAGAATAGATGGGATTTATAAAAAATGTCTGTGAACAGACAAACAAGAAAATTTAAATAAACACATAACTATTATTATAGTAACTGGAATTACCCATTTTGAAAAAATGCATTTTCTGAGTATTTTTTTATTTGCTCTTACCAGATACAAAAAATATACTGAAATAGGCTGTGAGCATCTGGATTCAATTTTTGTTATCTTGAGAATAGTTAAAAAAAATTGATTTATTTACAAGAATATTCTTCTATGTGCTGTGTCCCTTCAAGACATAGGCGATCATTGCTCTCCACAATTTCCTGTCCTTTGTAGCTCTGAGAAAATTTTGTTTTTTTGGTATCTCTCCTAATTCCTGTTCTACTAACAACTTAAACAAGTTGGTTAGGGAGGTTATGCACTCCTTTTTTCAGGCCCTCTTGCCTTCAATATGTCATCTGAGTGTCAAGTTCTTCAAGCCTTCTTTCCTCATTATGTGCCCAAGAAACATCAACTCTTTTTTGATTGTAAGTATAAGTGTCCTTTTTGTTGCTATTTTCTCTAAGAATTCATCATTGCTCACATGTTGAGTCCATGGTATTCTCAGCATCATTCTGTAAAACCACATTTCTGTTTCTTCAACTCTTTTCTTTATCTGTGATGAGATTGTCCAGCATTCACTGCCATATAGGAAGACTGATATTACATCACACTCCAATATTCTTTTCTTTGTTTATAATGAGATTTTCTTGTTTCTTAATACTTTGCTAAACTTTTAGAAGGCATTTTTCACTATTCCAGATTCAGTATCACACTTTCTGTCATTTGTTAAAGCACTATTTAAATTTTTTTAAAACTGTTTATTTACAAGAACAGTGTTTAAAACTTTTATTATTAATTCTTTTAAAACATTTTAAAAGATAAATTACTGAGGGAGTATCCAATAATAGTGACATCAAAAGAAAAAACGTCCTTTTTTGTGGGTATGTTTATTAAATTTTGCCCATATTTTTTATGCACTATACTCTGCTTTCACTTAAATTATGTGGAGATGTAAATCTCAACTGTATTGACCATACAATCCTCAGGGGTCAGAATCTCGATCAAGTTGAGTTTAATTCTTAATGCTGCAATCAAGTATATCTTTATTATAGATGAATAAATTATTATTATTTTAAATGTTAATATGGACACCCTCGTAATGATTTTAAATTTTCTATTCTCTTGATATTAAAATTACTTGCAGCAATTTTTATTACTTTCCAGAGATATTCTTTGCTTGAAAATTTTCTATTCTCTTTCAAAACTCTTTTAATGATGGACTACAAGATTTCTATTGGATTACTATCTTGAAAGACTTGAGGCCATCCCACCAATTTGGAGTCTTTGAAATCTTTTTTGGCTAGGTGGATAATAAGCAGCTTTGCAGAATGTAAAGGAACACTGTATTGAATGAATATACTCTTTAATTTAAATCTTTATGGTTGTGAAAAAAAAGAAGCTATTTTCCTCCCCCACTACCCAATCCTTCACACAAAACAAATATCATATTAAAATAAATATGAATAAAAAGAGCCACAATGAGAACAGTCCATGGTTTCCCACTCTTGTCCAATTCCTCCTCACCTTTAAAATCTTTCTGTCCTCCTACACAATCGTCACCCCCAACTACTTCTCTATCTCCTCACACATCAACAACAAAATAAAAATCAGCTTAATGTGTTGTGAAAAAACAAACATGGAGAAAAAAAATGGAAACTTAAAAGAAGTACATATCTGGTGAAGATATTTGCCATGTCAACTCAGACATATTCAGACTAAACAAAATATTATCACAGAGATCAAAAACTTTGGGATCCTCCACAACTTCAAGGTTGTGAAATATGGAAGAAGGAATGTCAAAGACACCATCAATTCTCCTAATGCTCAATGCTTTCTGACTGTTATAAAATTTTCAGAAACTTCCAATTGGCTGCTAGCATTCAATGTAGAAAGATTTCAAAAGAGACTTACCTGTTATTTCTTTTAATAGTTCCGTCTCTTCTGAAGATAATGAGCCTCTTTTGGAACCATGATGGATAAATTCAAAAGTGATTCAATCAGCCTCCAGGAATAAAAAACATTAGACAGGGAGGACAGTAATTCTAGGTGAATGAAAATTTGTTTTACACCAACTCCTCACAGAAAACTGAAGGCAACAGAAATGTGGTTCTACAGAAGGATACTGAGATTTTCATGAACATAGCAAGTAAGTAAAAAGGAAGTTTTAAAGAAAATGGCACTTATACTCAGAATCAGGAAGATCCAGATGAAATTTTTTGGACACATAATGAGAAAGGGGGGCTTGGAAAACCAAACTCACACAGGGTATACAACAAGCTAGCAATGTTACATCTGTAGAAAGGGATTGTAGGGTGGAAAAATATTCCTTACCCACAAGGCCATGTAAATGCTTTTGAACTCTGTCAAAGCTGGAAAGTGAGAATTGGGAAGCTTCAGTCATGGCAGTAAAACACTATTTTTGGTCTGATCTGAGTAATGTCAGGATAGAGTATGCTAAAAGGATAGAAGCACTTTCGGGGGTTTGAGTTAACATTCCTGGTGGCTTGTTCCAGAATCAGTCAGTTATGTGCTATGTGTGATTCACACAGGTGATCATATATCTTTCAATACATGACTGATGAGGCAGATTTTTTTTCTTGGAGTAGGTTGCCATTTCCTTGGAGGCATGGTGAAGTAATGGATACCAGCTCGGATTGAGAAATTGGAGAGCCATGTTCGAATTCCAGGCAAATCCATTAAATACATTTACATGCTAATACCCTTGGAAAACGTATGAATTCTCTTCTTCTCCCCCCCAGTTATGGGTAAGTAGCAGGACAGACTGGTTTTTCTAGCCTTGGATGGCAACTGGTCTACTGCAGAAAAAATGGTAACCTACTGTGGGAAAAAAATCTGCCTTGTCAGACATGTATTAAAAGATACATGATCGCCTGAGTGTACCACACATGGCACATAATTAACTGACTGTTCCAGAATAGTATCAACAAAACTGAGATTGTTCTTGTATCCTTGGGAGATGTGTCCTCACTCCTGGAATGTTTTTTCTATCTGTACAACTCGAATAAACTCATTATGACTGTCTAGCTCTGAGGAATGGCCAAGGACTGAGTCTGCAAGGGTTAGACTTGTTCATGACATTATAGGACTTTGCAATAGATTGTAATCAGTCAAAGCAAAGATGCCAGATTATCTATTATAAGAGATTCCTTTTACCAAAAGTGTTAAATATCAAAATAAATTGACAACTGAATCAAAATACATGCTTCTCAACATCTATATTCTTATACGTCCTTTTTTCCTGCAAACTGCAAGTAATGTCATTTACTACTAAGATGTATGAAGTTTCTCTACATTATGCATGCAACCACTTCTGTAAATATTCTCTTTACTAAGAAAAGATCCATTCACAGAAAATTAAATTACATGAACACACATCTTTACATACAAAAACATTTTGTAAAATTCAAATAAATTGCAGAATTATTGGAAGGTTGTTTACTTTATTAATTGAAACCTACAACAATTTATCAAAGCTGAAATACCATCCTTGACACTAATTTTGACTGCAGAAACAATAGGAACAGTGCTAAAATTCCTCTAGGTGTAAAAACTATTTTCAAATAGCAAATTCAATCTCGATAAGTTTTAAAATGATCATCTGAAGTGGGTAGACTTGGACAGACAGAGGTAGCATGGTTATAATGCAGTGTTCAAATTACATTGACTGAATTCTAGTAAGAGAGTTGGCTTAGAATTTGTAGCTTTGTACAAGTTTTCTTAGTGTAGTTTATTCAGAGCATAGGCTAGTTTGAGTTCAGATAAATTTATATTAGGTTAAACCTTAGATGCCTGGAAAGTCAATACATTCTTGTTGGATGGGACCAGCTAGTACTAAGCCTAAAGTAGAAAGTGACAAGGACTGGAGTAAAGAATATGTTGTGAGACAAGTTGAAAAGTAGATTGGGGATATTTTCTGTTGATAAAAGTTGCTGACTCAACCACATTAGATAAGTAGCAGAGAGAGAAAGTGAAGTCTAAAGTAGATTGAACTGTCAAATCAGAAGATGAAGGCAAAGTAGATATAGGTAAGGTATAACTGACCTTGCTTAACAAGAAGGACCAGTGTTTGATTAAAATAATGTCTGCTGATGCAATGAATATGGCTGCAGAATTGTATGCAGAAATAATATGAATTATTACAGATCAGTGTATTGCCAGTCTCAGATCAGTGGATGAATGACGTTTGGCAGGAATTTCATGGCTACTAATATAATCTTTTCACTAGAGATCTCAGTTGGAGATCTGTTCAGTTCAGTGCTTATTTAGTAAACTTACTTCATCTTGAGGTGACTGAAGCAGCTAGAAGTAAGGATCATATAATGGAGAGTGAGATTCAGGAAGCATAGAAGGAAGTTAAGATGGGCAAGAGTCCAGAGATCAATATTTCCTTATTATTTTTACTGGATGCTGTCATACATATTTGTCTCTTTGCTGGCACTGATCTTCAATGAGTGGTTAAATCAAGAGAATATACCCCAATCTTCCACCAGTAGTGAATCTGCTGTAGTGAAAATAAAATATACATTTTGAGCCCTTAACAAAGATATGAGCAAACCAATTGCAAGATGTGCTGGTAGTTTCTGAATTGGCATGCTCAAAGAGAAAGGTGATATTCAACCTACATTTATCAATTCAAGGTATTCAACAAGGCTGAGCATAATTTTTGAGGAACTGAACTCAAGCTGAAATTTGACTGCTGTATGTGACTCATTGAACTGTGCTGTAAGTGAATTGGATTAAACTGAAGATGTTTATGTTGTCTATAGCTAGTCATCATGTTGGTTCACTTTGACCTATGCTTTGTGTACTTGCATGAATTTACATTACCAGGCTGGGTAATCCACCTATGCTGACAATATCATTATGCTTGTAACAAGCAATATTAAGACTGAGGAAGTTTAAAAAGAAACTGGATTGCATGAGATGGTCAGAAGGTACCAGATTTACCAGGTTAGTTCAGTTGGATTGCTAGAGAAAAACTATTTAGAGGTGCTGAAGAAGCTACAGTAAATCTGTATCTCAAAGGAATCTTTCCTTGAAGGAGAGAATGGTTGGGTTATTAATTATAATAAACTAAATGAATAAAAAGCTATTGAAGACCAACATGCACATTTCTTTGACATATTTTTCATTGTGAAATTTTCATTTTTTTTATTGAAGGACCTGCATCTATCCAGATTGGGTATGCACTATGGATAACATCCTTTTATTTGCACTTTATATCTCATTATTGGATATGAAAAGTGACAGATATTCATTCACAGAATATTTTAGTCAATGGTAAGACTCATTATTTTCTGGATAGTCATAGGATTGTGAGCTTATCAGATCATGAGAAGACTTGTGATGATGGATGAAAATATGATGAGGCAAGTTCTGTAATTCTACAAAGATCATAGAGAGAATGATCCCCATCTAAGTGGATGTAGGACTAAGTTCTCTGACAGAAGATACTAAAGGAAAGCAAGAAGAAAGGAATAAATATCAATTTCAAGAAGACAGACTGTATGACTGTTAGCAAAAGGAATCGCCCAAAATGTGAATTACCAAAAAATTACATGTGATACACCAAAATCAACAAAATACAAAAATTTTAATATTTAAGAATTGTTTTAATGGAGGAATCAGAAACACAACATTGAAATCCGAATAAAAAACAGTACTTAAATGTTATATGTTGTAACCTAGAATAGGTTACTGAATGATGAATAACCAAAACAGAGGTTTGAAATGAAATGGTAATCTTTATAACATCAACAAAATACAATACTCGCTAACGGCATGAAATAGATAAACCACTGCTAGTGGTGGACTACTTAGACAGAATATTACCCCCACTTACAATAATGTCCAATGTATTTATGAGGATTGGGACATACCCATTAGTGTTCATAGGTATATAACATTATGTAATATTGGTACTCCTATATGGCAGGTTAAAATGGTTAAATTCAAGACCTTCTATTGTTTAAAATAAATATATTCATAAATTAATATCTCAAATTAAAATAAAATAATAATTACATTAGAAATAATTCAACAATAACATTAACAACATTTACTCACTTTCATTTATTAGAAATTAAATTACATCATTTAGAATCCTTCATAGTTTATCTTGACTATCATTTAGTCTGAAGTATATTCATAACCATTCTTAAATTTACAAACTTCAAAAAACTAACATTTTTACTTCGGTTTGCAAATACTTGTTGGAAAACAAACTCCTTACATTTGCCTTGATAAAGTCCATTAGAGGATGAAGCATGTTGGCAAAGAAAGGTTTTTCTTTTGTCTTTAGCCATACAGGGTATTGTATGAGTATTCACCTCTCTTGAACCTTTCCAAATTTTGTAGAGTTACAAACTGGAATTCACATTTACTTGGTATTTTACCATTTGATAAACATAATATGCACAGTGCTTTGAAGGTGAAAAATTCATTTTATTTTGACACATCAATAATTAGCACAATGGAGAAGTCATCTCTTTGATGGATATGTATTCACACCCAAAACTCTGAGTCAAAAGTTTGTAGAAGCACCATTTGCCAAAATTACAGTTGTAAATCTTTTGGAGTATGCTGCTATCAGCTTTGCAATCTAGTAATTGAAATTTTTGCTCATTCTTTTCAAAATAATTCAGTTGAATTGGATGGAAACTATCTGTGAACACCAATTTTCAAGTCTTGCTAGAGATTCTCAATTAAATTTAGTTCTGAATTTTTTGCTGGGTCACTAACACATTAATATGCTTGGATCTAAACTATTTCATTGTAGATTTGGCTGTATGTTTAGGGTAATTGTGAACCTCCGCCTCAGTCTCAAGTCTTTTGCATGATGCCGTCACTACCAAGTTTCACAGTAGTGATGGTGTGCTCATGGTGACAGACATTAGGTTTCAGTCATGTGTAGCATTCCATATCAAGGCCCCAAAATTATATTTTTGTCTCATCTGAACAGAACAACTTCCACATGTTTGCTATATCTCCCACATGGCAAACTGCATATGGGACTTATAGTTTTCTTTCAACAATATTTTTTTTCTTGTCACTTCCCATAAAAGCCAGATTTGTCGAGTGTGCAACTAATAGTTGTCCTGTGGACAGATTCTTTCACTTGAGCTGTGGATCTTTGCACCTCCTTCAGAGTTACCGTGGGCCACTTGGTTATTTTTATGATTAATGTTCTCTTTGACTAGTCTGCCATTTTAGATGAATTGCCTTGTCTTGGCAGGTTTGCAGTTTTTGCCATATCTCTTTCCATTTTTGGGATGATGGATTTAACAGTGCTTTGTGAGATGTTCAAAAGATGAGTTACTTTTTTATAACCTAATTCTACTTTATACTTTTTGCCTAGAGAGTTCCTTTGTTTTCATGATGCTGTATAAGTAATGTTCTCTAATAAACCTATGAGGCCTTCAGGTGTATTTACCTGGAGAGGGCAGAATCAAGGATTATAACTCATTTCCATTGTTTCCTTTATTTATTACTAATTCTGAGACTTCTGAAGGCAATTGGTTGCACTGAATTTTACTTAAAAGTTTCAAGGTAAAGAATACATATACACTCAACACTTAGCAGATTTTTTATTAAGAAATAATTTTGAAAATTAGATAATATTTTTTCCTTACTTCAAAATGATGCACTACTGTGTGTTTGTTCATTACATAGAATCCCAATAAAATATGTTTAAATTTGTGATTGTAACAAAATGTGGGACAGTTCAAGGAGGTGAATTCATATGTCATGTACTGTAGATAAGTGAGGTAACATGAAGAGAGGGCAGAGTTAATGCATTTTTATGAAGATAACAAAATTGGTCCCTTTCACTCTATCACCAGAACTCAGTGACATTTTCATGTCGTCAATTATAGGTTGGTTGATGCTTTCTATGTTTTTTTTTTGGGAGATTATTCTTTGCAAGCAGTTACTGCTTTAGTCCTGCCCACATATATATATATATATATATATATATATATATATATATATATATATATATATATATATATATATATATATATATATATCATATTTGTTTTTTCTTTTATTTTCTATTTAACTACTGCCCATAGATCAACACAGCTCAGTGCTGCACTGTGAATTCTGTAATGGGAAAGTTAATCTATAGTAGCAACTTGTATGCTAGTTTCTGAGTACCATGAAAAATAAATCATGGACATTAATGTTAGTGAGAAACATAGCTTTAATATCTTGTTTATATGAGTGATAGAAGTTATATCATCAAAGGTATAAATATTGGACACCTGTTTAATATTTATTATGCATAAAAATTTACTCAAGGAAATTTACACAAGGAAGTCACAATTTAATGTTTTCTCTAATTCATTCATCAAAATTATCTGTTTCTTTGAAGTTTTTTTTCTGAATTTCAAATTGCAAAAAAAATGATATTGAATGACAAAATACAAATCTTTTTTTAAATACTACAATTTCCATCGATATTTCAACTCTGACTTTTGAACCAAAATGTCAGCATGTTCCAATGCTTATAAAATCTATATTAAAAAATAAAAGAAAACCATAAAAATGTTCTAGTGGTTTTGCATTCTACAGACATTGTTTCCCCACTTCAAATTCTGCTTGGCATTTTCAAGTTTTAACTTTGGGATTCATCATTGTAAACTCTGATATTTAGAAGTTCTTATAGGCAGGCTGTTTGATTGCAAAAAAAAAAATATTAACATTTTAACAATTCAAACTCTTACAACTGAACCAAATACAATGCCAAAGAGGTTGAAATTTAAACTTGACGCACCTCCAAAATTATGCACATAAAAGAGACTTTCTATTTTTGTATTTGTCTGTGTTTTATTTTTATGCTCACCTATACAAAAACTTAGACAGTAATAGGATTTACCTTATTTTTCTTCACTGTTCTAAAAATGATACAAGATACTCAAAAGTATATTTTTTTATATTAATATTCACCCATTGTAAGGCCTAAGAGCCTTTCAATGTAGAGGGCTATGATGTTGTGTTGTATGAATGTAAGAAAAGGCAAGAAGATAGTAGTGTTTGGAAAAAAATCTGCCAGGTGTCTGTTCCACAAATATTCTTGGGAAGAAACTCTCTGAGTGGAGCTTACTTTTTACTAATGAAATACAAAGGAAATTGAGATGATTCACTCTCATGTCAATGGCATGGAGAGTCTCAGTTGTAAAGGCCCGGGCTGGTGAGACTAAGGAATTTAGCTCATCAGTGCACATGCTATGGAAATAGATAGAGCAGTGAGAAACTCACAACATTTTATCTGTAGGAAAGGGGTTGTAGGATGGAAAATAAGTCTCTATATATTCTTTTGAATTCTATCAATTTAGGTAAGTGAAGAATGGGCAGCCCCAGCCTAGATAAGTGGCTTTACTCCATTTTTGGTTTGATCTAGCTGTTGTAAATATAGAGTATAGCAAGGGGAATCAAATTCTTACTGGAGCAATACAATGAACCAACCATTTTTTCAGCATCTTTAGCAATAGATCAGATGTATTAGTTCCACTTGTGGTCTGGGGTGAACATGAATCCCAATAGGTGTTCAAGGCAAGAAGAACACCTATTTATTATGATAGTTGAAAGTTCAAGGTCTAATTAGTAGTGGTGAACTGTTACTAGTTTGGTTTTGGCAGTGATGGGTTTTCCAAACCAATCCTTCCCCCATTGAGTCATAGATAAACCAATAGAAGAAATGATTAAATTCTGAAGAAAATTAATTTGAAATCTGAGAACTTTAACCATTAACTCTTCCAAATGATACATGTGCATATTTCTGTACTACCTGACCCAGAGATTGAACTCATGAATGGATTTCTCTTGGAAGAAGATCAGATACAATAAGTAAAGAAATAAGAACATGTGTATCAAATGAAAAGCTGTTGATAGTCTTCAGAGATTAGCAAATGTGACCGACACCAAAGAAGTCAAAAAGTACAGCAGATGAAACATTGGCATATCAAAAACAAGGAAACTGGTCTGAGATTATCAATGAAAAATAATAAAACTTTGGCAGTGTTTCTAGTAGAAGACAAAAATGAATTTGAATATTATTTCA
Organism: Acanthosepion lycidas; assembly: GCA_963932145.1. NCBI lineage: Eukaryota > Metazoa > Mollusca > Cephalopoda > Sepiida > Sepiidae > Acanthosepion > Acanthosepion lycidas. The sequence continues at coordinate 49,561,565 of OZ010576.1, forward strand.
CATAACTAATACTTTCTAGTCTCCATATATCTAAAATGATAAAGTATAATTTTTGAAAGTAAAACATTTACTGAAATATGCTGGAAAATTTCTATGTTTTCACCTGAAATCAAGAAAATATGAACTTTTACCAAAATTGTCACAGGATATGGAAAAAAAGCATTATCCTACTGGTGTTAGTTTAAACTGATGCCTTTTTTAACCCATATATCTAAACTGTATCTGTAAACTAACTTTACTAAGCATGACAGATAATTGGAAGTTGTGAAGAGATATGATCGTCTATATACTGAAGAGACACAATTTTGAAAAGTAAAGATTTTGCTGAAATATGTTAGAAGATTTTGTAGTTTTTGTCTGAATTTTATTTACATTCTTTGTGTTCAGACTAATGCTCTTATCTTTGTTGTTGCCTAAACATAAATAATGCAAGTGATGATAAATCCTCATTTCAGAAATTCAAAATCCAATTTTTAGGTAAGATAATTATGATATATGTAAAAAAGAAAGTGTCAGCTTAAAGTGATGCCAAGAAGATATGGTGTAAAATATTTGTAACTTTTAGATAAATCATTTTCAGTATAAATTATCAACTATTTTTCATCTTATTATTGCATTATTTCTGGGATTTTTTTAAATATTATATCAAGCAGAATGAATAGGAAATAAAAAAGACATGACCATATTTCTCATATAGCTGAAAGCTTAAAAAAGCTATGAAAATAAGATGATAGAAAAACCATTAAAAAAATTGATATTAGTACTTTGTAATTATGAAAAAATAAAATATTAGTAAATGTATAAGCTTTTTAAGAAAAATTTTATTAATACTTTGCAATACAGTATAAAACTGATATAATCTTCCCTGCCTGTCCCAAAAAATAGTTTTCATCTCTTTTCTAAAAGAATTAATCTAAACTGATACTAAAAACATTCAAGGAGAGACACTCAGTTACAGGAACTGATACGAAGTCTTTCATTGTTGTCATAAAAGTGTCATCTGCAAAGAAAAATATTTTGAGAGAAATCTCCTTAAACCATTAACCTTACAAGAATTTTTTCAAATCAATCAGCCTTGTCAACAGATTTACTTTTTTCTGAAAACTGATGAAATTATATCAGCTGCTTGTGTCTCATCCAGTAAAGATATTTTATAGTGTGTCATAAATCTTGCAATAAGAATGATTGCAAAAGACACAAAAACAATCAAAACTGATTTGTATCATAAAAATACTTCCTTGGCTGACCATGACAAAACAAGTAGTACATTATTCCAAGAAAAAAAATGGATTTTTTATGAGGAGATTTGCAAAATTTATTGGCCAAAGTCATATAATCCAACAGGAATTACTCAAACAAACCCACCTAACATTACAAAGTTACAATATTCTACTGTTGTCAACTAATGAATAAATTGTTATGCTTATTGAAATGTCATTAATAAATCTACATACATGATTTCCTAAAAAATGAGATGTTTTTAAGCTTTGAAGTCAATTCACGGTTAGGCCTACTACTGGTAACATGTAGTCCATTACAGCTTGACACATCGATAGGCAGTTGACATCTAAACCAGTTACCCGTCTAGCTTTTCTGCCAGTGAGGAAGGTGGCATGTCACTTGACAGAATGAAAAACAAAACTGGTAAAAAGTTGGCTGGTCTTCCAACAGCCAATATATATATTTATTTAAACATGTTTCATTATATATGACAGACAAAAAAATTTTATTAACTTTTTTATTTAGTTTTTCCAGCATTCTTACATTTTTCTGTTTGGTGGTTTTGTTTGGTTTATTTTGTTTTATGGCATATCAACCACAATGGGTTATTTAATGCCAACAACATTTTTAGGATAGATTCATATGAATAGAATATGTATTCTTTGGTTTAGATTGGTTTGGTTTATTTTGTTTTACAGCATATCAACCTCAATGGGTTATTTAATGCCAACAACATTTTTAGGATAGATTCATATGAATAGAATATGTATTCTTTGGTTTAGATTGGTTTGGTTTATTTTGTTTTACAGCATATCAACCTCAATGGGTTATTTAATGCCAACAACATTTTTAGGATAGATTCATATGAATAGAATATGTATTCTTTGGTTTAGATTGGTTTGGTTTATTTTGTTTTACAGCATATCAACCTCAATGGGTTATTTAATGGTGAAAACTTTTTTTATTGCTGGTAATATTTTGTTTTATCAAAAATCTGTTTCTGGCAATGTTTTTCCTTCAAAATTGTATTGCTGGTAATAATTTTTTTCAAAAAAGTATTGCTGGTAATAGTTAACTATTTTCCCATAGTTGGGACCCTAACAGGTGCTACCACCCAGAGTCAGGGTGGACCTGGGAACACCAGCAATTAAGAGGTGGTTTCATGCTCCTCAAAACCTCCTGATCAGAGGCCTTGCTGCTGGACGTAGTTTATCATCTTACCCAGGATGCAGATGTAGTTTAATGTCTTACCCAGGATGCTGTTTGATGGGAGTGAGAGAGTACAAAATCTGTTCATACCATCCATTGTCCCAAGCACTTTCGGTTACGTCTGTAGTCATTTTCAAGTTTTGTTTTTTTTTGGTATTGTTAGCTTATTTTCATATTTTGACTGTATGAGATGTATTATTTGTGTTTTTTTAATTCTAGTAGGAGCTTCAATTCTGAGCATTCATGTGTTGGACATGGTTGTAATTGGAGTGGGTGACTTTCTATTTTTAAAAGATTTTTAGCACACCACTCACATTGTTAAATAAGGTGAAGTTGAAGGTGGGGAAGAGATATTTTTGAAAATTTGATTTGTATCGAACTTTAATGTTTTTGGATGATATTGACAGTTTTTGTACTCCCTCACACTCACCAAATGGAAAAATCTAAGAACGCTAAATAAAAAATTAATAAAATTTTCCCTTAAAAAGAAAGGTTGCTGCACAAATATATATATATATATATATATATATATATATACATACATACATACATACATACACACAAATATAGATAACTATACTCATTTCAAAAAACCCTTGAATTTTTGATTTGCCAATAATCAAATCAATCGCGAGGGAAAAAAAGGGTTTAAAAAAAGAAAGAGCTACAAACATAAAAGTCTGTTGAAAAAAATTGCACAGATACAGGTTTGAAGCCCAAAGAAAAACCCCTGATACGAGTAAACAGCTAACTAACAAAAGAGCTCAATACAACCGTAGAGCAGACCTTGATAAACCTAGTGAGCCAGACAAACCTACCTAGGTTTCACCTAAACGGATCGTCAAGGAAAGTCGGCTAGTAGGTTTGTCTGGCTCACTAGGTTTACATATATATATATATATATATATATATATATATATATATATAGGGCTAGAATAGGGTTTTAAGTTTTGAATAACAACACTCCTAGAGATGGTGTCTTAGTAAAAACACTTAGTGTACTTTGATTCACTATGTGTCTGAGTTGATTATCAGGGAGAGCATCTAGCCTCAATTCATAATAGCAAATCCTCTATCAGGCAGGGCCTACCTTGCATGGTGTGAGATTATTCCTAATACTGCTTCAACAAAAAATGGCTATGTATGTGTATATATGCATGCTGGGAGAGAGAGAGAATATGAATTTTATACCTTTGATTCACAACAAAGTTATATCTAGTCAATTTTTCTACTTTAATATCTGAAAAGAAATATTATGTTTTCCATTTCTTTTTTCATTTTATTACATTTATTACCAATATTGGAGATGCTAAGTTGGAAGATGCATGTCTTCAAGTCATGAACACTTGATGAGTTTTGTATACAAATCTCATAGTAGTCCTAAATTTTATTTCAGTTTTTTTTTGTCTCCTTTCTTGATAGTCTAAAAAACAAAAAATACTAAAGAGTCTATTTCTCAATATTTCCATTCATCGGTGGATTAAAAATAAACTAAGAAAATAAAAAAGTTAACCATTTACGTAAGTTCTTTTTCCTCTTATTTAAATTGGAATTTTCAATTCATCTTAAATCGTGTATTTATGCCTATTTTAAGAAACCCAGTTTCAGCCATCTTTTATTTTGCCTGAGAACTTGCTCATCACAAATTCAATTTCATTTGAGCACTGATTGTTTGAATACTTTATTAGTCAAACACTAATGTTTGTTTAAGAAGAAAGCCTTATTAGTTAAGAAGTTGCAGAAAAGATAGGATGGTGTGTAAATTGATAGAAATTAAAAATAAACAATAAAAAAATTTAAATGAAGATTAATTTTTTTTTAAAGCAAATAACAAAAAGCTGATTTGTCTTCATGTAAACAAAAAATGAGTAAATAAATAAATAAAGATGGCTGCTGAAGATGAAACCTGGAAAAAGATTAGTGGAAATATTCAAACTTGCTTAAGTCTGTTTCTAATGTCAGCAAAATGTTATTTTCTTGCTGAGAAAATGCCATGTTTCAGTTGAATTTACAAAAGATACTAAAACTCTGACCAATGTGCAATTCCATTCCAAAATAAGTTCCATTGTAAGTTTCTATTCTGTTTTTAAATAAAGCAATTCTAGATCAGACTGGTACTACAAAATCATGAACAAAGGACTTTACCAAACAAAAAGAGATCACTTGAAGAGTTCCAACAACAATAAAGGTGGGTAGCACATGTATTGAGAAGGGAAAATAAGGATATAATGTAGATTTTAATTTTCCCCATCACCAAGAAGAGATTAGAAAGTAAACTCTCATTAGTACTAGAAAGAGTAATAAAAGATAGGGGATTTCCTGGAAAACTGTTTTAATAAAAAATATTTTATATAATTCAACAGAGTGTAATACAAACTGTTCAATCAAAAAGTTATTAATACTATGAAGGTTGACAATGGAGATTGTACTGAGCTGAGTAGATAGTGGTTTGTTGAAGTTCTTACTTAAACATTCTTTTCTCTCTCTATTATTATGACATGTCATAAAACAGGCAGTAGAAAATGTGACACCAAAATCTGAAGACATAGGAATAGAAAAAGATACCTTCCAGAATCCAAACAAAGTATTATGAAACAGAAAAATGTCATTGGAAACAAAGAAAAGAGTGCTTAACTGCTATGTAATATCAATTTTCCTATATAACAGTGAATATTGGACAATATTCCCACAGATAAAGGAGAAACTAGAGGGAAAAGAGACATGGTTTGACAGAGGGATGTTGAGAATATCATGGACAAAGAATGCAAGTAACAAGAATATTTTAAGAAAAATGAGAATGAAAAAGACAATTGTGTTTAGGATTAGAAGAGAGTTAGAATTTATGGGACACATAAAGACGGTTTGTAGAATTTGACATTCACATGACATAGTGAAGTCAAAAAAACTCAACAATAAACAGTGGTAATATACCAATCAAGTTTGTATAAATGAATTGCAAAAGAGATACTGGCAAAGACGGTGATGAGATAAACAGAGCTGTAGAGGATAGGAATTTGTGGTGAGCCATGATCAGCCAAGTGCTGAATGGATACAAGACCTGTCATAAGAGATTTATTAGGGTCATCTTGCCTTCTAATAACTCATAATAAACATATTTCACAGGCAGATTACTTGCGAAGACCTTTAATTTAGATGTTTTATTTAGAAGCCAAGATTCTTTCAATAAGGAATAAATTAATTATGCTGCAAATATTTTTAATAATTTTCTTGAAAATAAATTCTAATATTTGTTATATTTGAACAGTTTTATATTGTTCCGTTCCAAAATAGAACTTTAAACAACCTAATATTTAAATTGTTTCAAATCAAACCAAATAAGTGCTTTTGTAAGACTGAAAAAGAGATGGATATAGAAAAACAATTCTGAAATAAAACACTGATGCAGAGATATTAATGACAACTGATAGCATCCCATCTGCTTCACTTGATTCTGTTCATCACGTGAAGATAGAAAATCATTAATAGCCTCAGAAAATGAAGAATTTTTGTTTAATTTGAGCAATATAAAAAAAATGAAAATAAGAGAAATAAATCTATAAGTGCAAATTATTATGAAAAATAACAAATAGTATTTTAATTTCAATATTTTACATTGTTAAAAAGAGACCAGGTCGTATCATATTGTTCAATTTATCATTAACCTTTTGTCTGACCAACATTTACCAATAAGATGATAATTAAAAAGACAAATTTAATAAAAATTTACATTTAAAGTTTGATAATGGCACTTTTTTCTCCTTTTGAAATATTTATAAGTGAAAAAAAAGAAAAAAATGCCAGCAGTTAATGAGTTCAACTTATAAAATATCTGTAAACAGTATTTAATTTTTTTACTTCAGTAATCTTTTTTACAAGTGCACAAGAAATATTCTATTTATTCAAATATAATATGCATTTTGAACTTTGGACTGCAAAATTCTGCAAAAAATATCTCTTGTGTAGAATACACACTATTTTCATTATTCACATTATTTGGACTGTTGTCCACGTCTTTGTTGTCATATTCACAATATTTCGGCTGTTGTACGCTCAGACCTACATCAGGCGATTGGAATTTTGAACTGAACCATTTATTTCATCCACTGGGGTAGACTGTTCTAATTCCACGTGCCATGCCTCTTCTGGATATCTCAGTTTCAGTTATTTCCCTTCAGTAACTCAATTCTTCAAGTTCTTGTTCATCTCTGCTGTGGCCAGGTATTGAACTCACAACTCTTTGGGTCAAGTCACTGGATCACTTCAACCAATGCTTTTATCCACTGGGCCATATGTCCATGGATCCTTGAAACTAAAACAATCTACCCCAGTGGACAAAAAAAGGGTTTGGTTTTTCTCGCACTTCTCACCTGTGGAACTCTTCCAATTTCTTGCTTCCCTGCAATCTAAGATCAAAAATTTAAATGCAACATTGATTGCCATCTATCTTTCTAAATCCTGTTCTTTTATTGTCCTTTCTCCTCTTTAAAGTCTTTTCATTCTCTTCCGCCCATCAAACCTTTGCATCTTACTAACATTATCATCTTGCACAAAATGATTAAAAAAATACTTCGGAATTTTATGTTTCTAAATATGATTTAAATTATACAAATTCTCATTTTTAGGAAATGAGAAATGGATAAAAAGTTGTACAAATGTTAAATTTGAGTTAAATTTAATTGCTCTAAATTCTAAATAGTAAGTAAATGTCTACATTTCTGAGATGAGGTATTGTAACTATTTACACTACTTACATTGTTTGGACAGTTATCCTCATCTTTGTTGTTATATTCACAACATTTCAACCATCTTCAGGTGATTGGATTTTGAACTGAATCATTTATTTCATCCACTGGGATAGATTGTTCTAGTTCCATGTGCCATGCCTCTTCTGGATATCTCAGTTTCTGTTATTTCTGGAAACTATTAGAATAGAATTTATAGTTACATCTAGCTATTTCAACCATTAGATGATGACACTTAGTAGCCAAGGAAGGAAACTTGTTAGAACAACTGCCATGAAAATATTTCTAGAAAAGACAAAGGGTAGCCATGTCACAACAGTAAGAAAGTGACTGAAGTTGAGATGTCAGGCCAGTACTGATAACAATGAAGACCCTTTTGTTGAGAAACTTGCAATAGCCAGTGTACCAGACCAGATAGCAGCAATATTCAATGGATAGATGTTTAGAGCAAATGCATGATCATGTTCACACAAAAATGCAACAAAGATATTTCTAGCCTGGCATAGTATCCCCACAACAATTACACCACATCAAAGAGCACAAAATGATTCTCTATTCATAGCTTGGATATGGCACATGGTCGAGTGTGCGGAGCACCCAGTGAGGACTGAACTCACTATTATGATTGTAACTGATCTAGCAAGACAAGCATAGCAGGAAAAAATACAATGTCATATCAAGTATGAAAACAACTACAAATTCACAAAGACTTTATCATAAAAGGCAAAAAACAATAAAATTATATTAAATTTAAGAATAAATGCACTGAATATAATTCATATAAATAATAATCAAGGATGATGACATTTTTTTTATACATAAATAACTACAGTCTTCAGTCACGTGCTGTGTCTCCTTGGGAAGCTGGTAATTATAATCACAACTTTTTATTCTTTGTAACTCAAAGGAATATTTGTCCCTTCACTCTCCTTTCTAATCCATGTTCTGCCATCCATCTAGAGAAGGCACTTCGATCTAGATTTCCTGCTGCTCTCCTTAACTTCAATATGTCCTGTGTGGGTCAAATTACCTAGGATTTCTTGATTATGTGTCTCAGACATTTCAATTATCACTTTCTGATCCTAAGTTCACATTATCTTATTACTTCATAGATTGTCAGAGTACTAAGGCTTGAAAATGGTGTACCATAATGACTGACAGAGAAAAGTGTGAGTGAGTACTTCAGCAAATCACTGTATATATCAATCATAGAATTTCACAGGGCAATGGTTGTTACTCATCCCCTTTCCAAGTAACATGCAACAGGTTGTATATGGTTATACAACACTTGCAGCAGGGGGTAATCCTTGATCTGATCCTATTAAGATAGGTGGTTTCCAGTTCTTCACAGGGAGTACTAGCAAATTGTTTAGACAAAGCTTTGCTTAGTAAATTTCAAAAGAAAAGCTATGAAGATCAAGATTGCAAAGTATTAAAAATGCTATTTAAAAAATGAATTTAATTTTTTGATGCATTGTTATTTCCAAAACATCTCTATTTTCTATAATAAAAAAACGTTCGTGACTTCTTCATAATCCACTTGAGTAATTTTAATAAAATACAGACTGCAGTAGAAATACCTCCTACATACACCTCCCAGAAAGATCTCCCACATAATCATAAGACCTTAATGGCAATGGTATCTTCCTCTAGATAATTTCTTACCAATATCTGGGAGGTATACGTGGGATGTATTTCTGCTGCATCCTGTACAAATAAATCGCATATTTTTAATCTTGGTGGTTAAAATATTTAATCTAAAATTCAATTAGAATTTTTTAGATGAAGACATATACTTTACTGTTTGTACGATCATATTCACCTTGCTTGAGTCTCTAGCATAAATTGATAGAAAATATCTAAACATTAAAAGTAAAATGAAAAAATCTTCTCCCATGAGCAGAAGATAGAGTTCAGTTCAAAATTTCAAGAAGTTTACTGAGTATGACATCAAACACCGGAAGAAGACTGAAACATTGTGAGCAAAACAACCAAGGTGAGCATGCTGGTCTAAATAATGCAGTATATAATAATTTCTCATCTCAAAAAATTCTGGCATAAAATCATTATTATTACTCTTATTTTATTACTAGTTTTACTCTTGTTGATTATTGCAGATGTTATTATAGGGAAAGTAGTGTAGTGTTCAGAGTGTTCTTGGCTGAAACATATATTTCTATCTTTTATATGTATTTTTGGAGATAATATCAAGAGGAAAGAGAGACAAAAGATGATGTTTTATCAGAACATTACCAAGTAGGTGGTGGGGGGTCAGAGAGACTCTACAAGAATAGCGTTCCTGGGTGAAAGAAAAGGAAAAACTTCATAAAGCCAAGAAAACATTACAACTTTCACTTGCTGAAAATGAATTCCATATTTAAAAACCATGAACTTAGTCAATTTTCTTTGAGACATTACTGTTATTAGATGCTATGCCTTCATACATGCACAGGCATATATATACTATGTCTATCTGGAAAATATCTAGCTATTTTATTTATCTTGTTGTATGGCCTTGATTTAACTTGGAAACTAATCTGAAGAGACTTTAATGCACATGCCTGAACAGATTCACTCATTGTGTTACTCAGAAATGATGCCACTGAGTGAGTTACTCTGTAACTGTCATATTCATGAGGATATTCTGCCTCTCCATACATTGTATCTTGTGCATAGTTTTTTGGTAAAACATCATATGACCCAGACACCAGTGTTCATACAGTCTAGATTTGATTCCCTGCAATATTTGGCATTTATTAAGATTAAAGTCACCATCAAAAATATAGATTTTGATCTGTGGTCAAGATTAAGGATAATTAGGCGATACTTCATATAACCTATCATATAAATACGGTGGGGGGGGGGCTGCAAAAGTAAGTATACAGTATTGTATTGATTATGCAAATACAGCAATAATAATATAGTTGTAAAACAAGTATATCTACTTGTGCACCTTAAGGTAGTGTAATGGTTGGCAATCTTGTCTCCTTAGAACAATTACAACTGAGTAGTGAGTTCGATCCTCACTGGGTACACCACACTTTTGGCCTTGTGACACATCTAAGCTACACTTGGAAAATCACTACTGTATCTCTACTTTTTCATCCCCATATATATATATATATATATATATATATATATATATATATATATATATATATATATATATGTACACAAGAAAATATCCCTCTTCAACAAACTGATGATGACTCCCATGGCAAACTGGTAAACTTACTTCATTTTATTATTTTGTTCTCATTTTACCTGCATTATCATTTTGAGAGAGTTTATTGACATGGTAATTCATTTCCATTCTTATGTTGTAAATGAAGTGAAGAAATTTTTTATTTTGAGATTGTTGAATTTTCTACTGAATTTTGTTATTAGGGAACTCACAGTTAATCTAAACATGTCTCCGCATAAATGTTAACTCTGTGTTCGCCTACAGCAGTACACAACTGATTCACCTCACAAACATATAAACAAATGTTGGGAACTATGACACTATTACAAGTAATTCTGTTAAAATATGTTTTTCCTAAAGTGAATAGCATAAAATAAAAATTGATACTTTTCTTTTGTTGGAAATCTTTCTTTTTATTTTTTTAAATGATTAAACTAAAAATACTTGCAAAGAAAAGCATAGAAAAAAAAATTAGCCCCAGTTTTAGAATGGAGAAAAATCTGTTTCACAATCAGAATATCATTGAAAGCTATTATTTGCAGTTTTACATGGATATTGGTTATAGGTGTCTGCAGCAGTTCATTAATGCACCCAGCACATCGAATAAGAAAGCAGTAGCCATATCACAATGTTTACCATAAGAGATCTGATAGGTTAATGGCAGACTTTTGATGAAGGCTGATTGGAATACACAGTGGTTGATTAGGTAAGAAAGCATAGCACTTGTACATGGTAAATTCTTCAAAGTTTATGGCTTATGTGACAGGAAGTAAAAAAAATCCTTCATTGATATCCAGGATAGAACATGTCAATGACATAAGATAGAATTGATTGGAAACCTTTTGTGGGTTGGGGTGGAAAGGAAATTGAAGGAAGATGAGAGAAAAGGTGGGTATGGGAAAAAAAAGAATAAAACAGAAGAAAAAAAAACAGTAGATATAGAAATGGAGAAAAACAAAGGAAATCATTTATAAAATGTAATGGAAAATTGAGTTTAAAGAGAAAAAGTAAATAGGAGTAAGAGAAAGAAAAAAGGGCCTGAGGAAAGAGGATAAAAAGAAAAATCAAGTGAAAAATTAAAAGGTTGTAGATATAAAAAAAGAGATGAAATTGAAAACAAGAAAAGAAAATGTGAATAAAAGAAAGAAAATAAGATCTGGTGCATCGAATAAAGAAGAAAAAAGACAAAAATGCAGATGAAAGAAAAAAAGGAATTAATTAGAATGAAGAGAGAAAATGAGAATAAGAGAAGCAAAAAAAAGAAGATCTTGAAGGAAGGTGAGAACAAAAAGAAATAAAAACGGTTATGAATGAAAATGAAATTAAAAAGAGAAAATGGGAATGAGAGAATGAAAAGATGGGATGAAAGGTAAGAAAATAAAAAAAAGCCTTATGAAAAGAGATGAAAAAATAAGAAAAGGAATTTCAAAAAAGAAAAGAATATTATAATGGGAAGAAAGATAAGAAAAGGGAAACAAAAATGGTTATGAAAGAAAATGAAAAAGTGAAAAAAATTAAAAAGAAAGAAAAATAAGAATAAGAAAAGAAGATACTGGTGGAAGGAGAAAAAAGAATTTTAAATAAAAGACAACATTTTACAAAAAAATTATAGGCTATTCTATTAGTATCAGCATGCCCATCTTGTTTGTCACACAAAACAACATTTCAACCTTTGTGTCTTCCAGCCTTCTTCAGGTGTTAACCATACTTACCAGAAATTCTAAAACTATGATAAAAGTCCCTGTTGTTTAATTATTAATTAATTACCAAAGCCATACAATAATAACATATTTTGTTAAGTCATTATTATTATTAAGTTTTCACAAGTCAGTCTTTAAATAATTATTTCTAGTTATTATTCTTGCAATCACAGAGTCAGATATTCTGCTTCTAGCTTCGTAAACATCTTTCAACAGTCCACAAATATCATAGCAAAGACACACCCATTAAAGAGTAAGGGAAATAAATTAGTACAAAAAAAACAACTTACAAATATATTTAGTACTATATATATAGATTTATTTATTTCTCTCTACATTTAATCTTTATAAGAAACATGTCAAATTACATGAGGAATTTCTTCTATCTGTAGGCAATTTCTTATACTGTTTTCTTTCATAGTTTTCTCATATACTGTCATCATTTCTGATACTGTATTCATATATTTTTATGTTTCAAATTTCCTATATATAAAATTACCAGAGACATTAAAATATAATTGGAACTTATAGACTAAAAACAATAATAATGGAGCACTCCTTGCATCTTAAGCCTTGTACTGGGTGAACTTTTGCACAAGCACTGAGTTGGATATAGTAAAAAGCAGATATACATTCTTCATCTCATGGAAAGCAATAGGTTAGAGATTCACAAAAAGAAACAAAGAGAAAATATCATATATTAGATAAGAAAACAGAGTTAAAAGAAAAATAAAACATCCAGGTTTTTCAATACAAATGACAATGAAAATAAACAGACATCTACCTTCTCCTTTGTGTAGAAATGAAACAATTCTGAATGTCATTTCTCAACAAGTTGTTACTGTATAGAAAAAAGTGATACTGACTTGAATATAAACACTGAAATATGGTCTCAAACAAAAAAGTGTACAGCAACATCTTTACTGCTGACTGTGTGAACCTTATTTTATGTTGTCAGCTGGATGTTATGTAACCTTTTAAGAACAAAGAAGTTTCACTTTGTTTCTAAGTAAAATTACAAGGCTGCAGGCTTTGAAAAATGTTTTTAAAATGGTTACATATCAGAAATGTTTTTGAACAAAAGCATTTGACAAAATATAATAAATCACAAGAGAGAAAAGAAGTAACACTTGAAAAATGGGAATTTCTTTGCTGGGGGTAGTTTGTACAGGAATTGTATAAACATGATTTAAATCAAATATATTCAGAAATGAAAGGAAACTCTACATAACTAAACATTGGGCAACAAAAATATTTTCTTCATTTTTTTTAATGGCCTAATCATAAAAATAAAACATTAAAAATTGTTTTTTCTTGCTGAACAAAAATTATTTAACTCTATTAGCCTAGAGTGATATCTGAGTGCACAAGCAGACCAAACAAATTTCTTTAAACTTTTCTCAATATTTCTTGTTCTCAAAAACAAATTTCAATTATTTTCTCAATATTTTTATCACATGCAAAGTGAACTCAAATTGTGTTGACATCTATAACCTTTCAAAGTATTTATTGATCATAGAATATACTTAACTTCAAAAGGTGTTTTAGAGTATTAAGTGATAGAAAAATTTTGTTAGAAACAAAAAAAGAGTATTAAACTGTTATGTGATATCTGTGCTCCTATATGGCAGTGAATGCTAGACAATCTCCTCAAAGATGGAGAATAGACTTGAAGCAACAGAAATGTAGTTCTACAGACATATGCAGAGGATATCATGAACTGAGTAACAACAAGGTTTTAAAGAAAATAGAAACAAAAAGGAGAGACAATTGGAATGAAATGAGGACAGAGAGCATGGCAAATCTGATACTCACAGGACAGACTCAGGGCAAGGGGGACAGAGGGAAACAGTGTATAACATACTTGACGAGCTTAAGTAAATTGATGATGAAACAGGGATTAGAAGAAATAATGAAAAATCAAAATTTATTAAAGTTACAAATGACAGGAAATTGTAGAGAGCCATGATCATCTATGTACTGAGGGCACACAGTACATGAAGAAGAAGGATTGTTTTTTTTTTATATTGGAGATTTTCCTCTGGACAAAATTCCTTCATTATGACTAAGCAGCAGAGTTTTCCTTGTCTTAAATGGACTGCCTTCCCAGGCTAACGAGTTCAATTTAGCCAATTTAAGCTTACAGCACCTGGTATTCCCAAGCAGTCTCTAGTCTAAGTGTTGACCATAATTGACCCAACCTAACTTGATTGGACAAGAACTGGTATAATCAATGCTATATATCTGTAAGATAGTGTTTAAAATGAGATGTTCAAGAATGTTCTGAATCTAAAAATGATTTTGTTTGATTTGGATTCTTTTAATAAATCAATTTAATCAGCCATGACTATTTTTTTCTGTTTTTCTGCATGAAACAAAAAAAGAAAGACAAGTGTTTAAACACATACCAATTGTTCTTCAAGAAGTTGATATGAAAACTATTTTCATAGCTTGCTGAGACCTACATATTTAATTTGCCCAGGGCCACCTTTAACCATAGACCTGAAAAAGTGGTTGTATTCAGCTGACAGTTAAGATAATTCTGAATGAGTTTGGCCCTATGCATTCTGTCCATATGAAAGTCTCAATCTGACAATGCTATTTAAGAATATGGATCAAATTTTTAGGCTAATCTTTTTTTGTAGCAGTTTGAAGTGTTGGACAAAACTACCTGAAGAAAAGCCTTTTCTATGTTCAATTTCCTTATCTTCTATACAAAATTTGTTATAACTGATCCATATTTCATGATATTTGAAGTTCTAGGTTTTTAATTAAATCCACATCTTGAATTTTTAAGATGGTTTCAGGGTAGGTGACCAGAGAGTTGAACTGCTATGTAATATAAGTTCTAGGATATCATAGTAAATGCTAGACAATTTCTTTACAAATGAAGAGAAGACTTGAGGTAACAGAAGAACGCTAAAAATACCATAATGAGAACAGAAGGCCTGGAAAATTTGATACTCACAGGACACATTGAAGAAAAGATGAACAGGGGAAAGAAACAAGTAACTGCTTAAAAAGCTTATGTAAATGGATATCAGAACAGAGAAGGCAAGAGATAGCAAAAAGACATTGCTACAAAGAATAGGAAGTTGTGAAGAGACATAATAGCCCATGTCCTGATATGACATGGCATATAGAAGAACATGGAAATGAATCATTTCCAAGAGTTGTTCAGATTACTGAACTGTATTGCTATTACTACAATGTTTTGGCTGATCAATTCTACAACCTTCTTTAGGCTTAAAATCTATGCAAAAAGAGAAGGGGAATAATGTGAATTTTGCGTGGTTTTCTTTGTTCAATAAAGAACCAAGTAGGGAGTATAACTCTGTATAAATAAAACCACTTCTTTAAATCTAGGTTATACTTCATGAATGCTTCTGATGGGGAATTTAAAGCCTATATAAAATTAAAATACGACCAACAACTGCATGCACAACATCCCAAGCAGAGATTAGAAAAATATTAAAAGGATAGAGAGCTTATTAAATCATATAAAGTTGAACATATGCAAAGGGAAAAGTGAAGGTAACCAACCTCTATGGAATGAAGGTAGCATAAGAGATAGAAAGCAACAATAAACTGATTGACAAGATCACTAAACATGATGGACACTGATAGCATGAACACCATATCAAAGGTTTCTGATTAGGAAAGAACAGACAGGCTTAAGGCTGCTAAATTACAAAACCTGATTATCCTGCTGAGAATGTTACCAAATTTGATAAGTACCTGAAGAAGGTTAGTAAGTAGAATGACTGAAACATAGTGACTCTAATATATAAAATGAAGACAATAGTACAATTAAATCAATTTTAAATAAAGACTTTTATTGGAACAATTCAGCAGTATAAAATAATATTGTATGCTATGGCCTTAACAGACTTTGGATCTGCACCCAAAGTGTTATGCCCTCTCCAAAGTTCAGGCATGGGCAGGGTTTTTTTTTTGTTTATGAGGGATCGGCAATTGCTAGTGCAGTACATATACCCTCTCGATGCCACTAATGTTGAAGGGAAAGGCCAAGCTTGGCACTGGTGTTGTCATAGGAGGTACCAGAATGAAATTGAACATGACATCAGACAGTCTTAGGGATTCTGGCTACAGATTTGAATTCAGAATTTTCCTTCTTCTAGACCAGTTGACACTCAAGACTATAGAACCCAGTCTGTCCAGTTATTATACATAGTTGGAGGTTTTTTAAATTCAGAGTTTTTCCTTCTCCTAGATTGGCTACCACCCAGTCTACTACTTGCCCATAGCTGGGAGGGAGAAGAGAAGAGATGGATTTATATCTTTCCCAAGGGTATCAACACACAAGTGAATATGATGAATTTGACAGGAATTCAAACTTGGCTATTAGATTCCTCAATCTGAGCCACAATTCATTAGATCACCATAACTTCATATAAACAGATAAAATAAATAATAGAAAATGATAACAAGTATTTAATTTGGGTATAAAGCTTTATCCCTTGAAAAAATCAAGAATAAAGATTACTGTCTCTTCTGAGGAGCTTCTTAGCTCGTCAGAAGAGAAATGAATAAAAATCAGCACAGATATAACATCTCATGTAGATGTGGAATATAATAAAATCGTATCTAAAGTGGAAAAATCTGGTATAGCAAAATTCCTATGTGATAAATATTCAGTATTACCACAGAGTAAAAAAAACAAACTGAATGTATCTGTCTATATTACCATGATGAAAGTCTACAAATCAAACCAATATGGAGTATTAGTTTATAAAAGAAAGAATTGGAGAATAAGATTGTATCACATGAAATACAAGTAGGATTAGCATTTGTTCCAATGAGAATATTCATCTCCATTTTTTTCTTATATTTTACAACATTGGTGAACATTAAAGCTCTCTCTCTTTCCATAAAGAGAGGTCACCACAAATAGACTGGCTGAAACAGGAAAAGTCAAGTGGGGATACATAGTATGTCATCCCCATTCAAGTACTATTATATCTAATAGTAAAAAATACTGACTCTACTCTAGCCCAAGTCTTTCTCAGATTTATGAATTAATCCCCACCAGTGACACCTTCGAGGTTAGAAAAATTATTTTATATAATTATAGAAAATAATTAACTAAATTTTAACAACCACAAACAAGAGACCAATACAAATTCTCTTATAAGGACTTGTCTTATTTAATAAACAGATAAAAATACTTCTTTTGAAATTGTCATACCCATATGCTTTCAATCAAACTGAATAGACAAAGATACAGTGACACACACACACATAATACAGTTGCAACATGAACAGATCCTTAGGAAAGCCATCAAAACTGGTTCATATTGAATTATCTCACTTTGAGTAGAGTGTAACTCAGTCCTTTCTTGCCAGAAGACACAGGAATATTACCATTGATTAATTCTTGTACATGACAGCTTCCTTTATAAGAAGCAGTTTTATTCACCTGTCTTTTATAACTGCTTCTGATCTTTGGAACAGCTTCAACCTGACAGAAGTTGATTCCTTTACATTGCAATGAATTAGAAAGAGAATTTGTTAGCTGCATTTGCAGAATTTCATGTGTGATGCTAATTGTCTCATGTCGTAATTCTTCTCACTGCAATATTCTGCTAGTACCATCTCTTGCTGTTTTTGGTCACATGAAAATGGATATTGAAAGAAACAAGACAGTATAAGTCTGAAAACTGTTCCCTGCCAAGGTTGACAATGATTTTAACAACACTGGTAGGAAAAGAAAGTAGTTATAATTTTCTTCTTCATCAACAATTATAGCCTGTTACTGTTGAATCATTTATCTATCAATGAGACAGAGTGTAGTAAAACGAGGATGCATACTTTGCATATGCACATTGCATATGGGTTAATGGTTGATTGATTTTGTTTAACAATATATCAGTCTCTATGGATTATTTAATGCCAAAATTTAAATAACTTGAAAAAAATTATAGCTTCAGCTATATATTTTGAACACAATTGTATGCTTTCAACTACAGAAAAAAGTATTTCTGTTCATGTTGCTGGTAAAAGATTATGGTTGCTTTTTTTTAATATAAAAATATATTGTTGGTATTTTTATAATAAAAAATTATTTTTATATTTTCCTAGTGTTTTGTTTGGGGTTTCACTATTTGCCCATAGCTGGAACCCAGACAGGTGATACCACCCTATATAGCATATGGGAAAACAATATATAAATACTCATATATCATTAGGACTTCATTTAAAAAAATATATATATGTTTTGAGTATATAGTCTAGCTGATTTTATTTATTTTCCTTTCCTGAGCATATGTTAAGACAGAATATATGGTAATATAGTTTGTTTGGTGGATGAAGTAGTTGTGCATTTTTCATTAGTAATTGACATTTGAATTGAGACAAAGTAAAAAATGACAAACATAAAAATTTAAATGCATTTCAAATGCTGATTTTCAAGGTATATTTATCCATGCAAGGTTTGCAAAATTTTTATGTGTATTAAAAAATAGACAAATTCATTATATATATATATATATATATATATATATATATAAACTAGAAACAGATCAGTAACTTAAAAACAAACTTAGTACATTCATTTCTAAAAGTGAATGGTGTAATGCTGGCAGAAAGGACTTAACTATAAATTTATCCAAATTCAAACAATTGGATAGACAAATGGATGATCTTAGCATTGGTCTAACATTTTTCACCAGATTGCAAAAAGACAACATTACAGATTTCATGATTAAAAATAACCAACACAATGACACAGATTTCACCAAAGGATATATCCAGGTTATAACTACAGCTACACTAAAAAACAAATGAAACCACACTTCCCTGCAGATATATATATATATATATATATATATATATATATATATATATATTAGGGCTTTTATATATCTGCAGGAAAAATTATATTTAGTGAATTTAAAAATCTAAACTTAAAGATAACAGTCTGTTCTAAATTGAAAAGGGTAAACTTCCTTGACGTAACTCTAGACTTAGCAAGCAACACATACCAACCTTATAGAAAACCAAATGCTAACCCCTTATATATACACCCAAAGTCAAACCACCCTCCATCCATAATTAAATATATACCCTCATCAATAGAAAATAGAATTAGCATTAACTCCACTAACAAAGAAATATTCCAACAACACAATGGCTTCTATAACGCTGCCCTAAAAAATAGTGGTTACAGAAATGCAAACATTAACTATAGAGAAAATTGCACTGGCCAGAAGAAAAAAAACAGGAAAAGAAAAATCATTTGGTATACCCCTCCATTCGACCAAATGGTTAGTATTAAACTAGGACAGAAATTCTTAGCTTTAATTGATAAACACTTCCCCACCAATAGTAGGCTTAGTAATATATTTAATAAGAACACCCTAAAATTGAGTTACAGCTGCACTGAAAATCTAGAAAGTATAATAAAAAAACACAATAATAAAATCTTGAACAAACCCCCATGCCTGAATAGTATTAATAAAAACCCTACACTTAAATTAGACAATAACAGTGAAAAATTGTGTGACTGTAGAAACCCAGAAGAATGCCCATTAGAAAATAAATGCTGCATCAGATCTGTGGTATACCAATGTACTATCTCATCCACTGAGAGTCCTAATACTAATATGATATACATTGGGTCCACGAAGAATGAATTTAAAGCCAGATGGAGGCAGCATAAGTGCTCTTTCAACAATATAAATAAAAGAAATCAGACTTCTCTATCTAAATATTTTTGGCATCTGAAGGAAATAAATAGGACACCTAAAGTAAAATGGAAAATTATAAATAGGACTAGAACTTGTAAAACTTGGGATGACCCATGCCTTTTGTGCCTCCATGAGAAACTGCACATTATTAAGTTTCTAAATAATAAAAATCTATTAAACAATAGACATGAATTAACGGTTTTTTGCCAACATCAGCAAATTTATGCATTGAATAATTAGCTAAAAACAAGCATACAATAAAATAACTTTTATAATCTATGGCCCAAATAAATAGTTTAAATACCCTACAAAAAAAGATAACCCTTTATGAAGTCGTCAAAAAACAAATGTTACAGCAGTTTTTATATACACAAAACCCTTTCATAAAGAAATAAAATAAAAAAAATAAATAAATCTCCATAGACACATAAACCAGACTAGGCGAAAACACCTTCGTTTTAAATTTAGACACCCCCACCTTACCTTGACTTGACATCTATGAAAGTAACTCTATACTGATACAAATTATTAACACCCCTACTTATTTTAAACAATTCGCCCAGGCTGTTACCATGGAAATAGCGATTGCTGTATTAGTTGTACGATTTTTAAATCAAGCATGGGCAACGCTGGGCCATGCTGCTAGTATATATATATATATATATATATATATATATATATATATATATACACACACGCACACATAACAAGGACCATCCTTGTTAATTCATCATGGACTCGTGTTGCAGAATCACAAATGAACATCTTTCAACAGCAGCAAAAACTAAAATAGATCACACATGTAACTTGTATAAAAAATAATGACATAATCAAAATGTTGATCGTCCACACTATTTCAAACAAAATGTGAGGAAGAAAGCCTCTATCAATACTAGAAAGAGCATTAACAGCTACTGGACTTGAGAAATCTATTTTCCCAAAAAATTGTTTTTATAGAAGATTTTCTGAATTTCAGCCAACATTAGCACTGGTCATTTCATAAAAAAAAACCCTAATACTTCTATATAAAGAAGTAGCTAATATTACCATTACAATATATATATATGTATAAAGAGATAGATAGATAGATAGATAGATAGATAGATAGATAGATAGATAGATAGATAGATAGATAGATAGATAGATAGAAAAAAGTTATATAAATAAAACTTGGCTGTCTATTTCAAATATGAAATATCTGTTATTATAAGATTTTAAGTAATTCTCTAGAGATTTCTTTGTTTATGTTTTGGATATGTTGTAACCTTGTTTGGGTCAGAAATAAAAACACAAAGAGAGGAATTGAGTTAAACAAATATATTAACAGAAAACAGTAATACAAACATATACAAATGAGAGTGTTACAGCAAGAATGTTTGGTTTGACTGTCAGAGCTGACTGCTGGAAACTTCCCTCTCCAAAAGGGAGTACCTGCTCCTATTTATAGCTGGGAGAGTCCATTGATGTGTGGGTAAATTACCATAACAGGATATGAAACTGAGCATATACAGGCATCTCAAGAATATAATCTGAGTGAAGGGGATGTATTTTCTTTAAAAGACAAAATAGAACCTTGCTGTGACATTATTCATGGCCAAAAAATTATGTATTCCAGTTCAAATGATTGTTTCCCCTTAAAAGAGGTGATGTAGGTTCAATCCCTGCTGGAGAACATATTTTCTTTACTAAGATTTCTTAAATGCACACACCAGTACTTGCAATAAAAATAGTACAATAAATAAAAAGGAGACATCTATTTCAAATACAAAGTGTCCATTATAATAATGCTTGAAGTATATATAGAGAGGTGATATGAAAAACCAGGAAAAAACATCTTTTGGCAGGCTTTTGAGCTGCACATGCATTTCGAGGTTAGTCAAGTGTTTGAAATGAACATTCTAGGTGACCAATCATCAGTGAAACCTCAGAAAATGTGGTAAAGAAATTTATCAACTCATCTGTTAGTGTGACCTCCAATACTTACAGTCAAACCAGAGTATTTTATTCACATTTACTATTAGGTTGGTGCAAAAATAATGTCGTTTTCTCACATAGTAACATGTGTGTGAAAACGACATTATTTTTGCACCAACCTAATATTTATTTGCATTTCTATTGGTCAATTGCAAGTCCTGCAGTCAAACATTCTTTTAATCTAATCCTCATTTGATAAAAACATTGATTTATAGTCACTGTCTGTGATTCTATCAATCCATTCTACATGTAAAAGCAAGTATTAAAGTCTGATATGTTTTTTAAATCGAAGCAAAATTTAATCGATACATTGTCACTATTTTCTATTCTTGATAAACATAAACCAACTCTCTTGTGCTTCTGACAAAAATAGTGGATGATACAGATTATTATTTTAAGTAATAAATGACTGAATATATGACTGGTACAACTATCGACAACAACAGTATGACATATGTTTTTTTATTTAATATTGGTACATGTTTTGGAACTTCTATTGCCTTCATAACATTTACATTGCTTTATGTTCGAATACTAGACTACAGACCCGTAACAGACAATAATTAAAAATTCTTAGAAAGAGAAGATAATTCAGTCATTGAAAATTCTAAGGGAAAGAACAACAAAAGAAAAGAAGATTTTTTTGCTTGATATTGGAATTAAATAAACATCTGATAGGTGAGTTAATTTCAGAATAGCAAGATCAAATAAGGGTACAGAATACAGGGAACATTATAATGAATTCTGTTAATGGGTTGTCAGATAAAAAAAAATAGTTTGAATGAATGACTGGTCAATAGAAACCAGTGATAATGGCAGTCAAAGCAATAATATGGTGAGGATCAAAAGAAAGCTGAAATTTTCTTCAAGTGAAGGAACTTTTCTTTCTTAGGCAAGAATTGCAAAGATTTTAGATGCACTGAAAATGATCAAAGAATGACTTACCTGGTATGATGCCAAAATAAGTTATGCAGGAAAACATAAATGAAATTTTTCTTTATTTCTTCCTGGAGTAATTTAGAGAGATATGTGAAATAAGCATGATATGGGGAAAGATGAAGAAACATGATTGATCATTCTGTTCAAATTAGCCAAACATTAGGAGAGTACCTTGTTTGTGTGCATCTTAGCTATCCATATATATAATTTGATTATTGTGGTGAATTCTTTTATGGAACCTGATAGAATTTGCCACAAAATCTCCAAACAGCTACTCTATTCTGTT
Source organism: Acanthosepion lycidas (assembly GCA_963932145.1). NCBI lineage: Eukaryota > Metazoa > Mollusca > Cephalopoda > Sepiida > Sepiidae > Acanthosepion > Acanthosepion lycidas. The sequence goes on from OZ010576.1 coordinate 49,584,529, forward strand.
TTATTTTTAAAGTGCTTATCTTGAATAAAGACAATGCGTGTGGTGTACATGAGCCTCCCTAGAAAAACATGATTTGAATTTAGATATTTCCTGCCATGTAAGGCAAAAAAAAAAACAGTCTACCCTGCTATTTTATCTTTTTATCAAAGGATGATCGTTTCATACTTTTTCCAGGGGTAAAGTGAATGAAGTGGTGTTTAACAGAATTTGAACATAGTTTGCCAATTCCACTTTGCACACCAATAAGCACACATCACACACACACACACACACATATATATATATATATATATATATATATATATATATATATATGAGAAAAGTGTTTGTATATATATATATATATATATATATATATATATATAATTATTTATATATTATATGCGCAGTACTTATTAGAAAGCGCTCAATATCAGAGATAGAGCTAACATATTTGGTTGGATTGATGTGAGTTTGTGACCCCGGGTTTCACGCTTTTGTGATCGACAGACAAACTCTGTATATACATACATACATACACACACACGTATGTATGTATGTATGTGTGTATTTGTAATATATGTATTAGTATACATATACATTTCTAGAATTTTTAATTTAAGAATCTGATTTTTCAGCTGTATATTTAGTTTGTAAATTTTAAAATAAAAGTGGTTGCTAGGAATTTTTTCCCATACCTAATATAAATGTAGTATTCTGTTCAATACAGAATACCTTTGGATTTGATTTAATAATGATTTTGGAAAAAAGAAAAGTGAAGACAATGAGTAAATGTAAGAGTTAATTAATTTCAAATTTATTTGTAGGTTTAGTGAAATTCCTGTGAGTTGGCAAATCAGGATTTGGTCAGTTTTCTAAAAAAATCAGATTTTTATTTAAATTGTTAAAAATTAAAGCAGATTTTATCAAATTCTTGTGAGTATGTCAGGTCAAATATCCTTTCATTTTCAGTGGTTTAATAGAATTGATGATCCATGTTCAACTTCCATCTGAGAGAGTGTATTTATGTTAACACCCCATCTGTGTTAAAAACAGTAGTCAAGACTAAGCTCTAGCTTCAGTTGATAACCAATTTATCAGAAAGCTGTAAATTCAAAACTGAATATGGAATTCTATTGTTCTCTCAGCTATGGGCAAAACAATCAAAAATAAAAGCAATTAGGGTTTAGGAGTCCCAGCCTGTAAAATCAACTCAATAAATATATAGTCAACAAGTCCTGAGTATGACGATAAACTACATCTGACAACAAGGTCTCTGACTGGGAGATTGAAGGTGTGGAACCACCTCATAATTACTATTGTTCCCAGGTCCACCCAAGATGATAACACTTGTTCCAGCTATGGGCAAATAGTGAATGCCCAAACAAAAATCGAACACTATGAAAGTTTAAAAATACATTTTTATAGTAAAAATACCAGTAATACATTTTTATATAAAAAAATTACCAGCAATATATATTTATAGTAAAATTACCAACAATACATTACTCAACATGAAAGAACTCTTTCATGACATTAATCCATATAATATTCTACAATTTCTTAAATCAAACAGTATTCCAAAATATAACTTCAACAAAACTACATTAAACACACATATCACTGCCTATAATAATTATGTCCATATAGACATACATATGCACAAAAGCTGAATATCATCTACTATCATTCACATCCTACCAGCAGAAGTAGTTCACATACATAGAAATAACACTAAAAGCATGGTAAATTGTAAATTAAAATCATACAATTTATCTATTTGTTTTTTGTGTGTATTTTAGTTACAAGTGTTTTAAAGTTGCATGTGATAAAAGAATGAAGTCACTTCATATTATAACAAGCAATGTCCTGGAGAGAGGAGCTGGATGTCTTGACTTTCCAGTAATCAGTAGTGAAGAGAATAGATTTAGCATCTTTTTGGGGTGAAGTCTGTTTTCAGGCAAGAAATGTCTCTGTTGCATTCTAGGAGAATTTTTATTTTATTTTATTTTAAACAATGTTTTAATGTTACTTATTTTATTTTACTTATGATATTCATTATTATTATTATTTTATATTTCTATTTTTATTTATTAATAATAATAATAATAATGTACCTACACTACCATGTATTCAACTGTGAAAGCAGAATAACATATATAATATTTTTAATACTTCCAAGCTTCTAAAAAAATTAAATGTCAGCATTAAATGATCTATAAGGAGTTGATATGCCATTAAACAAACAAATAAATAAATATATGCAACCTGAACAATTGTGAAATTGATGATCATTTTGAAAATTTAAAATTGGTATTTTTCAGTGAGTCTGAGATTTTACCAAATATCTATGCCTATGTAGCACTAAATATGACGAAACAAGAATGTATGTGAATAATTAGCAGTAATCAAGAATAGAAATTGGAATCAATGAACCAAGTTCAAATTCCAGCCTTGTCTGTTGTGTACACTTTTGTACTGCTGCCCTTGAAAAAGGCTTGAATCCATTTCTTCTCCTAATTATTTATGCAGAGCAGATCAGGCTCTCTAGCTCTGGAGAAGACAACAGGAATCCACTCTATTCTTTATTCCAAGAATTCATGGCGATTCCCAGATAATAAAGAATAAGAATCTGTGGAGAGTTATGCTCACTTACATCCTGAAGGAAAATGGCAATTTTTTGCTCATCATCCTGCTACTGTCCATGACTTTCTATTACCTTCAACAGTATTTTACCTAAATTATTTACACTGATATAAAAACAGAAATTTTGAGAGAAATTGTATAGGATTGTTTTTCTTTTTTTGGTGGGATAGCATTCTTCCTTTCTCTATTAGTCTTCCTGTTTTTATCCAATATATAAGGATTACACAAAATGTGATAACAAGTCATTAATATATGAATACATTTTATGATCCCAGTAAATTAGCTTTTTGGTGCCATGATTGTCTTTGGATCCTACCCCCATTGTGTATGATGTATTGCCTGTACACCCTTTCCTATAGACTGCTTCTGATATTAACACAGGTAAATCTTAGAAGAATTTTACAGTATCTTGTTAGAATCACTAACCCTGAGAAGGTGCACTGTGAATCAATTGATAATTTCATTGTGTGAGATAAGGAAAATATGCTGTTTGTAGAAGAATTTTTGATTTCACTTCCAGGCTTGTAGACTATGTTACAAAATGAAGACAAGTGTTGATATGTAGCAAATACACTGGCTGATTTCCTTGCTTGAAAAAATATTTTTTTTTATTTCCAAATATCATTCAAACAAACCAAGTGCTCACTGTACTACTGGTGCAGTAACAGTGTGTCTAAATTACATCAGTACCTAATAAGGTACTCACTTGAATCCCGCCAAAACATAAAGAGCATTTTATCCCCTAATTTCAGCACAGATTGAGATATAGCAAATCACTTTTCATTTCCAAATTTGACTATTTCCTGTATCAAGCAAGAAAAATAAACAAACATTTAAATTCTGACCAATATTTGTTTACATCAGTGAAACCAATTTCCCTTGATATTTTTGTAAGGCACCTAAATGACAAAGTTGTTCCCTGTTGTACAAACAGTAAAGAACTGCACGAACTTGTAAGATTTTCCTAATAATATGCAAAAAAAAATTGGTGCATCAACTGAATAAATTTAATAAGTTCACAAGCTTTTTGAATGCACCATGTTCACAGACTTATATATACATGTGAAGTATGCAAAATAACCAAGTACCCATACATAATAAATAAATATGCACTATGCAAATACTGACTGAAGTGAGTCTGGCTGACAGTAGCAATAATGGAAAACTCAGTGAAGATTGAAACCAGGAGTAATAGCTTGCAAGACAAGTATTGTATCCTAAACAAACATTTATATAAGAATAAAGAAATACAAGTGTTGTCTGTCTGGGAAAACTCAATGATATGTCAAAATACATTTATTATATATACTTATGCATATCACTTTCTATAGAACTGCTGCTGTTGACAAAGCATATCATTTGTTATGGAGCCACCAGTTGTTATCTGAGAAAGAAACCAAGCTAAATAAGTGAAAAAAAAACGAAATTAGATATCTAACAATCAGTACAGAAACGGATTCAATTCTGTGTGTGGTTTGTAGGATTTCACAAAGCTGATGACTAATCAAAAGAAAATAGAATTTTAAGAAAGAAAGAGAACTAAAGACAGTATAATCAATAAGAAACCAAATGAAATTGAGTCATTCAGTATGAAAGAACTGGAATTCTTCTTCTAAAAGTCTAGCTTCTTTTGTCTTGTCACTTTCTTTGAATAACTCTTTAAAGAAATCATTTTTAAGTAACTGTCTTTTCAGTATTTTAATGAAAAGAAAGCTTTACTTCATTGTTATCACAATGGCAGATTATATTACCATACAGCCAAGGATATGTAAACAGGAAATTATATCTCTAATTTTTATTATTGTCATAATGTTTGACTGGTCTATATTTGATCTTAATTTCAAATGCTTCTTAATGCAGCTACAGAGATGGTCATTTTGCAGCAACTACTAAACATCAGAAATAAAGAATAAGCCCTTGGTAAGATTTGAACCCACATGAAGCCTATCTTACTCCAATAGCTGCTCTTACTGATTAACCTATAAGAGTTTTATGATTGGCAGCAGTTCAGATGTTGTTATAATTATCAGGATATTTTTATATCATAAATATACTATGTGAATAGGTTAGTGGATTAAAGTGTTGGTTTGTGAATTTGATGACATATTAATAGCGAGTTCAATCCCTAGACTGGTCAATATGTATTTTGACACAGTGAAACATAGTGAATAATAACAGAGTGAGTATTAAAAATAAAAACTAGATGAAATATCTCCAAACATGGGTAGTGGAATGAAATTGATCTACCCCCATAGATCAAATCAGGGGTTCAGTTAAGAATTCCCTGCAGGTTACCCAGATTGACATATACCTGATGAAGCCTGCAGGGCACAACAGCCATAATGTTGTAATAACAACAAAGATGAGGACAATAGTCTGCATGTAAATAGTGTAAAACAATTTAATTTTATCTTATAATGTTTTGTGAAAAATATTTGCAATAACTTATCTGGAGCTATGGAATTTTATTATACAACTTTAGTTTTGATTAATTGACTGATTGGTTTTCTATGGTTTATCAACCCTTTGAAGGTTATTTAAAGCCGGAAAATATTTGTAGATTATAAGAATTTTTTATGATAATAATTGTTTAGTGATACAAGTCTTACTAATTAACCCATAGCTGAGGCAAAAGAGATGGGTTTATACATTTTCCAAGGGTTTTTTACATAAATAAATATAATAAACCCAACAGTAATTGAACTTGGCCCTCTTATTAACAGTTCCCAGCCATTATTCATTATACCACTCACACATCCAAGCTTACAGTAGATGTTATTCCCAAGCAGTCATTCATCTAGGTACTGACTAGGCTTGACATTGCTTAACTTTTGTGATCATATGGGAATTAATGTTTCAATGTAATGTGGCCCTAAGCCACAAGTTAATTGTTGCTCATCATATTGCAAATATATGTATTATAATATCGCTATTGTTATTTACTTTTTATGATGAGATATATAAATATTTCCATGGGTTGTATAAAAGATAAAAACTTCAACAAAGGAAAATGATACTGAAAGTTATTGATAAACAGAAATCATTATGGGAAGATATACAATTTAAAAAGGTGAATTTTTCCTTGAAAAAATATGCAGTTTTAGACCATAATAATTTGGAAGTGATAACTTGCAAATTATTTTCATTATGATAACTTTTATTCAGTCAACATTGGACTTGGCTGAAGAAGTTGGTGTCAGACACTGAACAATTCTAAGATGCATGCAAAATATGGGAAAAAATCAAAAAAAAAATCATATGTGATGCGCTGGACAGTGTCTCATCACCTGTATTCCACTTGTCAAATGTGAAGCAAAAAAATCACTTTTTGTTCAATATTTTCATTGGAGGTGAAAAGTGAATTGACAATAATAACATTGAATGTGAAAAGTCATAGGTGAATGTAGGAATGCATGTAGCATTTATGGCAAAATGTAATTTAAAAAAAAAAGAATTAATCCTCTGTATATTGTGGAATATGCATATATTCTATTACAAATTGCTGAGGCCTGAAGAAACTGTTACTTCAGAATAATACAATCAATTTCAAAGTCTGTCTAATGCAACTGAAGGGAAATGCCCATTTATAGGACAAAGAATCTGATACATTATGCATGACAACACCATGTCCACACATACTTTTATCAACCAAGAAACTCATAAATAAGTTGGAATGGGAAATTCTTCCCTACATGGCTTTTTCACCAGAGTTGGCACCATTGGATTACCATTTGTTTTTATCAATGCTACATTCTTTCTCTAGTCTCTGGTCAAAAATCTAAAGATCTCTTTGATGTATAAAATTTCACTAACAAATCTCTTGTGTCGAAGACAGAATTGTTCTATCAAAATAAAATTTGAAAGGTTCCAGAATGTTGACACAAGATATTAGAAAGTTAAGAAAAATATTTTGATAATTCATAAATATTTATACCATTCATTATTAATTAATTTGAAAAAAAAAATCTGGAATATCCTGCATACAACTAATATTCATGGAGAAAGAATACTTATTTCAAACAAATGACAAATTTTAAAGGCTTTTGGTTTACCAAGTATCATTTACTAGTGTTTAACTTTCTATTGTTAATTTAATTTTGGTCCAGTAACAAGTGATGACAAAATGTTTCATAAAAATTGTTTGCTTGTTTAATGACACATCAATTTCTTATGGGTCATTTAATGCTGAAATTTAATTTTCTTGGGAGTATTTCTTTTACAAAAACATGTATTACTAATAATTTTTTTTTCTTTTAAATGTATTGGTGATAATTTTTTAACTATGAAAATGCATTGCTGGTATTTTTACTATAAAAATTTATTTTTATACTTTCATAATATTTTTACCCTAGTTTGGAGGTTTAACTATTTGCCCATAGTTGAGACCCTAACAGGTGCTACCTCGCCCAGATCAGGGTCGACCTTGGAAGAACAGCAATTAAGAGGTGGTTCCATGTTCCTCAAAACCTCCCAATCATAGACCTTGCTGCCAGATACAGATTATTATCATGCCCAGGATATTTCATAAAAATTAGTATTTCAATTAAGAATCTTGTACATCAAACAATTGTATATTGCCATACTCCATAGCTTATATTAGAAACAAACTACCTACATATTATAGAAAACACAGTAAATTTACAAAATAGAAAAGAGCATAAGACAAGACATGTCATGAAATTTCTTTAATCTTTACAGCAAGGCAATTCTAATAAAAGTAGAAGTCTTAGCATGTTTATACTAGTGGATACAATCAACAGAAGATAAACAGATGATACCATTTTGATAGCAGGCACAGACAAGTAACATCAGGAGCATCTAGACAAAGTAGTAGAAGAAAGCAAAAACAAAGGACTAACCGTCAATTGTAAGAAGAGTGAATGTATAGTTGTCAGCAAGAAAAACATCAGAAGATAAATCTATGAAATGGAGATGTTAAAATTAAACAAGTACAGAAATTCAAATATCTGGAAAGTGTTTTAACAGAAGACAGAAAATCTGACAACAAAACCTTAAGGAAAATTGGAATAGCAAAACATGTCTTCCAAAAACTAATCAAAGCAATAAGGAAAATGAAAGTATTGTTAGAAACAAAGAAAACAAAAGACAAAATGTGCCATGATCCTCCACATCCTGAGAAGATACTGCACAGAGATGAAGAAAAAAGCATCAAACAATTCTAAAATAAAATACATCAAAGTCATTGTTAAACTGGAAATTGTAGGTCCCCAATATTTAATTAATAAATAATAAAGTGAAACTGATTTTGTTCATTTTTCATTCATTAAATCATCTTTAGAAAGGATTTACATATTTAGAATATGGACGTGACTTCAAAAAACATACTTATATTTGATCGATATAGGTCTGTCTAGAAATTAAAAAAACATTTTGAACATCAAAGACCAATTTTCTGGATCTTGATCAAATCAATAAGAAATCAGTGAGAATCAAATGGCACATGAATTAACAGAAATTCTCCCATAAGGTTATTCAGGCTTACATATCACCTTGAAATAGTAGTTCCCATATGATTACCAAAGTTAAGCAATATCGAATCTGGTCAGTACCTAGGTGGGTGACTGCTTGGTAATACCAAGTGCTGTAAGCTTGGATGAGTGGGTAGTGCAATGGATAATGGCCTAGAATTATTAATTGGAGAGACAAGTTCTAGTTCTTATTGGGTTCGTTATATTTACTTAAGTGAAAATACCCTTTTTAAAGGTATGAATCCACTTTCTTGCCCTGTAGCTATGGATTAATTAGTAAGACTCATCACTAAACCATTATTATCTCCCAAAATAATTTCTTATAATCTAAAATATTTTCTGGTTTTAAATAATGTGCAAAGGGTTGACAACCCATAGAAAATAAATGAATGAATCAATCAATCAATCAGTAAGGTCATTCATTTGGCTGTGTGATGTCCTTGAATGAGTTTTTGTATTGTCCATCACATTTATAATGAAAAAGTTAGGACATTAATAAATGTCTAAGTTTTATTTTGAAAACTTTCATTGATAAAAAATATTAAATAGACTTCTAGGGTGCTTTAATGAATGAAATCCAGAAAAAATCCTTCAATAATCTGAAAACACATGTGGTACATGAGCAGGATACAATTAAAGGGATCAGTGATTGATAGTAGAAGAATAAGAAAAGATTTCCACGGAGTGGTTTGAAAGAGCGCAACCATTGTTTTGGAAAACATTGCAGCACACATGACTGTCACTTGCTCTGCAATTCAGATTTAATTCACTGTTATTATTAACCTTTCACAAACATATATCACCACTGAAAAATGGAATATTTCTGACTGTGAATGAAATTAAGGAGAATGCAATCATATAGGCTTTGAAAACTTCAGAAAAGTGGGAGTGTTGGAATTTTTACCAAACAAATTACCTTGAATTAAAATTAAGGTACAACTACACTCGGTAGGTTACTTTTATATTATTATTAAATGGTTGTATCATTGCTGAAAAAACATTGTATATAAGGAGACATTAATAAGAACCTGACTTTTGTGTCTAATATTCACACTTGGATTCCTTGAAAAACTAAAACTCTCACTAAATCTTATTTATTTATTAGATAGTTTTAGCAAACACTTTTAACTACAAGACCAATTTCTTTAAGGTGTGACTGTAAAAATTCATCACAATGTACTTGCTTTAGACAAAACACCCATTCACATATTGTACTATAGGAACTTGCAATACAATGTAATAATACCTGTATAATTTATTCACTAAAGCTACTATAATTTGGTTGTTTAGTATACTTAGTCTTTTTGATTTTGCTTTTTACTCATACTTTGATCCACTCTATTTTTGACAAAGTAGTGATACACTAATGGTTGTATTATTCTTAGTGTTTCTTGAAGACTTATAAAAACTGACATGTAATAAATACTTTAATAGTTAAAGAGGAAAAGGCACTGCTATACAATGATTTCCGGTTGTATTGGGTACAATGCTTGAATCTTAATGAAACTGTATCTTTGTTGTGAATTCCATAATTTAAATTCAAGGCAAAAAAATAAACTGGTCAAAAAAATCCAAAAAAGAGAAAAGCCAAGAAAAATTTTTAAAAGTTAGATAAGTAAAATACTTAACCTGAAAATCTCAAACAACTTAGAAGATTAAAAATTTACTGCCTTTCAGGTTTGCGTTTAACGGCAATTCAAAACCATTGAATCACTGAGATCAATCCAAAGAAATGATCTTTTCAGTCTTTTGTAAAAACAAATAAAATTTAGAATCTTCTTTTAAAAGAAAATTTACTTTTATTCTGAGAGAAATAAAAGTATTTATTTCCCTTCTGATCTGAGCTTAACATTTAAAGAAAATCACAAGAAACTAAAACGCTTGATCTTCTACCTCAAATGAAAAGGCAACTAAAAGGGAAAAATGTAGTTATAATGCAATATCAGAGATCCTTTTCCAGACAGTCAAGTGTTTTTCTATAAGATTAACACAGGAATAAATGCCTGTTGAATCCTGGTGGAAAGTTTATAAACCCATCATTTCATGTGATATATTCTTGGATTATCTCAAACTGATATGCAGGCAAACTGTTTCTTATAAGAATTTGCATTAAGCTAAAGACATGGACTGCAAATGCAGCCAGCATAAAGTTATAAATATACTATTCTCAACAAAATCTGTTATTAAGATTAATTCTAAATACATTATTGTGGATTAGTGGGAAAGAAAATTCTTTAAGTAATATACAAGAGGATTTAATTTGAAAATGTTATATGAAGTAATGGAATAACTGTCACCCCCATCAGTGACTACGCTATAGGTAGTATCTACCTATAAGTATATGTAAGGTAATGGACTACAGAGACTAGCTGGGATCTGTTGAGTACAACTCAGACTTACGCAAGAACTACCGGCCTTCCAATAGTAGCACTCACTACTGGATTGACTTGAGATAACCTTGTGCATAACTGTTACCTTTATTCTTATTGTATTGGTTTTTCACAATAAACCTTTACTTATTTTATCCACCTTGTTTTTCAAGTATATATTCCTACTAGGACAGAATATAACAATATATATATATATATATATATATAAAATATATATATAGCTGGGATCTGTTGAGGGACAACTCAGATTTACATGAGAACTATCAACGTTCCAATAGTAGCACGCACTACTGGATTGACTTGCAAGGACCTTGTGCATAACTGTTACCTTTATTCTTATTGTACCGGATTTTACAATAAACCTTATTTTATCCACTTTATTTTCAAGTATATATTCCTATTAGCACAGAATATAACATTATACAAGCAAATAATGTTCAGAGAGGGGAAACTCTAAAATCCAAACTGTGATGAAGGCAACAGGAAACCACTACTCTATTTCTCCCCAGAATTCATGGCAAATGATGACAAAGTAAAAGTAAACTGTGAGAGTCATGATTATCTATAGCCTGAAAGATTATGGTGTTAAAAGAGAAGTATTTTTTGTGTATCAACTTGAGATGAAAAGAAAAACAAAACATTGAACCTTTTATGGATTCTGTACAGGTTCAAAATGCATCTGCATCCATGACAACATTCTAAATCTACACAGCTTTCTTAAGAGATCAGCTGAAAGATGTGGCAAAATAAAGCAAAAGTAGGTAAAGAAAACTAGTAAATAAAAAAATCTGTGTAATTAATATCAAGTTACTTTTCTAGTTAACAACAAAAGAATGGACAATACGTAATTATTGGAAAGCATAAGTAGTATAAATTTGTATGAATTACTTTGAAAGCAGGGACAAAAGAAGAACTTTACAAATGAAACAGGCAGAAGAAGCACACACCATCACATGAGAAGAAGGACTTTCAGCTTAAAAGATCTTAAGTGAAAAGATCTGAGGATGATTACAGTCTGTAAAGAAAGCAATTGTCATTTGTCTCTGATGGAAAATGAAGAGATTTGTTAGCAAAGAGTTGGTGATGGAACTGCACTAAAAGACTGTAGTCTTGATAGAGATACATGAGAGTTTTAAGACCTTGTAGTTCTTTGAAAATGTCCATCGGAGGAAAAAAGACTGAGAATCAAAGAATTGGTCAGATTTGTTATCAGAAATTATCAAAGTGTGAAAATAATTGAGCCACTTATAAAACTTTTCCTTCATTAACAAACACTATGAAAAGCTTTTGTCACTTTGGAACAACTCAAGCAGACTTAATATATTTGTAGCATATGATTCACACCAGCACATACCTGATGATCTGAACTGAATTTAATACCATTAAGGAACCCTTGTTGCAAAAGATGTTCTGTACTGGGTTCAACCTAAGCAATACCAAAATAGACTTTGCACTCAGTGTCACATCCGATTATCAGAGAATCCAGGTTCATCAATGGATTTAACCTGAGAAATGACTTCCTATCCACCAGGTACTGATTTGCAGGATCACATTTAAACAGGAGGTTGACCTAGCTGCATTTAAGATTTTCACTTGCAGGGCAACTGAATAATAAGAAAATATATATGCATCTTATCAACTGCAAGAAGAGAGAATTTGTAGTTGTTTGGAAAAGGATGTGTCCAAAGTGTGATTTACAAATTGGAGATAACAAAATTTTAAAAAGTACAAAAATTTAAATGTATTAATCAAGGACAGAAAGTGTGACTCTAAAACCCAAAGGCATATTGGGATAGTGAAAAATGCATCCAAAAAGCTAAGCAGAATATTAAGAAATAGAAAAACTTCACTAGAAACATGGAAAAAGAACTGTTATGTGATATTTGTCCTTCTGTATGGCAGTAAGTACTGGACAATCTCCCCAAAGATGAAGAAGAGACTTGAAGTATCAGAAATATGGTTCTACAGAAGGATGCTGAGTAAACCATAAACCGAACATTTCAGTAAAAACACAGTTTTAGATAAAATAGAAACAAAAAGAAAAATTATACTTAATATCAGGAAGAGACAGTTGAAGTTTCTAGGGTACATAATAAGGACGGAGGGCTTTGAAAATTTGATGGTCACAGGACAGATTGAGACAAAGAGAGACAAAGAAAAACAATGCATAACATATTTAGTGAGCTTGAGTAAATGGATGCATGAACAGGTTTTAAGAGAAATAAGACAAAATTTATTAAGAGCTACGAAGGAAAGGAAGCTGTGGAGAGCCATAATCGTCTTTGTCCCAAGGGAACATGGCACAGGCAGAAGAAGAATTGGAGAGGGAAATGATAGTTTCTTGCATCTTCTTGAGAAGGAGATTCATGTTCAGTTAAAGTCCAGAGTTTCATAGACTTATGTTGATATTAACTGAAGAAGGGAATAATTTGATCAAACAAGCTGCATTTGAGAAGCACTTTTATTAATCAGCAACACTACATATATTGCAATGAAAATTACTCTCACAAGCTATTAATATTGTGTTTTAGCCTCAATATTTTCTTAAAAGTATTAGGAAATGCAAAATTTAATAAATATCTAACAAGCTTCAGTTTTATTTTATTTTGTTTAACCATGTTCACCCCAAGCAACGCATTAAAGCCACTAAGACACAAGGGGTTACTAGGTGTGGAAGTATTAAAAAACAGAAACTGTAGTATAAATAAGTCTATTGCACTCCCAGCAGTCACTTGTACAAATCACAATATCGCTGGTTCAATTCACCGTTCTCGCCATCTTCACACGTCACTACGTATAGTCAACGTTTTTTTTTCTCCCCTTTTTCATGGCTCCAGCACTCTTTTATCAGGTTCCCAGCCAATCAGCTTTCTTCGCTGTTATTCTCGGTTACACAGGCAAATTGCCTCCTCCAGTTCGACCAATCAGCACACGACTTGCTATTGGTGGAAGCATTCCAAACTGTACAAAAAAACCCCATTCTTGCACATACTGATAGAATGGCTGGACGGGAGAGTAATGCCATTTTCACGAAGCAAACTTGATGTCACGTGCTGCCCGTTAAGGTAAGACTCTTATTCTCCTATACACCAGATGCAAGCCACTCTGGCTCGCTTGCTTCTACGGGACTGTTCACCACAGAAACATTACTAATGAGCAAGAACAAAAGAGGAGTAATCAGGAGGACAGTAGATAGCAATTGACATTGCATTTAAATTTTTGATGGTTACATTTAGCCAACTCAACTGTAAATTAATGAGACCTTGTTGTCAGTCTAGTACTGTACGTAAATTATTTATAAAAAAGGCACCGGGAAGCTACATTATGGTGCTGGGAAAGAGACTGAAGCCAAGATGCCAGATCAGGAACAATAATATTGCTGAGTCTTTGGATTTTATATAGCAGGAGAACCGGATCATATGTGGCAGCAATATTCTAAGCATGGGTGAATAGTAGATTTATAAACATATAAGATGCATTCAGCAGAGAAAAATTAAAATTCTAAGTACCACAGAGAAGAGCTCATCTGAATAATTATCATGAAAGTATTTATAGAAAAGGTACAGGTAGGCAACATTATGGTAATGGGAAGTGACTGAAGCTGAGCCACTAGATCAGGACCAATAATATTGCTGATTCTTCTTTGGATTTTATCAAGGGTCTCTAGATGTTTAGCAGGAGCACTGAACCATATATAGCAACAATATTCTAAGAATGGAAAAATGGTAGACTTATAGATATCTAAAATAGATTCTGAAGAGAAAAATTGTCTAGCATGACACAGTGAACCAACTTTCTTAACAGCTGAGAACCTTAACCCAAGAAAGTGCAATGAGTTACTCATCTTGAGGTTAGCATCAGCCATGCTGATGGAAGGTCTCTCAGATGATTAATAGAGAGCATTTTTGTCTTGGAGGCATTAAAATTAACAAGCCATCTTTTGCCCCATTTAACAACTAGGGCAAATATTTAAAGAGATATTTGAAACATATGACAAGGAAAGAGAGCTTGGAGAATTTAACAGACAAGACATAGTGAAAACAAGATAAGCAGGCAGAAACATCAAGTGATCTATTTTATAAGTTTCAGTGAATGGATGGTAAAGCGAAGACAAAGAGTGATGGTGTATTTTCAAATTACTTAAAGCCACAAAAGACATGAAGCTGTAAAGAGCCATGACCGTTCAAGAAAAAAAAAAGGATTTAAATTATTTGCCAGTTAATTTCTCATGAAACAATATTAAATGAATTGTCTAAGATTCAGAAAAATCTTAACAAATACAATAATTTTGATGCAGTAATTTTCAACCAAGTTTTGGTGAAATTGCTCCTTTTTAGGATTTAAGTAGAGTTAAAGTCAGGACCAGTAATTGGTAGAATAAAATTGTTGGAATAATGATATTACATAAATTTTCGAATGTACATTTTTAGCCAGTTTTGGTAATGGGGAATGATAATGGCATATATTGAGCAGTCAACACTACTTTTGGTTGAAATTTATCAAAATCTTTCTCTTAAAACAAATTTGTTAGGAAAATAGATTTTTCAAGTCCAGTAGCTGTTATCCATCTTTCCAGTAGAGATGAGGGTTTCCTTCCTAAACTTTTATTCAAATTAATGTGTAATGTCTAGGACATACTAAAACTGGGTGAAAAATGGTGCATCAGACCAAAAAAAAAAAAACCCAAAGAAAACAGAACAACTAGTTTATAGTTTATATCTATTTATCAATATTAATTAAATTAAATTCCTAAGAGATAAATTTCATCCTATATATACAGCCTAAAGATATAAATATTAAAAAAAATTCAATTTGTTCATTTCTGAGCTGGTACTCACTTGAGAAAGTTCAAACGTGATTATGCAGCCATGTGGGTGATGAATTATTCCCCACTCATCAACCATTATCTTACAAATGGGACATTACTAACCTAACTATTATGGCAGATGTTTGAACAAGTTATATTCCTTAGTTTCACCAGCTCAGACCTTCAGAGTTAGGATCCACCATGTCATGTTCATGGTGGCAAATTATTCCAATTCCCTTCATGTTCCTTCGGTAAGGAGCAACTTTGATTCAGTTTCTTCTCCATAACTGTTACTTTGTGGAACAAACTCTTGAGAGCGTGCTACCCTGACAACTACAATTTTGGTTTCTGCAAGTCTAGAGTCAACCAATATCTATCCTACACATCCTCATAATGTGCACTTCTTCATCCCTCACTCCTCCTCCTTTACAACAATATTGCTCAGTAACCTTCTACCATGTATAGCCCTTGGGCCTTGTACTGAGTGAATTAACAGTATAAAGAAATTTGAAACTGAAAGTACTCTCAAGACAGATGAGAGTCCTATTAAGATAAAGTTCTCTTATCTTTCATGTAGTGGAGTGTAAATTTCTGGTGTAATGACAATTTCATTATCCTCAATTTTCTCAGTATTTTGACAGTAATATATCGTAAGTTAGATGTCAGTGCTTAGGAGCTTAATGGTTAGAACACTTAATTGAATGCTCAGAGGCTTCTCTTCATAATAGGGTTAATAAAAAAGATAAAATAAAATATGGATAAAATGTTTTGCAAAAGAAAAACAGGAGCAACATAAAGGCATAATCACTGGTAAAATGAAGAAGGTTTAGGGCTAGGATTCAACCCACAGCACCTGTTAACCTCAGTCCAAATCACAGATATCCAAAAGCGGATAAAATGTCCCCAGCTTACAACCATGAGGAAAAGATGAAATTTGGCAGAAACATCTGTGAGATACTGCATTCAGTCCCCAGAGATGCAGTCAAGAATTTTAAAAACCATGACAACTGGAATACTTCTCATAAGGACAAGTGAGTACAAGTAGAGTCTTGACTGGCTGGTGCAGTATAGTATAACTTCTCAAATTTACCATTACATTAAGAAAGTCTTTAGTTAATAGGCATGGTGTCACTATTGAGGTGAGGGCCTTTTTAGAAGTTAGTTATGTTACTGGTGGTGTGAATATGATGTGTAAAACCTGAAACCTTTGCAATGAAATCAGCACACATCAGTTTATCTTTATTATATATATATCAGTTCACTTTTTTTTTTTTTTTAATAAGTTTCACCCCTGTAAGGCCAATAAAACACAATAGATTCTGGAATGAAAAATTGTCTTGCACAACACAAGAATAGATGAATGATAAACTTATAGATATGTAAGATAGATTCTGAAGAAAAAAATTGTCTAGCATGACAGAGTGAACCAACTTTCTTAGCAGTTGACCGAGCAATGGATTTAATATAGTCTTTCTACTTCATGTCAGCTGAGAATGTTAGCCCAAGAAGGCACAACAATTCAATTTCTTGGAAGTTAGCATCAGCCATGCTAATAGAAAGCAGAAAGGGGACTCTCAGATGTTTAATGGAGAGAAGCTTAGTTTTGATGGCATTAAAATTAACAAGTCATCTTTTGTCCCAGTTAATAACAGACTTGAGGTTATTTTGGACACTGGCTGCTATTTTGATCTTGCCTGACTAAGCAGTCTTACTATCAAGGCAGGTTGTGTCATCAGCATAGATACCAAATTGAGAGCTGATGTCATCGGGAAGGTCATTAATGAAAATTAAAATCAAAGTAGGACCAAGGATGGACACCTATATGACACTGGCATTAGTATAAAAGGATCTAGATGAGTGAATTAATTCAACTTCAGTTGGGAAGAGATAAATTTCATCCTATTTATTAAAAAGCCACTATAAAAATAAACATGAAAAAAAGTTTGATTCTTCCTTTGAATTCAAAATTAGATACTCAAGTTAGATGATAATCCTATCAAGATAATGTCCACATATCCGTGAAGTGACAGATTCTGGTCTTATCCTAAAATTTCTAGATATTTTGCCATTAATATATGATGTGCCTAGAAGGTTATGGGTTAGAGCACTTGACTGAATGATAAGAGGCTTCTCCCCATACTCAGGTTAATGAAAAAGATAATGAAAAAATTTGCAATCACAAAATTAATGTGCTAATTATCCCAAGGAGAATCACTAACTTTGAATCACAACTCAAACACCCCTTTCTTCAGAGAGTAGTCATCATAATTATAAAACCTTATAATTACAATCGAATACAATATTATATTATAATCAATTATAATAGCTTATAATTATTGTACCTTATATATCATATATTTAATAGTCATCATAATCATCCGATTATAGCAGCAGCAGATAATAAGAATTGGATATAAAATAATTTGTTTTTTGAACAAAGACTCATATCTTCATTGCTAGAAGTAATTTTACATGAACATAGAAAATACAATATTATACATATAAAATCCTTGTTCTATTGAGACTGCCATCCTTCAATATCACCTCTGCTGGGTGGGTCACATATCCAGAATGTGTCCCACTCGACTCCCACATATCATCCTGTTTGGAGAACTCGCCAGTTGCAAGAGGCTAAGTGGAGGCCTAAAACAACACTTTATGGTTCAGTTGAAGATCCCTAACACAGGCTAACATCAAGTCTGAGACCTGGGAAACTGAGGCTGCAAATTACCCTTCCTGGCATAAGACCATCTGAGGGAGAACAAATACTTTTGAGTCCAAAATACAATAATTTTGATGCAGTAATTTTTAACCAAGTTTTGGTGAAATTGCTCCTTTTTAGAGGATCTGCAACTTGTTGCTAGGAGGGCATGACTCACCCAACCATGTCCATGACCCACACTCTTCTGTGACTCCTTCTCATGACTCTTCAGGAGTAGACTGGGCCTTCACAGTTATCTCTGTCACTGCTGCCAAAGGAATTAGGAGAGAGGATACTGATCATAATGCTTGGATGTAAGTGGGTGGTAACTATAATTAATTCTTGATAAATTAAAGTTTCTTTTCTCTTATTACAAAATGGTGAAATCAGTAACAATGCATTTACAAAATACATAAATTAACTCTATCAGTAACCCTTACATTTTTCAATATATTTATATCATGTAATCATTAGTCATGCATTTATATATATATATATATATATGTATATATATATATATATATATATATATATAATAGTCATATTCTTCTGTCAATAGAACTTTATATTCATTCATGAACATTTTTTTTCTCATGATTGTCAATAATAGAATTTTGTTTATAGTATAATAGCTATACAATTCAGCTTATATTAATTCCAAAATTGAGGTAAAAGTTTGCAAAATTATATAATTATTTTTTTTTCTTATTTTGTTTTTTAAGATAGAAAATGACACAAACAAAATGGTGTCCATGAGCAGCAATAACACTAAACAAAATCCTTGCCTATGTACACTAAATTCAAAGGCATTTATTATTGAAATACAACCATAAATATTGAGGCATTTTTTTTCGACTCACAAAATATGCTGTTTCACATTAACATATTGTTGTGGAATCTTCCACTTACTATAAAGTTAGTAGGAAAAGTAAGCCTCAAGGGAATGGTGATATAGACTGAACGCTGGTCAACCAATACACCTCACTTCTGTTATATTTACTGTTCAATACACTATTTATCTGCAACCTCTTGTTTTGTTATTCTTTAACCAATTACATGGTCACAATGCATATATAAAGATTTTATTTGATAAAAGGTTTGACATTTGCTTAATCAATAATATATATATATATATATATATAATAAATCCAGTATTTGATTAATCAATCAATCCTATATTTGGTTTTATAATTATTCCTGTATTTAGTTATATAACTACACCTATTCATACAATTATTATGCAGTCATTCCTATATTTCATTTTATAATCATTCCTGTATTTGGTAATATAAATACATTGAATATCTACATATCCAGATCATTTCACATTAATGTGAGGGTCCCTCAGGGCTCTACCCTTAGGCCATGTTGTTTCTTATTTTCATCATTGGCCTTCTTAATATTATCAGTTCTCAACTTGGTATTTATGCTGATGGCACAAGTATTTGCTCCTGTTTTAATAGTAAGTACGATAGGTCTGACAAAGAAAAAGTGGCACAAGGTTCAAAGGCCTCTGATCAGTTGTTAAGTGGGGCAAGAAATGGTGTTTAATGCCCCCCTCCAAATGAAACTGCTATTTCTTAATCATCATAGAGAGCCATTTTTACTTTCCATCAGCAGAGATTATGTTAATCTCCAGGAGAACAACTCTTTGCAACTTCTCGGTCTTGCATTTTCCACTGACATAAAGTGGAGGAAATATATTAAATCAATTGCAAGGTCTGTTACTAAGAAAGTTGGTTCCCTCTATCATAAGAGACAACTTTTCTTGCCGGAATCAGTTTTGCATATTTATAAATCTATCATTCATTCATTCATGCATTGAATATTGTTAGCACATCTGATCTGATGCTCCTATATATCTCAAGATTCTTGACAAAATCCAAAGTAGGGTCTGTAATGTTACTGGTCCTGACCTGGCATCTTGACTTAACTTACTTTCCCACCACTATGACGTGGCTTCCCTCTGTCTTTTCTATAAATATTTTCATGTCAATTGTTCAAATGAACTCTTCTTGTTAATATGTTGACTGCATGAATTTAATCATACTACTAAACTGGCAACTAGGTGTGAACATTTTACTGTTGAAATAGCTAGATATAAATTTAACATCTATTCTGATAGTTTCTTTTCTGGCATTTCTTGCATGTGGAACTCTCTTCTGATTTCTTGATAAGCTATGAATTTCAAAAATTTAAATGCAACATCAATTGCTGTCTTCTGTCTTCAGGAAGACTAGTCTTTTATTGTCCTTTCTCTTCATTAAAAGTCTTCTCATTCTCTCTCAGTCATCTTTATCTTCTTGCATCTTATTAACATTATTGCCATACTTTGTTATCATACAATCAATGCTATATTTGGTTATACAATCAATGCTATATTTGGTTATACAACCAATCTTATATTTTGCTATACAGTCAATTTTATATTTCATTATACTATCAATTGCATATTTGGTCATACAGTCAATGTTATATTTGGTTATTCTACTGTAATTTACCCATGCACACATGGACCCTCCCAGCTATAAATAAGAGCACGTACTGCCTTTTGGAGAGGGAAGTTTCCAGCAGTCGGCTCTGACAGTTGGACTGAACATTCTTGCTGTAACACTCTTGTTTGTAAATGTTTGTATTACTTTTTCTGTTGATATATTTGTTTAACACAGTTCCTCTTTTGTGTCTTTATTTCTAGCCCTAACAAGGCCATAACAGTTATATAAACAGCTTGTGAATTACAAAAATGCAAATTCATGACCTCAGTTTTCAATCCTGAACAAAATTAACCCCAAGTAAAATGGATTTTAATAACAGTATTTGTTTCCATAAAGGAATTACTGGTTTTTGAAATTTCAATTCACTTTCTATTGAAAGAAGTAAATTTCAATTGTTAAAAAGAAAGACTATAAACTAGGTTGCAAAAGCAAATGCTTTTGAAAAATATTTATTTTCACAGATTGCCATATAAACTAATTTTATGAATCTAGAACAAATTTTATATTTTAATGGAACATGCAAGAAGTAAAAATTTAATTTCAGTTCTCATAAAAGTATACATTTTATTTGTAAAATAATTTAGATTACCTGCTGGTTTGAAAGAAACATTCATTTAATCTGAATATTTAATTAATGTGCTTTGCTTTTAACCTAAAACTGGCAGCACCTAATGAAGGACCATATATTGAGTGAAACACTGGCAGCCAAGAGTTTCAACAAGAAAAATTTATGCAGATCTATAACTTAGAATAAAAAAAGAGACTAATGAATTTTCTAGGGCACATAATGAAAAAAGAGAATTTGGATAATTTTGCACTCACAGAACATAATGAAGGCAAGAGAGCCAGAGGAAAACAGTGAATAGACAACCTAATGAGCTTGTGTAAATGGCTGGTAGATTAAGGATTAAAAGAGATAATAAAAAGATAAGCCTTACTTAGATCTACAAAGGACAGGAAGTTGTTAAGTTCCATGATCACTCAAATCCAGAAGGGACACGGCACATTGAAGAATAATAATTATGAAAACTATTTCAAATTCTGAAATGTATCACAAAGCTCCAAGTTGGAAAAGGTTCCACATATTGATAGTTTTATAGTTTTGAGTTAGAGATTCCTACTGATGGAGCCATTTTTTTAATCTTTTTGTAGCTAGACTGAAAAAAAAAACATAATTACATATACTAATCTTCTAAGTAGACTGAAAAAAATATAAGAGATTGCATTTTTTTCCAGTTTCTCACTTCTCCCAATTACTTTTGTTTCTATTCTTCTCTTTCTTTGTGGTTCTTTTTTTTTTTTAATTTTTCTCTCATTTTATTTCTCTCTCTTTATTCCTCCTCTTCCTTTCTCTTTTTCTTCATATTCGTCCCTCATTCTATTTGTCTGTCTCATCTTTTTCCTTTTTGTTACTCTCTTCTCTCTGCAATGTTCTTATTTTTCTATTTGTCTTTTTCAGCTTTTCTCTTTTTCATCCTTTTTACTTTCTTTATTCTTCTTACCTTCCTATTTGTCCCTCATTCTATTTGTCTGTCTCTTAATGTTTTCCTTTTTTTGTTCTGCTCTTTCCTTCTCATTTTCTTCTCATTCTATTTGTGTTTCTCTCAATGTTTTCCTTTCTTGTTTTGCCCTTCCCTTTTCATTTTCTTCTTTCTACCTTTCTATTTGTCTCTCATTCTGTTTATCTCTCTCTCTCTCTCTCTCAACTTTTTCCTTTTTTTTGTTTCTCTCTCTTCTTTCTCTCATTCCATTTGTATCTCTCTCAACTTATCCTTTTCCTTCTTTATGTTTGTGTTTCTCTTAATGTTTTTTTCTATTTGTCCCTCTCTTTCTTCTTTTTACCTATTTCTTTGTTGCACCACTAATCTCTCTTATTTCCTCCCTCTCTTTTTGTCCCAATGTTGCTTTCTCTATCTCATTGTTCTTCTCTTTTCTATTCATCTCTCATTTAGGTTCTATTTGACCTCTTCTTTTTCTCTTTGTCTCTGTCTTTGCCTGTTTTTCTTACCTCTCTCTCTCTCTCTCTGTCTTATTTGTTTCTGCCTTGTCTCTTAGTTCATCATCAAGCTCCCCTTTCACTTATAAGTCTGCGTGTGTGTACATTTTTTCATTCTCTATTACTTTCTCATATTTTCTAGTTTTGCCTTCTTTCATTAAATACATATTCCTTACTTTATCTTTCTCCTCCCTATCTCCTTCCTCTTCATCTGACACTCTGTAATGTATATACTTATGTTTAGGTCAAATTTTCAAGCTAAAAGTTAAAGGTCATGCTATAGATAGGTAAAAGTATTGTTAAATTTAAATCTGTATGTGATGGAAAAAACATGAAGTCTGAGCTTCATAAATGAAAAGATTCCTTTGAAACAATAACAAATAAAGGATTTGAAACTTAAGCCCCATGAATAAATAGAGAAATGTAAATATAAATTCATTGCAATTTACAATAAATTACTGCAATAATTTTGGCACCAAAACACTTCAGTCTCAGCTGACCTTCATTTTTAGGAACATTCTTCAGTTTCCTGAAATGTGATATATTTTTTATTTTATTTTTTTTTAATCATTTCACCCTAAGAAAGGCAATAAAGTCACTAAGTCACAAGGAGTTACTTAGTGTGAGAGAATAAGAAAAATATTATTATGGAGTGGGAACAAAGAAAGAAGAGGAATCAAGAAGACAGTAGATAACTATTGACATTGCATTTAAACTTTTGAAAATCAAGGTTAACCAGAAAGTAAGAAGCCAGAAGAGGTGAGAAAAATAAACTCTCACAGGTGAGAAAAATAAACTGTTACCAAAGAGCTTATAGTTACATCTAGCCATTTCACCTTAAAATGTTATGCTTTCTGACCCTAATCTATTACACATTTACCCAGAACAATTACTGTCAACTGATTTGCAGGTCAGGAACTCTAGAATCAAGCAGATGTGGAAGTTTAAATATCTGGGAAGCATCTTGACAGAGGACAGTAAGTGCAACACTGAGATCTATAGACGTATTGGGATGGCCAAGGAGACATTCCAAAAGTTGGGCAGAGTATTGCAAGACAGGAGGATTTCTTTGGTAACAAAGAAAAGAATACTTAACTGTTACATGACATCTGTCCATCTTTATGGCAGCGAATGTTTGACAATTTCTTCAAAGATGAAGAAAAGACTCAAGGCGACAGAGATGTGGTTCTACAGAAGGATGATAAGGATATCATGGACCGAGCATGTGAGCAATGATAAAGTCTTAGAGAGGTTGAAAACAAGAAGGAGGCTTATACTTAACATCAGGAAGAGGCAGCTGAAGTTTCTGAGACACAGAAGAATCTGATTCTCATGGGTCGAATAGAGGAAAAGAGAGACAAGAGAAAACAATGCATGATATACCTGGCGGGTTTAAGCAAGTAGATGACAAAACGTGGTGTGGGGGAGGAAGCAGAATGAAGGAACTCGTTGAGAGCTGCAAGGGATAGAGAGAAGTGGAGGGCCATGATCGCCTATGTCCTGAAAGAACATAGCACATAAAAAGAAAGAAAATTCTTCTCCTCCTTCTATGTGTTGTGTCCCTACAGGATATAGGCGATCATAGCTCTTCACAATTTGCAGTCCTTTGTGACTCTTAGTAAGTTTTATCTTTTTGCTATCTCTCCTATTCATTGTTCTACTAACCATTGACACAAGCCCATTAGATAGGTTATTCACTGCTTTCCTTTGTCCCTTTTGCCTTCAATATAGGTCCTGTAAGTGTTAAATTGTTTATGCTTCCTAGGGATTTCAACTTTCTCTTTCTGACACTAAGTATAAGTGTCCTTTTTGTTTCCATTTCTCATAAAACCTTGTTGCTGCTCACATGTTTAGTCCATGGTATTCTCAGTATCCTTCAGTAGAACCACAATTTTGTTGCTTCAAGTCTCTTCTTCATCGGTGAGGAGACTGCGCAACATTCACTATTATTAGCATAACTGTATAACATTTCTTGCAGCTGTGAACCTTTTGCTTAATAAAACAAAGTAGAATTAAATCTTCTCTGCATAACTTGTGACATCGAGCGGAAACAAATGAAATTGACAATTTTCGTTGTTAGTCAAAATTCTGTCTTTATTCCAATAGGTCAATGTTAATTTTCAGTAAGATTGATAATGAAAAGAAGAAAATATATTTGTGATAAAAATTGTTTAATGAAATTCTTTTTCAATGAACACATACATTTTTTGGAACTATATCAACATTATTAAAATTATCATTTTTGTTTCCAATTCTCCTAAAACTTTGTCATTGCTCACATGTTCAGTCTATGCTATTCTAAGTAGTCTTTCACAGAACCATATTTCTGATACATGAGGTAAAACATATAAATTGTTTGTTAGTGAAAAATTAGAATTGATCTACATACAAAGATCAATTAGCACACATACTGATGTTATATATATATATATATATATATATATATATATATATATATATATACTCTCTTTACAATTGTAATTAAGATACCTTTAGTTTAATGACCATTTTCACCTACAAATTTTAATTTAAAAATTCACAGGATTTTTCAAACTTTATGGTATCAGTTTGTAGTGGGATACTGGCTAGTTGGGGAGAAAAAGTGAGGGAGAGCATTAAAAGGGACATGGTGGGAGATATGGCAGAAGAGATATGGCTCTTTGTGAGTGCACTTTGTGAGTCAGTTTAACATATTTAAAATTCTATACTGTGTTAATAGGACACACCTGGGTTATACCAATGGATTACTACCTATATATATATATATATAGATACACACACACACACACACACACATATATATACATTTTATTTATTAATCTGACAAAATTTATAACTTTAAACATTTTTAGTGGATAATCATATCTAAGTAGATGTTCCATTTATTTATTAAACAGTATATTTATTTTTGTTTACTGGCCTGAATATTCAAGAAAAATATATGTACTCTTCAGCAGGATTTAAACCTGAATCCCCTTGAGCAGAGGGAACAATCATTAGATGCAATGTACTTTAGTCTGACTGAGCTATGAAGAACTTAGCTGATATAGCAAGGCCTTTAAGCAAAATTCTTCTCATCATAGACTCTCAAAATTTTCATATCTGATCATTTTTTCATGCAAGCATAAACAAAGCAATTTTCTAAAGAAGTAATGGACTTTTTTATTTATTAATACAATAGATTTTATCACTTTAAACATTATATTTGGTGGATACTCATAATTTATTTATTTATTTTTGACAATAATGTTCACTCTGTAAAAGGCCCAAGAGTCACTTATGGTAGAGGGTTACAGAATAAAAGACACAGTTTATGGGGATAATTGTTAACTCTTGACATGAGCTGGTTAAGATTGTAATGATCAGGAAAGCATTCTCTTTGGGATCAGTTCACTTAAACTTTACTGTGAGAATGGAATTCTCTAGTAAAAGCTTTTCCAAGCTTTTAAAACACATATTATATCATTATATCCAAAATTTTCAACCCTAGTTTCATCAATGAATAGCATATTTTCTCTACAATTTTGCTCTTTGTCAAGGCTATCACTAAAAAATGGCTAAGAACTTTTTGCTCTTTGTCAAGGCTATCACTAAAAAATGGCTAAGAACTAAGATCTTGAAGCAGTGACATTTTCCTCATGTCATTTCTATTTAATAGAATTTTGATTTTGAATACCGATCTATGACTGTTCATGTAGTATATAATGTATTAGGTTGGTGCAAAAATAATGACGTAATAATGTCGTTTTTTGACATATTCTTAACGTCAAAAAACAACATTATTACGTCATTATTTTTGCACCAACCTAATAGTATAATTTTTTCAATGGTTCTTTTTTTTGTTATTCTCAGATTCTAAGGTGCTGAAAATTTCTTAGTCTTATCAAATAACAAAATATCAGATTTTATAAGGAATGGTTCCATGGTCAACCCTCTTATAAAGAAAGAATACAATGGAATACTACAGGTAGGAGTTCAGAAACCAATATTTTGGTGTTGCCTCTTTTCATATGATCTTCTGTAACTTACCTTGGCAAATGGATCTTGCCTAAGGGATTCTGTGACTATATGTAGCCTGCTAACTGCCTTTGTTTTTCATTAATACTGCTTGAGACCACAAGAGTTGAGAGCTCATCTCCAGAAGACTATGAGTCTCTTCAGTAAAGCCACAATTTGCCATATATAAATTCACATAATATAGAATATCAACAAAATATGTAATGACAAGTTCTATTCTAATAGTTTCCTTTTTTGTACTTCTAATTTCTGGACATTTCTTTTAACTTCTTGCTTCCTTATCATCTACAATCTTCAAAATTTTTTTAAAGATTTAATTCATAGCCATCTTCTGTTTTTCTAGATCCTGTTCTTTTATTACTCGTTTTCCTCACTACAGTTTTCTCATTCTCTTCCATTTCCTGTTTCCCCATGCATCTTAGTGGCATTATCCCCTTTCTTGGGGTGAAATGAATTAAAAAAAAAAAAAAGTTATTTTACGATATCAGATATAATGTGACTTTAAATATTTATAAGTTATACTGCATGCTTTACCTTTATTCATAATGAAGTATTTGATTGTGATGGTAATAGGACATCACTTGTTGCCAAAAAGTGAATATGCCTTGTGTTACCATATGAACAGAATATTTCATTTGTAAATCAAACTTCTGATATAATGGGTTGTATTTTTTGTTTTAAGTTTCTTTGAATATTTCTACTTTTAATTATTTAAAAAAGCAGAATTCTTTCTTAGAGCCAACAACAGAATTAACTGCATCGATAAAAATCCAAAATTATATGTGCAGAAAATATAAATAATAAAACTGCAAAATTACTTAAATATTATAATCATTTTTTGATGGTGCTAGTATAACCCCAGAATTATTCCATGTATGTACTATATATAATATATATGTATTTTAGGCTATAATATATGGCATAAATTATTCTGTTTATGTGTGCACACACATATATATATATATATATATATATATATATATATAAATGTGTGTGTGTGTGTGTGTGTCTGTGTATGTGTATACACACATGCACACACACACTATACATCATAAATTTAGGTAAACCTTTGGATTTTGAAGAATAGTACCAATAAAATGAAGACAAATGGCAGCTGAGTTTCCATTTCCTCTCAGCAGATCTTCCAAGTTAAAATACAACTCAAGAAAAATATTTTCCAAATATCTAAAGACAAATGGTGTCCTGCCTGCTAATTTTTATTTTTGTCTTTGAGGAACAGGCAATAATTTATGTTGAATTGTCATCGAATTTACCAGACATATCCATTTTAAAACTATTTAAAATTGTAATTACTGATATTTTTTTTAATTATAAAATTTTCACTAAGTTTAATCAATATAAAAATGATGAATTTCACAAGGCATATAACTCAGAAACTCATAATCTGATTATTTTATATAAAAATAAAAACTAAATATATTTTATTTTCATTGATTATTTTAAAAAATATATTTACAAACATTCTAGTGTGTGGATCAATGATAATAAACTAGCAGCATGACCCGGCATTGCCCGTGCTTGATTCAAAAATCGTATGACTCATACAGCAATCGCTATCATTTGACTTAAAATATTTTTGCCCTTCCTTGCCTTTAAAGGAGTGCCCTTTGCCATGTTGATGTCGCTACTACATGCCTTACTTCTTGCCTATCTCACACTGCAAATTTTTTCCTAAGCTCTATACTAAACATTAAATCTGTTACAAAAAAAAGAACTAAACAAAATGAACACAAAATGATCAGCTTTAAAAAAGGACTTGTAACTGGAAAAACTGAATGAAAAAAGAATGTTAACAACAATTACTTTTTCACACCCAACCTAGTTCTGCAGAATCAGAATCAACATTGTTTAATCAAGCAAATGAGCCAATTGGAGTAAAGTGCCATGCAGATTTAAATTTTTCCCACTTGTGATGAATGCAGCTATCGATTTTTTTTGCATGATAGCATGCTAGTTAACATTCATGTCAGTCAGCCGTTGGCTCTCACACTGGCCAATAGAATCTTCTTGCCTATTTGTGGCAGCCAGCTATAGGCTCTCACTCTGGCCAGTAGAAAATGGCCACAAACTGCATGAAAACTGCCGTAGAAGCAGGAAAAAATCGATTATTTTCACTATCGATGGGAGTTGGGAAATGCAAACTTGGAGCATGTGCATGTAAATTTTGGTGCAAATCCGTCAAAAATTGCGGCCATGCATTTGTTACACACACACACACAGATCCTGCGTTTTATAGATAGAGATTTATTATAGGAGATAAAGACACTGAACACAATTGTGCTGAGAATAGTCTTGTTCAACATTGCAAGTTGTTACAAAACAAAATTATTAACCTAAGAACTTAAGTCATGTTCTTTAACAGCCTTCTGAGATCCGGACTCTCATATGGATGTCTACACAATTCTCTCAGATCAATGCTTAAAAATGGCTTCAACTGAATGAAACCTTTTGGTATTAGGACAATC
Source organism: Acanthosepion lycidas (assembly GCA_963932145.1). NCBI lineage: Eukaryota > Metazoa > Mollusca > Cephalopoda > Sepiida > Sepiidae > Acanthosepion > Acanthosepion lycidas. The sequence continues at coordinate 49,613,535 of OZ010576.1, forward strand.
TTTCATGATTTCTTATTGACTAAGGCTACAGAATTACAAAGCTTTACTAAATAACAAAAAAAAACAGATCAGTTGAAGACATCCTACAACAGCAATTTCTAAAATGTTTTGCACATATAAAAAGAAAGGAAAATAATGCTATAATAAAGATGTTGATATTCTATATTACCTGAAACAAAAGGTTAGGAAGGAAAAACAAATCAGTACTGACTGCACTGAATTACAGACTGTTTAGTTATAAAAGACAGAAACAACAACAAAAAAACTTAGAATCCTACACTCATCATTCCACTTTGATATGAGATGTTATACAAAACCTTGGATTAGATGAGTGACAAAAGTTGGGTGCTATTTCCTCTTAAATATGTAGTTAAATGACGCATTGGTATAAAAGCAGTGCAAAATTTAAAAAAAAAATACACTTTCTTCCATGACATGGCAATGATTCGCAGGAAGGTATTAGGTTGGTGCAAAAATAATGTCGTTTTCTCACATATGTTACTATGTGAGAAAACGACATTATTTTTGCACCAACCTAATATAAATCAATTTTGGCAATTTGCTTTATACTTACAAGTCACTCAGACGAGTGTTCTTTTTATTACGGTTTATTTCTCTATTAAATTAAATTTAGTATGAAAAAGTAAAACTATATTCAAGTGGCTTGTAGGCTAAAGAAATCATGGGGCTCCCTTCAGATAGAGCCATCCTTTAACACCTATCTTGTAAAATATTTTAGTGACATTTACATAGCTTGAGGTAAATTTATTGCAAATTCTTTAAAGAAACTAGAATAGCTTTCTTTTGTTTGTCAATAAAAATATTCTTTAAGAAATACAACCATCCTACTATTAGGTTGGTGCAAAAATAATGACGTAATAACGTCATTTTTTGACCTTAAAAATATGTCAAAAAACAACATTATTACGTCATTATTTTTGCACCAACCTAATTAGCACATATTTCAACACAGCCATAGTAAAAAAACAAACAGATTTATTTATAACCAACATTATAACAATAAAACAATCAAAATAAATAGGTTTGTCATATTAACATCATTTCAGTTTATGAAACTATTTAGATGTTATAACAAATAGAAAATTAAAATCACTGCTATATAAAAATTTATAAGATTTAAACATTCTGAACTAAAATCAAACATATTATCTACCTGAAACACAATGACACAAACTAAAACATTCTTTTCTTTGCTTTGCTTCCTGAAAAAGTCAATATCAATTCAAGTTATGAATCTTTTTAGAAGTTATAACATCTAGAAAATTAAAATCATTGCTTTATAAAAGCTTGAGGGGTCTTAGACTCTAGACTATACCAGTCTAAGAGATAATCTGGCCTTAGCTATATTAAATATATTTAATTGCTTGGGATTTCTTGTTCATGGTCAATATGTCTTTAATATTAAGGTGGGCTGAAAAGTTCATAGGCTGACTATGAAAGAGTGATGCTAGAGTTGTGAAGTCTTGCATGCATTAATTGCAATTCTTCTTAATACCTGCATTGTTTATTTCCAGGTAAACTAACAGGTGTCTGTTCAAAGAAGACTGTTCAAGTTATTGGCAAAAAAATTTCATCGACAGCAGATATGACATCATCCTCACTGTGATACTGCTTTCCAGCCAAACGTTTTTTCATGTTGGAGAACAGATGATAGTCAAATCATGAGAATAGGGAGATTGATAAATAGGGAGATTGATAAACCTCAGTCACACACAGCAGCCATTAAGACAAAAGACTTGTGTGCTGGAGTTTTATCCTGATAGAACAAATCTACTTTTGTTAGTTTTCCTGGTCGTTTGATCTTAATAGACTTTCATAACTGTCACAGCAAGTTGGCATAGTACTTTCTATTGATGACATAGCCCTTTTGAAGATAGTCAATAAACACAATGCTTTTTGCATCCATTACTTCCCCTGCAGATGAAATTACCTTGTCTTTCTGAGGAGGAGGTGAGGAGGGGTGTTTCCACTGCATGGATTATCTCTTTGTCTATGGCTCAAAGTGATGAATCCAACACTCATCCTGTACTAGGAAACATTCAAGGAAACCAGCTGAATCTGCCTCAAGCATGTTGTATTTTCCTGTGATATTATCAGCCTGATGCACTTTTAAGCAGGTATCAGAAGATGCTGCATCCACTGAGCAGAAACATTTGTCATGCCAATTGCATTGTGCAGAATATCCTCACCTCTCTCACAGGATATGCTAATAGCATTGGTTATTTGAATTATAGTCAATCATTTGTCGTCCATCAATATTTTCCTCAGTGGTGGCAATTGCAGTATGTCCAGACCATGGGTCATTTCAATATTCTCTCTTTCCCTCCTAAATTCAGCTGCCCACTTTTGCACTGTTGATAAACCTGGGGTATCATTCCCTAATGTAGTAACCATGTCAACATGAATATCCTTAGGGGTTAAACACTTTTTCTGCAGCTCCTTGATAACAACTATAATGCCAAATTGTGTCCATTTTCAAGAGAAGTCATTATGAGTTTTCTTTCAGTTTTCCTTCAACAATCAGATGTCATTTTACCTGGAGAGAAACAATGCAGTTATAAGTAAGAAAAGTTCAAATTAATGCAAGATTTCAAAGCTACAGTATCACTCCTTCATAGTCAGTATATGAACTTTAGAACCTGCTTGTAAGAAATATAAATAACATTTTATTCACTACTGAATAGAAAAGTTACAGCATAGAGCTAGGCAAGTACATCATCAAAAGTGTCCACCATCTAGAAATGAGCAAGTCAATCCATCTTTATTAAAGACACAATTCTGGTAATGTATGTGTTACATACTCAGAAATATATATCATAATTTTCTGTAAGGTAAAAATTATATATATATATATATATATATATATATATATATATATATATACATTGTGTTTTATATATATGGGTGTTTCAAACAATACATTCTCTAGTATTCTTTGAAAAAAGGACTAAAATAAAAATGGTGTTACAAAATAGTAATAGAAGGAACAATTGCAAAGATACTAATGCAAAATAGTACATAAACTGTCTGTAATTTTGAATCTCTGAGCAGAGTTCAAATTCCTACCTTACTTCCCACATTCACTTTCACACAAATACCCTTGGGAAATGTATTAAGATATCTCTTCTCCTCCAAGTTATGGCTTAAACAAGACTAGGTAGACTAGGCTCTCTCATCTTGAGTGGCAACCAGTCTAGTAGAAAGAAAACTCTGAATTCAAAATCGTAGAGAAAACAACAGGAAATCATTCTATCTTTCCCAACAATGCATAGCAATATACAGATAATAAAGAAATGGTATATGTGGAGAGCCATGAACACCTATATCCTGAAGGGACATGGCATTTTTAATACTGAAACTCTACCAATTGATTTGTACACTTACAACACAGTTTTCCAGCCAGATCATAAAATACAAGCAAGACACTTTATGGTGAGAATAGATTACATAAAATCAATCATGAGTGGGCTCTCACAACCACCTTATCTAGCAAGAGATTCAGGCCACATAAATCTGTTTTGCTTGCACAAGTTTGAAGCAACTGATGGCTAACTTGATCTGTAGAACATGCCCTGCCTTTTTAAATTTATTTCTTTTGTTGTCAATATTTAGGATGGAAGCCCCTAATGGTGTTCGATTGTTCCTGATTTTTACACCCCGAAGAAAGACACTAACAGAAATTTTGACATTTGAAAGCTAACCACCCAATAGAAAAGTTGTCTAACATTAAACCTATCTAACACATTCAACAATTCAGAGCAATTATTAAACCTATGCATTTTCTTATGTGTGTGAGGCTTTGCTAAAACTTCATAGATATTTAATTTTATTATTTTCTTCCATACAAACTGAATTTTATCAACTGAAGTAGATTACAATTCTACCATTTGTCCATTCCAGGAATTGTCTCACAATTTAAACAGAAACATACATATTAATTTGTTTTATTTAACATTCTTATTTTCAATATATTGTTTTGTAGTGAACATCTGGAAAGTGTCATAACAGACAAAGGAAAATATAACACAAAAATTAGGTGTTTTGGAATAGCAAAAAAATTATTTCCAAAAGATAAGTAAAGTATTAAGAAACAGGAAAAAGCTGATATAAACAAAGAAAAAAAGTTCTAAATGGCTATATAATGACAATCCGCTTATATGGCAGTGAATGCTAGACAATTTCCTCACAGATGAAGACAACATCTGAAGCAATAGAGATGTGGTTCTAAGAATACACTGAACAAAGCATGTGAACAATGAGGAAGTTTTAAGGAAAAATAGAAACAAAAAGGACACTTTTACTTAGAATCAGAAAGAGGAAATTTCTGGGATGCATAATGGGGAAAGAGAGCATGGAGAATTTCACACATAGAGGCCACATTGAAGCCAACAGGGGCAGAAGGAAACATTGAGTAATGTATCTAATGAGCTCATGTAAATGGTTAGCAGAAAAGAGTAATAGTAAGGTGACAAACATTGCTTGTAGAAAGAAAAGATTGGAAGTTGTGAAGAGCTACGATTATCCAAATCCTGAAAAACATAACTGATAAAAGACTTATACTTTTACTATTATCTTCATGTTTGCTTTGCTTCAGGATTTTTATTACTGAACACATTTTTTCTTAATCATTTCAACTCAAGTGAGATAATAAAGCCACACAAATGCATGGGGTCAATGAGTGTAAGAGACTATGGGAAAAAATTTTATTAAGGATAAAAGAACATATTTTTAGTAGTACCGTCATTTTATTGTTTCTTTTACCACAACATTTTAACCAATGTATTCTTTGTTGTCTGCATCTTAGTGTCATTATCGCCTTGCTCGGGGTGAATTGATTAAGAAACCTCCAAAAACATTACTTCATTGTATATTGGATATCTACTTGAATTGTTACATTTTTCTGTCAATTTATTTGATATGCAAATATAAATAAAAATAAGCTGAAAAATTTACAAACCTTTTTAAGTAAAAAGTATATTTTTTTTTACAATAAGTACTAATTAAAACAAACAAAAAAACTTGAAAAGTAGCTTTTTACATTGACTTCTGACTATTCTAGATATAAAACTAAGATGTCGATTCATCAATTTTCTTATCTTTGGCTTCTTCATTTGACTGTTGCTTTTTATCATGGCATTTTAGTTGGTGTATTTTTCAAAATTTTAAATTATCTTGTGGAAAAGATTTTATCTCCAAAATTTAAAATGAGGTGTTACTACTAAACTTCATCACCAATTCAGTTTGAAATAAAGCTGAATAAAAGGCTTAAAAGTTCCTTATTAGAGGATTACTGAATGTTATGGTAAGGGTTAACAAGTGGAGAGTAAGAGGTACATATTATGAGGTTATGTAGGATAGATAACAGTTTACTCTAGACATGAAGATGTTAAGATTGTAGTGATTGGTGAGGTATCCTTTTGGGAGTTTATTCCATAATATAACAGTTTTATGGAAGGAACTTCGGCCATACCAATGGAGTATGATGGGAACGAGGATGACTCAACTCCATGGATGTGGCATAATGGGTCCTAAATGTGAAGGTCTGAACTGGTGGAACTAAGGAATGTTTATGGTATATTTAAGAATTAATTTTCTCAAATGATGAATTGATTTAATTGATGCTTAAGATTTCAGAAACCATTTCTTTTAGCTCTTAACAGATGATTTTATTGATGTTTACATTATGAAGAATCTGAATTTAACATATGGAATGGGAATTAATGCCAAATAAATAAACACATCACAAAACAGTTGAAAGGACTTTCAACAAGATAAATATTAGTGGTCAGAACTTAAATTACTGAGCAAATTAAAATATCTTGTCTTGATTATCAGTGAAGCAGGCTCCAGAATGACAATAATTTCCAAAGCAGCACAAACAATGGCAGCTGTCGCAAAACTAAGAACCATCTGGAAAAACTAGAACATCCCCTTTAAATCAAATATCAGACTTTTGTATGCATTGGCCTTTTTCTTCTTTCTATATGCCTAGAAATTTGGGAAATTAGAAGCAGAATTACAATGACAACTCCAAGCATTAGGAATAAGATGCTACTGAACCATTCTAAACATCACCTATGTAGATAACATCAGAAAGGACACAGTGCAAGATACCAGTAGATGAGAAACAAGCCTGGTGGAAGTCTTCATACCATCTATCAAGAAAGAAACGTTAAAATAATCCAGAGACATCACATGAGCCAACACCTTTTCCCTTACAAGCTCTCACCTTAGGCAAAAGAAGAAGTGACAGACACAGTAAAAAGTGGTCTGACAATATCACTGAGTGAATTGAAAGATCAGAGACAGACACTGGTGCACAACTGAGATATATGGTGGGTGTTGGTCAGGTGCTCACTTGCACAGTGACTCTGTGACCACATCTGGTCAGGGGAGTGATGATGATAGAGATTAATTTTGTTTACTTTGATTATTTGAATTATTGTTCTCATCTTTGATTTTTATAGATGTTATTATAGACACGTTTCAGTCAAGTACCCTCTGGCCATCGTCAGGTGTCCACTATTTAGGTTTCCTCATTCTTGCTAAACCAATCAATGATAAGAACAATGGTTTGAGTAAGTCGAAGTATATTAGTTTGCTAAATTCAGTCCGCCACAAATGGTATTGTGAAAGAGAAAAATAAAATATTATGGCACAATTATATTACAAGTAGGAAGGTCATGTCTGGATTGAAAATCAACATTTATTCAAATTCACAAATGACTTTATAACATAGTGAATTAATGCTCACCACTCAAGTAGTCATAAAATTCATCTTCAAAGTTTTCATAAACAGTATTTCAAAGAGAAGTTAAAATATTGGCCTAAAATATCTAACATTAATATAATCATTAAGGAGACCATTACTACTATGTAGTGCAATTGAATCTCATAGGTGACAATATGTGTGGCCTTGTGCCATACTAAATTAATTGTAGTAAATACTGAAACTGAAGCCCAGATTATTTGAGAAGCATAGTGGCAAATAGATATAGTCTGACATGTATTAGTTATGTGCTTCCCAGATTAAGAAATACCAGTTGGGATTGTGTTTATTCTAAAGAAATGAAGGAAAAACAAAATGAACAAAAGAAACAAAAGACATTTTTTCAAAGGAACAAGAAAGCTTATTTAAGGAGAATGAATAGAAACAGCACTCAGATTAAAAGTTCATAGAAATAAATCAAGTCAAACTATTTTTTTGGTTTTAATCTCATTTTTATCCACTGAAACAAAATTTACTTTTGCCTTTGCAAATACAATGAAATGAAAATGTAGTGTACAAAATGGCTGACACAATTGATCCATTTTTGTTTTTTGTTTTTAGCAACAAAACCTCTTAAATATAAGGATTTATTTCTTCAGTTTAAATCTGCAATTCTTGAGACAGGATTACACATTATAGAAACAGGTGGTTTAAAAAAAAAATCACAATGCAATTTTTTGCTCTTATTTATTTGATTTTATGTGCAAACAAATGTACACCAAACAAGTGTTTTATTAACAACTGAGATTTAATATGCTCTCTCTGTGTCAAATGCTAACCCTTATTAATTATAAAGCAAAAATCATTGCTGCAACTGTGTAATAAGCCTTGAATTTTGACCAGTGATTTTTAAATTGTTATAAATAATCTGTAATGTTTTGAACTCATCTCATCTTTGTAGCATTTCTAATCACAAAATCACCGCCATATTAGCTATATAAATTGTTCTGCTTAGTAAACAAGTATTTAACAGTCAACAATTTCATAACAGACATCTTGGATAATAAAATATTTATTGGCAAAATTTGTTGATTGATTCATTCATTTTTTACAGCTTATCAACCATTTCTAGGTTATTTAAAGCCAAAATATTTTTTGTTTTTTGTAATAATAATTCTTTTTTATTTTGAGTAAATATTGCATTAACAATTTTTGGAAAATAATGATTTTTTTTAAAAATCCAACTATTTAGGAGGAAATGGATTTATACCTTTTCCCAAGGGATACGTGCATGTATGTGAATGTAATGAACCTGATTTGAATTCAAACTCTACTCTCTAATTTCTCATTCCAAGCTACCATTACATCACCTACATATCCATTTAATGGAAAAGAAAATGGAATAAAAAAGTTAAATTCAAATTCCAAATGAGCCCTTGAGAAGATATGAATCCATTTTTTTTCTGTGCTTTGCCCATCAGCCACTCATTATATTAAATATCTTGTCAGTGGAATGCTACATTTGTTGACAGAAAAATGAGAATGTGAACCCTTGGAAAAAGGGAGTAACATAGTTATTTTTATTTCTTAGTCAGTTACAGAAAAATATTGTTACCAAAACTGTTGATCTTTACAGGGTCTACTTAATTGTTTTAGGAATACCAAAATGTTTCAGAGGGAAATAAAAGATCATTAAAGAATTAGTTTCATATTTATAGCATATATCATGTCAACAACAAAAAATTACAATATGACTGCTGATGGGAATGGCTGCAACATGGTTTTAATTCATCAATTTTTTTAAGTGAATGAAACCTACAGATCTTACTGAGGACCATCGTTCTTTGTATTACATGGACTAGTGCCACTGAATCACAAACAAAGAACTCTATCAGATAACAGAAATTACAATATTAGAATACTTTTAACAACAGTAGCAACTAAAATGGATAGCACATGTAACTCAAAGAGAAAATAAATATATAATGAAGATACTGACATTTCACACTACTTCAAAAGAAGTTTCAGAAAGAAACCACCATCAATACTGGAAAGAGCATTAATAGCTACTGAACTTGAGAAACCTATTTTCTTGAAAAACTAGGAAATGGCCATTAGACTTGAGAGAAACAGATATTATACTTTGACATGAACCTGATCACTGAAGAGTAAAGAAAAGTATAACTCGAGTATCACTGGCTGTGCAGTCAATAAATGCTGAATGTTTCCTCATAAGGAAATGGCTAATATTACCAATACCATTGACATCATGGGATACCAATAACAAGAACATAAAACTGCTGCTTCTGATTCTTTCTAATCAAAACTGTTCATAACAGAAATCCTTAACATCCAACATGAGATTAATTTTAAAGCTGAACTGTTTATTTAATCTATAGGGGCAGGACAATGGCCTAGCGGATTAAAGCATTGGTTTATAAATTTGGTTACATAGTAATTGTGAGTTCAAGCCCTGGACTGGGCACTTGAAGCAATAACTGAACACTACTAAAAATAAGAATACAAAATAAGAAATATCCCTAGATATGGACAGAATGAGAACAGTCTACCCCATAGATTAAATAGAAGATACAGTTCAGAATTCTCTGTAGGTTATCCAGATTGATATACACCTGATGAAGACTAGAAAGAACAACAGCTAAACATTGGACTAACAGTAATAAAGATGGGGATGAAAGTCCGAATATAAATAGTGTAAATAATAATCCCAGAAATTCAAACAAAAATAAGTGTTTACTTTTTTTAGCTCTTGAAAGATAGAAAGTGAAGAAAATTTATTATATAAACTTATATAAAAGATGGTACCTAATTCTTCTGTCATGTTTGGTACATCTCTCTATGTAGTAGCACTTGTAGCACAGTTCTCTACATTACGTTTAGCAAATATGTTTGCTAAGTAATGCCTCCTATATTTACCAGTTGTTCTCTATTTATACTTGTCTATCTTATTTGCATATGATACTACAGCTTCCTGTTTAGAACTGAAATTATTATTCTTTTTAAATTTATATTCTGTTGGAATAGCTTTTAGTTCTTCTTTGGCTTCACATCATTTAAACTTTGAAAAGGGATCTTTTGCAGAAGGTTGAAAGAATTATTTGACAAGTTCAATATATTTAGTCAGATATTTTGAAGGCTGACAACTAGACTGTTTAATTTATCATGCTCAAGCTAAGAACCATCAATAAATGATGAACTAGAAGACTGAAATAGACATTATCTGAAACAGAATGATAAAAACAGCAAGAATAAGAATACTCATTCAAATAATTCATAAAATAATGACTCATAGCAGGTTCTCATCAATGTAAAGAATGCCAAGCAATCCATTGAACAAAAAGTAGTGCTTAAATCCAACTGGATAAAAATGCTACACTGAATAACTCATAGATTAATGACAATGATTAATTACTGATTTTCAGACATTATATAATATTCTTCTTTTCTTTATTCTAAAATCTAATGTAATGGTTATTTTTTTAAAGATCTAAGATGAAGAAGAGACTTGAGTCAATAGGAATGTGGTTCTACAGGAGGATGCTGAGAATATCAGGGACTGAACATGTGAGCAACAATAACATTTTTGAGAAAATGGAAACAAAAAGGACATTTATACTTAGCATCAGAAAGAGGCAGTTGAAATTTCTAGGGGCATAATAAGAAAAGAGGACTTGGAGAATTTGACACAGACAGGACATATTAAAGGCAAAAGGGTCAGAGGAAAGTAGTGGATTACCTGCCTAACAAGTTTGTATAAATGGTTAGCAGAAAAAGGATTTGGAGAAACAGCAAAAAGACAAAACACAGGTATGATCACCAATGTTCTAAGGGAACAGGGCATATAGAAAAGAAGAAGAAGGTAATGTTCCTTAAACTGTATGTGGCTGCATACTGGTATTCTCTGAAATGAAATCAGGTGTATTGTGAAAGGGTAAGATTATATTTTAAAATGTGAAAAATACAAACTGAAATCTACCAGAAACTTCATATATTCAGTTACAATTAGGATGTTTTAAATTTATGTTCATCATGTGCCAAAATATTTTTCCATGTTGTAAAGTCTGTAGTGATGTAGAAAAGTTTGGTAACCACTGATTGGAAGAAATCATTTCAGTCAAAAAAAAAAAAAAAAAAAAAAAAAAAATGGACAGATTTTCCAAGTAAAATAAAGTAAAAATGTTATGAACAACCACAGATTATTCTTAAAGGAAATTGTAGATAAATTTTTCCATTCATGGAAACTTCATTAAATATTGTTGCCAAGGCTAACATTCACTCACCTAATGTCTCTCTCTTTGCTGGTTGATTTGCTTATGTTAGACAGAATGGAAATTAATTCTGTCCACTTGGTTCTGGATAATTTTGAAGAGACTTTATCATAAATAACAAGCAAAAAAGAATCTAAATAGTTATTGTTGTAAATGATGCCAAATGTTTTCTTAAATAATGGAGGTAACAATTTATTATTTGTTGTTTTATTTAAATGCAGAAAAGTGCTGAAATGTTAAAGGAAGGATAGGATGGGAGCTGGGCTGGAAATAAAAAAAAGAAAATGCTGTTTCAAAATAAACAAATATTATAAAAAAATAAGAAATAAAAAACAAACAATAAATTATAGAAATAAACATTTGAAATCACCAAGGCATTGTTTTATGAACAAACTTTACATTTATTTTATTTATATCTTCTAATCTATTTTGAAAAGCTAAAACCAAATCCATTTTACCAAACACATATAAATATAGGTATGTATGTATGTTATATATATTGTCTATCCTAAATATTTAATAATTGTGTATTTGGGCATCAACACCTCTCTAATACATGATTTCTGTTATACTATTGAAAATAATAAGTTACTAAGAAGTTGACATATTTCAAATTCCTGAATACAGCCAGTATATTATGGCTGTGTTTATAGTTTATACTGATAAGTGTTAGGTTTCTGTTTTTTTATGATGAGTATTTTTATTACTTTTAGGCTTATGGCCATATTACATTTAAGCACTAGTTTTTGTACAATCACCTAACTTAAGTAATGTTGCACCTGGTCAGTATCTAGGTGGGTGACCACTTGGGAATACCAGGTGCTATAAGCTTAGATGTGTGGATTGTATAATGGCTCAAAATTGGAATTCAGAGACCCAAGTTCCAATTCCTGTCAGATTCATTCTATTCACTTATGTCTTGGAAAAAATATGAATCCATCGTTTCTTTGCACGACAATGGGTTAAAGAGTAGGACTTGTATCAGTAAATCATTATTATCACCAAAAAATTCTTACAATCCAAAAATATTTTCTAGCTTTAAACTAACCTGGCCATTGGTCTCAAAAAGGACCTCCAATCTGTTGCTGATTGGAGCAAGAAATGGCTGGTTAACTTTAATGCCTCAAAAACAAAACTGCTCTCTTTTACCTACCACAAAGAGCCCTCCCTGCCTCCTATTAGAATGTCTGATGCTGAACCCCATGAGAGCACCTCTCTGTGACTGCTTAGTCTCACACTCTCTGCTGACCTGAGATGGAACAAATACATTGAATCAATAGCTTCATCTACTGCAAGGAAAGTTGATTCTCTGTGTCACACCAGCAAGTTTTTCTCACCCAAGTCCATCCTTCAAATTTATAAATCAACCATTTGCCCTTGTATGGAATACTGCTGCCATATATAATCTGGATCCCCTACTGTTTATCTTAAGGTCCTTGACAAAATCCAGAGATAGATATGCAATGTGACTGGCCCTGATCTGGCATCTTGTTTACAGTCGCTCTCTCACAAACATGCCCTTGCTTCCTTCTGTCTTTTCTACAAATTCTTTCATGGTAACTGCTCCAATGAGCTACTTTCACTGGTTCCCAAACTGCATGAATTTAAATGTGCCACTAGGTTGGCATTTCAGTCCAACCCTTTCACTGTTAAAACAGTTAAATGTAGCTATCTCTTCTACTCCAATAGCTTCATGTCTCACACTTCCTCTTAATTGCTTCCCTGATAAATATAATCTCCAAATATTCAAATGCAATGTCAATCAACATCTCCAGATGCCTTGATCTATTCCCTGTCCTTCTCTTATTTCTATCCTCTATTATGCCTCTTTACTCTTGCTCCCACTCTCTGTAACCCCTTGCATGGTAGTGGTACTCCCACCTTGCTTGGGGTGAAATGCTTAAAAAAAAAAGGTTTATAAGCCATAAAAAACAAATTAATCAATCTATTACTTTTAGACATTTTTCAGTTTGAGGTATGTATTATCGTTGTTTTCCATGAGTATCTTGTATATCAAAGTTGCTACGTTTTCATACTGATTTAAAGGAGCCCTTATAGAAGTATGAACCAAGAGATGTAGTGTCAACATCAATTAAGAAGATAGCCCAAATGGATGTATCTGGGAATTAGGGAAAAAAAAGTCTACCTGTCAGTGGATCTGCATTGTAATGTAATAGATATTAGCTCAGACTAAGAAATCAGAAAGCCAGGTTAAAATTCCAGTCCAGATCATTGCATTTACTTATGTGCAAATACCCTTGGGAAAGGTATGTATCCATCTCTTCTCTCCCCAGCTATGGGTTGAATAGCAGGAGAGACTGGGTTCCATAGCCTAGGTTTGCAACCTAGGAAAATACATAAGTATTTACCAAATTCAGTTGACCATTTCACTGAATAACAGTAACAGAAAGTATTGTTTTCTTAAAAAAATCTATATTTCTTGTATTTTTGAATCTCACTATGTGTGTATATGTACAAGTAGATATATGTATAAATAGATGTGTGTGAGAGAGTGAAAGAAAAAAAAAGGTTTTATATTTCTGCTGAACAATCTTGTAGCTATTACACTGTCTCATATGAAAATAAAGTAATTTTACTTTACAAATTTTTCTCACAAATTATAACAGCAAGAAACTTCTTTCATTTTCTTTCAAATATAAATAAATAATAAAATGAGAACAGAATATCAAATCATTTCCAATTTCATATTTTATTCAACAGTGGAATCAAGTTGGGCTGAATAGGAAATCTATACAACCCACAGCATTAACTGGGGTCTACTGGGATACTGATTTTAAACATGTTTTATTAAACAGAACAGACAAGCAATGTGTTTTAAGCCTTTTGGTGAGTTTCTTGCACTGATAAAGAAGCTGTGTCATGTTGTACTAACAAACTTGTAAAGGAACTTGCCAAAATTGCCTGTAATGTTCGGAATAGTTTTTACCACAATTTTTGAGGAAAGAAGGTACAAGTTGAATAATAGCCAATGTTCCAATGGCTTTATCTTAACTTTCTTAGTTTGAATATGATCAGCAGTAGTCAAAGGTACTTCGGACATTACGCACAATTTTGGCAAGTTCTTGTATAAGTTTCAACCCAACATCAAATAATTTAATCAACACCAGGAGAAATTCACCAAAAGGATTAGCAGACATTCCGTGAGTGTTCTATTTAATAAAACATGTTTAAATGAGATTGCTACTTATATATACTATGTTTAAAGAATGCTGAGGAGGGTACTAGAGAATTGAGAATATTTACTGTTGCTCAGTCTTCAGTGGTGACCAAAAATATCTAGTGGCAATATACAAATGCATGAAATAATAATTTTACATATCTTTCTCTGTATAATGATAATGTTTATGATTTAAGTCATGAAATAATATTTTACTTCTCTTAAGATTTATACTCTATCTACTCATGCATTCCATTTATTTTGATTTCAGATTTCCTTTATTTTCCTTTATAAGAATCATTAGATCATATAATAATTATCAATGTGTATTTATTTATATATTTTCTGTCCCATCTGTAGTGAGAAGGGAGGTAAATCAACTTAAGTTAGTAAATTTATGAGTGATTACTTCCCTTAGTTGTTTTGCTATCACTGATCTATACCAATAAAATATTTATCTGAATTTAGAAAAAAATTACTTCCTGAGCAAAATATACTTTTTAATTAACAAGTTCCTTTACTCCTACATTGCTTAGATTACAGTCTTATTTGTTCAAGCCTTTCATGTGAGGCACTTAAATATCTTTGTCCATTAAGTAATAATCTTGCTTTAAGTCTGTGTCATCATCATCTTTGTCATTCTACTGCCAATCTTTTTCTTCTGAGAAATATTTCCATTTAACTGTCATATTAAAAATATATCATGAAAAGATATTGAGCAAAAAGCAATTTATATAATACCATGAGTACTCAATGAATCATGGATACCATTGAATGTTTCAAAATATAAAAAGAACAGATTAATTAAACAGTTCATTGACCTCTATTTTAGTTGTGAATTCTTTATTTCAACTTTATTGAACCTCAATACATTATTTCAAGACTTTTGTTTCATTGCACCTATTACAAAAACTTTCTAACAATTGCAGTCGTTTTTGACAGTATGGTACACTAGTTAGATAATAAAAGTGATTAGAAAATGTAATACAAATGACATTATCATTATTATTTTTTATACTTTAGATCCTGAAATCTGCACAAACAGTAGGTAGGAAATTTTCACCCACCATTTTGTTCAACATATCATCCAATGAAGCTTCATGCTTTCAAAGTCTACCTGGTTTCAAGTTCCCTCCAAACCCCAAGTAGAACACATATATACTGTCTATTGCTAAATATGCTGGAATTTATTTGATTGTGCCAGGAAATACATGACTCCTTTTGTCATGCTTTAACTTTACAAAAGCCAGTTTAGACAAAAAACGTAGTATTGCTGTCATATAACTACTTAATTTGCAGGTTCCAGCCTTGATAAGATTCAAAATTATTTACACAGTCTTATTGGAGGTGATATTTTCTATTCTGTAGTCTTTTTCCCAGAGGTACAATACCATAAGCTTATTGCTACTCTATAGCTATTTCCATGGAAAAATATTCAGATGTGCTCTATTTTTTTATTTTCACAATTTCAGACCTTTACTACTAGGGTATACTATGCTACTTCTGTAGAGTTGAATCAGCCTCATTTCCTCCATATTCTAAATATAAGTAGGATGTTCCTCACAGAGAACCTTTTATGAAGTACTCCTACTCTATGTAACTCCTGCATAGATGCTTTCCAGAAGATGGCAGTCTTAACATCTTTGCATAAATGGCCAAATATTCTATCTTCTTCCTCCATATAATCATCCTTTCATTATCATGTCCTTGTTCCTTTATATTACACACCTAATTCATCATAACAATTTTAACATTAACTGTTGTTTATCTGTTACTGGGTAAATGTTAGTATCAAGAAAAAAGTTTGTTTTTTAGAAACATTCTACTGCATATTCATGAGGTCTTAAGCAAACATTTAAGCTGTATTTTCACTTTACACTTCAGTGTGATGGGCAGCCAACAAAGTATTCAAAGAGTTAAAATTTGAGATGCTAACAACAAAAGCACCGACTTTTTCTCAGTTGTCACATATCACTTTGTGAAGAAGCACTTAAAGAAACATTGGTAAAGATCTTTAGAAAAAGTTTATTGTCAGGAGAAGCAGTCCAGTATCACTGCAGCTGTCATTCAATACAGTTGCACATTGCATTAAGATTTCTAGAAGTGACAGAAACAAAGAGAGAAGTTTAATAACCAAAAATCTACAGTTGGCATTCAGTCACCAATGCTGTCATTGTCTGATGTCTTTGCTGCTTGCATTTATCAATTAAGTTTTTTTCTTCTGAAGTCTTCATGAATTCAATTCCATAAGCTCTAAAATATTTTATGCCATAAACCATAACAAGTGAATAGTTATTCAACAACTTATGTCACTCCATCATAAGAATAAAATAAATTAGGAACCTCGCAGACTGCTGACAGCCTTACCTTAAGATGACTAAGAAATGTATTTATCAAAACACAGTGAGCTCAAAACGTAACGAGTGAATGAAACAGCCCAAAGTACTATTGATGTTAAATGACCAAACCTCTCATACCACTCTGATTGGTTTATATCAAAAAGAAAGAATTCTCAAATTAAAAAAGAGAGCCTTTTTTTCTCTATTAATCATCTAAGTGACCTCTCTCTGCCTTCCATCAGCATGGCTAATGCTAACCTCCAAGAAGGTGATTCTTTGTGCCTTCTCTCGTTAATGGCTAACATTCTCAGCTGATATGAAGACTATATTGAATCCATTGCTAGGTCAACTGCTAAGAAAGTGGGTTTATTGTGTCATGTGAGACAGATTTTCTCTTCAGAATCTATCTTACATATCTCTAAGTCTACCATTCTTCCATGGTTAGAATATTGCTGCCACATATAGTCCAGTACCCCTGCTATTTACCTTGTTGCTGAAATGTAGGCAGAACTTGTCACTGTTGTTTTTCTGCTGAAGAAGTTCATTTCTTCTTCACCTCAGCAAATGTAAATTTGAGGAAAAGGAATATGTTGTATTTTGGGTAAATAAATGTATAATTTATTTACATCTATACAAAGCCAGCAATACTACTTGTTGCTGTTGTAAAAGGTGACAGAGCAGGGAAGAAAGAAAGAAAGAAAGAAAGAAAGAAAGAAAGAAAGAAAGAAAAAGAAAGAATGTTGGTCATGGCTGTCGGCTAATGTTTTATGAAACTGGTGGTGTCGAAGGATGTAAGTTGAAAGGTATCGCTTTCAGTCTCAGGCTGCCTGTGGCATTCTTGACAAACCTATGCTCATCGACATCTCAGCCCGGTCTCTCTCCCTCTCTCTCTTCTGCAGCATTGGGTCAAAGAATTTATATCCGTCATATCAGCTCCAAATCACAGTCTGTGTCTTTTAGCAGAAGTTATTTCTACTGGTCAATATATAAAGTTCATTTTATCATTTAATACCGAAAACATGCATCAAGCCATGATGCGCATTCTGCCTTGGGTCATCAAGCAGTCAACATCTGGTTTAGTTTAAGAAACACAACAACCTTGAACTCCTTGTTAAAATTCAGAGAATCAGCAATATTATTTGTCCTGATCAGACAGCTGAGCTTTAGTCTCTTTACCATCATCACAGTGTTGCCCATATAATTCAATCAGTCATTATCAATGTAAATCCTAATAAAAATGGCTTTTAATAAATTCATAATTAAAGAAAATATTCTAAACAAATCTGATAATTACACACTAGCTTTTGGAAACAGCAGATATTAATACTTATTCATTAATTCTAAGCATTTGAGTGGATTAAAATACTGCTTCATGAATTTTGTGATATAGCAATTGTGAGTTCAATTCTTGGTCCAGTTTTGTGGATATAGTCAAGGGGGTGATAACCACTGCATACTACTCTTGAACCCTCAAACAGAGAGGCCTAAGCCTGATTGTGGGTCCTGTGCAGTGCTTTGTGACCCTCACTATCTTATCAATATTTCCTTTTTTCTATCTATATTTACATACATTACAAATTAAACTAAGCACACCTGACTATTAATATTCACTTGCAAAAAAAAAGAAGAAATAAAAGAATTAGTCTTAAAAGTTGAAATACATTTTGGCTTTAAATAGCATACAAAGGGTTGGTAAGCTGTAAAAATTAAATTAATCAATAAAAAATAACCCAGCTCTGGGCAGTGCAGACTTAGACTCAGTGGAAGCAGTTTGTGCAATAATTGTTCAGTTCTAAATTAGAACATTGCTTAGTTTTTACACAGTGGTTAAAGTATATATTTCTTAATACCACTAATGGAAGGATTTAAATTTAATTTATGTTGCATAATGTTATGATGGGTTAAGCAATGTACTAGAGAGACATTGAGAAAAAAAGGGTAGTGTTTATGGTCAAGGTGTCATAACTGACCAGCAAATACAAAATTGGTTTCCAAATCTCGTTCCAAAGAAATGTCATTGGAAGATAAACCCAGAGAGAGAGAGAGTGTTTATCAGACTTTGATGATGAAGCACTAGAGTCACTAGTGAAAAGGAGTACTAAATAAAAACCAGATGAAATATCTCAAAATATGGACAGCTTTTACCATTTCTACTGCCTGAGTAGTTAAGGTATTTATAGGAGAAAGTGTTTTCCAAGTGTTCGCTCAACCACTTTCTTTTCTGTGTGGTACAAATGATAATTTTGTAAAGATATCTATTAACAAGATAGAGCACAGAGCAAAGTAGATCATGCCTTTCCTAAGAGCATGTGTATAGCAGATATAAACTGCCTCAGCTGAAATTTCACTATTATTTGAATTTCTAAGATGAATCATTACCAACTATTCATTTCTGACTTGTTCTTTAATCTTTATCCACCAGCAAAATTTGAACTTGCATTCTTTATTTTGGGATACTGCCTTTCCATGGCTTGATTGATTAGCTAATGAAACCCAAACAGCTAGAGCTACTTGAATGACTGACAGATTATTGGCACATTGGGAATTAAGATTCAGGAGGATAAGTGATGGACTCTAAAAGTCATGTGACATGTAGAAAAATAATCTGAGAGTTGCACCAAAAGAAATTCAAACGAAAATAATACTTGTCAAAAATGAATACTAATTGACAAGTCTTTATCTTACAAATTATGATAAACTATATGTAGAAAGAAGAGAAATAAGAAAAAAAGGAATACTTGTCAAAAATTAATAAAAAATTCAGATGACTTATGACTATATGTAGAAAGAAGACAACTAGACTATATACCACAGTTTACTTCAAATATCAGACATGTACATGGTACTGACAACATTGTAGTTCTACTACCAGGATAAGAACAGCTGGTTTAAATAATGAATTTGAAGCCACATTCAGACAATTTCCAGATGAAACACAGCCATTAACACACTCAACCCCAGTAGCAAACACTCAACAAAACACCACATACTGACCACTGGACAACCTACTTATGCCAAAGACAAGTTAAAATTTGCCAAATGAAAATTTCAGCATTTATTGGAGCAAGGAATCATTTGACCTTCAAAATGTTCTTGGACCTGACCTATGCACTTGGTCCTTAAGGATGACTCAACATGGAATATATGCAAAGATTTTAGACAGTTAAATGCAGTGACCTCAGCCAAACATTATCCCCTACCTCCGTGAGTGATTTCACTACATTGTTACATGGTTGCACTATTTTTTCCGAACTTGACTTAAACCATGGATATCACCAAATACCAGTCACTGATGAATATATTTACAAGACTGTGGTAATCAATCCCTTTGGCCTGTTTGAATTTGCTAAAATGTCATTTGGACTACAAAATGCATCTGAAACATTCCAGAGATTAATAGACAAAGTTTAAAGAGGGCTACCCTTTATTTTTGCCTATGTGGATGACTTATTAATAGCTAGCAAAGACAAAGAAGAACATAAGATCTACAAGTGCTTAGTAGATTTTCGCAGTATGAACTAAGATCAACCTCGCAAAGTGTCTCATCAAAGTTAACAAACTTAATTTTCTCAAATACACAATTTCAAAAGAAGGCATTACTCTTATTCAAGAAAAATAAATGCCATCACAAACTGACCAATACCAACTTCAGTCAAACAAAAAGATTTTTTACTCTCATCAATTTTTACAGAATCCACATGCCTAAATGTTCACACATTTTTGGTTCACTTACAACTTTACTCAAAGGAAAAAGCAAGAACATCTCCCTAAATCTGTCTATATTTCTGAGATGAGGTATTATGTACACTATTTACATTATTTAGACTACTGTTTTCATCTTTGTTGCCATATTTATCACAATGTTTGGCCATTGTATGCTCAAGCCTTCTTCAGGTGGTTGGAATGTTGAACTGAACCCTTTATTTTGCTCACTGGGGTAGACTATTCTAGTTCCACGTGTTATGTCTAATGGATATCAGTTATCAGTTATCTCCTGCTTAATTCTCCTCTCCAAGTTCGCCACCGCCTTAACCAGTTATTGAACTCACAACTTTTAGGGTCCTGTCACCTTCATCCACTGTGCCATGTGTTCTTATCTCTTTAAATGCAGAAAAACTTCAAGCTATAGAGACAAACATGGCATAATCAATTTCACCAAACTACAATTTTTACAGACTGATCGCATTGTCAAGTTGACCTTTACTATGAATGCATCAGCAGTTGCAGTTGGAGCAGTGCTGCAACAGGTTAGTAATGATATTTCTCAACCCGTTTCTTTCTATTTGGCAAAATTAATTCCTACTCAGGGAAACTACAGTAGCTTTTCTTAGGACTTTTAGCTATCTACCTTTCTATTAAGAATTATCAACATACATTAGAAGGTAAAGATTTCATATTTTACACAGACCACAATTAATATACTCATTACATTCAGCAACAAACAAAAACAACTAGTCTAGAGAATTAAGACAACTAAACTATATATCACAGTTTACTTCAAATATCAAACATGTACATGGTACAGACAACATTGTAGCAGACACATTATCTAGGACTACAGTGCACAATATTAGCTCTGTTGATATTAACATTGAATCTATAATATGTGAACAGGAAAAACACTACCATGGATTTAACAACACAAGGGACATCACTCTAAATGTCTCAATTACCAGCTCCCTTTAGCAATAGAATGATATAGTGTGATACAAAGTTAAAAAATCCATAACCATACGTTCCTCCAAATTTATGAAAAAAAAAACATATTCCTATACTTTTATGGATTATCTCATGAAAGCAGCAACAGTAAAACTTATCAAATGCCAAAATATTATGACAGACATTTGTAATAGGACCAAAATTTGTTTCTCTTGTCAACACAATAAAATTGGTAGGCACACCAAATCTCCTATTGTGAGCCATATACTTGTTTCAGCAATATCCACCAAGACTTAGTAGTCCCACCATCACAAGGTTATCACTATATTCTGACTGTTGTTGACTAGTATTCTCATCAGCCAGCAGCATATCTAATTAAAGATACAACCATGGAATCTGTCACAAGGACATTATGGGATCATTGTACAGCACTGTTTGGAATACCAATCACTATCACAACAGACCATGGACCTCAATTTTAATTGCAACTCTTCAAGGAATTGACAAAAATATTTGGCATACGTCATCATAAAACAACTGCATACAACTCATGTTCAAATTGCATAGTGGAGAGATTTCATTGCCAACTGGAAGGATATTTAGCAGTAAAGGACAACCCTTATGACTGGGGAGATAATTTGCCACTAACTCTATCTTACTACTGTCCATAAGAGACACATTAAAGGAAGATCTACAATGTACACCAGCAGAAATAGTTTTTGGCATTACCTTTGCCAGGACAATTCCTCAAGGATAATAAAAATATTCAACTTACAAAAATTTTCATATAAATGAAAGCAAAAATGTCCGCCTACAATTTGCACCAGTTAGGCAAGTTGCCACTCATATTTATATTACAAAGGATTTACACAACTGTAAAAACTTATTTATACAAAATGATTTTGTAAAAAAAAGCCACTGGTTATATGCTACAGTAGCCCATACCTTGTCCAACATAGGACAGACATACTTTACCATTCGGTGCAATGGAAAAACAGAGTAGATAGGATTATACCATGTTGATAATGGAAATGTATCAGCTTCACAACCATACAGGATAATTATTAGGTTGGTGCAAAAATAATGTCGTTTTCTTTTGAACTTGAACATCAAAAAACGACATTATTTTTGCACCAACCTAATAATTATCCTGTATCCCCAATGATGTGCATAGCATCCTTCTGTAGAACCACATTTCTGTTGCTTCAAATCTCTTCTTCATCTGTGAGGAGATTTTTTCAGCATTCACTGCCATATAGGAGAAATGTTATTATGTAACAGTTCAGTAATCTTTTCTTTGTTTCTAATGAAATTTTTCTGTTTCTTACTACTTTGCTTATCTTTGGGAAGGCAGCTTTTGATATTTCAATGCACCTTTGGATTTCAGAATCACTCTTCCTCCTCTGTTAAAACCCTTCCCAGATATTTAAATTATTGAACTTGTTTGAATTACTTATAAAAAAAAAAACTGAAATTTGAACCCAGTTTCCCAATTCTGTTTTCGCATGTTGACCCCTTCTTTACACAAGTGAGATATTTACAAACAAAACATACAAGATGAAAAACTGTTTCACCTCTTTCTTTTAGTATGTATTCTTGACTTTCTAGTCATCAGATCAAAATTAATCAACATTGTCTGGCTTCATTATGGACATTCTCCCACCTTATCACGAAAGATCAAAGCATTTCATGACCAACTTTTAGCTTTCTTTGTCACAAAATGTTTTTTGTGACTCAAGATTAGATTCTTATAAAGTAATTCAGACGTTACTGGTGAATTATTTCTTGACTGCTAATGATAATGGCTGACCCTAAATAGTTTATGGAAAAGAAATGTTCTTTATTAGAGTTGTTCTTCATTACATGCAAAGATTACAAAAGAAAAAAAGGATGGATAAAGGTTTTCAAAAGTTAACAAATATCTTTTAATTTAGAGTCAGAAGAAATTCTATTCTAGTCATGTGAAAAACTTTTATACAATTTCTACAGGGTTTCAAGAAATGAAACTCAAGCCAATGAAAGACTAAAAGTAATTTTCTATAAAATTACAAGTATGTAGGCTTTATATAAAACTGATTTAAGTGCAATTAATATTCAAAAGAAAGACATCTTCAGCACAAGTTGCAAAAATTATAAAATTATGTGGGCTTTGAACTATGTCGCTGTATTTTAAATAAATGTAAGAGGCTGGTAGAAACTTTAATATTCATGTGGTCTTGTTTAAATTTCCACAAATTTATTGAAAAGATAAAGATTAGAAATAAACTTGGTTTTGTAAAATATAACAAAAGGGAAATTGAAATTTTGTCCTTAATAATAAAGCCTTTGTGTGAAATAAATTCATAAAAATGATAACTATGTATGTAGATGTGAAGATGGTGTAATGGATAGTGGCTAAGAATGAGAAATTGGAGAGCCGGGTTCAAATTTCATTTGAATTTGTTACATTCACTTACATGCAACTAACCTTGAGAAATGTATGAATTCATCTTTTCTTGCCACAGGTGGAGTTTAAATAGCAGTACAGGCTGGCTTTTTAGTGACTATGTGTTATGTAGTGGTTTCACAGTGGAGGCTTGTATTTGTACTAAGTCAGTCCTAAAATAAGTTCGACGTACAAAATGTTAGGAACTTGATATAATAGGTAATGACACAGTAATCTAGTTGTGGTGGATGATACTTTAAT
This sequence comes from Acanthosepion lycidas, assembly GCA_963932145.1. NCBI lineage: Eukaryota > Metazoa > Mollusca > Cephalopoda > Sepiida > Sepiidae > Acanthosepion > Acanthosepion lycidas. Next base: position 49,637,416 of record OZ010576.1, read on the forward strand.
ATCCAACTGACGGTCGTCCGACATTGACTGACTGATCAACTCACTGCCGACTGACTTGTTACTCTTACTACTCCTACTTATTATAGGTGGGAGAGTCTATTAACTATAGAATAGGTGTGTTCCACTATGACACTATGAGAAGGATAACTCAGAATTAAAAAAATGCGATCTCATCTCAAACATCTACTTGCTACAGGAACCACAGCAGCAATACCTAATGTTGCTGAGAGCTGTGACCCATACTCCCTAGAGGGGCCTACAGGACTTGAGAATTTGTGTGCTTTAAGATATAAATGAAATAAGACAAAAGGAAAACTTACCATAGCAACATGTTTCATCCTATAAGAGACTTTATCAAGGTACATTTGCCTTGATAAAGTACTTCTGAGGACAAAGTTTAACAGCTAAGATAAGTTTTCTTTTTTTCTTATTTCATATTGTCCTTTTATATATATACTCTATCTGAAATTTTTACACACACTCACACACACACACACACATATATATATATATATATATATATATATATATATATATATACACACACATACACATGTGTGTTTATGTGTGTGTGTTTGTATGTAATTAATTGTATAAAGGGAAAAGTAATTTTTGCAAAGGGGAAAGAAATGTGACTGAGCAGGAAATAAAAGTTACATATCTTTTTTTTGATGAATAACTTAAAATTGACTGAGTTTATTTTCATAGATATACAGAAGTGAATGTCTTGAAAGGCAGGAAATTGATCTCTTACTGTCACTTTTTTTCTTTTGACATGAATTTTTCATATATCATTCATGCAGACATAATTTTAGATACATGACTCAGTGTGTAAAAATAATTTTAATTTCTAAGTGTTATTTGAAAGTTATTAAAATTTAGATAACTTAATTATTATAGATGTTAGATGAAACCATGACATAATAATTTGATATAAGCTCTAAATGATATTTAAATTTTATCCTTATAAATTAACAATAAGCTACTTTAAGTTGGTTTCTTCTATCTGAAAGAGAACAACAGAAGAGAAATCAGAAGACTGTAGATAACGATTGACATTGCATTTAAATTTTTTAATGTCAAATTTGAAAAGTAAGAAGCCAGAAGAGATTTTCACAGGCAAGAAGTGTGAGAAAAGAAACTGTCAGCATAGAACTTACGGTTACATCAGGCCAATTTAATCATAAATTGATGAGACCTTGTTGTCAATCTTGTACTGTGCTTAAATTTATAAAGTCTAGGTACCATAGAGGAGAGCTCATGTGAACAATTACCATAAATGTATCTATAGAAAATTCTGAGGAAAGCAAATTTACAATGGTGGGAAGGGACTGAAGCTGAGACACCAGGTGAGGAGCAATACTATTGTTGATTCTTCTTTGGATTTTATCAAGAATCCCTAAATATATAGCAGGTGCACTGGACTATATGTGGCAGCAATATTCTAAGCATGAAAGAATGGTAGCATCAGCCATGCAGATGGAACGCAGAAAGGAGTCTCTCAGAAGATTAATAGAGAGCAGTTTAGTTTTGGAAGTATTAAAATTAACAAGCTATCCTTTCCTCTTTCTGCTCATTAATAATATTTCTGTTCCAAATTCATCCACACTCTGTAAACCATTGTGTTTTAGTGGCTTTACTGCTTTGCATAGGATGATAGTGATTAAAATGAAATAGAAAATAAAAAATTAAAATCCTCTAAAACAAATGAATTTTATATTCTTAAATTATAACAGATATATTATTAAAATATTTTACAAGTTGACTGACTTCAGAAAAATTAAACTTATTTTTATTAAAAATCTTTAATGAAAAATAACTAAAATGTTATGATGTTTCTAGACAAATTTTTGAGCTGATTTAGACTTTCTTATCAAATTGCAAAATAAAAATTGTCCTGAATGGTGACTCTTCTAGATTCTTTTATACTAATGTATGTGTCACCAAGGGTTCGATCTTTGGTCATACTTTGTTCTTAATTTTCATTAATGACCTTCCTGATGGCATCGGCTTTACTCCTGTCCTAACAGTAAGTCTGATCAGATCAATATGATCAAATTGATGGATGATCTAAAAAATGACTAAGTTCAGTTATGATTCTTTAACCTTGTCTCTGACATGCCACAGCAGCAAATAGAGAGGAGTATAGACAAGTGAATATATGGATAATAAATAAAATACTATTTCTCAAATCTATAAAACATACAGAAATAAAGTTTTAGGAGAATAAACCTATGTATGTATACAGGGTTATATCTATAGATTTCAATATTAATATTATAGTCATGGATATAATAAAGATATGAATGAATATTAAACAGTCTAGATTTGACATTTTGAATCTTGATAGTTTATTGACAAAACATTGCATCAACCAGGTTTGTCAGCCACATCATCTACATTTCAAATTTTTCCAGATTTAAAATCATCACTGAAATGAAAGGGACAAGATTTATAAGAATGTAATAATGTGGTTGATACTGATTACAAAAAAAAAACTTTGAAAAATGGTGGTGGGTTCATGAAATAAATTTGTGAGGTCACAAAGTACATGGGAGATAGCTTGGTTTTCATTGCATTAGATTAGGCTATATTTCATGCATAATAAATTGTTGGATATTTTCTGAACAGAATAATCTCATTGTAACAATATATTATTAAATAATTATATAACTTGAAAAACTGAAAATATAATAGGTGTGTAATCACATTGATGAGCTTGATATGTACTTAGTATCTAAAAATTAAATACCGAGTTTCTACAAAGTATTAAGAATGTTATAAAATATTCAAGAGGACTATTCAGATTGTGTTAATATTAACCAATCAACAAGGAGAAATGTGGTAGATTATAAAATCTAAATAAGACTACCATGTTGTAGAAAGTGGGGTGATACAATGAAGAAAAGGCAGAGGTCCTGAAGTAATAACTCATCCACCTTGAACATAAACAGGAGTATCAGGGGTACTACAATACTCTCTACAACTCCCTGTTCTTTTTAGATCTTAGTTTGTTTTTTTTAGCTATCTCTCCTAATCCTATTTACACAAACTTGTTAGGTAGGTTAGGCACTGCTTTACTCCATTCCTCTTGCCTTCATATATTAGAAATGTTTATAATAATTTAATTGATGGAGTGATATTTTATCATGCAACTCAAATATTTTCCATCATACTGTAAAGAAATATATGTATAATTAGATAGTTATTGATATTTATTTTTTAATTTCAGGTAGGCAAAGAAAAACAAGGTAATATAAAGTTGAGTGGTGAGAACACAACAATAAATTGTGAATTGATCACAGAACAATCAAGAAAGAAATTGGTAAGAGAAAAATAAATATGCTGTGTATGTTGCAAGAATTTTCATGACAATTAATGTGAAAGAAAAGTGGATGAACCAAAAATACTATATTTGAAGAAGCTGGTGTTGCAAATGTAAGCAGAGAGGAAAGATTCAAAATATAAGCTAAAAACAAGAGATCAACCAAACTACCACCTAATATCACGAAGAGAAACATCAAAGTTGGGTAAAAAAAAAACATACATGGAAATTTATTTCTGTACTGTAATGTGTAAGTATAGGAGGCATGGTGGAGTAATGGATAGTGGCTTGGATTGAGAAACTGGAGAGACAAGTTTGAATTCCAGTCAAATCCATTACATTCACTTAATTACTAATACCCTTAGGAAAAGTATAAATCCCCCCAGCTATGGGTAACTAGTAGGACAGTCTTGGATGGCAACTGGTCCACCGCAGAAAAAAATGGCCTTATCAGTCATGTATCAAAAGATACATAATCGTCTAAGTGGGTATCACACATGGCTTATAACTGACTGACTGAATGCTAAGTATTGAATGTAAAGCTATATTAAATGGATCTAACAACCCCCTTATGGAAATAGTCATCCAACATAATGAGAGAAAACCAAGCAGAGGTGGAGTAATATTATGGGTAGTATTGTCAGAATTTTATATTTATCAAATATATGTTTTTATAGCGGATATCTTTTGAATTTATTCATAATGATGTACTTCTGTCCAATAAGACCTGACACTCCCAAAACAAGTTAACAGTATTTTTGACAAAGACACATATATGCTGAAAATTCAATAAGATAATGCTCATATATTGAAAAATGTTAGCAACATCATTTTATATCAGTTGTATTTTGAAATTGACTTACATAATAAAATCTGATTCATTCTATATTTGCTGACACCAAGTTTACTTAAACCTGTTTAATTTTTGGCTTTGGAGACATCCATAGAACTGAAAACCTATAAACAAAAATTTCAATATGTATTTATACAATTAAGCATATAATTTATCAGTAATATTATATTGAATTTTATTATATATTATATTTGATTTGTTTTAAATAATATTTAAAAACAAATTTCTAGCACTGAGTGAATTTATATATATATATATATATATATATATATATATATATATATGTATACCATGAAAATAATAAACAAAATCTTAAAATTCTCAAGGCTCTCTATATCAATATCAACCAACCAACACTAAACAATTTATTATGAATACAGCAACAACATATTAAAGTGCATATAACATTTATATACTAATGTTATTTTACAAATTCCGTAACTGCAATGGATAAATTTTAAAATTCTAAATTAACTATTTGCATGTGTTTTGAAAAATCACTATGACATTGGAATGCAGAATTTATCAGTTACAATATGATTGTCTTTGTAATTTACACACATGAGAAGGATCTTATAAAATGTTGAAAGTACTTGGGTCAAAAAATGCCACTGCCTTCCTTGATGAGTTTAATCTTAACATCAAGAAACTGATTAGATATCTGGAAAGGATTAGTATAATAATAAGTAGACACAATATGCCAATGAAACATACTTGAATGAAAATGTGTTGCCTATATATATATATATATATATAGCGATAGATAGATAGATAGATAGATAGATGTATATATGAAACCAAATATTTAGATTTTCAGTTACTGTCGTGTAATGAGATTAACAGTTACCAGTACATAAAGTTTTAAATTTGAATATTTAGTTA
>OZ010576.1:49644975-49716546 GCA_963932145.1 Acanthosepion lycidas
ATTATGTAGGATAGTGATCCAAGGAACAATTTAAAATCAACAAGAATATATAAAAAACAAGTGAAATTTTTAAAGCCTTAGTGTTATTTGGACATCAATGAAAATCAGCAGAAATATCAGAGGTTAATGTGGAAATTATAATTGTAGATTAATAAAATGTAGTGTTTGTGAAGGAAATCTATAAATTTGTATAAACTAAGATTTGGTAAAATGAACAAATTAGACAGATTTAAATTATAGCAGACATGTTATTAGAACATATTTTATTAATTAATCAGTTTCAAACAAAAAAAAAAACAAACCCTTTTTACTGAAATTATTAAATCTTAAATTATTAAGATAGAATATCCCAATCAATTTAAAATAAAATTTAATTAACCTATAACTGACAAAGAAATATAAAATTTACATATCTAAAACAAATATCTTAAATTATTAATCTTAAAGTTCCAGCTTTTAAGCATGTATAGTTATTAAGTTATTAAAAATTTCATATCTTTCAAGTAATCCATATTCAAATAAAGCCAATATCTTTGTTAAATATTCATGCATATTCTTGTGTTTACTACTATCTCCACATGCCACGTATAAATAAAAGGCAATTAATCATATAACCAGTCCAAGTATCAGTTGGAGTAATAGATCGAGTCAAAGAGAGAACATTAAGAAATCTTCCTGTGTATGGCCTATTCCCCTGTCATATGAAAGCTGTTTCATCAGAAGAATCTGGTCTAAAAAAAAAAATAAAAGAATTTTTGAAAACAGTACAAAAAAAATCTAGAATATAAAATTTTGGATTTACATTTTATCTGTTTTCTTCTTTTCCTTTCTTTTTTCTTTGGGGATGAGTTGAATATTTTTGCAAAGGCCCAAATCCCAACACCCCCAAGATTCTACAAAAATAATCAGAAATACCCCAATTGTATTTGATATTCTACCTAATGATTAACAGGTGACTCAGGTGAGATCATTGTACATACACTACCACTGTAAAGTGCTTGATGTTCAGACTCTGTGAAATGTCCTGGATTTCAGTTGGTAATTTTCAAGACAAGCAAATCTAATTCCTTGAGAATATTGGTACAACTCAATCTTCCTTTCCTTATTTAGCATTATGCTGCAGCAAGTTAAACATGCTGAATATAATTATTAAATCTCCCCTCAAAATGTACCTTTCAGGCAAAAACACATGTGCCAATAGAACTGGCACATTGCAAATATGAATGTTCTGTGATTTGAAAGCAAGAAATAAGCATGTGAAGGTACCAATACACCTTTTGTTAAAAGGAGAAAAAAAGAATAAACCATTCTAAAAACAATGCTACTTCAGAGTGTTGAATTTGTATCAGCATTTTCAGACATTTCTTAGTGTGATCATGCCTTTCTGCCATCCAAAAATGTAAATGACAAATCTCATAAGTTGATGTAAATAGCAGATTTTTTTTTTACCAAGTATTACTGAGAATCTAGAATTTATTCTTTATCATATGCTTGTTATTATGAAGGATGTAGCAGATAGTATAAATGCCCTTGGAAAAGGTATGGACCCATATTTTTCCTGACAACTATGGGTAAAATGCAGAGCAGACTGAACTCTCTAGCCATTATTGGCAACCAGTCTAGGAGAAGGTAATCTACATACTATTTATTAATGGAAAGGATTATGAACTTTACAATTAATTGCTGTAGACTCTGATCTTGACTGAGATTAATTTGTACTGTTATGAGGAAACTGTTTCAACCAATCAATTCTACAGCCTTTTTCAAGCATATACTCAGAGTCAGAATATCCTTTAGGTTGATATACTCTGCGGCTTAGGGCCTCTCAAGTTTTTATCAAGCAAGGGTTTTAATTTTCTTGAAGTTGTAACTTGTAAAAGTTTCATAAACTGAAATGATATCAATATGACAAAGTCATATTTATTTGACGTTGCAGGAAACAAAGCAAGAAAATAATGTTGTAGTTTGTGTCATTGTGTTTCAAGTCCAGAACATGTTTCATGTTAGTTCAGAATGTTTTTTAATCATCTTAGAAATTTTTATAAAGCAGTAAATTTAATTTTCTATATGTTAAAAAATCTAAATAGTTTCACAAACTGAAATGATATCAAAATATGACAAACTCATATTTATTTTTATTGTTTTATTGATATAATGCTAGTTATAAAAATCTGTATTTTATTTCAGTTGTGTTCAAATATGTGCCAATTTAGTTTGAAATAAAAATAAGATAGTGGCATTTCTAAAAGAATATTTTCATGGACAAACAAAAATTTATTTCCAGTTATGTAAATGTCACTAAAATATTTCAAGAGTAAAAACTATTGAGGGTAGGTCTATCATTTCATTAGCTTAGAGGGCCTAAAATAATCTGGCCTTGCATACAATTCATAAAAACTGAGAGAATTCTCATTTATAGAAATATGACGATGATTCAATAAATTCATAGTCTGATATTGCTAGCAGAATTCTGTTTTAAAATTATTAGCTGAATCCTGATTTGGTGAGCAGAATTCAATTTTTGTGATTAACAGAGAAGTTTAGGTTAGGTGCATTGACAAAGGAGATTATGTTGGAAAATAAGTATTCATTGTATAAAATAAATGCTTCTTTTTTCATTAGGCTACAGACTTATTGATGTATCTCCACATATGGTGAACAGAAAATGGGTGCAGATATACTGAAGAACTTCTTTCATTTCTACACATAAATAATAGATATGAAACACTGTCGAATGGTGAGAAAACTGACAGAAATATTAGGTTGGTGCAAAAATAATGTCAGTTTTTGACGTTAAAATTAGGACAAAAACCGACATTATTTTTGCACCAACCTAGTAGTATGCATCAATGTGTCAGCATAGATTTCATTATTGATGAAGTTTTCTTTGCTCAGCATGAAGGGAATTGGTGGGTTGTTTTAATTTAGCAGTATATCAACCTCTATGAGTTATTTAATGTTGAAATCTAAATATCTTTTATGCAATTTTATTTATTTATTCTTTTTGAGATAATAATGGTTAAGTGATACAAGAATTACTAATTAACACATAGCTTGGGAAGAAGAAATGGAATCAGATCATCCCTGAGGGCATTTCTGTGTAAGTGAATACAATGAACTCAAAAGGAATTGGAACTTGGTTCTTTGATTAACAATCTTGAACTATTATCCATCAGACCACTCACACATTCAAGTTCAGGGCACCCGGTATTCTCAAGTGGTCACCCATCTAGATACTGATCAAGCTCAGCATTGCATAAAATTTGGTGATCATACAGAAATTGGTGTTTCAATCTAATGTGACCATAAGCTGAATGGAATTTGAGAGCAACCCTGTGCATAAATTTGCAATCAGCCGAATTACTTGGGAGTTGCCAAATTGTATTGTTTGTTTGGAACACATTGCTGGAACTGAGCCGATTAGGATAAAATTAGCTGGCATTTTCTGTTTGTTATCTATTTCTGATTATATATATATATATATATATATATATATATATATATATATATATGTATATATGTATGTATGTATGTATGTATATTTAGGAAGCCTATCTTCATTCAAACATGTTTCACCAAATAATATTAAAGACATAATTTGTATACTTATTTTTATACTTTTTCTTTACAGTTGTCTAATCAGTTTCTTGAGGTTAAGTTGAAATTCATAAGTTTGTCTTTGACATTTATCCCTGAAAATGATCTTAGAAAAGATTGAAAGTACTTAGGTTAAAAAACTATGGTACCTTCCTTGATGAATGAAACACACACAAATATATATATATATATATATATATATATATATATATATATATATATATATATTTGTGCATGTGTAGCAACATCCTTTGAGGAGGCCTAACATCTAATTAATCGTTTCTCTGCTGCATGTAAAGCCTTTGGTCTTACACTTAGCATAAAGAAAACTGAAGTAGTGCACCAACCGAAACAATTCTTACTCCGAAGCAATTCTGTGGTGAGAAACAAAAAACACCAGTCTACAAATTTCCACAGAGACCATTGAAATTAGAAGACAAAGCCCTGAACTATGTAAAGTCTTTCACCTATCTTGGTAGCAAAGTCAACTACAGTGGAACTTTTCATGCATTAGATTGCTAAGGCTACCAGTGCTTTTGGCAAACTTTGCCATCACTTGTGGAATGAGTGGGATATTCAAATGCATACGAAAATTTGGGTTTACAGAGCTATTGTACTTGCTATCCTTTTGAAGAATGGACTTCATACAGATACCATATATGCCAGCCAGATGTTTTCCATAAAAGCAGTTTGCGTGCAATCTGTGGAGTTAACCTTCAAGATAGGACATCTAATGTAGACCTGTTTAACAGGTGTAATATTGAAGGAATCAAGACTTTTCTCATACAGTCTCACTAACAGTGGTTTGGTCATGTCTTGAGAATGTCTGATGACAGGATACCCAAGATCCAAATGTACAGCCAGTTAGATCAGGGTTACAGGAATGTAGGATGCCCATGGCTAAGATACAAAGACAAGCTGAAATGCAACTTGTCAGCAGTCAATATACCACATAACACCCTTGAGCACTTAGCCTTGGAGTGGGTAGAATGGAGATCAATGTGTTTTAGTGGACTCAGCAATTTTCAATCTCCTTGTCTGAATCATCTTCAAGAAGCGAGAACAAGATCTAAAAGGTCAGCCAATCTAACAGTGATCTCATCTCACAATCCTCAGACTTGATCCATATGTGGCCTCCTTTGTAAATCACTAGCGGGTCTTAAGTGCCACTTAAGATTATCGTATAACTGAATGAACTAAGCTGTCAGATCCTCATATGTCAAAACTGATGGGAGAGTCCATTATTATTATTATATATATATATATATATATATATATATATATATATATATATATATAGAGAGAGAGAGAGAGAGAGAGAGAGAAAGGCTGTATTATGGCAGTGGTTTTTCATTAAGTTTTGTTAATTTTTCTATATTTTCTACATTCGCTGTCCAAGGAGTTACTTTTGATTGAAAGTTATAAAACCTATCTATTAAAACAATTTCTCAGGAAAATAGTTTTCTAAAGTCCAGTAACTGTCATTTCTCTTTCCAGTATTGATTGAGGTTTACTCCTTAAAGTTTGTTTGAAACAATATGGAATGTCAACATCTTCATCATATTAATGTCTCTTCAAGTTACATGGATTATCCATGTCAGTTGTTGCTGCTGAAAGTCCTCAATATAATTTAAAAAATATAAATTATAATTAATCTTTGAGATTCTGCAATATTAGACACAAAGTTCAAAGAAGGATTATCTTCTTTACAGGCTTCATTCATAAGAAAGACAACTTTAATCATCCACCTGAGAAAGCATTTTTGACAAATTGGTGCCATGCATGACATCAATATGAAAATCTCTATTTGATGAATCTAATTAAGAACATGGCTCAAATTTTTAGGCTAATGTTTTGGTTTTGTGGCAATTTGCAGTGTATTCAAAATTACCTTTAATAAAGTCTCTTCTATGTTTAATTTCCTTCTCATCTATACTATATTTGTTTTAACTGATCCATCCACTGAGTTATATGAAGTGTTTAGTATTTGCTAACACTACATCATGAATTGTTATGATGGATTCAGTGTAGGTGCTGTTGATTGACCAAAATCTAGTAATCAATAAATCAATGAGTTCAATAAGCAAAACAACTTTTGGAATTGATACTGACTCTTTTTAGAATTACAGACAAGAACAGTTTTTGTGAAAGCAATTTTTCCCCAATTGTAAATGTTACTTTAGCCAAGATCTTTCTGTTCACAAGAAGATTTTTAAATCTCTGATGCTACATTTACAAGACAATTTCTCTTTGTTCTAAAAAAAGTTAAAAAAAAAAACAAAAAAAAAAAACACAAATAAATGTCCTACAGACATTTCTCCCTCTTATTCCTATTTCTCTGTCATGAACTAATTTTGAACAAATCTTCCACCAATTTTATATATAAGTCTCCCTGAAAGGAAATCTGAGTGAAATGACTTGAGGGTCTCATTCAACTGAGGAAAAAAGAAGAAAAAAGAAAATCCAGTTTGAAGCAGCCATGATTTGAAATGATTTACAGTTCCTCCCACATCTTCATCTAAAAAAAGTCATTTTATAAAATTGCCAAAAAGTCAAGACATTTTTAGCTTTTTGGCTTTTATTTATTGAAAAATAAAATTCAAAATGACAGGCAGAGAATGAGTAAAAATTTAATGTTAAGAATTATTAGAATTTTCTTTCTCAATCTTTCACAATCATTTTGTATTTCAAATTTAAACTGGTGTATTCTTGACTAGTTATATTGAACTTTCATGCTAATTATCTTCTAGTTAAAGAAGCTGCTTATATAATTTGTAAGATAGCATGTAGGATTTATTAATCTAATACAGTGCCACACAGAAGTTTACAACACATTACAAAAATGATTTTTAGGTATTTCTAATACAGTTACATTAAATAGACTTTTACTGCTCATAGAACATATACTTAGATATTCAGTCAAAGAATCAGATTTTTCAAAAAATATCCCAAAAAGAAAAACCGATATTTAGTAACTCAAAAGTTTACAATAGTTTTTTTTTTTTTTTTTTTTTATTTAAAACAGCTTTTTTATAAGCATTCCAATTTTACTAGAATGTTCCAAATTAGGATGTGGTTGTTTTTTAGAATGTTCCAGATTAATTTTATGATTACTTTTAGGAATGATTAAAAGTATTACGTCATTCTTTTTCTGTCAATCATCCTTTAAACATTGACAAAATGTTGAAAAGCAAAATAATTGATCAAGTCCTCTGTTAATATATTGTTAATCTTCAAAAAAAATGAACATGGTTATATGAAGATATCTAGTCAGTTAAATGTATCAATGAGTTCAGCTGATACAATATTTTATCACTGGAAGATGTGTCATTCCATTTGTCCCAAAAAAAGCTTGTCCTAGAAAGGTAATGGAATGCACAACATGATTATTGGAAAGAAAAGTTGGCAATGAACACCGGGTTATGCTTAAAGAAATTCAGGGAGGACTAGAAGTAAGTGGAATAAAATTGAGTACGGATACAATTAGTCTTTCACTTTGTCAATATGACATCTTTTTGAGGACTCCAAAGAAAAAAACACTTCTTAACTTTCTTGCTAGACTGGATTTTGTAAATGAGCATTGTATCAAACCTGCAGCATTTTGGGAAAATGTACTTTGGTCAAACGAAATGAAAATTGAACATTTTAGCAGAAATGCTGTGACAAAGGTCTGGAGAAAGAAGGTTACTGAATATTTGCTAACAATAAAATTTGGGGGAGGATAAATCCCAATCTGGAGCTGCTTTAGTGGCCAAGGTGTATGGAACATTTAAATAATAGAACAGAGGGTGAATGGAGAATATTATATTTTGGAGAGAGATTTATGTCAGAGTGCGCATTCGTGGGGCTTGAAACCAGGTTGGGTCTTTCAACAAGACAAACAATCCTAAACATATTTACAAAAGCTTACAAAATCATGGTTAAGTTCAAATAGAATAGACATTCTAAAATGGCCAAGTCAATCTCCAGATTTCAATCCGATTAAAAATTTATGGACAGAGCTGAAACTGAGAATTTAAAAAAGGAACCTGTAAAACCTGCATGAACTAAAGGAATTTTGTCATGAAGAATGGAAAAATATTAGCAAAGAAACATGCAAGAAATTCATAAGGGACTACTCTAAATGCCTACATGTTGTAATTAGTAATAACAGTTACACTACAAAATATTAATAGATGGTTAAATAAATGTATTGAAAACTTTTGTGTTATTAAATATTGGTTTTTCTTCATGGGATATTTTTATTGATTATTTTTTTAAAATCTGATTGTTTGACTAAAGGCTTAAACATATGAATTATTAGCAGTAAAAGTTTCATTAATCTGTGTTAGAAATACCTAAAGAAACATTTTTTGTAATGTGTTGTAAACTTTTGTGTGGCACTGTACATGCAAGCATTAATTCACGCTAATCAATAGTGATTGTTGTATGTTTGTCTTTAGCAATATTTGCATATTTTCTACTATACAGTGCATTTACATTCTGATTTAATATTATATTTCATGACTGTGTTACCTTCATTCAATGGAACGAAGACATAACACCAATTTAAATTCTTTCATTGCTACCAATGAATTCTCTGTTCTAGGCTATCTTCCTCTTTACCAAAAAGATTCCAGAATTCACATGCTTGATCTTGGTGTTCATATCAAAAATAATCTTCCAGTGTCACTTGAGTCACCAGATAACTCTTTCATGTGCTTTCAACTTTCATTAGTACACTCTGTTAGTTATCTCTTGCCTATGATCTTATTCCAGGAATGCACTAAAAATAAGTGGTTAGGAATTGTGGTAAGTATTACTGTTAGAATATGGATAATCTAGGTAGCATTTCCATATTTAATATCTTAATACCTGCATGCTGTCAATGGAAAGACAAAATTATATTTTTTAAAAATTAATTCCATATGTCATAAAATGGGCATAACATTAAAATGATAACATGTGTAGATGAACTGAATAATGTGAGATTTGAACCTTTCATTATATTATATTACATTTTATTTCACCCTTGAGTTGTTAGTTACTCTTGGCCACTTTATGGTGTAGCTCTCAGATCTCTTCTCTGAAAATTGGTACTTTATAGAATGACTATTTCTTCTCTAATCTGATTGTTTAGATAACCATGTATATTACAAATCTCCTCATACTTTCAAAAGTGGATGTTGTGTGAAGCCATATGCTTTACCATTGCTAGAAGTCAACCTTTTACATGGCTTCTTTGGCAGTCTGGTGCGAAATTGATTGATAAGCCAATTCTGGCATAATACTCCACATTTCTAAAGTTTTGAAAAGATGAAGAATAATATTAAAACAGGAATTAGTAAAGAAAATGATTAAATTTTGGCATAACTTAAAATCTGAAGAAAATATGACAAAAAGTATGAAAAATATGATGAAAAATAGTTAAAAACATTTAAAACAAATGCTTCATCTAAGAAATTTGGAACACGTAAGACTATTAGGTTTCTTATGCACAATACCTCTCTGGCTCAGCCAGAACCCTATCAGGTGGAAAAATATAGTATAATGTCCTTGATCCCCTGGGATCATCACCCTAGGCAATAGCCCTTCTTCAGAAACAACATTATGGTTAATTCCTGGTGCTTAAGTAACCTCATAAAAGGAAATACCAAGATGGCTCAAACAGTTTTTGTCTTTAGTCCCATGTACATGAAAGTGACCCATTTTAAAATCAGCTTTGTACCTAATTTTGATTTGAGAAGATGCACAGATAGATCACTAATAGATCTAAGCAATGGATTTGGAGGTATGCAATGGTTAGAAACTTGAAAAAATAAATCGGTATGTGGAGGTTGAATTCTAGTCCAGTTCCTTACATTCACTTTCACACAAATATCCTGGTGTGAGTTATGAATCTATTTTCTCCCCCAGCTAAGGGTTAAAAAACAGAGCAGATTAGGATCTCTAGGCAGGGTTGGCAATCAGTCTAGAAGAAAACAGTTCTGAATACAAAAGCATACATAGCACTAGCAAAGTACATACTATACAGTCATCTAAGTGATGTGGCATTCACAATGACACCCGATCTTAACTGCAGTCAATGTGATAGATTATAGTATTAAGTCATACAAAGTTCAAGAGTATATTCTTCTCTACATGAAGTCAGTTTTAAATCCCAAAGAGAAAATTTCAAATATAATAAATGATTTATTAAAGAAAAACTTATTTAAATTCTTCATCTTTTTTTCTTTTAGTGTTTTCCATTTATGCACCAAACAGAGAAAAAGGTTTTTTTTTTATATAGATAAACTCTTGTGAGTTCTTACCAAAATGAAACCATATCTTTTCGTATTGCTTTTAAATATCTTCATTCCTTTGCAAACTAAATATACTTTGTTTAATTTTTTTTATTGTTACTTTCTCGATTCAGATATTAGAAAATGTCTCAAAAATAAATTTTATTTAATACCCAGGATAGAATAAATCAAATATAACAAAATAAGTACATTACCATTGAAATCTGCTTTGAACAAAGATGTTTGTTATTGAACACAACAGGAGAATTTCAAAGATGAAAAGAAATGTTAAAAGCTAAATGGTCATACATGTTTTTATCTGATAATTTCAATCAGTTCATATACCTGTCTGCATCTCAAATTCAATCAACTATATATGCGCCAGTTAGGTCAGGGATTCTTCCTTGTCTATTGTGTATTACAACCTAATAATATGTATCTGATATTACTCAGAGAGAAGATGGGCACTGCCATGTAATTCACAGTATCTAAGAAAAATGATGAAGAACCCAGCAATGTAGCAAACATGACAAAACTGTGATCAGGGCAGGCATTCATTCCTGGTATTGGTGTCATGTAAACCAATTTTAATCATGTTACTTGGAGAGAAGGCATGCATTGAGATGAAATTCACTATATATATCTACTTATATATATATATATATATATATATATATATATATATATATATATATATAGATGTGTGTGTGTGTGTGTGTGTGCATGAGAGAGAGAGAGAGTTAAAGATCAAATGCATATCAAATATGGATCAGAATTAGACAGGATAAGATAAAGAACAACTAGGAAACATTTATCAATTTAACATGTTAGATTCATAAATGTTTCCTAGTTGTTCTTTACCCACTTTCCATAGCAAATAGGTATGTATGTATATATATATATATATATATATATATATATATATATATATAACTATGCTATAAAAATAATAGTGACATTTCACATAGTTAGGCTGTGGCTCTATACTCCCCAGCTAAAGTCTATTGGTCTACTCTTTATGTATTTTCTTCTGCAGTGGTTTTTTTTAATGCAATCTATGCTATGAATTGTTGAGAAGTAGACATTTGATTCTGCATTCTTAGATCTGTTTAGATAATGATATCCTTTATTTCATGTTGAATTAAACTCCTCTCTTGGCTTTCATCTCATACTGAAATCATCTTCAGACAATCCAATCTTACAAAATATATGTAATGTTAAAGCAATCAGAAATTGTCTACTAGTCTTTCTTGGGTTGATTAGCTTCAATCTGTTTCTTTTAGAGGTTTTCATCATGATTTCAAAATTAAATGAATGCTTAATTTGTAAAATAAATTTATATTGACCTTCTAAAATCATGTTGATCCTAGGATGAATAAAAATGGCTCAATTTTAGCTGTTGCTTTAATCCAATTTACTGCCCAATTTATTTTTTCATTGTGTCATCAGAGTTGTTTAGTTATGCAAATGTTACAACTAACTATGAAAATAATAATACATGGCTAATATTCATATACTCTCTGTCTAATATATTTTATGCATTTAGTTTATATATACAGGATATTGCAGCAAAATCTGACACTTGACAAAAAAAAAAAATGAAACAGGCGATAAAAACAAAAGTTGTATATGCAGATACCCGACAGTCTGACAACTAAATAATGTAATAATATGAGCACAGAGCAGCAGTAGTAGCTTCTTTTCACATCAAGAAGAAGCCTGTGGACGTGATGGCCTGGTTTGGGTTCAAGAGGATCACATTCATGGACATTTGGAGGAAGTGGAAGGTGTGTGAGAACAAGGACAAGTTTACTGCCAAACAAAAGGCCCACAATGTTCGTTCTTCAGCTGTTAGGACCAATAAGTTCATTGCCACTGTCAAGAAGACAGTCAACAATGATGGAAGCCAGAGCTACACCAAGATTGCTGCTGACATGGGCTGTCACAAATCGACAATCTGTCAAACGATCAAGAAGGACATTGGTTACTCCTCCTACCGCAAGTCTCAACGCATGCTCTTCATGAATGCCTCCAAGGATTCAAAGAAGGTCAAGGCAGCGGCTTTGCTGAATGAGCTCAAGCATGGGTCCACCAGGATTCTGAGGTTCTTCTCTGATGAAAAGAATTTCATCCAGCATGAGATGAGCAACAGGTAGAATGACAGGTGGATCTGCAAAGACATCAAGGAGGTTCCCGTTATGAAGCATACAAAGTCATGGTCCTTGGTATCATCTCCAATGAGGGGGATGTCATGCCTCCATTCTTCTTTGAAAAGGGCCTGATAGACACTGCTGAGATCTAGCAGGAGGTTCTGAGGAGCATGGTGAAACCCTGAATGGACGAGATCGCTGCCGGACACCCCTACGTCTTCTAACAGGACACACAAGGCCAAGACAACCCAGGCATGGCTGCTCAACAATGTTCTTCACCACTGGTGACCGGACTTGTGGCCACCCTCCTCACCCGACTGCAATCCCCTTGACTATTTCATGATTGAGGCCAAGACCAACAAGCACACCCACAACATGGTCGACACTCTAAAGGCTGCCATTGTAGAGGTGTTTGCCACTATGGACAAGGACATTGTCACTAAAGCGTGTGACTCATTTTGCACCCACCTTGAGTTGGTTGTCGCTGGCGGCAGTTGTTACATTGTAAAATAATGTAGTATGTAACTGTAACTGTTACTAAATAAACTGTCAGGTCTCTGCATGTACAACTTTTGTCTTTATTGCCTATTTCGTTTTCTTTTAGTCAAGTGTCGGATTTTGCCGCAACACACTGTACAATGGGTTTATTTCAGACTTTGTTTTATAGGGGTGGGGCATAACATTGAAGAACTTCAGATGAAGAGCTGGCCACATTGTGATGCCATCAAGATGTATACATATTACCAAGATGATCAGAAAACAATCCTAGTAAAAAAGTCAAGAAGATGACAAGAGTAGAAGAGAAGAATGTTTATATATATATTTTAATATTATATCTATAATTTCTTTTATGGGAACATCAGTAAAAAGCTTTCATCATATAGCAAAGATGCGACTGTTAGTTTTGTACAAAATTTGTTGGAATTCATTTTTAGAGTTAATGTTATAGTTGTTTGGTATGTATGGTAGTGTACTCTGAATGACTGTTTATGTTATTTGTTAAACTGTAAGAAAAATAATTGGTCTGAGACAGACTCTAAGTTTGTATTTTTATCATATAAGTAACCAGGTTTGTAATCAACAATTTTTTTCTATTTCATGGATTCTATTTCTGCATTGTTAGCAGTGATAATTTTGTAAATATTTTTAAAAAAGTTATATTTTTTCAAAGTTTTATAGATTTGGTGTTGTCATTAAAAACAGTTTGAAATTCAGAATTGTAGTTATTCTCAATTTTACTGCAAAATCTAATTGAAATATCTTTATTGAAGCAGAATTCTTTTGTAGTTCTTTTAATGTGTGACTAAATATATGATTGTTTTCTTTTTTGTGATTATATTTGCTTCTATTTATAAAAGGTCACATAATCTGGGTTTTATTTTTATGTGTTCATCTGCTTATAATTCTTGGATTTTAGATGTAAAGTATTTTGGTTCCTATTTCTTTTGGTTAAATTTGAACAAAAATTTCTTTTTGCTAAGTTCAAAATCTGTGTACATATGCCAATAGGTTTCAAGATTAAAGAATTATTTTTGATGATCAGTAACTTGGAGTTTTGAAAGTTTGGCAAATTATTGCTGAAGTGTCTTGCAAGTTTTTATTTTTAAATCATAACATCATAAACATGAAATGCCATGATGAAAAAACAAATACAATAAAAAACCTCTTGTATTTAAAAACTATAAAATAGAATTTTTGTTCTTGAAATTGACCAGTAATGGTTAAAGGTGCCTGTGTGTGGGTCTATATGTGTAATGTGGTGCTTATATATATTATATTGCTACGATATGGAAAAATACCTTTGTAGACTGAGACTAAAAGAATATTTCTCAGACAACAAATCTACTTCTAATACAGACAACAGCGCTAACCAATCATCCTCCAAATTTTCTCCTACAAAGAATAACACTATATGGACCCCACCAAGTGGACGTAACCAACACTTGGATCAATATGCCAACAAAGCCAGACAACACATGGATAACTTCTTAAAAAACAAAGGACACCAGATAAAAAAAATACAACTTATCCAAAATAGAACACCAAGCCATCTATACTCTTAAAAACAACCGAGACATAATTATCGTACCAGCTGACAAGGGCAGAGCTATAACCATCTTAGACACTAACAACTACATTAAAGAAGCAGAATCACAACTTCAAAATAACAGATTCTATGTACCCTTACCTCTAGACCCAACTAGCACATTCAAAACAGAATTATTACTTCTCACTCAGAACCTGAACCACAACATAAAAAATACCATAAAATCTCTTATTCCTGAGAACCCTAAAACAGCAACATTCTACACTATCCCAAAACAACATAAACTCCCCAAAATCCTTTCAGAAAAACACCCTAACACTTTTTCATCCAACCCACATCAAATTATACAATCAAAGAATGAAGAGAACATCTATGAAATTTGAAAATCCCTTAAAATCATACCACCTGGTAGACCCATAATATCAGGCATTGGTACCCTAACAGAACTTATATCTGGGTACATAGACAATATCCTAAAACCTTTATTGCATGATATACCTAGTTATATTAGAGACACTACTGACTTTCTCAACAAATTACAAAACATTAACTTAGTCCACCATGATACAATCCTAGTAACGATGGATGTTTCACCCCTTTACACGAACATTTCACATGTTGAAGGAGTATCAGCTTGCTATGAGTTCCTTAGTAACAAAAAATTATCTAACTACCAAATTACAGATATATACCAATTAATAAATTTCATCTTAACACATAATAATTTTAAATTCAACAATAAACACTATTTACAGATTAGTGGCACAGCAATGGGCACAAAAATGGCACCTAATTATGCTAATATCTTTATGCACATTCTAGAAAAGAAGATACTAGACAATTCAGAATATAAACCATCACATTACTTTAGATATATTGATGACATTTTCTTACTATGGACTCATGGATCAGAAAAATTAAAAACCTTTTTCACTTTCTGCAACAATTTCCACAATACAATTAAATTTACCATGGAGCACTCATACACATCCATCCCTTTCTTAGACGTTATGATAAAATTAAACAAACATACACTTTCTACCAGTCTATACAACAAACCCACAAACCAACATAAATTTCTATACTTTAACAGCTGTCATCCCCTTAAATTAAAAAATCTATTGAATACAGCTCATTTCTAAGAATTAAACGCATATGCTCAAACCATCTAGATTTTCTATACAACATTAATAACTTAACAAAACAATTCCTAAAATGTAAATACCCAATAAAAATAATAAAAGAAGCACTAAATAAAACTATCCACATAAATCGTAACACACTTCTCACATACAAGAAAAGTAAAAACAACAATCGGATTCCCATGGTTTTTAACCACAATCAATATTCCCACACACTGATTCACAATTTAAAAAAGGATTACAAGAACCTCCAGTTAGACAAAAAGATTAAAGACATTTTCAATAAACCACCCATAAATGCAAAGAAACAATCACCTAACCTATCAGCAATCCTCACCTGTACCAAATATCTAAACAATACAAACCAATCAAGAAATTACAAATGTAACAAACCTCATTGCTTAGTTTGCAAACACTTAATAATCGATAATGTATTTTCTATACCCAACACTAATATCAAAATACACCCACCTCACCTCACCTGTGATAGCCATAACATAATCTACTATTTATTCTGCACGTTATGTCCTAACAGCGGATATATTGGTGAATCTGGAAATAATTTTAGATTTTGCTTCAACAATCATAAACAAACTATATGTCAAAACAATCCTTACTCCCATATAGCTGAACACTTTAATCAATCAGGACACTCATTAGAAAACTGTAAATATTTATTGATAGATTCTGATTTCAGTTCCACATACACACACAGAAAAAAAGAAAAATACTGGATTTTAAAATTAAATACATATAAACTAGGGTTAAATAAAGACTTGGGTATTTTAAATCTTTATAAATATTTCAATAGTTAGACATTTTTTAGATATAGTTAAACAAATTTTTTATTTTTTATTTTTTTTATTTTTTTTAAAACAACATCTAAGATATTATTACAGTTAGATTTACGTTAGGAATATTCGTGCTATATCACGTGACGTCCGCATCTTGCGACAGACGCTACTTGTACACAAACAGTTATTTCTGAAAAAAGATTGAGGCCAATCTGAAATATCAAATATATATACAAATAAATAAATACTTTCATAAAAGTACATCATTATTTTTTTAATTTGAAACTTTCTCTCTCTCTCTCTCTACATATATATATATATATAAGTTATGAAGAACCTGGTAATCTGTATGGGTAATCCTAAGGAGGACGAAATCCTGAGAGCACAATGTAAATCCAGAGCTAATATTCTTCAGTTTTTTTTAGACATCTAAATTACTATCAATCGTTAAAATCTATTCTTTACCTAAATTGCGAAAATCCAGTTACAGCCTCTTTCTCTTTACTTCCCTCTCCCTCTTCTTTCTTTTTCCTTTTTCCCTTTCTTTTCTCCCTTCTCTCCTCCCATTTCAATATATCACTTCCATTAAGTTAACCGTCTAAATGGGTCACGGTCTGGTCACTCCTCCTCCCCCAATACTAAGTATGAGTGAGAGAGAGATATTAAATTAAACCCTCCCTAAACTCTACCATGTCTCTCTAACTACCCCTTATTACACTCTCTGTTAAATTACAAAAACTTACACTACCCATCAATTTTAATTTCATTTTTCGTTTCATTTCATTTTTGGAAGTGCTATCTGATGAACCAGCATCCTTTAAAAGGGCTCTGGTGAAATAAATTATCATAATGGTACCTTAAAGTGGTCTGTTTTTCTTTAAAATATATATATATATATATATATATATATATATATATATATATATATATATATATATGTATATATGTTACAGAAAAAAGACAAAAATTACAATACTTATTTCATAATAAATACATAGAGTTCTCTATGGATAAGTTTTAATAATTAATATTACTAGAATCCACTTGGATTATATACCAATGGATCGATTACCTGTAATATATATATATATATATATATATATTATCCCATATATATATATATATATATATACACATATGTGTATATATATATATATATATATATGGGATAATATATATATATATATACACATATGTGTATATATATATATATATATATGGGATAATATATATATATATATATATATATGGGATAATATATATATATATATATATATATGGGATAATGATATATACATTTTTATATATCAAGAATAATTTTGGACGTAAGTTTTTGGGCAATGCATTTTGTCCTTTAGGACTTTAGCAGATAAGGTTTGCTTATGTTTATGTGACTACACATGTGCACAAAGAAAAGATGCTGGGAATTTTAAAGTTAACAGAATAATTTTTCTTATATGTGTTTTGAGTAAGCAGTTTCATTTAGATTCTTTTTCTTTTTATTTGCATCATCATTGTTATTAAATATCCCACATTGTGGTAACAGATTTGCTAAGAATGTTCAAACAGTGTAAGAATATGGATGCAAATCTACTGCTGATGAACTAGCAATTAAAGCATTTTCTAAACATTTTCATTTTAGTGAATTGTTTTCTCTTTTAATTAGAGCAGTATTTTTATGGTTATTTTATAACAACTACAATGGAAAGAAAATTAAAAAAATCTAAATGAAATTGACTAGATTCTAGACTCATAGCCTTTTTAACCTCTCTCTCTCTCTCATATATATATATATATATATATATATATATATATATATATATATATATATATATATATGCGTGTGTATGTGTGAGAGAGAGATGGCCTGGAGTTGCATATATCTCAAGGCAATCAGGTTCTCCGCATATACTTCCTTCCCCATTTCTCTTTATCTCATCTTGTGCTTCACCAAACTATTTTCATAAATACCAAGAGACAAAGAGAGAAAAAGTAAGAGATATTTAAACTTAAAGAAATGATCTTTTGTTTGTTTCAATAAATCTTTTTTACTTTCACAATTACTGTATGACTTCAATTTAATAAGAGCTTTAATACAATCTGTGTTTGAATCAAAAGTGAACAAATTGACCAATTCAGTTACAAGTAAAGATGAAGAGCAAAGCAAAAAGGATTTAAGAAGAAAGGATTGTGCTGATTCCTAATACTGAACAACTAACATGATAGTTCAGTAAAATGTGTTGATTATGAGCTGCTGGTATCTGTTGCATTATAATGAGCAGTGTCAGGCTTTCAGTTCTAAGAAATTTGGTGTTTGATTCAAGTTGAGTTCCAATTGAATTGTCTTCAGATTTCTAAGAAGCATCGGTGAGTGCTTTGTAGAGTTCCAGACTAATTATACTTATACTTGCTTTCCAGGAATCATTGACAACTAAATGAGGGCAGGGCAAGAGAGACATTACATTATCTGAGATTAAGATGGAGTTTATGTCTTCAAAATAGAAAAAGAAACCATCTTAATAGTGATCCGAAAATGCTATTGAAATGAAACAGCTTATTTCATTTTTCAAATCTTGCTGAAAGAAATGAACTTAAATTTAAATTTCGGTTTTATGAAACAGGGATCTGATTTTTAAAAATTTACTCAAAATCTTAATAAAACTGATAAAATTTGAAACAGAACATGTGAATAACAAGAAAGTGAGAAGGAAAATGGAAACAAAAAGGACTTAGAATCCAAAAGATATAGTTGAAATTTCTTAGAAAAATAATGAAGAAAGAAGGGTTTCAAAATTTGACATGCATACAACATTATGAAAAGATGTACCAAGAGAAACAGTGAGAAACCCTGTTTGTGTAAATGGATAACAGGACAGTAAAAAGATAAACACTGCTAAGAGCTAAAAAGAATAGAAAGATGTGGAGAGCTATGATCAAATGATTTGATCATAAGGAATCATTTATTGTGCTTGTGTACAATGTGACTGCAGTAGTTACATTGACTGAGCAAATGGATTCTTCAGGAAACGTAATGCATTTTGGCAAAAAAATCTTAGTGCCCAGGTTTACTGGTCTCACCATAGTCCAGATTTAGTTCCCTATGACTTTGTTTTTTTTTTCCTCAAATCTAAAATCCTCACAGAAAAAAGAGATTTGAGAACAAGACAAGGATTCTTCATTTATTATCACAAACTTATTCAACATAAAAGTATTCAGAGGCTCTATACTTTAAACCAATGGCAGACTTTTTTAAGAATCAAGGAACTTGAACCATTTAGGCTTGACTGTGACCACAGTTCAGAAAGTTCTAAACAAGAATGGTACATTGGTTCAAAACCTTTCAAAATTATCTTCTATTCATATCAAGCAATGACACAGATAAACTTAGCCTCCTAACATATTTTGTATCCTCCAGGATTTACAGCACAATTTCAGAATGCATATTATATGAGAAAGTCATCAATAGGTTTATTATAACACATTGGTAAGAGGGTGTGAACAGTTATTGTGCCAACCAATAAGAATCATCTGGAATTATGTAACATGTTATTCTAGATACAAACACTGTAGTTCAATACATGTTAAGCAGACTGTCATTTTTCAAGCTTTCTACATTAACTATAGCAGATAATGAACTTTGAATTTTGGCATCAAAGCAGGAAGACACAGAAGAAAGTTATTTTTGGAGGTCTAGAAATACTCAGAAATGTTCACATATAAATGATAATTACTTATTTACTTTATGTCATTTTGACTGATAACAGTTTTCATAGGAACACTCTACTTTTGAATGTAGGAGAAACCTGCATAAATCAAAGCACATTTTTATGTAAATGAATCTGTATTTTTTTCTCATACAAATTTGAAATATACTGTAAGCAGAATAAACTATTTCAAACAATGCTCTTTAAGAAAAACTTCAATCAAAATCGATATTAATCCTCTAGTGTTCATAAATTATTATTTATATCAAGCTAATAGTAGCATTTTTATCAATTCAAGTGAGTCTAATATTCCTACATCTTTCTTTTTCAATGAATATTCTTATAATTAGAAATTCACAAAAAGTTTCTTCAAAAGAAAAATCGTGAAAACTTCCAAAATATTTTTTTTTTCCAAATATATAAAATAATAAAAGTAACTCTTCGCAGTCAACAATATTTTTCATGGTTTACTTTGGTGCTCAAATACTTTAGGGAAAAAAGTTGGGTTTTTTTCTTGGAAAGAGAGACAGAAATCAAAATGATTTTCTAAGGAAGAGATTTCCCAAAACAGCCAAAGCAAATAATTTTTAAATTGCTTCCTAAAAAAACACCTATAAAAAGAAAAGCTAGATATCAGCAAAAGATGCACTTGAGAGTTTCTTTTCAAACCAAAAACTATACATCCTTACTTATCTTTCTCTGCTGCAAGTATAAATGCTGTTTTAAAATATTTTGAAAAATTTGTTTTTTTTTAATGTGTTCCACAAATCTTGGGGTCACAATGGTGATCAACACAAAATTAAGCGACAATGAAAAAAAAGTAATTGAGAGTTTTATATATTTCAGAACATTTATAAAATTCACTCAAATAAATATCACTTGAATATAGACATTTATGAATATCTACTGAATAATATTAATCAATAACTTTTTCAGCTATTTTATAATAGATGAATCATTGCAGTTTTACAGCATATTGAATATAAAATAATGGTTGCAGAAAATAAAAAGACTGCCTTTGATTTTTACCATTATAATTTGTTATTTCTTTTATTTATAAACCTTTCTTGACTTATTCTAAATTATCCAGGATTTTTTTAATTGAACTTTATGAACAAAATATTTCCAACTACCTTAACATTCTGACATAACAGAGAGAACATCTGTCAAGATTTTGTAGCTGATAAATCTCATTATTAGACAGACTATTAAATCATAAACCTTTGGATGTTATAACCTGAAGACTTCTTCAGGTACCTACTATAGTTGGAAACCTTATGGGAATTTCAAACAGACACCATCATTCCATCGACAGATGTAGATTGTTCTCATTTCCCTCTCCATGCTAGAGGAAATATCCAATTAACAGATTCTCCTGCTGATGCAACCGCTGCTTGTTCAAATCAACCAGAACATATGGTTTCACTGTTTGAACTCATAACTTCCAGGTAAATTGCAACACTTCAATTAAAAGGAAGATTTGCTTAAAAGGATCAAATGTACAAGAACAGAATCAAATATGTTATATTTTGTCATTTTTCATGGAAACTGATTATTAATTGCCCCAGTTTTTTGTATTTAACATCTGTCGATATTTTTGAGACGAGATAATTTTAACTATTCATACTATTTACATCATTCACAATGTTATTCTCATCTTTATTGCCATATTCACAATGTTTCAGCTGTTGCATGCTTCGGCCTTCTTCAGGTGATATATGTTGGAATTTCTAGCCGAACACTTTATTTAGTTCATGGGTATAGATCATTCTAATTCCATGTGCCATGCCTTTTTGGATATCTCACTTTCAATTAATTCCCTTTAGTAACTCAACTCTTCATGGTTTTTTTTTTTCCTCTGGTGTGGCCAAGTATTGCACAAATGATGTTATAATAATGCAAACATTAGTAATGTAAACATTTTCTATTAAGTATATTTTGGGTTGTAATAAAATTTTCTAGCATTTTAAATTTAAAAGTTAATTTCAAGGACAATATTTAGATACTACATACAAATTCATTCAACTACATATATGCTATTTTTCCACTATCTTCCACTGGCTTTCCATCCTTTCAGGATTAGTCTAAGTGGTTTTTGCATTCTTTCAGAGAATTGAAGTGCTTAAAATGAAGAATTTTGTAGGAATTAAAATAACTGGTAATCTGACGGTACACAATTCAGTGAGTACAGCAGATGTAGTTGAACATTTAGTGAAACTGTACAAATTTCTGTTGAGTTTGGTGAGATGTGGTGTTGTACTAATGGAAGACAACATTTTTCCAACAGACCAATTCTGGGTGCTTTTTATTGATTGCGTTTTTTGTCTGAATTCAGGGTCTGGTTTTGCAGAATGAGAGCTCATTATCCACAATGCTCTTTCAATCCTACCAAATGCACAACATAACCTTCTTCAAAAGCAGACTGGTTTTTGAAGTCATTAATAGTGGCTCATTCTGTTTTCCCCAGGACCTTTTTAGCACCAAACTGTTATAAACCAAAACATTCTATCATATTTGTTATATTTGAGCAGAGAATTACAGATGGAAATGCAGTCTATCAAATTTTCTTCCATTAAATCATGAGGCATCCAAACATTGTTGTGATTCATATATCCAAGGGATTTCAATACTCAGATGAGTTATGAAGAGAATCTTTGTGAGGTCCTGTGTTATGTGTCTTGAATTCTTCTTAATCAGGGTTTTGATTTGCTCATCATTAATGACAGCAAGCTTGCCAGAACATTCTCAGTCTTCCAGATCAAAATTTTGACTTCTGAACCTCACAAATGATGTAAAAATTTCAGACTTAATTGGAAGAAGTTTACTTTTCATCATTCAATTATCCACAATTAGTTTGTCACCTATCATCCGTTTCACACTCCTCCCCCATCTTTTCAATTGGATTAGAGGTTTATCCCCTATTTCCTGTTTAGGATTGGGTTTCTAGTTCCGTCTAAAGTCTTCCCTTTCTTTTTCACTCCCAGTGGCTGCTTGCATCTTACTGACATTATCATCTTGCTTCTCTGATTTCACATCTGGTAAGAGACTATGTGGATCTCCACATGGTCAGTTCAAAGGACAAGTTCAAAAACCACCTTGCTGAGAGGAGAAATTGATCTGGTCATTTGGGAGACAGAAGCAGAGAGAAAAAAAAAGAATTGAAGTAGAGCAACCAATGAAAAAAAACAACATCCTTCAAAAACACGAGAAGATAAATAGAAGACATGAAAAAGAAAAACCAGGGATCTCCATCTACTGAACCCTCTAAACTTACCATGCAGTGGCTGTGGATATCTCTTCAGATCCAACATAAGACATTTCACATAGAAGGAAATATTTTTGAGCACTCCAAATACTGAGGATTGATTTCTACCTATATATATATATATATATATATATATATATATATATATATATATATATATATATAGATAGATAGATAGATAGATAGATAGATAGATATCATCTTTTCTATAGATGCCAGAAATTTCACACACAGACTCACTTCCCAAAATCAATATTTCAATGATCGAACATCACCATTTTGGAAAGAAGTTTAAAAAGAATTGAAAACGGATGTGCAAAGTATATTTAACTGTGTGTTGAACATGTGAAATAGAATATATGTTCCATGGTTTCAAGTCATCCTTCTTAGCTGTGCACACAAACTCTTCAGCACCATCTGTGATTATATATAAACACACACATACATATATATATATAAGTTGTTAGAAGTTTTTGTGTGATGCATCAGACTAAATTTGTTACATTGGTATGACTACATGAATGAGGGATGCTGGGAATTTTAAATAATTATTTTTTTATATATTTAATATAGTCAATTTCATTTATTAGATTCTTTATGAAAACTTTTTTCTACTTTGTCATACTTTTTTTTCCAATATTGTTCTTAATGTATAAAAATTTATATATTTTTATTGCATATATATATATATATATATATATATATATATATATATATATATATATATGTAAACATATAAAAGTGTACATTGAAGTCAAAGCACAGGGGCGACAGCCAGTTTCATGCTAAATGCAATTGTCAGGCCATGATGATTGTGTTTAGCATGAAGCAGGTTGTCGCCTCTGGGCATTGACTTCAATGCCCACTTTTATATTTACATACACTCTATCTCTGATAATGAGCACTTTAACCCATAATACAGCACACACACACACACACACACACATATATATATATATATATATATATATATATATATATATATATATATATATATATATATATATATATTCAGATACCGGGTGTAACAGCAAAATTGTCTAAATCGTGTAACAGAATAATTATCCATCCCACAAAATGTTTAATATCTACAAAACCACTAAACTTATTGAGTTTCTTTTTTCCACATTTTCAGACAAAATATTTAGCCATCTTGACACCATTTTTCATAAGAATCACTGAAAGATCCTCTGACTTATTCAGCTAAAAATAGACTCAATTAAAATTGTTTTGTGTCAGACCCACTGTCTTACCAACTGAGAAATGGTGAGAGGAAAAAAATCATTCAGGCCACCAGTAATGGTACCAACATTCATACCTTGCTTCCATCTTCAAAGTCCATTCAAGAATCATCAAGAGAATGGTGAATAAATTTAAAAAAGAAGAAACCGTAGAGAGGAAAACTGGATCAGGAGGTCACAACAGGAAGTGGGGGTCATCATTTCAAGTTAGAGCTAAGGTGATTAATTAGAAAAGTTTCAACTCAATTCATAAGATGTTCGGCATGTGAGAGAGGAATTTCAGTTATGACAGTCTGAAAAGCAGTGCAAAAAGAGTTGAAAATGAAATCATGCTTGATATGTTTAAGACACCTTATTACTTCAGGACAGAAAGTTAGAGAGGGTGAAGATCATCTTGAATAAGTTGGAAAATGATCCTGGAATAATATATATATATATATATATATATATATATTATATATATATATATATATATATTTGACACCCAGAGCCAAAAGATAGAGAAAAGAAAGAAAAAGAATAATGAGAGAGTAATAGGAGACAAGAAAATTATAAAAGAAGAAAATAACTACAACATCCTAATCATGTGCATATACACACATATTCAGACACACACACACACACACACAGAAAGAAGAAATAATCAACCTAAAATCCAATAAAAAGTGCATAAATTATTATTTTTAGCTTAATATATAAAATAACAAATGAGAAAATCAACAGAAAATTGCTGATACCTTCTGTCAAGGAGACTGAACAGTTACACAAAGTTTCATCTATGAAACTCTGGAGTAGATTTGCTGAATATAACATCAATCAGCTAAGTGATAAATTTTATATTTGTATTAATCCTATCTATCTATTTATCTATCTATCTCTTGTTATATATTTATTATGTAGCATGACATGACTTCTATGACGACAGCCCTTGCCTATTATACTGACAACATTTGTTTCTTGATCATGACCAAGATAGTCAAATATACTCAAATAAAAATATAAACAGCCACATAAATTTTGGACAAATTATCAATAATTTTGTTCACAATCTGCAACAAATTTGAAAATTGGAAAAATACAATAAAATATTAAACAAACAAACCTTGTCAATTGAATTTAATAAAACTGTGTTTGATATATATATATATATATATATATATATATATATATATATATATATATATAAATATATATATATAAATCTATATTAGCATTAGACAGCTGCTCACAAATAATACCAAAATACTAGTAAAATCAAATAGTAAAAATAGACTTATCCTTGAAACAATACTTATACAACAAAATTTTAATGTAGGTGTATCTAGATTGAAACTAATTTTACTTTTTATTTTGCTGTAAAGAGCTTCCAAGATTTGTAATCATTTTTCATAAATATATTTGCATAGTAATGTAGTACTGACAGAAATTATAATGGTATACTGTATTTGTGTTAAATATTTGAGAGATGACAGGTTAATATTCTTGATAGAAATGTTTTGATATAAACAATATATGATGCTTTTTAAGTTTCTACCTAACATCAAACAACTAATTCAACACCAGGAGAA
Source organism: Acanthosepion lycidas (assembly GCA_963932145.1). Taxonomy (NCBI): domain Eukaryota; kingdom Metazoa; phylum Mollusca; class Cephalopoda; order Sepiida; family Sepiidae; genus Acanthosepion; species Acanthosepion lycidas. Next base: position 49,670,744 of record OZ010576.1, read on the forward strand.
ATTCACTAAAAGGCTAAACATACATTCCCTGTCCATTCTATTCAACAGATGTTTAAACAAAGGACTGCTGCTGATATATACTACGTTTAACATTATATATATATATATATATATATATATATATATATATATATGGTTGGATTGATGTTATGTTATCAGTTGGTAAGCCTGTTAACCACAATATCATAATTTTCAAAATACATAAATTTTTAAATCATGAATGTATCAGTGAGTTTCAAATAGACAGGCTGGGATGGTTATTCTTTTTGGAGTACATGATACAAAACTTGAAAATACCATTCAGAAATTAAAAAAGGTGTACTTACAAAAGTTTTAAATTTATAAAATGTATAACTGAACCCAGTAAAGGTCATTAGTTTAGAAAGACCTTTGTTATAAAAGTCTTTTCAAGTAATAACCCTAGCTGTTATTAACAAACTTAGCATATATATATATATATATATATATATAAAGTCTGTTCAGAATGCATTTAGAATGACATCAACAGTCCTGATGTAACTTGGCAACCAATCAAAGGGGACCTTATAGCATATGCACAGACAGGCACCAACGGGGTTATGCAGCTGGCAGTAAGACAGCATTGAGTTTGTGTATTATATTACCTTTATATTTGCAATAATGACTGTGCAAATTTCAGGGGTAAAACATCCTATCACACAGATTTGTCAGCAGCAATGACTGTCCAAGATAAAATTCCCTTTGAAATGTCATGGGTGAAATTAAGCAAAATATCACAATGATTCTGATGGCATGCCACAAAATGAAAAGTTGAAGGGATGCTGAGATAAGTGTGGTCTCAAGGGTTGTAATTTGGAGAGGGTTTAAGAGGTAGGTCATTTTTGATAATATTGAATGGATATTTTCCAGAGAGACGTGTGTTGTACAATAGTGCAATGGAAATGCATGAACAATTAATGCAATTTGTTCTCCTGCCTAGTGAGTCAGTCTAGCAAATGCTATCCACTCTTGTTCAGTTATTACATGAGGCTTTGTACATTAGGTTAGAACAACTCTATAATATTTACAGATGCTTGCATTACAAATTCAAATAATGTACCAACATCAAATTTTGTGTGAGGCTTGATAAATCTTCTACTGAGTCCCTCAAAAAGGTCTGTCAAGTTTTGGCCAATATTCTTTTGGTCAAAAATGTTTTTGAGTGTCATGCACTTTTCAAGGCAATTGAGGTATTGCCCCTTTGAGATTGCCATTTAAATTAAAATGGTTGTGCTGGATGGTTTTGAGTATTAAGAATCCAGAATGCTTTCACAAGCTTTCCCAAGATGACTGTTTTCAAAGGAGATGATGGCCAACTTTAAATAACATATGAAATATATTATTTATTAAAGTAGGCTACAAAAATACATTTGTGAAACATCCCAAAATGCCAAGAAAAGAATATAGAAACACACCAGGGACTTAAATTAAACAGTATACTCAATGCACTTGTATGACACAAGAAACTTTGTGATCGCAATTATGACCCAGGAAATGCTATTTTAATAAAAAGGGAATATAATTTACAGGGGAAAAATTGCATTGAAAGTATTAAGATTGACAAATCACTTACAATTAATATATGACTACACTATTTTCAATTTATTGCCTGTTGTACCTAGATTAATATTGAAACAATCTGGGGTATATAATTCTTCAAGTAAAGGAACAAAAACAAAGTTGAAATCAGTTACAATCTAATACCTATAATAAAAATCAAACATTCATATGTATAACTGATGAAAAACGTATGCACTTCATTCTGATGTCATCCTTTTATTTAGGAAGTATACCATGAAAAATAGAAACAAATAATGATTAAACAGCAAATGGATAAACAAAATACATCCCAAAGAATTATGCAAATGAGGAAAACACTTTTCCAACAGAAATGATAACAATTTGAAATAAACTCAAAGAAATGATAACGGGACACATCAGACTTAGTAGTAGGGAGTGAAATTTCCATGCTGCCTCTTTGACTAGCAGTAGCTAAAGAATATGTGGCTGTTCCCTTACCCCTAAGGGTTTATGTGGCAACAGACTCACAGAAATTACAGCTAAATTACATGTATGCATATATGTCCATTTTTATATTTTTATAGAACATTAAAAATTATTCTCATAATTTTAATCCTATTACTACTGCTACCATGCTTCTACTAAGTACTAATCCTAAGAACACATATCAGTTCCTTCAATGACTGTTACATATGCTTATATATATATATATATATATATATATATATATATATGTGTGTGTGTGTGTGTGTGTGTGTGCATATATTGTCATTCTCAGACAGACTGTTTCAGCTCTTCAGTGTGGCTAGACATCTGATTGCTTCAAGCCAACTGATTGACACATGTGACACAATTGGAAAGTCCTTGAAAAATATACCACTAGTTGAAGCCAGATATTGAGGAAAACAGGGTAGATGAAACATCTGTGTGAGTAGTTCAGGGGTTCAGTTCTAATATCAGAAGGGGAAATGAACACAACTATTAAAAAATGCTTTAAAATCACACAGCCTGTTGATTCAAGCTTTGTGAATGTAATTAGTTAAATGAAACTGTTTGTAAGCCATTGGTGGTTGTCATGTCACAAAGTCTATAAATCCATCTCTTCTTCCCCAGTTATATGTTAAATAGTTAGGCAGACTGGGTGAGTTCTCTAGCCTTGGTTGGCAGTAGTGGAGCAGGATACTATAAAGTTCCCTTTATTCAGGTCTTTCTTTTATATATATATATATATATATATATATATATATATATATATGTGTGTGTGTATATATATATATATATATATATGTGTGTGTGTGTGTGTATATATATATATATATATGTGTGTGTGTGTGTATATATATATATATATATATATATATATATATATATAGAGAGAGAGAGAGAGAGGCACAGTGATGTAATGGTTAGCAGCTTGAATTTACCCATAGCTGGAGGCCGAAGAAGAGGATTCATACCTTTCCCAAGGGTATTAGCATGTAAGTGAATGTAATGGATTCAACTGGAATTTGAACTCAGCTCTCCAATTCCTCAATTCAAGCTGCTAACCACTATATCACTGTGCTTATATATATATATATATATATGGGTGGAGGTATATGTATTATCTTTTGATAAAGCTGCTAACTATATTGTAATTAAAAAAAATGATTAAATCATGAAGAACATTTAATGTAAAATAATATTAACAAATTAAAAACCTAATCTGAAAAGTAAAAACATTATCATAAATTAACAAAGTTATGACCATAACAAAATATTTATAGTATCGTACAAAGATTTCACGCTATGTTAAATCTATACCAACGTATTCTGTTGTATCATGGAATCACTGATGGCTAAAGAGACAATTAATATTTCATGTTTGTAATATTTTAACTGAACTAATTACAGTAATTACTAAAAATGTCAATAGGTAACATAACAAATTTCCCTGTTTGCATAAAATGGATATTTTTGTTGTGATATGGGATGACTTCATTTGGTTAGACGACATAAACAGTAGTTATTTAGATATTTGCATGTAGAGGAAGACATTGTTCCTCATTGAGGAAGATAGTTATTTTAGATACAATAAACCATCTACAAAATATAAAAAGATAAATTATCAAAAATGCCTGAGATGAATCATCATCATTATTCTAAGGATTGTTTAGGTGAATATTGTAATTTTTTTCGCATTATTTCTGTCTGTGTATAACACAATCTTTCACACTGTAAAGTTCCGAGATGAATAACTATCATTGTTTTATGAATTATTTAGACAAACTTTATCATCCTTGCTGTTTTTATTACTGTCTTTCATTCAAGACATTTTTCAGACTTGTTTGTACTGGATATTCTGAGATAGTCCTTGTCATTATCCCATCAGTTATTCATACAATGATGTTCATCCTTTTTCATTACTTTTGCTTGGTGTGTTCTTTGGCTCTTCTTCAGTATTTAGTTCTTAGGGATGGTGCAAAATCCAACAATGTTGTAATCAATAAGACATAAGCTTAATTTTTCATAGTAAGATTATACACAGAACTTCTTCACACATATCATGCTGAGAGGAAAATATGACCTCTATGTATAACATCCTATGTAGAACTGAAGTGTTAACATGAAGCCAGTCATAGCAGATCATATATAAAAAGCAAAGTGAACACACTGCCATCTGGTTGCTAGTAGGGAAAGAAGAACTTTAAAATATTGATGATGGAGTAAAAATGAAACATTTATGTACAATTAATAGCAACTAGAAATTCACATGAGAATTTCAGAGTTTTCTATATGGATTTCGAGAGGAATCTTAATTCTTGAGTTAATGATTGAATAAACTCCTTGCCAATTCCATGACTATAAAATACCCATGGAAATTTCTCTATTGCATTAATAAATATTAGATCTTAACAACTTTAGCAAAATATTGCAATGACAATCACAGAAGTGAAGGCAGATCATTATTAAAAGAAGTAAGGGAGTACAAATTAAAAGATTTGAAATTGACAAGTTTTTGCTTTCAATGAAGAAGATTTTAAACACATGAAACTGTTATTGCATCCTTTATCTTCCCTTTCTTTCTTTCTTTCTTTTGTCTTCTTCCTGAAATGAAAGTCTATGTTTTTTCTAACTTTCCTCATGATTACAATAGAACAGTCCATTATTTATGAGATATTGACAGAGCATAAAATATGTGCTAACTACAGAACAAATAGAATTATAATATATATAATATAAGCAAAACTATATGGAAATAATATAAATAGCAACACATTAACAAGCAGCATAAGAATCATCGTAACATCAAGCAGCTACACACAAACAGTACCAAAATACTAGAAAAATCAAATAGTAAGAAGTGACTTATGATCCTTGAAGCAAAGACTTATAAAACAAAAACAACCATCAATAAATAAAAAAAACAATTATAACTTCACACTTCACCTTTTTTGCAACACACGCTATAGAACTCTCCATTGTTTCTACCTGCCCTGATGATGACTTAAATCAAATTTTTTAACCTTATTTCTTGTACTTTTCTGCAAAATAAACTTTGGACAATTTTTGACATAATTTCCTCCTTGTCTGAGAAGAATTATTTTTTATTAATTTATCAGTAAAATTAATCAACACAAAACGTCTGTTGATTTTAATAATATTTCCCTTAAAGAACGTTTGCTGAATAAATACACAGAATATAAATGAAGGGAATTAAATTGTTTATGTAAATATGTCTTTATAGTGTATACATGTGTATGAAGTTCCTATAAAAGTTTGTGAGAGATTCTGAATTGCATTTAAACTGACATTAGGTTCAATAAATCACGTGTAAAGAAAAAGTGAGAAACTTTTGCACCCCTTTACTTAAATAATAACAATAATAATCACAGTCATTACTAGATTTTCTTTGGCAGACAAGTGGGATAAGCTCCAAAAACCTTCCATAAGTGAAAAAGTATTCATCAGTGTTTTCAAAAACCCTACTGGATTAGTTCACCGAATGAGGAAGGCATTAACAGAAATGTAATGAGAACAGATGAATGAAATATGCAATCTGAATCATTAGTACAACAAAAAATAGGTTTGATAAAAAACTGAAATAATCTAATTTGATGTGATAGCATAAAGTCAGTTATGGCAGAATCTATATGGAAAGAAAAAGAAGCATACTGCTCTCTTATATCTAATCAAATATAAGCAACTGCAAAACCTTTTCATAGTTGAAATCTATGTCAGTATTTTATGTATATTTTTCCAGATTGATTATTACTATTTGTGGGAATATTCTTACACCAAATGTAAAAACGCTCATTCGAGATAAAAACTGCACCAGATGAATCACCCACCTGAAGGGTGGGGGGCTGAAGAATGCACTTAGCAATTAAAGTAAAATGAAAATACAACTTTAAATCATTAGAAGAATAATTAAACTTCTTCAGGACACATGTATGATTATCTTCTGAGATGAAACATTGTTATTTATTATCAATTTTCTATTTGTTTTTGTTTTTTTCATTTGCTTCTTATTGTGATTCTTGGCACATCATTCTATCATTGTTAGTAAACAAAACAGAATGGTAATAGAAAGTAAGCCTCCAACAAAATTTAAATGCACACAATGTTAACTTGGCTTAATGCAACAGCTGCATTTCTGCTTAGGTCATGGAGACCACCAACTGTAATCATTCAAATCTAATTTTACATCTACTTTTTCTTAACAACCTGTTTTATTGCAATCATTTTTAAATTCGTGCATTACTTAGTAACTAAGCATAAATAATACTGGAATATATTTCATCTCAGAAATTGAAATTAAGCCTATGTAAATAAAAAGATGACAATGTATCAGACATTTCAAAAAAATGAATAATAGCTATATGGTTAGATTTGAATGATTATAGTTTGTGATAGTCTAATCAGTAAGGTAGCTGTTGCATTAAAACAGGCTTCCTAGAGAAGAGAGATTTTACATAATCATTAATTTATTGTCTGAATGTTGCAATAAAAAGCAACTAAAATTAAGATTGAGGAAATACTCATTGAAAAAATAATAAAACATAAATTTACTTTTAAAATAAACTTTTACAGAAGCTAGTGTCAATGTCTAGGTTTCGGAGTGTTTTATAAGCAGAGATTTATTCCATGAATGTTATTTAAGCAATAGAACCATTCCTGAATCTTAAAGAATATATTTTTCTTAATTTATGGAAAATTAAGCTGTATCTGGTTTTGTATGTGGACAAAAATTTAAATGGTGAACTGGTAAAATAACAATTGTTGCTTTACAAAATACATTTATTATATGTATGCAAAAATTTCTCATGAAAAAAAAATGGTTTTTGACTGTATAGCTTGTTCCTAGTTTTCAAAATAACTAAATAAATAAAATAAAAAATAAGATAAAATAAAATAAAAAAAAAGAATGCTGCTGGGAAATTTTGCACTCTATCATTATTACTTTTTTACTGAATGGAGTGTTTTTTGCAGGAAGAACATATATTCAGTTTGAATATAAAAATGATTTGTTAAATTTAGATTTTATAGAAAACCTTTTTGATGCATCATTCAGAAAATAATTTGTAGAAAGAAGATGTCTAAGACTATATTTCAAAAGTGCAAACAATAACTTTACAAAAACATTTCTAAAATCCAAATAAGTCACTACAAGCATGTTTACAACCATGGTGATATCACCTTCTCTGTAACTATGGCAACATGACAGGTCGATCTAAGGCAAATGGAAGACATTTGTAATTCATATATGTAATAGATGATTGAATAAAACAGGCAGAATGCATCAGTCCTGATATGATGGAAACAACCAATCTGACAAGATGGATCTTTTTATCAGTGAACATCTGTGAGCAGAGAATATTTATCTGTTGTTTGCACTTAGTATATTCCAGACCCCAATGACTGTTAACCATTCACAGTTGGAAGAAATGGGTCCAAATACTACTATATTCAGATCAATGCTGAGAACAGAATTTCTAAAATTAGTAGAATGATTGATTTATTTGTTTAGTGGCATATCAATATCTTATGGGTCATTTAATGCTGAAATTTCATTTTCTTGGGAGCCTTGGAGTACCATATATTTTTGCGTATAAGATGACCTTTCAATCCCAAAAATCACCCTGAAAGATTGGGAGTCATCTTATACCACAATACTAAAAATGACATCTTAAATTCTGAGTGATGTTTATTGGTAGGCTAAGCTCATCTTTGGTATGATAACCAATAATATACATGGAAAGATTCACATTATAAACTGATATCAAAAGTAATAAAACCACTTCTACCTTATATATTACTGGCATAACTTCATAATAAATTGTCTATTCAAAGAATAATTCCATACCAATGAAATCAACTTGTATCCATCCAACCTCAGCTGAGAAAATGTAAACATCAAGATATGACTGCATTCAGAGCAATGGAATGCACTATTATTATACATTATTCTACTGTTATTAGCAGTATTCTGTGATTGCTGATGTAATATAAGTAAATGGTCATCAGTACACCAGGCTGTTTATAACTGATTAGATATAGAGCAAGGAGATGAAGAATGATCAGTATTCACAAGAGATCATGTGATGAAACATAAACAAAACATTCCTTTTTATGGGATATGTGTAGGAAAAATATGATACAGAATTGATTTTGTTATTTTGTTTATTTTGAATTGCTAAGGATACAGTAAGTAACAACATGTCCAATAACATCATTTTTATATAATCAATAAGCAGGTATAGGATAAATTCATTAAAATTTGCTATATATTTTGCCCTTGTCTTATCTAGAGGTTGCCTTATAAGTGGAAATATATTGTAATAAAAATATATGTTATTCTGCTTTCACTATTGAATATATGGTAGATGATACTCAACTTTTGTGCATATATATCTGACAGAATTATTAGAGGCAGTGATATGTGTATTTTATATTGTAGTTTTGTTGAAGTTATATTTAGAAATACAGTTTGACTTTTTAAGAAATTGTAAGATATTATATGGATTAATCTCATGAAAGAGTTCTTTCATGTTGGTTGGTTGTTTGGTTTGGTTGATTTTGTTTAGTGACATATCAACCTCTATGGGTTATTTAATGCTAAATATTTTGAACACAATTTTGTGGCTTCAACTAAATATATTTTGAACACAATTGTATGTTTTCAACTATGTATAAAATGTATTAATGGTCATTTTGCTATAAAATGTAATGTTGGTAATTTTTTATATAAAAATATATGGTAATTTTACTATAAAAATGTATTTTTATAATTTCATAGTTTTGTTTTTGTTTGGGGGTTCTCTATTTGCCCATAGCTGGTGCCCTAACAAGTACTACAACCCCGGGTTAGGATGGGCCTGGAAACAACAGCAATTGAGGTGGTTCCATGCTCCTCAAAATCTCCAATTTACCAATCAGAGGCCTTGTAGTTTATCATCATACCTAGGACTCACAATTAGTAGAAATTCATCTAGTTGATACCAACACCTTGCATTTCATTATATTTTGTTTACAACACATTTCATAGCAGTGTTCATTTGTATTTTTAACAGATAGAAATTCAGCAAGAAACATGGATGCACATGTATTTGAGGGCATATAAGATGTCAGCATTTTAGCTCAGTAAATGCCTAAAAAATATCTTCTGGGTCTTATCTGCAAAGATGAACTATCTGGTAAAGTCATGTTGACCTAAACACCATATTGCTTGTATGTAGCTGAACTCAGGAACAGTTAAATATGTTAATAATAATGTTAATATTAGTCCTTTCCCAATAAGGAAACATGTGGTGCTTTTGGTTGAAATTTATAAAATCTTTTTCTTAAAGTAATTTTTCAGGAAAATAGGTTTCTTTAGTACCATAACTTTTAATTGAAGTAGTGCTGAACATCAATATCTTGAGTTTGTCATTATTTTCTCTTCAGGTTCCATGTGATATCAATTTTATCAGTTGCTTCTGTTGCAAGTCCTCATAGGATATGGTTTCTATTATCTGGTAACGTTATTTGTGATTCTGTAGCACCAGTCCACAATGTTCAAAGAAGTATGGCCTTTGTCAAGATTCACAGGTTTTAATCCCTCAAAGCCATTTTTAACCATTGATATAATGGTCCTAAAAATCCCATTAAACATGACAGATGTAGATACATGTATGTCACAAAAGAGGAAGAAACATAAATGGATATCTGATGTAACTCAAAGAGAAAATAATGACACAATCATGCTGACATTTCACAATGCTTCAGACAAGAGGTTAGGAAGAAATATTAGAAAGAGCAATAACAGCTACTGGACTTGAGAAACTGATTTTTTAAAGAGAAAGATTTTATAAATTTTCAACCATGGTACTGGCTGTTCAGTCAAGAAATATTACCATTACAATTACAATATGATATAAGGAAACGGTTAATATTACCATTGCAGTTAATAAGGAAACAGCTAACATTACCATTACCCTTATTATATGGTATAAATAAACATCTAATATTGCCCTTATGATTAGTGTTATTATATATTTGTAAATATATGAATATTCAAAATTTAATAATTAAAATCACTAGCTTGTAAAAACTTTAGATGGTATGTCAAAAAAGCTATGCAAAAAGAGTATATATATATATATATATATATATATATATATATATATATATATATATATATATATATATATATATATATAAACAGCAGGGTCCAAGAAAAAACATCAAAACTAAAATTGAATTTTAAGAGTCAAAATTTGTGGACATAGCAGAAAACAGATCAGGAGGTATACAAAGAGATATTTTTACTAATCTAAATTCACAAACAGATAAATACAAGACTTGAAAACAAGGCATGAAGAGTACTACTACTACTACTACTACTTCTTTTTCTTCAGGACTTGAGTGATCATGGCTCTTCAAAATGTACTATTTTTGTGCCCCTTAGCAGTTTTTCTCCCTTTGCCAAAACTCCTATACCAAATTCTGCCATCCATTCACACAACCATGTCAGGTTAGTTGCTTTCTGCCTTTCTCTATCTCTCTTGGCCTCAGTATGCCCTGTGAGGGTTATGTTTTCCAAGCCCTCTTTCCTCATTTTGTGCCCAAGGAATTTCACCTATCTTTCTCAGATTCTGAGTAAAATGTTTCTTTTTTTTGGCATTTACTTTCTTTAAGACTTTTTTATTGCTTACTGGCTCAGTCCACAGAACTCTCAGTATCATTCTGATGAACCACATTTCCATTGTCTCCAGTTTTCTCCTCATTCATTCAAGGAGAAATTGTCCAGCTTTCACTGCCATATAAGAGGATGGATACCACATAGCAATTTTTCTGCTTCTCAGTGAAGCAATACTGAGAGAATTAGAAGTCCTACCAGGATTCCTTAATATCAGATACAATCTTAACAACATTAGATATGCAGATGACACAGTGTTGATAGCATACGCAGAAAAGAAATTATAAGAACTCCTATAGAAAGTAATAAAGAAAATTTAGAAAAAAAAGGACTAAACATCAATTGTAAGAAGAGAGAATGCATTTGTTGTCAGCAAAAGGAACAGCCTCACATGTGAATTGCAAATTGCATATACCAAAATCAAGCAAGAGCAAATATTTAAATGTCTAGGAAGTGGAAAAATAAGACACTGAGGGAGAAAAATAAGACACTGAGGAGGAAAAATATGACTGAGGAGGAAAAATAAGACACTGAGGAGGAAAAATATGACACTGAGGGGGAAAAATATGAAACTGAGGAGGAAAAATATGACACTGAGGGGTAAAAATATGACACTGAGGGGGAAAAATATGACACTGAGAAGGAAAAATATGACACTGAGGGGGAAAAATATGACACTGAGGAGGAAAAATAAGACACTGAGGGGGAAAAATATGAAACTGAGGAGGAAAAATATGACACTGAGGGGGAAAAATATGACACTGAGGAGGAAAAATATGACACTGAGGAGGAAAAATATGACTGAGGAGGAAAAATATGACACTGAGGGGGAAAAATAAGACACTGAGGAGGAGAAATATGACACCGAGGGGGAAAAATATGACACTGAGGGGTAAAAATATGACACTGAGGGGGAAAAATATGACACTGAGAAGGAAAAATATGACACTGAGGAGGAAAAATATGACACCGAGGGGGAAAAATATGACACTGAGGAGGAAAAATAAGACACTGAGGGGGATAAATATGAAACTGAGGAGGAAAAATATGACACTGAGGGGGAAAAATATGACACTGAGGGGGAAAAATATGACACTGAGGAGGAAAAATATGACACTGAGGGGGAAAAATAAGACACTGAGGGGGAAAAATAAGACACTGAGGAGGAAAAATATGACACTGAGGAGGAGAAATATGACACCGAGGGGGAAAAATATGACACTGAGGGGGAAAAATATGACACTGAGGGGGAAAAATATGACACTGAGAAGGAAAAATATGACACTGAGGAGGAAAAATATGACACCGAGGGGGAAAAATATGACACTGAGGAGGAAAAATAAGACACTGAGGGGGATAAATATGAAACTGAGGAGGAAAAATATGACACTGAGGGGGAAAAATATGACACTGAGGGGGAAAAATATGACACTGAGGAGGAAAAATATGACACTGAGGGGGAAAAATATGACACTGAGGTGGAAAAATAAGACACTGAGGAGGAAAATTAAGACACTGAGGAGGAAAAATATGACACTGAGGGGGAAAAATATGACACTGAGGAGGAAAAATATGACACTGAGGAGGAAAAATATGACACTGAGGGGGGAAAAATAAGACACTGAGGAGGAAAAATATGACTGAGGAGGAAAAATAAGACACTGAGGAGGAAAAATATGACTGAGGAGGAAAAATATGACACTGAGGAGGAAAAATATGACTGAGGAGGAAAAATATGACACTGAAGGGGGAAAAATAAGACACTGAGGAGGAAAAATAAGACACTGAGGAGGAAAAATAAGACACTGAGGGGGAAAAATATTACACTGAAATTTGAAGGTGGATTGGAAGAGCAAAAAATACCTTCCAAAAGCTAATGTATATATTAAGTATCAGGAAAATTTCATTAGAAATAAAGAAACTCAGCAATGAAATGTTACGTAATATCACCTCCCCTATATGACAGTGAATGTTAGATAATGTCTTCACATGTGAAAAATAGACTTAAGGCAACAGAAATGTAGTTCTACAGAAGGATGCTGAAGATTCCATTGACTGAACATGTGATCAATGACAAAATTTTACAGAAAATGGAAGCAAATATGACACTTCTACTTAACATCAAAAACAGATTTGAAATTTCTAAGGCATATAATGAGGAAATAGGACTTAGAAAATTTGACATTTACAGGACATACTCAAGAAAGAAAGAGGAAAGCAGTGGATAACTTACTTAAATGATCTTGTGTAGATGGTTGACAAAACAGGGATTAGGAGAGATAACTGAAGTACAAAATTGTGGAGTGCCATGATCCTGAAATCATACAGCACACAGAAGAAAAAAAGTCTGTCAGTGACATGCAGTGAATGTTGGCTATGCATTGTTAAACTTCTATTCAGTTTATCAGTTGTTATTATTTAAGTGGAAATGGTCAATGTATTTATGATTATGAAGTCAAGTCTCATATATTTTGTGGCACTATTAAAAACAAATATTCATCCGCAGTAAAATAAACAAATAAAAAAGAAACAAAAAATAAACACTGATAATATTAACATCTGAAAATATTGACAACCATTTGCAATACAGAATTTCCCTTATCTTAGAATTATTCTTGCTTGGACAAAAAGTACAGAAAATCTTTGTTCATTTTTTAATTTATTTATTTTTTTTTTACAAATCAGCTTTTGGCAAAAAATGCCTAAATCTCTTACTAAAATTAATCCATTTTAAATTCATTTTTACCAGTCTCTATGTGCTTATGTCCAATAGATAGATAGCTATAACCTTATTTTGTCACTCCACAGGCAATTCCTTTTTTCCTTATTTTCAAAACATTACTATAATAAAATCATTAAACAAAACCCACAAAATGTTTCATACACCTAATACATGTGTTTGTGTTTGTGTGTGTGTGTATTCCCAATCTTCTATTTGCTGTGACATGTCAGGACATAAGACCCTCCACAATTTTTACAATATCAAAATCAACACATTTACAAGTTTTCTTTATATTTTCTGAGTGATGTCTAAACATTAAAAGGTGAAGTCTGAACTTATGTGACAAACAAGCTTCCAATCTGATTAATATGAAAATGTGTGATGGATCAAAATTGATACTTTCTTATTTTTTTACATTTTTCTTTTAGAGTACTGACATCATGTAGAGTCCTTGGGCTGTTCTCATATTAATAAAATAAACTAAAAAAATATTCTAAAGTTTACTGATTGAAACTGAAAACTATAGGCACTGACACATAAAATATTTCACATTATAAAAAAGTTTTCAAACTCAAGAATCAATATTCTGTTATTTAAAGCAACAAGAACTATCAGAGAAATTTGACCATCCTGTTTTTAGCCAACCAGAGAGCCTAAGTAATTTCAAGATCATAAATCTTCCTCATTTAACAGTAATAAATGAATGTTTGTTCTCAAGTATTTTTATCTAATCATTGCTATTCGCTGATTGGTCATAACTCTTCATGCTTGACATCTGCTTTGAGAGAGTGATTCCAACCTCTTGTACTGTAATGAACTGGACAAACTGATTTAATAATTCAGTCAAAGATTTGTAAATAACACACAGCTTTTTCACATCATGACACTTTATTTAATATGTCAATCTAGAACTGTGCTTAAATTCATAAAGTCTAGGTGCCATAGCAAAAAGTTCATCTGAGCAATTACCATGAAAGTATTTATAGAAAAGGTAGATGGAAGCTCTATTAAAGCAATGGAAAAGTTACTGAAGCTCAGATGCCATGTCAGTACCAATAATACTGCTGATTCTTCTTTGGATTTTATCAAGAATCTTTAAATATATTTAAGGAGGATATTTAAGGAGTTCAGTTCAAAATACTCTGAATGGCATGGGAGCTGAAATATTGAGATAATAATAATGAACAGGAGGACATTAATCTGAATGACAATCATGTAAATAAGATATTGAAAATGTATATCATTTTATATGATAATAGGTCATTAAAAAAATGAAAATACTTTTGATACACCAGAATAGGAGTAGTAAGTAAAGAAATAATCAAAACTGTGGTATTTTTTTTTAAGTAACTATTAATACTGCATTAATATTCCATCATTGATTTTGTTTAAATATTAATAATAAATAACAATAGTAAACATTCCATTACTGTATATTAGTATGTTCAATTTATACATTGAAATGAAAATTTTCTCATTTTCATGAGAAAAATATGTGCAAATGAATATATTTCTATTCTTTTGCAAGGAAAATAAAGAAAAATCAATGACCTTTTCAAGGAAGAAAAAAATAAAAAAAAAAAAAAAAATATATATATATATATATATATATATATATATATACACACATTTTTATGAACATCTCTAATGAAAAGATTTTTATTTATCACGTTTGATGTATGAACAAGTGGTCCACTAAACAGAGTATCATGACAATCTGCAATATAATTCAATGAAAATATATATATATATATATATATATATATATATATATATATATATACAGAGACAGAGAGAGAGAGAGAAAGACAGAGATATATGTGTGCGAATGTAAAATTGATATAATATTCAACAAGAACAATGGTATAGATTTTTGTAAGAGTTTCATATTCGGCAGAGGTGGCAAGGTACATAACGAAAAAATATAACAGATACATACAGTCAATTGATTTTCTTTGAAAATGAATATTAAATAAGGCATATTATTGATGTTAGCTGCAATTTATTTATGTTTCAGTGTTATTAGTTTTATTAGATTCTACATATTAAAAAAAATATATATGTTTTTGTTTGTTTTTTTTTTGTAAATGCAAATGCTCTACCCTGTCAAGTACCAATATAGAGTCTATCAAATATTTTCATCTTAATGTAATATTTATACATAGTTTGATGGTAAGTAAAGGATCTTGTCTGGGCAAGGTTAAAAATTCAAATCAGATAAAGTACCAAAATTGAAACTTTATTGAATGCAAACATTTTTCACATTATTTAGACTGTGCTCATTTTTGTTATCATATTGATGACCCAGTGGATAAAAGCATTGGCTGAAGTTATCCAGTGGTTTGATTCAAAAGAATTGTGAGTTCAATACAGCAGAAGTGAACAAAAAACTTGCAGAGTTGAGTTACTGAAACTGAGATATCTGGAAGAGGCATGGCATGTGGAATCAATCACCTGAAGAAGGATGGAGTATACAACTGCTGAAACATCATGAACATGAGAACAAAGATGAAGAAAACACTCCAAACAATGTAAATAGTTACAATACCTCATCTCAGAAATATAGACAGAAACATTTTTTTCTTTTTGTAAAATATCATCTTCCAGTAGGATGTTGGCAATCATTGCTCTCTGCAGATTCCTTTTCATTTGCATTTGTGAACTGACATGCCTTCTTGGGAAAGACAGTGGAGTGGTTTCCAGTTGCCTTTTCTATTTTTTGAATTTACAGGCTCACTAGATTTAACTGGCACTCAGTCGAGGTGAAGGACTCTCATAGAATGGTTACCAGCTAAAGCCAGTGAGCCCAGTCTACCCTACTATTTAACCAAACATTTAAGGAAAGAAGAGGTGGATTTATTTCAACAATAAAATGAGAACCATTTGCTAATATAGTACTGTGATTAAATTCATGCAGTTAAGGTATCAAAGAGAATATGTATTACAACAATTGCTTGAAAATATTTATAGAAAAGACAGAGGGAAGCCATGACAGAGATGCTGTGTGAAACTGACTGGTCAAGATGCTAGGTCAGGAACAACAACATTAAATACCCTTCTTTGAATTTTGCTGAGAATCTTGAGATATATAGCAGGAGCACTAAACCAGATATGGCAGCAATATTCAGTGCCCAGATAAATGGTAGATATATAAATGTGTAAAGTGGAGTCTGACAAGAAAAAATTTCTGGAATGACACAGTAAACCAACTCTCCTAGCAACAGACTTAGCAATTGATTCGATATAATCTTTCCACTTCATGTCACTGGAAAATGTGAGACCAAGAAGTTACAATGAGTTGCTCTTCTGGAGGTTATCATCAGATGTTATAATACCATGAAAAGAGTATGTGAGAAACAAGTTTTAAGGAGAATAGGTATTACAAAGAACTGTTACTAGCAATCAGAAAAAGATAGTTAAATTTTTTAGGAAACATAATTCAGAAAGAAGAACTGGAGAAATGAACACTCACAAGACACAATAAAGCCAAGATAAACAGGTAAAAAATAAGTAAACTACTTGTAAATGGATAGCAGAATAATATTTTTTATCAAATTTACATTAAGCAAGGTAATAAAGCCACAAGGGGTTACCAGGTGTGAAAGAATTAGAAAACTGAAAAACATTATGAAGGAGTGAGAACAATTAAAGAGTAATCAGGAACACAGTAGATAACAATTGACATTGCATTTAAATTTTTGAAGATTGAAGTTGGCTGGAAAGCATGGATCTGAAAGAGAGTTCCACAAGAGAGAAGTACAAGAAAAGAAACTGTTAGTATAGAACTTATGGTTACATCTAGCCAGTTCAATTGTAAATTACCACAAAGACAAAAGAAAAGCAGGAAAGAACAAGAATTACTTAGAGCAACAAAACCCATAATGTTATGGAAGCCCGTGATCTTCAAAGGACACAACTTATATACATATATATATATTAGATGTGCAGTATATATATATCATAAAAAAGTAATTATACAAAGAATTATTATTAAGTCTTGTCAGCGAACTGATTTTTGCCATTAATCACATTAACATTGCTAATTATTTGTATAATTACTTCTTTATGATATAATATATATATATATATATATATATATATATATATATATAGAGAGAGAGAGAGAGAGAGAGAGAGAGAGATAGATAGATAGATATAATTATATATAATTTTATATATCAACAAACAAGTATTTAGAAAAATATGAGCAACTGGCAATTGTCTTGTGACATGTTTTATCCATTAGGATTTCATCAGACTGAGCTTTGTTGATGTTGCCATGTGTACATATGTGCACAAAACACAAAATGCAGGTAGTTTTCAAATTTTTTGAAAGAATGTTTTTGAAAGAATATTTTTTTGTTTTAATTCAGCCAAATTCTGTATTCCTTTTCTTTTCTCTCCATCACATATTTCCCTGACTATCCCACACTGTGACAATATAAAATCTACCAAGAATGGTGATATATTGTAAAAGCCTTGATGCAAATTTATCATACCTGAACTAGCCATCAAGGCACTTTTCAGACATTTTCATCTCAGTGGATTATTTTCTCTTTTAATCAAAGTAGCATTCCCTATGTCAAAATTATGGTTCATTTTGTTACAGTGAACAACTAATGCATTTTGTGTGTTGTTATTTAAAATGTACCATTTGTGTTCATATTATTTAAACTTCTTGAGGCTTCTCCAATGTATTCATTCTGGCAATTTCTGCACTTGATACAGTAAATTTCTCCTTCAAGTTTTGACTTGTTGTTTTGTTTTGCATTGATTAAATCTTTTATTGTTTTAGATGTAGTTGTGACAAATTTTATGTTGAGTTTAGATAAATTCTTTTCAGTTGTAGTTGTGATAGACTTAGTTGGTAGAGTAATATATTTTTTGATTCATTGGATTTGTCAGGAATGACAGCTCTTCTATTTTGGAATATTTTATGAGCCTTTTGTTTCACATTGAAAATGAAATAGTTAGGATATTGAAAGGTCTTGAATGTATTTTCAATATATTTCTCCTCTTCATGTAAATATTGAGGGCTGCAAATTCAGAGTGCTCTTAAATGGAATCCAATGATCATTCCAGATTTTATTTTGTCATTAAGATAGGAATAGAAGTTTATTAATTCATTTTTATTGGTTGATTTTTGGTGGACACTAAGTTCTTGGCTGTTGTCAACTCAGTGCAACATGGTGTCTAAGAAAGTTAAAGTATTGTTTTTTTTTTCTATTTTGGATGTGGATTCTATTGTATGTTCAATTTTGTTTAGTTTATCTACAAGATCTAGTAAGTTAGTATCACAGGGATATATTAATAGAGCATCATCAATATAGCAGAACTAATTTGATTCTTTAGGTAAAATGTTTTGGAAAGAAGTAGACTTGAGAAATTCCAAGAAAATACATAACATCACTCCATTGAGAGGGGATCCTATCAGTAATCAAATCAAATTTTTGTTTGTAAAATAATAAAAATCTTCCATCTCATCATCAATTCATGTTATCTCACTTTCAATAATTTTTACAAAGACTAACTCACAATTTTGACATAGGGAATGCTACTTTAATTAAAAGAAGAAATAATCCATTGAGATGAAAATGTCTGGAAAGTGCCTTGATTGCTAGTTCAGCCACAATAAATTTACATCCAGGCTTTTACAATATATCACCATTCTTGGCAGATTTTATATTGTCACAGTGTGTGATAGACAGGGAAAAAGGTGATGGAGAGAAAAAGAAAAAGAATACAGATGAATTTGGCTAAAATTTTGAAACTACCTTTGTCTCTTCTTTTGTGCACATGTGTAGATGTGGCAACATCAACAAAGTCCAGTCCAATGAAATCCTAATGGATGAAATGCATCACAAGAAATTTTCCATTGTCATATATATAAATGGTGCATCTACTCATATCCAATGATGCCAGTCTACTAGGGAAACTAGCTAATCCCTATTGCAGATGCACACATGGACCAAACATGTATGCAATGATGAAGTTTTAGAGAAAATGGAAACAAAAATGAAACTTATATGTAACATCAGGGAGAGAGGGTTAAAATTTCAAGGGCACATAATGCACAACACCCACATGCACAACACCCACAGAGCCCACCTGTGGTTTATGCTGCAACTATGCGAAGCAGACCTTAGTTACAGTGTCTGGGAGAGAGCACATTATCTAGCATGAACAACTGTCTGAAAAAAGCCAGCAGGCTCAAACTCTAAGTCAGGATGACTTGTGATTTTGTGCTAGCACAACCATTGATGGCTCCCAATGGTTCCATTTACCCAATTTCACTTACAAGGCTTGAGTCAACCCATGGCTTGGTCTTCTGGAATTTTTCAAAGGTGCTTCATGCTGAGATTGCCTCCTCCAGACCAATATCATCACCTTCCTGACAAAACGACCATAGTGAGATTTGAACCTGGGTTTCATGGTCAGAAAGTGAACGTTCTAACCACTTGGCCATGTACCCATATATATATATATATAGATGAGGATGGGTACCCATATATATATATAGATGAGGATGGGTACCCATATATATATATAGATGAGGATGGGTACTCATATATATATAGGTGAGGATGGGTAATCCCACATGTTACATTAGCTATTCACCTTGAGAACAAATATCTTCTTTTTTTTTTATTTTAATCATTTCACTCCAAGCAAGGTGACAAGGCCATCGAAATGCAGGCCATTACAGGGAGTTGAAGTGAAAGAGAATGTGAAGACTAAAAATGAGGAGAATTGAGGAAAGGACAAAAAAGAACAGAGGGTCAAGAAGATGGAAAATGCTGATTAATGTTACATTTAAATTTTTGAAGATTGTAGTTGACAGGGAAGCAAGAAATTATGAAGGAGTTCTACAGGTGAGAAGTGCAAGAAAAGAAACTGTTAGAGTAGCAATGGTGGTTGTATCGAGCTAGTAAAATAGTGAAAACGTTGCCAATTTAGTAGCATTCTTAAATTCATGTAGTAAGGGCAGTAGGGATAAAAGCTAATCAGAGCGGTTGCCATGAAAAAAATTGTAGAAGACTCAGAGGGAAGCCACATCACGTTGGTGAGAAAGTGACTGAAGTTGAGATGTCTGGTCAAGATCAATTACATTACAGACCCTTCTAGAGAGAGAAAGATAAATAGAAATAGAATGATGGTACAAGTTAATGCAATGAAAAGCGACTAAAATTAAGATAAAAGAGATACTAGTCAAATACTAGTCAAACATCTAATAAAAATTCAAGTTTATATTAGTAAATTCTCAGATTTTACGCTTATCAATGATTTTCAATCGCCACCTGCTCTTATTCTAGATGGGGTCCTACAAATGGTACACTTAGCCAAAATGAAATTGTGCAAAGTAGGAATGTTCAAGTTGAAGTGTTTTTCATTTAATTTCAAATCTGGTCCAAAACATTGTGAATGTGAACACGTCTTTTTTTTCTAATTCCATTAAGTACATAAAAAGAAAACTCAATCACTTTTAGACATTCCCTATATATGTAGATAAGATGGTAAATGTTATCTCAAATTAAGATCAAAACTTAGTGAATTTGCTTCTAACAGACAATGAAAACACATATTCTATACAAATAGATTTTCAATGTCAGGAGTTCATATATATCAAGCAGTTTCAGACTATAATCCATTAATTGTAAGATAAATTCAGAGTTGAACCATCTTCTTCTATGGACCATATCCCTTTAGGATATAGACGATCATGGCCCTCCACAATTTCCTGTCTTTTGTAGCTTTTAATAAATTTTGTCTTTTTGTTATTTCTCCTAAAACTTGTTCTGTCCTCTATTTACTTAAGCTCACTAAGAAGGTAATAAGTCATTTTCTTCTGTCCCTCTTGCCTGCAATTTGTCATGTGAATATCAAATTTTCCAAGCCGACTTTCCTCATTACGTGCCTTTGGAATTTCAACCCTCTCTCCCTGATGTTAAGTATAAGTTCTATTTTTGTTTCCATTTTCTCTAAAACTTCATCATTGCATACATGTTTGGTCCATGGTATGGTATCCTCAGTATCTGTTATGGTAATTTACCCACACACACATGGATTTTCCCAGCTATAAATAGGAGCAGGTACTGCCTTTTGAAGAGGGAAGTTTCCAACAGTCAGCTCTGATAGTTGGACCAAACATTCTTGCTGTAACACTCTCGGTTGTATATGCTTGTATTAATCTTTTTGTTAATATATCTGTTTAACTTAATTCCTGTTTTTGTGTCTTTATTTCTGGCCACAACAATATCCTTCTGTAGAACAACCTGTCAGTTGCTTCAAATCTCTTCTTCATCTGCTAGAAGATTGTCTAATATTCACTGCCATATAGGAATACTGATGTCACAGTACTCTTTTCTTTGTTTCTAATGAAATTTTTCTATTAATAATTTGTTTAGCTTTTGGAATGCATGTTTGGCTATCACAATGTGTCTTCTGATTTCGGTGTCACTCTTTCTGTCCTTTGTTAAAACCCTTCTCAGATATTTAAATTTTGTACTTGTTTGATTTTGGTATTTGTAATTTGAATGTTGGGTTCTTCCTTTTGTTAGCAACAATGCATTCTGTCTTCTTGCAATTGATGTTTCATCTTTCCTCCTTGCTTTTCTTCACTACCTTCTGTAGCAGTTTTTGTACTACTTTCCTTTTTATATATACTATCAACACTGTACCATCTGCATATCATATGTTATTAAGATTGTTGCCACCAATAAAGAATACTGGTAGGACTCCTAATTCTCTCAGAATCTCTTCACTGTATAGGTCGAATAAGTCCAGTGTGACGATACATGCTTGTCTTACACCTCTTTCTATTTTTTTTATATCTAATGAGCTTGTTTTATATCCATATGTAGGTGGTTTGCTGCTAGTATAAGTTCTTAAATATTATAATACCCTTCCTAAATATGTCAAGGTTACTAAGCAGTTCCAACAGTTCTGTGTGACTTACTTTATAAATGCAATAATAGAAAAATCTTATCATCTTGTTAAGTAGCAAACTCTGTAAATGTTTACAAACATCTCTCAGAAAATAGTACTGTTTATATCATATTGAGCAACAAAATAGAAGACAATAATTTTTAACATATTTTATCCTTCAGAAGGACTTTTTCAGAATAAATAATATTTTTATTGATGAAATCATATGTCTGGAGAAAAGAATAAAAATACATACAAATTTTGGTTATAATTAAACAGTGAGAAAAATGCTGGAAATGTATGGACACTTAACTTTAAATTTTAAACTTCTAGCCATCCAATGTGTCTAGATCAGTGTTTCTCAGCCTTTATTACTTCCCGGTGGATTTGTAGAATAACTAAAACTCTAGGGCACACTTTAAATTTTAATAAGGAAAAATTACTCATGAAATTCAAAAATAAGTAAATAATAAACAAGTCTACTGAAATAAATACTTATTTTGATGTGTTTAGGTTTCATTTAAAGGAATTTACGAAGAATCTGCTATTTTTTTAGAGAGACTGATAACGACTGATTTAAATCCCTTCAGGAAGTCAAAATAGTAAGTTTATCTATTCCTTAAAGATAAAGGAATTTAGTATCCAGTTTCAACTATCAAATGACAAAGACTTGCCTTAGACTTGGAAGTTATATGCTTGGTATCTCTAGCATTTTAGAAATAAAGATTTTTTAAATATAAGTATAATTTATAAATTATTCTTCTGTTAATTGGGGTGCACTTGGCTACCTTTCAGGTTGCATTTGTGCATCTGGGTACACTGGTTGAGAAACACTGGTCCAGATGTACAGTTTAGTCAAACTTCTTACCATTTTTATTTATTCCTGTTATTGTGGTTGTCAAATCTGATGATGTAATTTAATTTATGGCACCTCTAATTCTTAAAAATCCCAATGCATTTTCCTTACACACATTTTTGTCTTTCATTCTAACCTGAAGAAGCTGAAACCAACAAATGTTGGTGAAATGCATTGTCTATTGTTTTTTTTTCTTTCAAATCATTTCCATCTTTGTCTTAGTTACTATTATACATAATATTATACATCCTACAAACATATTTCACATTATGATAGCACTGATTTTTAAAGAAAAGTGAAATGCTGTATGAATCTGGATATACATTTATCATGGAAGATACAGAAATGAATTCATTTACATCTTCACCTTAATAAATTTGTAATGACTATCTAATTAGCATAGTTAAGATATAGACTATATAAATGCCCAAGAAGTAAGAGGAGAGCATTTCTTGGGATGTGTGATACCATTGGACTAATAAAATACAAATGAAATTCTACTCAATAAAAAATTACATTCTCTTTTAATTAAAACTCTATTCCTTAAGTTAAAACTACAGTCAGACTTGTATAGAATTCTCTAAGCTTAAATTTTGATGTGGCCATGTCAACTCTGAAATCTCTTTTCAAGGAATGAAGTAAGCACTGAAAAAATTAAGCAGAAAGCCGATTGAATTTGCTGAAGACAGACAGAGAAAGATATCTTATATAATAGCAGATTTTCAATACACTCAATATAATCAATACAAGTTCATATAAGGTGTTATTTATTTTCTATCAGTACATTTCACAAAGTTTAGTTTGCCTTTCAGGTATTCTGATTTTTTTTGTTATTCCTGGCTTGAGTAAATTTTCCTTCTTTTTGAATAGAAAAGGAATGCTGTCACTGAGTTTTTTGTGCCACAAGGGAACTCTGTAAACAAAAATTCTATTTCAACATTTTTTTCTACAACAGTGGAGTTAGGTAACTCACTTTATGGACCAATTTCTCTGGGGAGTGTGATCCTTACAGGAGGGCATATTTTCTCAGGCAGTCTCTAGAAAAATTTGCCTTTCATGGTTAAGCTGATGTCATTTGCATAATTCCCAGAGTATCACATATTATTATCTTCATTCACAATGTTTTTACTTTCAACCAAAGATTTTGAATTATAAGTGCTCTCCTTGAGGTCACATGACCTTAGACAAAGAACTCCTTTTACAGAATATTTACAGTGCCAAACAACAGACTTCTAAAGCAATGGGATATTAGGTTTTATTCTGATTTCTCAAAGTGGAACTTTAAGTCTGATGGTATACCTCATTGATAATTATTATTATTGATTTCTCATCTATCTTAATTTCTACTTCTTTTTCTTCATTATTACTAGTAGTATTATTAGTATTATTATTTATACATTAACATATTCATATTAAAAGTATTTTTGTTATTTTTGCTTGGGATCAAGTGACAGCAAATCTCCTCAACTCTCCAGCACTCACTACAGTATTCTTTATTATTATTATTATTTATACATTGGCATGTTCACACCAAAAGTATTTCATCATTAATACTTGGGATCAAAAGGCAGTAATTATCCAGCACTCTCCTCAGTATTCTTTAGCACTCTTTTCAAAGTCTTATTAATATTATGAATTTTAACGTAGTTATTATCTAGTGGTCATTGCTAGAGATCAAGTGACAGCAAGTCAAAACTCGAGTGCTCTTGCTCATTTCTACAATATTATTACCTGCTTTGTTTCAGTTTTTGCTCAGATCTCAAATAGTTTCAAACATTTTTCAGTTAACTTATGGACACTTCTGTATGCTCTAATGACAAATGAATATAATAATTACTTTGAGATAATTTTCTAAACTTTCTGGACAGATATTATTATTATTATCATTATTATTATTATTGTTGTTGTCATTTTTTATTCTATCTTA
Organism: Acanthosepion lycidas; assembly: GCA_963932145.1. Classification (NCBI taxonomy): domain Eukaryota; kingdom Metazoa; phylum Mollusca; class Cephalopoda; order Sepiida; family Sepiidae; genus Acanthosepion; species Acanthosepion lycidas. Next base: position 49,695,873 of record OZ010576.1, read on the forward strand.
TTTGTATCTTTGTATATTTATGGTGATGAGTCATATACCAGTTCAGCCATATTGTTCTTCAGGTGAGATACAGAGAGACATAGTGTCTTTGCAATGACAGAAAAGTAACAAAGATCCAACAGTTGAATAGGGCAGTAATGGAAATGGTTAGGTGATATCAGAATTCCAACCACAAACACAAAAAGCTGACACGCAACAAGCTAAGGCACAGAGAAAATCAATAAAGAGTGATTGGACAATCTGGAGGTTTACCTCAGACCATCAAAATCAAGCATCACTTCTACCTTGCCACTAAGACTTTAAGGTCATGCTTGTCAATGTCTTTTAGAATCTTTTGTCTTGTTCCACAATTCCCATACAACTCAGGTGTGTCTAGATATGAAGTGACTGACTGGTAAATCAGGGACAGGTAAATATTCATCTTATGTTGTAAGATGTATTACAACATAAGATGAATATTTACCTGTCCCTCTTTTTTATCTCTTTAGGGAGCCATATATATGACAGGTAAAGCATGAAAACAAAAGCTAAAATGTTTAACATTAAAACATTAAATAACTTACATAACTTTACAAAGACAAAATCTACTATTCTTTCTTCCTGTAAAAAGTTTGAAGAATTGGTTTGGCAAACAAAGTTTTGAGAATATGATTTTCTTGCCATATACAAATGAAACCTTCATCAACCACCTTTAAATTGTCTACTGGTTTTACTAGCCCTTGTCAAAGTTGACAATGCAATTAAGAGCTTACTTTGTTACTGTCTGGGTAGATAAGATGGTTATAGAAGTGCAGTTTGTCCACGAATCGCCCTCCAATTCTTTGTCAGCTACTGCAGCATGCTAATGATGATAATGGAGATACTTGAAAAAAGACAAGTAATATTTTGGTTTTCTACAATCTCTAAGGCATAAGTATATCATTGTTATTCTAACAAAGCAGAATGAAGAACAAGAATAAATCCATAAAATTGAATTCCTAAAATAAGTTGTGCCTGCAAACATTTTATACACAGTACTAAAATATACAAATATGCCATACTCAGAAATATATCTATATTTATCACAATAGCGAGAAATTTATGTTATACTAATATTCCCCCAATACAAAGCCAAAGAGACACTCCAGGTAGAGTGTTACTGTGTGGTGTTGTATAACCATGAGAAAAGTGAAGTTCATAGGTTTATGCAAGGAAGATAACAGTTAACCCTAGACTTGAAGATGTCAAGTGATTGGGAAAATATCTTGCCAGTAGTCTGTTCTACAAAGCAGCAGTTCTTGGGAAGAAGATGCCCAAATGGAACTTACTTCTTATTAATGGAATGAAGGGAATGGGGATGATTCACAATTGTGTACATGGCACGGTGGGTCCCAGTTGTAAAAGTTGGGGGTTGGTGGGACTAAGGAAAGTAGCTCATCAGAGCACATGCCATAGAATTATAGCATACTAGTAGGCTTTGCAAAGTAAGATATATTCACTACTTGAACACTTTGAAACAAAAATTTTAAGTGAACATTTCATTCATAAATTGGCTTGTTATAGTTAAGGAAAGTTTTACAAATAGATGCCAACTTGTTGAAGGCCAAATAAAATGAAAATTGCAAACACTTTCCTGCACTATATAAAATGATATTCCTAAACAGAACTATTTTTGATATGAAAATCAAAACAATTCTCAAATAAAACAACAAAAATGAAGGACAGTTAATTAATGGAATAAACTTTTTTAAAATCAATTTGCAAATTAGTTAAAGCTGAAGTAGAAAAAATATAATACAGATATTGAGCTTTTAGTATGTAAATTACTATAAAGTAGCTGTAGCATGTTTATTTATCATCTCTCAGTTATGTCTCTGTCTTTGGGCAGACTGTGCTCAGGGGCAGCTCCATTGAATGACAGAGTCGTGACTGAGGAAAATTATACTGAAAGGTGCCAAGCCCCGGGGAACAGCTGCCCAAGGTTACACCCTCTCATTGCACCAGAGAGAGGGACCGGTGCTTGCACCAAGACCAGCACAACCTATGACTGCAAGGTTTGAGGAATTTTTGTTTCTAGCTTGGGTGTACGTGCTCAGGCTCCCCACATTAAACCAACCTTGTGTCACAATGTGACTCCATGCATGGGGTGGAGAGTTAAGTAAATACCAAACTACCATAACATAGAGCTGGGGCATTTTAATCTCAGAATTTGTGGGAGAATTGAACTCCAATTTCGCATTTATTCATGTAGATTCCATAATATAAGTTTTAGTTAATTAGCTATTATGTTCAAATCTTGAATCTTTTGAATCAACTCTTCAAATGTTGAATGTATAACTAATTCTAATTTCTATTTTCCCATATTTACACTGTATTAATTTTATCTTATAAACTATCCCCTGTTATAACTCTTCTCCATCAATTAAAATTTTTGAAAGGACCAACAATGTATATCAGTTTAAATGTACTTTAGGAGAATGTATCTCTGACAAAATGTAAGTACATATGTTGGTTTGATGACCACAACATTATTAATATGTCTTGGACTTTATTTGTTGGATACAACTTCTGCATAAAAAATTAGAAACAATATGTTTATATTATTCAATACAACATGTTTGAAAGAAGATATGCTGTCTACATACATATATGTATATATTTTACAGAAAAAAAAATTACATCAACCTAGATATCATCTATTTGAAGCCATTCTACATACAGATTTCATCAGTCTCTAAGTGTCTGTCTCAGAATATTGTTTTAAATTTATTTTCAATGTTAGTCCTCCTCTCATAGATGCCTTGTTAATGAGAGTAAGTTTGTGTTAGTGATTAGTGAGGGCATAAGGTATCTTATCCTGGAAGAAGCAGTCTGGGGGTTGGAGTTTATTTATGGCCAGGACTTGTTATCAACTCCCACTATTTGGTGGCCAGGACTTCTTGTTTGTGGTTTAATATCAGTTCCTGCTATGTGGTGTTTCTTATAAAAAGCTCCCAGTTATAAGTTATAATAACTATATATATATATATATATATATAACTATATATATAGTTATTAGGTGAATTTTGAGCTGAGATTTCTTTTAGAATAATCTTAAATGCATATGTTTAGTAAAGGAGGTAAATTGAATTATAGGATGATACAAAACCAAAATATTTACCTGAAAACAAATCATGTTCTTATATAACCTTGTCAAATGTTTAGATAGTTCTGAATGAGTTTGACTCCTTGGAAGATATGAATATCTTCCAAGGAGTCAAACTCATTCAGAAATATCTAAACTATCATCTATGGAAAAACATTTTCTCAGATTAATGATTAAAAATACGTTCAAGTGCATGAATACTTTAGGTTTGAAAAAAGACAGCCCTTAATCTGATCATACAGATTTCAGCTACAGAATCCCACAGATCATGATCACAAGTCCAATAACCCATGAGGGTTTTGGGGCCACCACACATACACCGGCAAGCCAGCCTGATGGAGCCCAACATTCAACAGGCTTGCTTGAATTCTTCTAGACTGGTAGCTATCCAAGGTTATAGGACTCAGTTTATGCTGTTATTTTACCTATAGTGGGGTGAGGAGAGATGGATTCATACCTTCTACAAAGTAAGTGAATCCTAAAGAGCTTTAGCAAATTACAACAACCACTCAATTTCAAGACTTCCAACAGAATCCCAAAGAGCTTTAGCAAATAACCACAACCACATCAATCAAAGAATTACAATAACAAAATAAAAATGGGTAGAACATGTAGGAAAAATCATAATAAAATGAAGATGTTAACTCTCCACACTGCCTTAAACAAAAGGTTTGAAGTCCCATTGCTGCTTGAAGGAGAGTTAATAGTTGATTTGAAAAGATTTAAATGTTTTAAGAGAAAAATTTTACAAATTTCAGCTGGTCAAAATTCCAACTCTTCAATCAGTGAATGCCAAATTTTCTCTGTATGAAAATGGTTAATTCCACAATAGGCAATATACAATATGAGATTAACATACACTCCCGCAATGGCAAGATAGGATATTATGTAGAAAAATATATATTTGTTTTGCAAAGTACCTTTTTATTATTTAGTCTGTAATGTCATTGATGCACTGATTTTTTATATATACATATATATATATATACATATATACTTCATTTTAGGATATTATATCAAAAACATGTCAAAATCGCTACACAACTGCAGTCTTGTCTCAATGCGTACCAAAGTATCTAATCAGGCAATTGTAAATTACTACAAGTGAATGATTTATTTAGATTTAAAAGTAAAATACAACCTCTTTTTACAGAAAAAGAAAATAGGATGATGATTATTAAGTTTATGGGCTTTACTCAGATCAACAAATCAAATATGATCTACATCAAATTTAAACTAATAGAAGAAACAAAAATTAAGAAATTATTTTTCATAAATGTGCCATGACTCATAGATTTGCAATGAATGACAGCCTGTGTTAAACAAGAGCAAATGGATGCATATTATACATTAGACAATGTCATTTCCTAAGAAAAAATAAATTGGTAATTTAACAAAAAGTTAGCAAGTTATATGCTTTGTAAGTTTTCTACTAAAAAAAAAATTATTGCTCTACTTTGTATTGAGCCCTCTTTTAAATTAAATGTTACAAACATTGGAATTGTACTCTATCCGTTCTCAACTTACATGGATATATATCTATATATATCAAGTATGTGGTGCAGTTCAATTTACATTACATGAATCATTCATTCTATATCTGTTTTTTTGTATGAATGATTGATGTAATATATATATATATATATATATATATATATATATATATACTATTACATATTTCTTTTCTTACATATCTAAGAGTGTTGAATTTAAAATGTTTTTAAAACAGCTTTTTAATACACATAAGAAAAATAATATTTATTTAGTTATTCACTTACAGGCTATAAATAATTGGGTAACTGAATAAAATGTTGTTATATATATAAGTATATTATATTTATGTATACATTTATATATGGCATATCCATAACTGTTGATATTTCTATCACATGAATATTAAATTATTTCTTATAAATTTATAAGAAGCTTTCTGAAGATTACGTAAGTCTATGAAGACGCATAAAATAAAAAGGTATCTTTTCCCAAAGTCACCCAACAACAGCTAACATAAATTATCTGCTAATTCACACCTCACTGAATTGATTCTTAATGTTTAAGATTTTTCTTGCTATTTTTCATAAAGTTTCAGTTTTAATAAATTACTGAAAATAAATACCAAAATGCACATGAGCAAAAAGAAATTCCAGCAAGTAAAGGAAAACATGAATTAAAAAATTCATTATTCAAACTAGATAAAATAAATAACAGCACAAAATACAGAAAGAAGCTGGACATACACAACAGAAAATTTGCTCATATTAAAAACTGATTCTGTAATTTGAAAATGAGTTATTATCATTACACGATGAGTTGATATGCCACTAAACATACAAATAAATGAATAAACAAAACTATCATCACAAAAGTTGGTTGGATTGATGGGATTCTTTTAGCTGCTTCTATTATTATTGTTTTCATTAAACATTTTAATGGCCTCTTCCAGGAAAGAAAGAGTCGAGATTCCCTTTTTTTTCAGATGGAAGAAACTTGAAAATAGTAGCCAACAGAACATTTTTCATGTATTGTGGGTTTCTTTAATTGTCAAGGAAAGATTGGAGAACAAATCTGCATTTAAAATAAGGAATTATCAGTCTCACATTGAAAATCTCCAATGTGGTTACTCAATCCACGGGAAGAAGCTATCAAGTGATAATATTTACTGTGTGACTGTCACATTCACAATGATCAAGAAAGTAAGTCAGTGAAGTTTCATGTCAGGTTATTTCAAAAAACATCATATTATTGAAATCTATCATCACCCCAACAATTAAAATTTGCTTCTCTTTGACTTTTGCTTTCTCCCAAAACTCAAGTAGCTTTTTAAACATCATGGATAATATTAATAAAAATTCAATGAAGCAGCTGGTGGAAATCCCATAAGATGACTTTTCTGACTGTTTTACAATTTGAAAATGTAACAGATGCTGGGATAAATGTGTGAGATCGCAATAACAGTATTTTAAAGAATACAAAGGCATGGCTGATTTGGTAATAATAATATTAGCCATTTCCCTACAAGGAAACATTTGACATTCATGACTGAGCAGCTAATGATGCTTTCACTTCAAAATTTATAAAGTCTTTCTTTTAAAAAATTTTTCAAGAAAATAGGTTTCCCAAGTCCAGTAGCTGTTTTGCCTTTTCCGGTACTGACAGGTGTTTCCTTCTTAACTTTTTGCTTGAAGTCATGTGGAATGTTAACATCTTGATTATGCCATTATTTTCTCTATTATGTGTTATATATGATATCTATTTTATCTGTTGCTGATGGTGATAGTCCTCAAGTGATGTAGCTTTGTTATTTGGTACAATTCTTTGTTTGTGATTCTGTAGTGCAAATCTACAATGTTCAAAGAAGTATGGTTCTTTCCAAGATGCTCAGGATTCACTGGCTAAAAGCCATTTTTAAGCACTGATCTTAGAACACAGTTGTATATAGCTGACAGTTAAGATATTTCTGAATGGGTTTCACACCATGCATGGCATCCATATGAAAATCTTGATCTGACGAAGCTCTTTAAGAATTTTCAGATTGATGACTTTTGCTGTTTTTTTTCTTCAATAATGAATGGTGTAATACTTTCTGGACACATCTCATAATTAAAAAGTAATAAATTACACATAGAAATACACAAAACCTTCTCATAATATTCCTTAACAAAGATCTGCTCATTTGTACGTCTATTGCACAAAACATCATATACTGAGTTAGCATTTCGTCCTTGAAGCATTTGTCTACAAAAACCCAAAACAATGATATTAATATATTCTAACCAATCATTGGAAAATAAACAATATACATTTGTTTACATTATTCACTTTGAATTTAAATTGAAGTAGCAAACATTTTATCTGATTTACTGACAGCAGAATTCTCCTTCTTTGAATAATGTTCAAGATCGTTGCCTGAACAAGAACAAAGAGAGATGAATCAGCTTTCCTAAACACTTCCAACTTCATATTCTGTAGATTTAATGAATAGGAAGTGATTAGCATGATTTCAACAAGCCAGTTATTCACCTTTGTTTGCAGAATGAGTGCAGGTGCCTATACATTCAATTAAATATACAAGATAAACCTCCAACTGACTCAGTTGAATATTCACTGGATCTCGGGAATAATGCAAAGAGCTGATTCCACATATTTCCTGAGATTATTCTGCGCCATCATTTAAATGTAAATATTTGGAATGATAAGTATATAAGTGTAAACAGTCAAAGAAGAATGCACAAGAATGCACATCATATGATTAAATAACAGATCTTAAAATCTCTATCTCGTTGCTATAACCACTTATCTATCACATTTGACAAAAGTTTTAATTCATTTTAAGCTTGCCAAAATTTGAATTATTTATGTTAATGAAAGATTTCTATAATTAAATATTTTTTTATTGTGCAAAGGTCATGTTCAGCTCATGTTAATTACACTTGTTATTCTCACGTTAGATGATGATAATCGTTTATTTGGTAAACATTAATTTTATCCTGAATTTATAATTAATTAGTAGTAATTAAGGTTGCATTGGAAATTATCTTAAAAGTCCAGCATTGTTTATATGGAGAGAAACACAAATATACCATAAAAAACAGAAAATTTAAGGTCGGGAAATTTAGAAGATATTTTCATGAAATTGAGGCAAATTCATGTGATAGATGCTCCAAGTGAAGTCAATATATAATATAAAAAGGGGGAATATGAAATCAAGAATGTTAACACATTACTACACAATAGACAATTCAAAGTTTGGGCCTCAAAATCACACTTGAATTGAAGTGGAACTTGTACATGCAATCAATTGCTAAGGATGCATGTAAAATGGTCAGCTGTCTGTACCACTCCAGTAAGTACAAGAGCCAGATCAGACCAAAAATTGAGTACTGTTGTCATATTTGGGTGCAAGCTGCCCAGACCTCACTCTCCAGCATTGATAGAGTTCAAAAGCATCTCCAAGCCCTTTTGGGTGATAAATTATTCTCCACTCTTCAACCTCTTTCCCACAGGCAGGATGTGGCAAGCCTCTCACTGCCCTACTGCTACTTCCAAGGAGTGTGCTCAGATGAACTATATTCCCTGGTCCTACTGACACACACCTTCACAGCAAGAACCCACCATGCAACTCACATAGTAGCAAACCACCCACATTCCCTCTATATTCCATTGATGTGAGTAAGTTCCACTTGAGCAGCTTCTTCTCATGAACCACTGCCCTGTGTAACTGACTACTAACAGGCTGCTTCCCTGTCCGCTATGATCTTAACCTGTTCAAAACTAGGGTTAACTGCTATCTTCCACTCTTCCACTCCTATAAAACACAAATGGCCTCCAAATGTAAACCTTTACCTCAAGTGGCCTCCAGCCCTTGTAAAGGGTGAACCTCACTGTAAAAAAATAAAAAATAAGCAGAAAGCTCATCAGAACAATTGCCATGAAAATATTTGTAGAAATGACAGAGGGTGACCATGCCACAGCAATGGGAAGGTTACTGAAGTCAAAATGTCAGGTCAGAGGTCAGGATCAATTATTAGGTTGGTGCAAAAATAATATTGTTTTCTCACATATGTTACTATGTGAGAAAACAACATTATTTTTGCACCAACCTAATACATTACAAACCCTTCTTTGGATTTTGTCAAGAATCTTGAGATATTAGGTGCGCCAAACCATATATGGATGTAGTATTCAATGTACAGAAGAATGATAGATTTATAAATGTGCAAGATAGATTCTGATGAGAAAAATTGTCTGGCAATTGAACCAACTTTTCTAACAGTAGACCTACATAACTGTAGAAAATTGTAGTTGTAAAGACTAATTTAACCCATAGACATGTGGGCATGATATGGGTACATTCTTTTCTTAGGTGCATTTGTTTAAAAGTGAATACAGCAGGTTAACTGGAATCTGAACATGTTTCACTGATTTCACTTCCCATGCCAATAACTGCTATACTACCCACACACCCTTTAAGATTACCAGCTATAATATGAAAACTGGAGAGTCCACTGGCTGAAACAACAACAATACTTAAATTTATCATAGATAAAATAACCCTCTCACAAATTCAGAGAAAAAAATATTGTGCTATAAAAGAAAGGAAGACATTTGTCTACATACTAAACAAACATGAAAAAACAAATTGTTTGGATCCGAATTGAAGTCTTTAATTTGTAGTCAGCTTATTTCAAAATTTTTCCCACTTCTTCATCACATTTTTTTCTTGTGAATATAAACAAATGTAGGAAGCCAGGAAAAGAAAGATAAAATACAAAAGAAACACCAAAGATTACCAATGTTCACCTGCTGTAGCACAAAACAATATGAACCAGACAAGGTGATAAAAAAAAATTATTATGAAGAAAAAAAAACTAAATGAACACAAAATGTCTGACCAAGCACAACATTTGAGAATAAATAATAGGGAGAAATAAAACTCAAAATGAGATAAATAAACAATAGGACAAAATTTTACTGTTGAAAATATTTAAAAAGAAACATAGATTAAAAAGCAAAAATTCAACAATACCCAGAAATGCAACTGAAGTAAAAGACTTCTTGACTGACTTTAAAATCAAAACTAGCAATAAGCTTGAATATATGGAGATTGATATTAGGTTGGTGCAAAAATAATGTCGTTTTCTCACATATGTGAGAAAACGACATTATTTTTGCACCAACCTAATATTACTGTAGTTGAAGAAGTTATTAGGTTGGTGCAAAAATAATGACGTAATAATGTCGTTTTTTGACGGTAAAAAATACGTCAACAAAAGACATTATTATGTCATTATTTTTGCACCAACCTAATAAAAAAGACTGCTATATTGTTGATATATTTTGCATGCCTAGGAAACAACATCTTGTCAAGAAGCTAGCTGAAAAATCAAAATACATAGATCTCCTCCCCGATCTGGCACTTTTGTAGGATATGTGTACTATCGATGTAACAGAATAACCTGTCACACCCATGAGTGACTACACTATAGATAGTAACTACCTATAATTATCTATAAGGCAACAGACTACAGGAGTTTAGCTGGAATCTGTTGAGTACAACTCAGACTTATGCAAGAACTACTGACCTTCCAATACTAGCACTCACTACTGGATTGACTTGCGATGACCGTGTACATAACTGTTACTTTTATTCCTATTGTGCTGGTTTTTACAATAAACCTTTACTTATTTTCTCCACTGTGTTTATCAAGTATATATTGCTATTAGCATGGAATATGACAACTATCATTGTCCCCATCATCATTAGTGAATTAGGCTTCATTCCCAGCAACTGGAAAATCTTTGGAATCATAACAGTAATATAAGATCACCTTGTTATGTAATGTTATACTGTGTGAAGCAAGCAATAATAATAATTTAGTGAAAAAATATACTTGACTTATTCATATAAATCAGAATCTGTTAAATAATAAATATCAATAAGTTCTTTTACAGGCATTGGGCCCCAAATTATCCCAAGATACCATTAGACTTAGTCAGCCAAAATTCTTTCATTGTATCAGACATAGTGTTTTTAAAGGAACACAGCTAATTGAAAATTAATCAGAGTAATCATTCTTCATTTTAACTACAGATAATTAATAAAATTATTTGGCATTAGTGTTTGCATAAGCATACTATTTTTCACTTTTTTTAACTTTTCATATTTGATAATATAAAAGTTTTTACTAGAGAGAAATATGCAAAGTTTAAGTATCAGGTAGTTTAATATTTACACAGATAATCTAGACTACTTGTATCTTTCCTAACTCTATAATACTCTAATATTACTCTGCATGCAGAACTGTTCTAGAGGGTACACCAAATAATGGAGCCAGATGAGTGAATTTGTGGTTATCTGCCCAAATGAAAGTGTTTGCAGTCAGCAAGTAAACAATTATGGGCAAATGGTGACAATTCTTGTTAATATTGAACTTAAAATTAGAATATTAGCAGAGACTGCTACCCTCAACATTCTGAAGCAGAAATTCAAAAGGTTGGTCAGCCTGGAAACTACAGACAAGTCAGCCCCTCATTTCCATAATGATATACCCCTATCATATAATTTAATGTACAAAGGTTTTGACAGAGAATCAAGACCCCACATTATAGCAATACTCCCAGGGGATGTGTAAGAACCTCACATCCCAGTGGGTCAGTGGACAGAGAGGGATGTCCAGCAGCCAAATTAAGTTGCTTCAAATGCAGATTGCTGAGGCATGTGGAAAGGGATTACCAGAAACTCAAAAAGGCATCCACCAACAATTCAACAAGAAGCATAAAAAAAGATTATTTAATCATATTTACCACCAAGGGGCACCTGGATAATCCATACAAGGTGACCCACCAATTCAGACAATCAAAACAGAGAGGTAGAGCCAACCCTACCCAACCAAAAACCATGTCTCACCTTATCTGGAATGGAACCAGGTTCCAAGGAGGACTTCTGCAACTGCCACTATCTTTAACAGTGGAAGTGACCCTGATACTGAAATCCCACGCTAAATTCAAGTACACTCCAACAAGGCCGGATCGCCTCGACATACACTGAATTATCACTATTTCTAACACTGAGGTACAGACTTGCTCAAACAGATCCAAGATACAAAAGATTCTCAAATGCTCAGACAAAACATCTTGTGCTGACCAGTCACAGAACACATGGCATAACGGATGACCAGTTATACATAAAATGCTTACTCCTCATGCATATCATGGTTTGCTCAAAGGAAAAGTGCCAGATCATGTATTGGACAACATCTGAATTTTACTTATCTGAGTCAGCTCTGACAGATCTAGAAATACTACCTGCCAACTTTCTGATGCTGATATCATGACAAAATAAGACAACAAGCACAAAGAGAAAGGCCCAGTGTCAATGCCCACAAAGAATGGCCTTACCACCAAAACTGTCCACTATTCCATTTTTCCCAATGGAAAACTGTTGTATCCTTAAAGAAGGTTACAAACGGACAAACGTGGTACTCAAGTGAAAAGAACAGCAAAACAGGTGTAGATCAAAGAAAGTGAGGTTTATTGTAAAAGAGAATAAACTACTGAAAGACAGGAAATCGGTCAGCAGTTTACTAATTCCTGAAGCAAGGTTATTTATCTTTACTTCTCCGTGAGCCTTTAAGCATCACCTTCATTCTGGGAACAACACTGACAACAGTTCACATGCCGATCCTAGTTCCTCATTATTGGATAAAGAGTGTCAAACAGGACATTGACTGGGATATCACATTGGGCATCATCAAACTAGTACCAGTTGGTACTCCAACTTGGTGCTCAAGAATGGTGATTGCACCAAAAAAAGGATGGATCACCCAGACTTATAGAAACTCAATGCCCCCAACATGAGGGAGGTGTATCATCCTCCATCCCCTTTTAATCAAGTTTCAATAGTACCAGCACTCACAAGGAAAACTGTGCTAGATGCTCCCATAGCCTTCACCTTTTCCAAGCCACATCGGACACTACTATGAGTGAGGCAGATACCAATACCTCCAGGCTTCACAGGGTTTTCACACCTTGGGAAATGTGTATACTCATCAGTTTGGTGATATCACTGATTAAATAGTCAGAAAAATTCACTGTATAGATGACAGCATACTCTGGAATGACTCAATAGAAACGGCATTTTGGCACATGATAGAGTACATTACCTATTGAAGCAAGAATGGCATCATTTCAACCAAGAGAATTTCCATTTTGCAGAAGAGTAGTTGGAATTTGCTGGGTTCCATATAACAAAAAGCAGCGTAAAACCTACAAAAAATATGTCAGAAGCCATTCAGCATTTCCCCACACCTATGAACATCACTAGTGTCAGATCCTGATTTGGGCTAGTAAACCAGGTATCATACATTTTTGTCCAAGCTGAATTAATGGCCTCTTTCCAGGAAATACTACATTCAAAAGACAAGAAGTTTTACTGGGATGACACACTTGATCAACTGTACAACAAATGCAAACAAGTGATTGTGCAAGAAATTGAGGATGGAGTAAAGCCATTTTAAAGTTAACAAACCAAGATAGCAGACAATGGACTACAGCAGGAACAGCATTGGATTCTTTCTGTTTTAGAAACACTGTAAATGAGCTAGAGAAGTCGGACCCAATTGTGGTGAAGAACACTGGAAACTTATCCTGGCTGGATCCTGCTTCACCAGTGATACTGAATCATGCTTTCACCAGTCGAAAGAGAGTCGCTGGCTCTGGTATACAGATTGGAGTGCTGTTGAATGTTTGTGCTAGAATGTCTGGACTTTTGTTAACTATGGATGACAAACCACTGGTAAGAATTTTTTTGGACAAAGCTCTACAGAATATAAAAAAAAAATTCATGATTATTCAGTCTCATTTTCCCTGATGTATAAATTCTGTATAAAGCATCTCCCTGCCAAACTCAATGCCACACCAGACTGTTTGCCAAATACCTGCATCCAATCCAAGCCAAAACAGTTGCTGTTTGGCATTTGCAAGCTTGCCATTAATGCCCTGGTGTGCAAAGTGAAGTGATTCATGGGGACAGGACAGGAGATACTGACTTGCATAAGGAACTGTCCTAGCGGGCACACTGGCAATGAGCCAAATGAGTAGTTTGCCCTTGTCACATGGATTTGTAAGCAAATATAAATGGCAGTCATTCAGGACGATGACGTTTTGGCACACTCCAGACATTATCCAAGAATGATTTGCTATGAAAATTAATTTCTAAAAAATGGCCACAACACAGAGATAATGAGCAGATAAAAATTTGTAATAAGTCTTATTTTTAGTCACACTTAAATAATGAATCCCAGAATTAAAAGCTAAAATAATAGTGAAACTAGAGTAATTTTTGTTAATTTCAAGTCTCAACAAAGAAATTGCTATGCTTCAAATATGACTGACAGGCCACATAAACATTTATGAACTCAGTCCGGTCTCAACAGAGTTCAAAAGCATTTGTGCAGCCTTGTGGGTGATGATTTTTTTTCTATCTGACAAACTCTTTCCCACATATAAAATTTTGTTAGCTTTTAATTATTCTATCACTTCTTCATGGCAGGTGTTCGGATGAACTATATTCCTTGGTTCCACCAGTCAAGACCTTCACAGTTAGGGTCTGTCATGTCAGGCCCACACTGTGAATTCAACTTCATTCCCTTTATATTTTATTAGTGAGGATAAATTTTCACCCAGGCAGCTTCTTCTCCAGAACTGTTTCATTGTGGAACAAACTCCTGAGAGGATGCTTCCCTGATCACTACAATCTTAAAATCTTCCAGTTGAGGGTTAACCATTTTTCAGCCTACATATCCTCATAATATGTACCACTTGCTCCTTCCCTGATTGACTTTATAACATCCATATTTATTAACCCTCCTTACTTTGTGTGGCTCTTGGGCTTTGTGTTAGGTGAACAATAGTAAAAAAAAGAGACCCTCATCTTTGCCCTTCTAAAGCAACTAAATCCAAGTCTAGCTTGTAAAATTATCTTAAAGATAAGACATCAATATATTGCATCACACTGTCCAAGTAGTATTGCAAGCATAATAGCAAACAGTAAATAACACATCTAAAAATAAAAAAAAAAGAAAAAGAAACTATTGATTAATTTAACAGTTTTAAAGAATTATTTCTATTTTTATAGAAATTTATCCACCTTGTTCTGGGTGGTCAGGATTATCTTTTCTTTTTCACGTACAGCTGGAGAAGTTTGTATGATGGAGTGCTCAAAACATTGTGGAAACAATTAAAAAAAATGTATAAAGGTGTTCAACTGTACCAGTCAAGCTTGGAATTTCACAAATAAATTTCTATACACTTAATGAAAAAATCATTAGACTTAATTTTCTAACATCAGACATTATTTCTTTTTTTTGTCAAAAGGAGACATTTTTTTCCACCTTACCAAATTTCTCAACTCTTCTTTGGATATAGAGAAAAACAACAAAAATTACACATACACACACAGATATATATATATATATATATATATATATATATATATATATATATATATATATATAAAAAATGAAGAAAGATGTGGGAGGCCCAATGTTTAACAACACAAAAAATAGAACTAGCAAACTAAGTTCAAATTCTACATGAAATAGTTTACATTTGTTTAAATACAATGCTTTGAGAATTACTTGACTTGACCGTTCCTCTCTGTATGAATTGATTTGGTTTGGTTTGTTTTACAACATATCAACCTCAATAGGTTATTTAATGCTGACAAGGTTTTTATTCCTGGTAATATATATATATAGGTTTCAAAAATGTATTTATGGTAATATTTTCTTTCTTCAAAATATCTATTGCTGGTAACATCTTTTTTTTTCCAAGAAAGTATTGCTGCCAATAATTTTTTTACAAAGAATTTCTGATATCAAAACCTATTTTTATACTTTCATAGTGCTTTGACCCTGGTTTGGGGGTTAACTATTTTCCCATACCTGGAACCATAACTGGAGGTACCACCCTGTGTCAGAGTAGACCTGGTAACACCACCAATTAAGAGGTGGTTCCATGCTCCCCAAAACCTCCTGAACAGAGGCCTTGCTGTTGGACGTAGTTTATTGTCTTATCCAGGACATGGATGTAGTTTATCATCAAAACCCTGAACGGTCCTCTCTGTATGAAAGAGTCACATAGCCAGGTAGATTGGATTCTTCAACCTTGGTTATCAACCAGTGTAGAAGAACTCTGAATTCAAAACAATGTAGAAGACAATACCAAATCACTCCATTATTTTTCTCGGGAAGAATCATAGCAATTAACAGTTTAGAAATAAAAAAAAAAACAAATGTAACAAACAGCCCATAATGTGAACTACAAATTGATCATGCAAAATAATTAACCAAGTATTATACAAATATTTAATTATCTCGGATTTTTTTTAACAGAGGACAGAAAATGTAGCACCAAATCTGAAGTCTCATTAGGATATTAAAAGGTGCTTTCTAAAATTTAAACAAAGCATTAAGAAAGAGGAATATTTTATAAGAAACAAAGAAAAGAATACAGGACTGTTATGTAATATTGGTCTGATGCTTCCCAGATATTTAATTTGTTGTACTTGTCTGATTTTGGCATCTCCATTTTATAATTTGCATGGTGGGCTGTTTCTTTTGTTAATAATCATGCAGTCTGTCTTACAATTTCTTCTCAATTTCCTTCAAATTGTAGTATATGCATATAAGCTGACTTCATACAGAGTACAACCCCTGAATTTTTCACATGAATTTTAACCCTTCCAGAAAAAAATTATTTGTGAGCTGTGCACTTGGTTACAGAAAAGGCATAATTTTTAACCTCTTCAAAAAAAATTACCTGTCTATTAGTGTGATTCCCTATTTTTTGCATAAAAACTGATCATAAAAATTTATACTATACTCAAGTAAATATGTTAAGGAGCGATAAAACAACCCTTAACAGTGATTATAGCTGAATCTATCTGACTAATTTTACTCAACAAATTCAAAATGATTTTAAATAGGTTTTAATACAAAAATTCAATAATTTTGTTTTCAGACAATTTTTATTGGAACAGTAAATTTTGTTTTATTTGAAGACATTTTAGTGACTATATTCTCTCTCTTTCTCTCTGTTGATCGACCATTGTTCTTATAATGTCTTCATCTGTACAAAATAGGATGTTTTGCACAGTGGGATGGCCATGGTTCAATAATGATCTACTCTTTTGGCTTTCAACTTTGTTTTTTTTTTACCAGTGGTAGAGTTAAACATCACACCCAATTACAACAAAGAAAGTAGAATCGACAGCTAATCAGCTTAGGAGGTTTTATTCTTAGTTTGAAAGAGTTATCTGTCTCTTAGACTGATTGCCAATCAAGGCTAAAAATAGCTACCCTTCTGGACATGATGTAAAAAGCAAAGAATAAATGTGGAATCATGAAACTTCTGTGTGCATTTTAGTATATTTTGCATGCTTCATTTAAATCTGCTCTTATTAAAGATGAAAGGTATTACTTTTTGACTAAATCTTCTATAATGAACTAAAAAGTTATAATTAGATCTTTAAAAAATGAGATAATATTTTAAAGATAATAGACATTTTAGTTTTTATTTTAATATTATCATTCCTTGGTAAACTAAGTTCTAAAGAATTCACAAATAACATATATTTCTGCAACATGATCAGCCATTTTGAATATTTCAATAATTGTTTGTCCAGTTTTGGCAACTAAACAGAGGGAATATTACTGTAAATGCATGGACAGATAATCTCCTGGGAGGATATTTTGTCAGCAATGTGTTACCACTGTGTAAGCTTGTTTAATTTGTGACTGTTGTAGTTCTGTGTGTTTATTACATTTTCAGCAGGAATTTCTGACAAAAGACTACCTCACATAGCTTTGGCTACCTGTAACTTCTGGCTTTTTCCAAAGTTAAAACTACTGTTAAGTGAGATTAAAGAGAATAGAATGTGACCATTGATGACAATCCTAAATGAGAACTGTTTTGATAATGTTATAGACAAGCGTATGGTTGCAAGAAAGAAATACGACAACAGCAGAAATAGATTTACGTGATTTATTTCAATAGGAACGTGTGGTTTTGGGACAGCTACCTTGTGGTATAGTTCATAAGCCAGCTGCCGATCTGGGTTGATCTCTCATAGCAGTTCTTGCTGGTTGGCGTGGCGCTACCGCTGCTGACTGCCTATGACAGATCTCTTCCCTGGCCTCCTGTTGACTGCTGCCGACCACTCAGCCTGACTGTGACAGGTCTCTTCCCTGGCCTCCTGTTGACTGCTCTTGTACTTCCCTGTGTGACCCCTTTTATGGCGTTTTTTATGGCTTAACAGGCTCATAAAACGATGCGAATATAATTAGGAGGGAAGCATTTTTATTTGTTGAAAAATATAAACACTTTAAAATATTATTTTATTTTTTGACCAGAACTCGTGCGTCGGGCATATGCGTAAACTATGATAATGGTCATTTTGTGACGGGGCCTTGTCCTGTTAACATCCGGCTCTCGCTCTTGAGTATGTTAGTTTATTTGCCTGCAAATTAGCCGAGATATGTCTTATTTTATATTATAAACAATAATTTGATGCTACAATGGAATAAATTTAAGATATTCTAAATGAATTCATGGAAAAAGGACGAAGGCACCACTACCCTAGGTCAGCATTTTCTTTTTTATTTCCTTTGCTAACATTAAATATTAAATACTTTCCTGACAGAACTCATTTTAATGGATAACAGTGAGGAACAAAGGAAATATAAAAGTTTTTGATATCCTGTCTCTTAAATTCAAATATTTTGATGTAAATAAGAATGATAAAAAGAAGTATTATTTGGTATTTCGAGACTGCCAAATTCATTACAAAACTTGTCAAGAACATTATGCTATAGACAAAATGTCGAGATTCTAAGGTAGAATGCAGAAATAAAAGTAAATATTTCAAGGAGTAAGTCCATATAAGTCTATATGTAGTAATATGCTTTGTATTCTTTCCAATGTCTTTCTAGCTTTGCTTGAATGTTTATTATATATATATATATATATATATATATATATATATATAATTATTATTATATATATATATATATATATATATATATATATATATATATATAATATTTTTTAAACAATATATATATATATATATATATATATATATATATATATATATATAGACACTGTTTTAAAAATGCACAAAGGCCTTTTTTATTTATTTTCCTTAAGGAATCCTTTCAGCCAACACTTCATCAGAAGGAATACAAAGAGGCAGGGCCAGACAGATTTGAAATAGAGATGCTAGCATCCTTTATTGATTTCGGCATGGATAAGATTAGAGAAATAATAAATCCATAACAGTGCTGACATACCAGAAAACCAAAGCAGATCTATTCGCACTACCTAAGAAACTGGACACAAATCAATATGAACTCCATTGAACAATCAGCCTAATGAGCCACATAACAAAACTCATCATCCAAATTCTGTTGAGTAGAGCTCGCAGCAGAATCATGCCTGAGATAGGACAAGAACAGTGTGGGTTCATCAAAGACACTGAAACAAGGGACATAATATTTATGCTCAGAATGTTATCAGAAAGAGAAAAACAAATGCAGAAGGATGTATACCTGTGTTTTATGCAATTAGGCAAAGGCATTCAACAATGTATGCCACAAAGATGTATTAGAGCTGCTCAGCAAATTTAACATATTTGGGAAAAACAGCAGAATAATCAAAAATTTATACTAGCAGCAAGCTGTCTGCATATGGATAAAAAAAAAATGAGTTCAGTAGATATACAAAAATATAAAGGGGTGTAAGACAAGGATGTGTCTTCTCACCGGACTTATTTAACCTATACAGTGAGGTGATTCTGAGAGACTAGAAGTCCTACCAGGATTTATTATTGGTGGCCACAATCTTAATACAATATAAGATTTGCAGATGACACAATTCTGGTAGCAGACATGGAAAACAAACTACAAAACCTCCTACAGAAAGCAATGAAGAAGAGTAAGAAGGAAAATCTAAGCATAAACTACAAGAAGACAGAATGCATGGTCATCAGCAAAAAGACGAGCCCAAAATGCAAATTACAGGTCGGGGATATTAAAATCAAGCCGGTAGAGAAATTTAAATATCTGGGAAGTGTTCTAACAGAGGATGGAAAGTGTGACACTGAGATCTGAAGATATATTGGGCTAAGCAAAGATGCATCACAAAAGTTAAGCAGAGTATTAAGTGACAGAAAAATTTCATTAGAAACAAAGAAAAGAGTACTGAACTGTTACATAATTTCTTTCATCCTGTATGGCAACGAATGTTGGACAATCTCCTCAAAGATGAAGAAGTGACTTGAAACAAAAGAAATATGGTTCTACAGAAGGAGGCTAAGGATACCATGGTCCAAACATGTGAGCAGTGACAAGGTTTTGGGGAGAATGGAAACAAAGAGGAAACTTATACTTAAAATGAGGAAGAGGCAGTTGAAATTTCTGGGACACATAATGAGAAAAGAGGGTTTGGAAAATCTGATACTCACAAGACAGATATGGGAAAGAAGGACAGGGGAAAGCAACATGTGACATACTTAATGGGCTTGTGCAAATAGAAGGCAGAACAGAGTCTGGGAGAAATAACAAAAAGACAGAACTTATTAAGAATGACAAGGGGCAGAACAATGTGGAGGGCCATGATCGCCTATGTCCTGAAGAGACATGGCACATAAAAGAGGATATGTAGTAGTGAGGAGGGAAATATTTGAGGCTGGTTGAGATGGGAAGAGGTGTGGTATAGCATAAATCAGAGAGATACAAAAACCCTGTATTTGTACAATATCACTTTATTATGACAGGTTTCACAAATAAATCAAGCTGTGTCTATTAAAATATCATTCAAATACATTTCATTATCAAGCACAACAGACATGACTGGCATAGAATCTGTAGCAATTGCACTGAACAAAACAAAGATGAAAATAGTTAAGAAAACAAAAGTCAGGTATCAAAAAGTATGTGATTTCAAAATTTTAACCAACAGAACATATAATAATAAAGAATTGCAATTGAG
>OZ010576.1:49716746-49814246 GCA_963932145.1 Acanthosepion lycidas
AAAAATAAAATCAACCTAACACCAATAAGAAAAGCAGCCTAACTAGCACATGAATTAATAACATCAAACATAGTATAAAGGTAATCAAAAAGAAGATAAGCAGTAGTCAGTTGATGAATCATCCAAAAGAGTGGATTGAACAATTATGAAAAATTCTATCTTTGAAACTCTGAAGTCAATATAACATCAGTTAGCTATGTGACAATTTTTATTTTACCATTAATCCTTATATATATATATATATATATATATATATATATATATATATATATATATATACTCCGATGAATAAATGTGTGCATGTGAGTGTAAGTGAGAAGTACAGAAAAGAAGGGATTAAATAATACTGTTTGTTGATTTGGTGAGATTTACCCCAAGTAGGGTGATAAAAGCCACTAAGATGCAAGGGTTGCTGAGGATGAAAGAAACTGACAGGACAATAAAACAAGGGGAAACAGAACATGACAACTGACATGGCATTTACATTTTTGAAGATGATAGTTGCAGGATAAGAAACTATTAGTATAGAACTAGCAATTTCAACAGTGAAATAATGAGGCTTAGCTCCCAATTTAGTACAATGCTTAAATTTATGAGGTTGAGGTAAGAAACAGGGAAACTCATCAGAACAATTACCATGAAAATATTTATAGAAAAGGCACAGGTAAGCTAAGATATAGTGGTGAGAAAGTGACTGAAGTCAAGATACCAAGTTAGGACTGGTTGAATTCTTTATTGGATTTTGCCAAGAATCCCTACATATATAGCAGAAGCACCAGACCAGATGCATGGACAAATGATAGACTTATAAATATGTAAGATAGATTCTGGCAAGAAAAATTGTATAGCCCGAGACAGTTAACTAACTTTTCAAGTAGCAGACCTAGCAATTCATTTAATATACTCTTTCCTCTTCATGTCAGCAGAAAATGTAAGACTGACTGGCACAGTTGCTCTCCTGGAGGTTAGAATTATCCATGTTGATGTAAAGCAAAAAATTTTCTCTTGTACAATTAAAGAAGAACAGTTTATTTGGGCATTTGAGTAAAAAAATTTCAGCACTCTTGGATTGACAAAAAGCATTCTACTGAAAGTTTCCAGGAGGTTGTGAAATAAAAGAGACAAGTGAAGAAGGTTGTAGAGTAGAACAGTCAAAACTGTAAAAAGATGAAGGCTCTCAACTGAGTAAGTGTGAACTGACATGTGATACAAACTTTTTAACCATTTCAGAAGCAAAGATATTGATTATTTATCTATCTACATATTTCTTTCTCTCTCTCTCTCTCTATATATATATATATATATATATATATATATATAAATATAAAAGTGAAGACAGAAGTCAACACTTAGAGGCGATAGTCCGTCTCATGCTAGATGCAATCGTCAAGCCTGACGATTGCATCTAGCATGAAACAGACTGTTGCCTCTAAGTGTTGACTTCTGTCTTCACTTTTACATTTACACATGCTATATCTCTGATATTGAGCACTTTATCCCATAAACATAGCACATCTTAAGACTATATTTCTTTATATATATATATATATATATATATATAATAGGAGGCACGGTGTAGTGGATATCTGCTCGGGTTGAGGAATCAAGTTCAATTACCAGTTGAATCTATTACATTCACTTATGTGCTGGGAAAGGTATTAATCCTCTTCTTCTCCCCCCAGCTATGGGTAAATAGCTGGAAAGACTGGGTTCTATAGCTTTGGATGGTAACTGGTCTAGGAGAACAACTCTGAATTCAATACTTGCAGAGCATTGTTTGGGGACCTTGTGGTATGTAGTGCACCAGTTTTCTGTATTCGAACCTTCAAATGTGTGGTTGATTCTGCACAAAGCCTTCACCATTATAATCAAATCATATGTGCTGGTGTCTGGGCTGTCGGTTCCTAGGAACTGAGCCGCATGATCCTCATACGTTGTGTCAGTGAAAGAAAGTTGAAATTTCTAGGAGACATAATGAGGAAAAAAGTCTAGGAGAATTGAATACTCACAGGAAACACTGAAGAGAAGAGAAGCAGAGGAAAATGCTGAGTAACCTACTTGACAAAATCTGAACAAATGGATAGAGGATTTGTTTGTTTGTTTGTTTGTTTGTTTGGGTTTTACGGCATATCAACCACTGTGGGTTATTTAATGCCAAATCCAGTTTATATGAATTTTAAATGCCTATTTTGTATGGAATAAAAAATGTATAGCTGGCAACATTATTGTTTCAAAAAAAAAACAAAAAAAAAACGTATAGCTGGTAACATTATTCCTTTACAAAAACAACGTATAGCTGGCAATATTACTCTTTTACAAAAAAAAAGTATAGCTGGCAACATTTCTCTTTTACAAAAAAAAAACGTATAGCTGGCAACATTTCTCTTTTACAAAAAAAACGTATAGCTGGCAACATTACTCTTTTACAAAAAAAAAATGTATAGCTGGCAACATTTCTCTTTTACAAAAAAAAAGTATAGCTGGCAACATTTCTCTTTTACAAAAAAAAATGTATAGCTGGCAACATTACTCTTTTACAAAAAAAAAACGTATAGCTGGCAACATTACTTTGTTTCAAAAACTTAGAGCTGGCAACATTATTTTTCTGAAAACATTATCTGAGACCTTGCTGTTGGATGCAGTTTATCGCCGTACCCAGGACGTGGATGTGGTTTACCGTCATACCCAGGACGTATGGATAGAGGAATAAGTAATGCAAAGACAAAGAGTAATAAAAGAGTAAGTAATAGCAACAGAAGACGAGAAGCAGTAGATCACCTACATACCAAAGAGACATGGCACATTCAAACAGAGATTAAAGTGAAAGAATAATGGCATCTGAATCAAAAGTAAATTAAAAGAGCAAATTTAAAAACAAATAACTGCTGAATAAAATGTCATATGACCAAATGTCACTTTTAATGATCAGTGGGCAAAAAAATAAGAGACTTTGATAGCAGAATACAAAATAAATCCTATATATATTTAATGCTATATCTTTTCAGGATGTAGGCAATAATAGCTCTCCACAGATGTATTTTTTATCAGCTGTGAATTGGCATTTTTCTTGGGAAATTTTGTAGAGTGCTTCCTCCTTGCCTTCCCACAGTGTTGAATTCAAAATTGTCCTTTTCTTAAACAGTTTGTAATCCAAGGCTAGATTTATTGATTTCTTTTCCAAGATAAGTTTCCCCTCTTGTTTTCATTCATACTGTCTTTTTACAGATATATTTTTAGTTATATCTGATTTTTACTCACACACATATATGTGTAAGATAATATATTATTAATCAGCTATTTTCAACTATATAAAATAATATTTCCATTTATGAATGAGCATAAACTTTAATATCATTCTTTGTTTAAAGCTGAAGAATCAAGGTGGTGTTCTGTTTTCAGTCAAAGTGGCCCATAATTTGTGCTTCTTATCAAAACTGACTGAAAATACTGATCAATTAAGATTAACCTCTATACAGGTTTCATCTTTGAAAATGTCTTCTCATATAAATATGTTGTGCCAAATGCTCAAATTATCAAGCAAGATTTTCCAGGAGAATATTATTTATCTGAATGGCATTTGTAAAAGTTAATTTTCTCTCATTTGGTAGTATTAGCAGTTTCTCTGTAAGAAAATATTTTGAATTCATTGACTGAGTACTAAAGGTTATAAAATCATTCTCTTAAAACAGTTTTTTTAGAAAATTGGATTTTAAGTCCAGTTGCTGTTATTGTTCTTTCTAGTATTGATGGGGATTTCTTTCCTATTTTTTTATTTGAAGCAGTGTGTAATGACAACATCATTATAATGTTATTATTTTCTCTTCAAGTTGCATGAAAAATAATATAAAATTTATTATTTTAGAATAATGGCATATTCCATCCATATTGTCTGTGAGCTGGAAGTAATATACCAGATTTGGCCTGTCAGTCAAGGTCTGCCATTATCCTGATCATGACAAAAATACTCTAGTTTTATATCCTGTCATAATCTAAGAATGTAATCAAAATAGCAGTACCTTTAGAATATATGTCTTCTTGTCTATCTTTCATGTGCTTTTACAGCTCCAAATTTCAAAGATAAGTCACCAAAAAAGAAAAAAAAGAAAATTTCTACCCTCTAACATTAAAATGGCACCACCTTATTGGAGGTGAAGGTAGTCTCATGGTTAACTTTATAGAGATTGGAATGGGTGAACTGAGTTCACTCTCTGACTGGAACAGTGTGTTCACTTCACACTAATGCTCTTGGAAAAAGCATAAATCCACTTCTTCCCAGTCAGCTTTATGTAAATAGCAAAGCAGCTGAAGTCATTTAGTTTTGAAAGACAACTGATCTGTAAAATCATGCAAGTCACATTTTTTACAATAAAATTCATAAAATTTCAGCATATACTTGTATTTATATGAACCATGTCAATTTCTACATATAATACCCATTCTTATTAAAAAATAGTTTAAAAGCCACACTCAACATGAACTTTTGAACTAGCTTCTGCAGAAATAACTATAAATTTTTCAATTTACTCGATGGAACTTCAAAACCTCACTTTAACTCTGATTCAGGGTTTAAGTCCTCTTCATATGAAAATACCAATTTGGGCCAAAATTCCAATTCAGGCTGAAAACTGAGTTCTTCAAATTACAAACACTGTGGAACTTTAGTTGGGTTGAGTTCTTCAAATTAAAAACTTTGCTGAACTTCAAAACCTCAAGTCACAAGATCTCTCAATTTAATTCTGATTCTTTGGCATTTTGAAGAAATAAAATTGATTTCCTCAGTTCACAAAGTTTTGGAGATATTTTAAAGTTTTGGTGTTACTTTATACTCAATTTAAATTAAAAACTTTTAAAATCACTAATTTTTTTCAGTTTTTTTAAAATTTGAATTTGTAACTGTTCACTCCTCATCAGGACACAAATCCCAATGCTGGATGTTCAAGCACCATCTAAAAGGTAGATTTTCAATCCTGGGATCATCTTGGTTCCAAAAACGCATAATATGTCTATGTAGAGCAAGTGTGGCACAAGTTAGAGTGGTTTCAGACACATGGACAGACACACAGAATTTGTTATTTAATTATTTAAATTGATATTGATAATAAACTTGTTTTATGTGTATCAGGTTTTATTATACAAACAAAGACCAACATGGATTTCTATTTATAAATAAATCCACAAGTTTTAAGCCACACAAATATATATTTGACTAAAACAATATTCCAGTTACCTAAATAAATTTCATTTTTATTTTTCATGTTAATATCAACTCTTTCAGTTATTAACTGTTTCTTTTTTTTTTTTTTAATTTGTTTATTTTCTTTCCTTATTAAGTCAAGAAATTTAATTAAAAGAAAACACTTCACAGTTTCCCTTCACTTAAATTGTCAGATCATTATTAACTAAAATGAGTTGTTTATTTTTCGGGTTGATCATAAGTAACTAAAACTGGGGATGAATGGGCAACCAATGATTCTTGTATCTTCTATTTTAGTGTATATTTTTTTTTTTTTTAACATTTTCATTCACTTATTCTGAAAATAGTATCTCCATATATTTTAGATGCAGAAATGGCATTTTTAAAGAATTTCGGATTTTGTTATCAGTGTTTTCTTCAGCCATGAGTTATTTAATTTTTTATATATAATGTTTTTTATCCTTTTTTTCCTTTCCAACTTAAGGAATTTCTCTAAATTCATTTAGCTATATGACAAAAATTGTCTTCCCCAGAACAAATGTAACCTAATATGACAGTTGTTTTATTGATTCATAATAATTATAACATATTTTTTTTTAACATCTTTATTCACTTATTCTGAAAATACTATCTCCTTATGTTTTAGATACAGAAATGGCTTTTTAAAGGCTTTCTAAATTACAAGCATAATAAAATCAATCAATAATCAGTACTTGAGTTATTTAAATTCTTGTCTATGTTTATTTTTTGTTTGATTTTCAGCTCAATGAATTTCTCTAGCTAGTCAGATATTAAACTCATTTGTCTATATGATAAACTTCCCCAACACCAACATAATACAGTAAACCTAAGTTCTAATGTAAATTCAAATTAAAACAAAATAAATTATAAGCAAACAAAAATACAGTAAAATATGAAAAAGAATTATATTTAATAATAGCAAGAAGACATGAAAATTTGATGACTTGTAATCATAAATATTTTACTTATTTAAATAAAACAAAAAACAGACACATTTAAATATAATTCATTAAAATATACAGCCATCTTTATAAATCTGTTATATGAATATAAATTTGTTAGATAAAAAGAAATAAAATTATACCAAGAAATATATTTAAAAACACATATCATTCAACAAAATTCAACATATATACATATATATGTACATATATATATATACATATACATACATACATACATACATACATATATATATATATATATATATACCCACCATAAACACAAATTTTATTTGTATTTTTAATACTACAACACATGACAATAATTAAAATGAAAACAATGAAGAATGAGATAGCTAACTGGTTTTGAACTTCATTCAACAGAACTAGAGGTTAATATATATGTATATATTATCAATAAAAGGACTGGAATATAAGAGAAGAAAAAAAAACTAAATTGAAATCAATTGGATGCCAAAGTCAAAATCCTCCTGTTTGCAAAGTGAATGTTTGCTGGATAAAATATATATGGCCTACAATATCTTAAGGTGTTAATTTTATTGGGACCTACTCAGGATGGAAAAAGAGTCCAAAGCAAAATACCATCATGAAAGATACAAATATATAAACTATATACAATGCAGATAATGAAATATACTTTAGACAAAGCCAATACTTTAAACTAACCCCAGAAAAGCAAATGTAAATAAATAAAACAAACAAAAAATTGAAATAATAAATAAATTAATAAGCTATGAATGCATATAAACACATGTAAATGTAATAATAATAATAATAATGATCAACAATAAATGATTAAGTAATCAATAAAAAGTTAACAAACAACCACACTTGGTCCCACAATTACTTCTACTCAGTAGCCTCTAGAATGATTTGATAAATAACCATTACCAATTACCCAGTAACCTTTAGGATAATATAATAGACCTTGCTGCCCATAATGTACTATTGGCCAATATATATTAATAATCAAGTCAAAACAGAACAGACATTGCCTGAAGATTGCGTTCAAGCATGAAACAGACTATTGCTGCTAGTTCATGACCTCAGTACTTACTTTTATATTTTCATACATATATATACTAGCAGTATAACCCGTCTTCGCCTGGGTCTTTCATTACTGGGAATTTTTGCCGTTCAGTTGGAGCAGTTTAAGTTTAAAGTCAGCCCATGTGAAAATCAATATTAGTAACATTTGGGTGCAACTGAGGCACATCCCCAAATGGGAGTTAACAATTTATATGTGGTGGGGGGGCTGAAAAGGAACTGTATAATAATAAATAATATAATTGTAATAATTTAAACTATTTTTGTTAAAGTTTTTATGAAAGATATATATCCAAGAACAGAGAGTAAAAAGTAAAACGTTGCTGAGAGTTATAATGAAGAAGAAGTAGTGGAGAGCCATTGGCACCAACAATTTGGACTCAAAACTGTACTGAAGAATTATCTATCAAACAAAAAATTTCATCAAAATCAAATGAAAACTGTGGAAATGCATAAACAACATCTGATCACACATATACATACATTTTGAGAATTATATATATATATATATATATATATATATATATATATGTATGTGCATGTGTGTGTATGTATTATTAAAATGTCTACACTGAGGTCAATGCATATATATAAATTTAAAAATAGACACTGTGGTCAACAAACACACATATATATCTGTGTGTGTGTGTGTGCACAAGCACAAACAAGAGAGTGCTGAAAAGTTCTTATCCTGACTAAGAAGCCATTTCCTAAAAAAATCCTATGTTCAGTCATCTGATCTGATTTGGGGAAATGAATGAGTCAAGATAAGAAATTTTCAGACTCACTCAGATATGGATGGCTCAGAAATATCCTGAGCCACACTACCACAGGATAACCAAAATAAAATGTCAACTTGGACAGAAGCTAGGACCCTAGCTATAGGTCATTTGGCCATGATAGATGGGAAAAATTGTTGCCTGATGTCCCCAATGGGAACATAAATCTCAGTTGAAAAATATTAAATATATATTAGAGGGTGGGCGTGTTTCTTTCGGTACAATTTCAGCATATCATTTCATACATTATTGATGTATGTGTGTATATATATATATATATATATATATATATATATATATATATATATATATATATATATATATATGTGTGTGTGTGTGTGTGTGTGTGTGTGTGTGTGTGTGTGTATGTGTGTATATAAGAAAATATATATATATATATATATATATACACTGAAATTATGTTTTGTGTGTGTGTGTGTGTACAGATATTAATAAAGCTTACACACTAGTAACATAAAATGTAAATCAGATGTGGTAAATATTATATAGATCACAAAACAAAGAGGGAATTTCTTTTCATAAGTGAAATGAAACTAGATAAACCAAGAAAAGCAATTTTCCTGTTTGTTAAATTTTTTTGCACATGAAATGAAAAGTGATACTTTTGGTATTTCAAAAGGTAAATGCAACTCGATAATTTTTCTTCTGAACCTGCATGAGATGGGAAGATTTGTCATCTTGATCTGAGTTTATCAGGAATAAAACTTAGCAAAGAAAGAGAAAAATCATGATACTCATCGGAAAAAAAGAATGCTGCATTTCGTGACCAACTTACCTGAAAAATAAAAGAAAAAAATCTATTAGTGATGAACAGATAGAAAGAACAAAACAAAAATCAATAATAGCCAACACCTATCATTCTGAAGCATTTTGTATGACAAAAAAAATAAATTGAGATTTTAAATTTGTGAAAAAGAACATGAAATATTTAGGAAAATGAACAAATAGGATTCATTATTTACCAAATAGGTTAATCAGGTATGGATGGCATTTATTAAAAAGAACAGGATAGTAACATGGCAAACAATAAATACAAACAGAAACATTTTCTTGGATTTTGTTTGAATGAAATGTCCAGATAACAGAACTTATTTCATATATTATTGTCACCTCAGTTTCTTTCTTCAAAAAGTAGCCATCTGCAAGGGACTCTCAAAAAAATGTTTCCCTAATCACTACTATCTTAACTTCTTCAAGTCTTGGGTCAACTATCCTACATATCCTCATAATATTCTTACAACAACTTCATTTTGTAACCCTATACCTTGAGTTGCCCTTGAAACTTGTATTGCATGAATAATTGCATAGAAAAGTAATATGAACTGACAGAAATACAAGCAAATAGTAAATGCAAACACAACATTCTGATCCAATTTTGTTGGATCAAAAAATGATTATACAATACTTTTCCCATTGTATATAGGTGATAGATAGATAGATAGATAGATAGATAGATAGATAGAAAGATAGATAGATAGATAGATAGATAGATAGATAGATAATGCTTTCATGTCCATAACTTCAATTAATGTTCCAATAAGACTTGATTTTATACATACCCAGATATTACAATATTACAAGTGGGTGATGAAAGGTTTTATGTTCAATTAATTTTTCAAAATTATTATTCTGTTTCATTAATGAAAGACTGGTTATGGGAAGTGTGTCAGGTTGATAAGTTTTCAGCTTCATTTATTACAAAGTATGAATTAATGTCATATATAATTACTTTGAATTTGAACAAGAGACCATTCCTTAAGCTTAATATGATATTAAGGATTTAATGTGTATATATATATATATATATATGTAATCTGTCAGTTAAAAAGTATTAAGTATTTCTCATTCCATAGTTTTTCTAGTCCTTTAAAAGAAAGATTAAAATTTAGCATTTGTTAAAAACATACAAGATCAAAATTATAAAAGGGTTGAATCTAATCTGGGAATTGTTTCAATTAATAGCTTTGTGTAAATTTTTTGAATGAAGAGTTATTATTTATTTTATTTATCTTATTTACAGTCAGATTAAAGTTTTCATCTTTGCTATGATTATGTAAAAATAAAAGATTTATAATTGTTTTTATTTCATTTAATCTTTTTCACAACCTTTTTGAACAGTCAGTCAGTTTTGTTGCAGTCTGAAAATTGTTAGTCATTAGGTTAAAAATAAATGTTTTAAGAGACAAAGATTATTCTTGTTTATGTAGTTAAGAAGATAAAATATTTTTATTGGAACACATGCCAAGTTCATAAATTCTCTTAAAAAAAAATTAAAAATAGTTGATAAATAAATTTTATTAATATCTACATTATTCACAGACATACAATTTTCCTAATCTTTGTTGTTAGTATCAGATTTTGGTTGTTGTCAAGCCTCCACATCCCCAGGACTATCAAGGGAGTGTACTGGTCCAATCTTGAGTTCAATGAGGAGCACCACTGGAGGACCAACCAAGCAAACATCCTCTGCACCATCTCTCAGTGCCATGTTTGCTGGCTCAGTCACATCTTACCAAAGCTCTGAGTGCTGGAGGGAGAATGTAGCTGTTATTGGCTCAATGCCTTCATAGAATGATATTTAGCAATAGCAGCAACTGTTTTGACCTCTGGCCTTCTTCAGGTGTTTGTCAATCCAAGTATTTTTTAGGGAGTTTCAAACTGAACCCTTTATTTAATCTATGGAGATAGATTGTTCTCATTCTACTGTCCATGTCTAGCGATCTTAGTAAATAGTTAATTTCAAAATCTCCAGAAAATCGGGGTAACATTCATGGAATTTTGAAATGAATCCTTTACAATTAGCCAAGATATGCCTACACATGAACAATGAAACAAGAACAATCTATTATTCTAGAGTAAATAAAGAGTTCAGTTCAACATTTCCTGAAGGTTACCTGAATCAACAGTCACCAAAAGAAGGTCAAAGGGCACAATAGCTGAAATGTTGTGATATTAACAAAAAATACAAAGTCATTAGTCTGAGTGTAAATAATTTAATTATCTTTATCTTGACTGTTTTGAACCCTACGTTCTGCTCAATGTATTCTTATAACATCTTCAAGTATAAGTTGCTTGATTAAAATATTTTACTGAATCAATTATCACATACTTCAATTCTAACATGACAGTCTGTACAAATATAACATCTTATGAATAAATAATATAACATAGCAACATAGACATTCTATGCAAAAATTACTATAACATATACCAAAGGAAAACACAAGAATCAATAAGAAAATTTTAGAAATCAAAGTAACAATGATAAAAACATCAGTTCAAATGAGTGCTTTGACCTGGTCAAAACTGAGAATAATTCTAACAGTTTTTCGATGCTTCTGTTTGAGGACATATCTGCTTGTTATAGAAGCGTAGTTTTCCCAATTGCTCAGCTACCTATTCATCTCTCCAACTATCATGGTGTATGAAGATATTAAGCAATGGGAGAGAGTTCAAGGTGTACTG
Organism: Acanthosepion lycidas; assembly: GCA_963932145.1. Taxonomy (NCBI): domain Eukaryota; kingdom Metazoa; phylum Mollusca; class Cephalopoda; order Sepiida; family Sepiidae; genus Acanthosepion; species Acanthosepion lycidas. The sequence goes on from OZ010576.1 coordinate 49,728,236, forward strand.
TATTTCTGCCTTTTGCAAGAAGAGTGGTATGAAATAAATTCAAACCCATCAATTATGTTCTCCTTGCTGCACAACTTCAAATAATTTGTAGAATAATAACAATACTTCATTAAAGAATTTCAGAAAATAAGTGGAAGACTTAAGATTGCATCTGCTAAAATGCAGTGATCTAAACAACAAAGATGAGAATCTTTCTCTCTTTTGGTGATATTTTCTTGTACATTCATTTTCATACCTTTGTCAAGTAGATTTGTTTGCTGCTTTCCTCTTCTTTTCTTGCCTTTCATTTGTCATGTGAGCATTAAATTTGACAAGACTTCTCTCCTCATCATGTGTCACAAGGATTTCTGCTGTCTTTTTCTGACTGTTTAATGCATGGAATAATGATAAATCTCACCTCATATTAGTATAATCATTTTGGTTGTTATGATCCCAATATTTCATCCATTATGCTCTTTGGCCTTCTTCACTTATCATATTCAGTAAACTTTTTCAAATTTTGAACATTATTCGTTTTTTTTTTCAGTTTATTTTTGCTCCCTCTTATTGCAAATTAAGATAAATAAAAGGTTTGAATCAAGATTCCAAGAAAGTTACCAAGTATTGAAGATATCTGGAGAATATGATAATATTTCTTAGTAATTAATAACAGTTGTGAATAGTATAAAATTGGATGGAAGGCCTTTTAGGACCATGTCTATGAGCAAGCTATCACTTACCACTTCTGCTGATGTTTTTAATAAAGTTGCAGTATTTTCATCTCTAATAATATAATACATAATACTTTCACTACTTGCTTTCTGTAAGGATATTTATTCAGTATAAAGAGAAATTATTTTTGGTTTCCTTTTTGATAAGTATTGTTCTCTCAAAATTTGCAGCACTTTTCTACCATTGTCAGAGTCCTCTCACATAATAAATCAGCTTCAGTCATTAAGATATTGAATTAACTTGGCAAACACCTTTGCATTCTTTTCACAGTAATCTTTGTCATTGGGATGGTCATATGGTGTCAAGATAATTTTGCGTAACTTTGGGTTTTTCTTGTATCCTAAAAATTTTATTTCCCATAATTCATATTTGAATTTATCACTGTTAAAACAGTGTCTATGCCTCAACCCATAACCTGTGGTATAATTGGCCATGATTAAATGAAATTGGCAAAATTCTCAGCATGCAGAACTGACAAATACTCAATAAATAATAAGAGGGAGAAAAAAAACAGGGTAAAATAATACAAAGCAAATGATATATATATTGGACATGTACACCATACAGGAGGATTCTGAATTTCGTTTTGTACAGGGAACTGGCCATTGGCATGAGTACAACTGTATCTTCGCTTCAAGGATATCTGCAAAAGAACAGGTGGGAGATGGGCATAGACATTAAGAGGTGCGAAGACATTGCCAATGATTTCTCATGCTGGAGATGTGATTTACACTGAGGGCTGGAGCAAGGAGAGTAGAAATGAAGGCTTTCCACTGGGGAAAAGCATGCTCGATAGGATTGGGGAAGAGGGTCTTCACATTCATTCATTGCAGTCAAGACTATCACTGTGTGGGTCTGTACAGCTATAACAGATGCTACACTGCCATCAGTAGCTGAGGCATAACTCTCTGGGCACAGATTCAAGGTTTCTCAAGACAGACGTATACCACATATATAAGAGTCAAAACTAGAGAAAGTAACAGTAATAAGGCAGAAAGTTCACAAAGTAAAAATCGCATTCATTTTGTGATGTCAACGAACACTCATTGCCACTTTTGTAATGTCAACAAATACTTGTTGTCACTTTTGTAATGCTCATTACAGAAGAGATTTTGTAATTGCAGGCACAAATTATAGTAATGCCATTGAACAATACTGGTGTCATATGCCTTTGAATATCATTTACACTAATAGTACTTGTTCAATAATACTCACTCAAAAGTAACCACAATATAGTGATCAGTATAAAGAAATAGTATTGTAAATAGAGTAGAGAATAACATTCCCTATAGTAATAGAAGATAGAACAGAAATAGCGATCCATAAAGGATAAAGGATAGACTAGAAATGGCAATCATTTAAACGTCACATGATTTCCTACTTATGCAATTCACTTAATTCAATAATGGGATCACCTGTGTTTGCTCACTGATGATCTATGTTCAGACTCAAGTGTCAGCAGCAATACTTTATTCCTATATAATGATTCACATGTGAAAGAGACATAGTCAAATGGTTATAGTGGGCTGACTTCAAGGCAAGAAAGAACAAAAATCTGGGGATGAGACCAAACATTTTTCATTTTTATTAATCAGGAAGAAATCCCAGCATGCACCTGTAGGATATGTCTAAAAATTTGTGGAGTAGATGTTCTTAGCAGTTATTCACCGAAACTGGAACAAAGACTCACTGAGAGTATGAACCAAAATGAATATACAAGTGTGAATGTAAAGGCAGATAATAACAATAATTCCTTATCTAAAACATTTTGACATAAATTATCATCTCAGAACTGCAGAGAATAGGCATTTGATTCATTTTTTTATTTTCTGTTTAATAGTCTCAAATGATCTAAGACATTTTATAAGAAGACATCATGAACAGAATACACATGTAAAATGATGTCAACTATCAATAATAGTCTGCAATTTCATATGATAAACCATGAAGGTAAAGGCTGCTGGGTAAATTCCCTGAAAGGGACCTGAAAAAAAAAATGATTCTTAACAGCAGCTTCACAATGTTCTTAGCCTTTAGGAAACATTCAAATATGGTTATTATCTTTTGACAGACAATAATGGAAAGGTGATTTCATGAAGCTATTTTGTTGACATAACTTTCACTCAAATATGTGGCCTAAGGACAAAAAAGCTCACAAAATTTTCTTGTCTATGAATAAGCAATAAAGAGAACATGGTTTAACAAGAGAGTTTTAAAAAGTTCTCAGCCAAATCCCCTCTAAAAAACAGTATTTTAATGAACCCTACATCAGAATACTGATTCTTGGAAGTGTGTCAGGCTAAGAATATTTCAGTACCTGCTTTGTATGCTTACTCTCTTTATCAATCACTTTACTTTGTCAATCACCATAAGTTCAAACTGAACAATGACACATTTCAACAAGCAAGAACAAAAGCTGGAAGAGATTTTTATCAATTTAAGCTGCTCATCAGCCTTACTCTTATCCAAGATTCTATTAAATCCATTAATGCCAGCCATAAAATCTGGTATTAATCATAAAAATTAAAATTAAAATCCTGTATTATTTATAAAGTTCTAAAAAATCCAGTAATTACACATTCATGAAAATGAAGTATTAATTATAGGTTTATGAAAATCCAGTATTAACCAATGAGTTTATAATTTTAAGTCAAGTATACTGAGCATCCCAAAAAAAGGGATGGTAGTCATTAATAGGTGAATATGATGATATACAGTGGGGGGGGGGAAATAAATATTCATACACATGAAAAATTGTATTTTTATAAATGTAAAAGCCTTAACTAAAACAAATTTTGATACATTTTATGTGTAAAGATATATTTTATTAAAAAATATTAGGTTGGTGCAAAAATAATGACGTAATAATGACGTTGAAAAATATGTCAAAAAACGACATTATTATGTCATTTTTTTTGCACCAACCTAATAGTAATAAACTTAATTAATTCTTATTCTAACAGAAATTAATGCATTTTTTTCATTTTAACTGATGAAAAAAGTATTCGTACAAAACAAAAAAAGCATATTAACTTCATTTAATACTTTGTGGAATATCCTTTATTGAGTTCAACAGCTACCAGTCTATTCCTGTACCTCTCAACTAATGATTTGCACACATTGAGTGGTATTTTGTCTCATTCTTCTTGGCATATTGTCTTCAAATTCTTGATATTTGTTGGTGCTCTTTTCCCAATTTGAATTTTCAAATATTGCCATAAATTCTCGATTGGGTTCAAGTCTGGAGACTGACTTGGCCATTGCAAGACATCAACGTTACTTTCAGCTAACCATTTCCTTGTAGATCTAGCGGTATGCTTAGGATCATTATCCAGGTGGAAAACCCAATCAGGAGGTAGCCAAAGTCTCTCAACAGAACACATTAAATTATCTTGCAGGATTTTCTGGTATCTTTCGGCATTCATCTTGCCATCTGTTATTGATATTCTGCCAACACCTTTTGCAGAAAAACAGCCCCAGATCATGATACTGCCACCACCAAACTTTATAGTTGGCAACGTGTTCTTTGGTAAGTAGGCTTCACCGTCCTTCCTCCACACATGATTTCGATAATTATGACCAAACAACTCTATTTTAGTTTCATCTGTCCATAGTAATTTTTCTCAAAAAGAATATTCTTTATCCTTATGCTCTCTAATGAATTTTAACCTAGCATCTCTGTGTCGTTTCAAGAGGAGTGGAGTCTTCCTTGGGATGCGTGATTTCAGACTGTTTTTGTATAGTTCATTACTTATTGTACGTTTGGTTGCTTTAATCCCGAATGCACACAGATGTTCCTGCAGCTCTTCTCAGGTAACCTGTGGATTTTGTTGGATCTGGTGTCCTAATATCCTTGCTGATATTAGAGAAATCTTCCTCGGAGCACCTGTTCACCTTTGGTTTTCAACGCTGTTATGAGTTTTAAACTTTGCAATGAATGAAGCAGTTGTAGTAAAAGGAATATTCAGGTTGTTAGAAATCGTTCTGTAACTGTTCCCATATTTCCAAAGAGACAAAATGTGTTGTTTTGTGAAATAGTCAATTCTTTACCTTTAGGCGATTATTAGAACGTTCTCGTAAGACGAGAAATTGCAGAATGCTCTGATAATGGCTAATAGCATTAACTATAATTACTGATAACATTACTGGAACATTCTAGAGTATACTTTTTTCATAATTAATTGATTATTTTATTCTAATAATTGATTTGTACGAATACTTTTTTCACCAGTTAGAATTAAAAAATGCATTAATTTCTGTTAGAATAAGAATTAATTAAGTTTATTATTATTTTTAATAGTATGTGTCTTTATACATAAAATATGCCGAGATTTGTTTTATTTAAGGCTTTTACATTTATAAAAATACAATTTTTCAAGTGTACGAATATTTATTTTCCCCCCCACTGTATATCTACCTGTCTAAAAATAAATCAATCATGTTGGGCAACATGAGGTGGTGTAATGCTTAGCATGCTTGTCTCACTAGAACAATTACAACTGAGTAGTAAGTGTGATCCTCACTGGGTGCCTCCTACTTTTGGCCTTGTGCCAGACCTAAGCTACACTTGGAAAATCAATATCTCTATTATGTATATTCTGTAGTCTCTTGTTCCTACAAATGATACTATGAAACAATCATATTATGATTGAATTAAACAATCATCTTGCAAGACCATTCTTCTTCTATATAGTATATTCCTTCTGAACGTGGTCGATCGTGGCTCTCCACAACTTCCTGTCCTTTGTAGCACTTAGTAAGGTTTGTATTTTCACCAGACCTCCCAGTCCATTTTCTGTCAACCATTTACACAAGCTTGTTAGGGAGGTTAATCACAGCTTTCCTCTGGCTATCTTGCCTTCAATACTTTCTGTGACTATCAAATTCTCCAAACATGCTTTCCTCATTATCTACCCTCGAAATTTCAAGTGTCACTTTCTGATTCCAAATATAGGTGTCTTTTTTGTTTCTATTTTCCTTAAAATCTTGTCATTGATCAGATATTTAGGCCATGGTATTCTCAGCATCCTTCTGTAAAACCAGAAATGACTCCACTGCAATAAGTCACCCTGCAGGACCATTAATGGTTCTGTTTTGATATAAAAACATAAGTTATGATATTTAGAAACAATAATTATAGACCAAAGCAATAGTAGAATATATTTTCCATAACTAGTATTTACCCACAGATGACTGTATATTGCAAAATAAAATTACTAAAATAATAGAATTAATTGGAGAAGGCAAGCAAGGCAGAAGTTAAGAATTTTTGTGAAAATCTTTAACATTACAAAGGTTCAATGAATAAACAACTACTTATGAATGGAATTAATATGAATTCTTTTTACTGTATTACTAAGATAAATGAAAAATTTTGTGTTTTATTAATAAACTGCAAAGATAATTTTAATCAACTCCAACCAATTTAATATTTTTGTTGAAGTGGAAAAAGGAGGACTAATAACTTTTAAGAATTACAACATTCTAAAATAATTTTTTTGCTAAGTGCTATATTCCTACAGAATGTGAATGATTATAACTCTCCATAGTTTCCTTTCTTTAGTTACTTTTAGCAGTACAGTGTAACCTGGATATAAGATAACCGGATATAAGGGAGATTTTCTTTGGTCCCAAATTAGAGCCATACTTACCTAAACAAAATAGACCAAACCCGGATATAAGAGACTTATTCTCCAGTCCCGACAATTCTCTTACATCAGGGTTACACTGTACTTGCTTCTTTATTAACATTTTTTCTCTTTGTAGTCCTTGCTCTAAAACTCACAATTGCCAAGCAGATTACCTACTGCTTTCCTCTTCTTCCATTGTCTTAAATGTGTCCTGTAAGTGCTAAATACCCTAAGCGTTCTTTTCTCATTATGTGTTCCAATAATTTCAGCTGTTTATTTCCACTTGTTTTTGTAATTTCTATTCTTTAACTTCCTCATTTATTATAAACTCTGTTCACAATGTTCTCAAAACATTTATCAGTAAAATCACATCATAATCGCCTCATTTCTTTTCATTAATTGTTAAAAAAATGATGTATTCACTGCCATATATAGGGTTAAACATTACTTCAAAGTCTAACATTTTTTCTGCATCTTTAATGTTTAGCAAGGCCCCTGTTAAAGTTGAAAGGATTATTTATATATGGATCAGCGCTTCTGCCTTCAATCACAATATCTGGTTGATCTGCCAAGTTTCAAAATACTAAAGTGTTGCTCTCAATATCAGAGTGCATGCACCTCAACCATCAGGCAAGGATCAAAGTATATTATCTGTTCTCTTCTTGAATGAGGGAAGACAAATTCCTGGGATTCCTACTTTGCAGCACCACCTTCCTCATTGCACTAAACTATCCTTACATGGGAGAAAAGGGACAGAGAACATGTAAATATAGTTATTTTAGACATAGGTATCAATACTGAATGGTGACAGTCTGTTTCTTAAAGGCTTAATTAAGCATGAAAGACACTCTCATCATTCAATGTTGATACCATTTCAACACTTCCCATATTATATATATATATATATATATATATATATATATATATATATTAGTATCTATTCAAAAATTGTAACATAAGAATGTCATAACATCACTACAAAAACAGCCATTTTGTTTCAACACTTCTGGTGTCTTATCAAGTGACGGTGTTGATTGCAGAATAAAGAGTTTTAAAAAGTTCAAAACCAACCAAACTTCTCTCACGAGGGGGAATATTGTCACATAAGCACCAATGACCAATCAAAAGACAAGTACATAATAATTCAAAAAATTAGATATAATTTATTAATGCTTTAATGTAAATTTTAGACTAATTTAGAAATCATAATAACTAATTTATAATTTCACAATATAGTTAAAAAATAAAAATTACAAATTTAAATTTTAAATTTACCCTGCATTGAGTTTCAAATATTATATAATTATTCAAAGAAGGAATGGAGGAAAGTATATATATATTGCTTTTTTATTTATTTATTGTTTTCATTGAAAATCTCAATTTTCAGTTAAAGTCAACACTAATATATAGGGGGTTCAAATATTGTTAACAACTTAGATACAATTGAAGGGATTTGATTTCAGATGATGGAAGGGAGGGAGTCTTACAAATGACAAGGCAGGCACATTCATATCCTAATACACCAACATGTAAATATATTTAAATATATAAACATGCAAAAAACACAGATGACACAGGAAGTAGAGAGACACGCACCAAAGAAAATAACAGTCACATATACATATAGTTGAAAGCATATACAAGCAATCACACACACATATTAATATACAAATAAACAGATGCATTAAGATTTAAGCTTAAAAGTATTAAGAAACGAGTACAAACCAACCATCAAAATTTTACATGCATGGACAAAGCTATATACACACAGAAACATAAAAGAAAGGGAAAGAACTCAAAATGAATAAATTTTTTTTATCTTTAATCCAACATTATTTATTATTACTTCAAATATTAGTTTTGGTGGATACCAACGTTTGAGTAGATACCTCATTTATTTATTAAACAGGCTGGTAGATTTAATTCACTTTTTAAGAATGGAGCATCTACAAACATATGGGTATACACTACAAATAATATTTGAAATAATTATATATATATATATATATATATATATATATATATATAAAAGGATGGCTACATATTTCATTTTAGATATGTTGATTGAAATCACATTCTAATTCATACTGATACAATTATAAATATATTGATGTTGTTCTGATACATAGTTTTGAAAAAGTTTTCATAGTATTTCATTATATATCTGTTGCAAAGAAAAGGTTACTGAATGAAGAATAACCAAAGCAGGTTGGAAATAAAATGGTAATCTTTATAACATCAACAAAATACAATACCTGCCAGCAACAAGAAGTAGTTAAACCACTGCTAGTAGTGGACTACTTAGACAGCATATTACTCCCACTTCCCATTCCATTTGTGAGTGTGCTTCTTGATCTTATTATTTTGAGGGATGGACAGGTCCTACTAACATTGTTTTGTTTTAGTTTTTATCTTTGTTTTTCCTTTTAGTTTGTTTTCTGGTTTCATCCTCCCACCCATATCATTTAATAAATCATGAAATTTTCATATAAACTGACTTTATGGACAATGAAATAAAATTTTTACATCATGGAATATTTTGTAGGTCACCTGCATATATGCAGTATTATGGCATATGCAGGACTGAGTGGTGATGGATGAGTCCTTGTGGTGAATGGACAAATTGCAATGAATGAATAGGTCCTGATTCTGATTAACTAGGACTAGGATAGCTAATGAAGACCAACCTCTCTCTATCTCCCCTTTGGCCTTGTGCCACAATTTTGTATTTTTTACAAAATAAATAATCATACCCATTAGTGTTCATTGGTATGGTATATAACAATAGCCAAACTTTATGATCAAATATTTAAGTTTTTTGACTGTTGCAACAGTCACTTGTGTCAAGGAGAATCTGATATGTGTTAATCTAGGAAAAAGGATGAACTAGCTCAGAAAGATAAGATTATACATGTATTCAAGTAAATCACCTATCAGTCTATTTTTTTATACTGTTGTCTTCATTGCATTGAGGATAATACAATCAAGAAGTAGTATGTTGCTTGAAGTTGACATAGTCTTGCTGAAATAGGTAGTAAGCAGATAAACTAGATCTCTAACTCTCTACTTGTTTACTCCTTCTACTGATGATTCTCAGTGTCAGTCTATATGTATTTGGATGAGTCTAAGTCCTCTTCTGGAGAGGTGTGTTTATCTCTACAACAGTTACCTTTCACAAATGTGCAAGTTGGAATAAGGATTCTGTCTTATTATTAAGGTAATAACTTGTGTTTTATTGATTTCATATCTCCCAAAACTTGGATCCAAACAACAGATATCTCTTTTTAATAAGGAAAAGATTTTTTTAGAAAATAAATCAAAATAACAGTAGTGGACAGAAAATGTTTCATGCTATTTCAGATGAGAGAATAATTTTATAAATGGTGCAGCAATAAAATCCTCTTAAAGCAAGAAAAAGGACTGAAGCATGACGAATGGCTCCCATCTGTACATAATCGACATTTACCCTGTAATATATAACAGTACTATCAATAAGCCACGTGACAAGCTGCATTAACTGCTTTCTTCACTTCACTGCATCTATAAAATCAAACCAAGTTAATATTTTGCCTATACCTGATAACATCTCCAATGGTGACATGAAGATTCTCTGCAGTAGATATTGGTCTTCTGCTAGTCACTAAAAGCAGCTTTCATGCAAATTCTTCAGCTCGGCTTCTTTTAACTTCCCTTAAATTCTATGGACACAGAAACAGTGGAGCTGATTTTGACTTTAGGAAGTTTTATGCTGCAATGATTTTCACATTTCAGAGGAAAGTTATCATTAACTTTTTTTTTTTTAAAAGCTATTTCTATCTTTTGGTGAACTTGCATTTAAAAGAGAGCAAATCATGACGTGAAAGAAATTCTTAACAGAAACAAATGAACTAAAAGATTTAACCAAGAGGTACATTGGACTACAAGCCAGAGTTACCAATTTAGCTCTTTTGGAATTAGATCTTTCTCTTTTTTCAGTTTATATAAATCAACATCTTGATCTTTTTCCTATTTATTAATTCATAGGGAAAAGATCATGGTGCTGAAGAGAAAAAATTTAAATATCTAGGATGTGTTTTAACAGGGGACAGAAAATGTGACTCCAAAATCTGAAAGTGCACTGGGACAGTGAAAATGCCTTTAAAAAGCTAATCAAAGTATTAAGAAACAGGGAAATTTTGTTAGAAACAAAGTAAAGATTGAATGATTTATTTATGGTTTATCAACTCTTTGCAAGTTATTTTAAATAAGAAAATATTTTCAGATTGTAAGAATTCTTTTGGAGATAATAATGATTTAGTGATACAAGTCTTACTAATTAACCCATAGCTGAGGGAGAAGAGGTGGAGTCATACCTTTCCCAAGGGTGTTTGCACATAAGTGAATATAATCACCCTGATTTCAATTGGAACTCAGCTCTCCAATTAACAATTCCAAAGCATTTTCCATTACACCACCTGCACATCCAAGCTTAAAGCACCTGGTATTCCCAAGCAGAAAGAAAAAAAAGAAGAGTACTGGACTGCTGTGTAATATTGGTTCTTCTGCATGGCAATTAATGCTAAATAATCTTATTATGAAAAGACTTGAGGCAACAGAAATGTCATTTTACAGAAAGATGCTGAGAATACAATGAGGAAGTTGGCATGGGGCTAGCAACTTCAGCCTGTACAAACCTAGAAGCTACAGGAACCACAACATGTGTGGTGATTTTGTCGCACTATACACCAGGTACTAGTCTAATGGCATGAAGGAAAATGTGTAAGAATTATAAACAAATGAGACTTTATTTTAACATTTCATGTTTTGGTTTTCATACTGCTTCCTGATTGATTTTCCTCATGATCTTGATATTGATCTTAGGCAATCACACAAGATACAAAATGAAATACAGTTTAAAAATGACGATATTAAGTTCATCTTTTTTGTAATTGACAGAAAGCTGATTGTAAAGATTCATTATACCAAATTCAATAATGTTAGAGAATGGCAAAATTAGATATAATTAAAAAAAAAAAAAGAATATGTTTAAAAAACAAAGACATTTTCCTGTGTCAACTTGATCAGAGGTAGTGTTAAAAATTGTTCAATTTTATTTTTGAATGATTTCAAGGATTTCCAACCCCCTAAAAAAACAAAGATATGGTGATAAAGTCAAGAAATCCGAAGTAATTCATCTCGAAAACATCTGACAAGTCAATATCAGGATGTTCACACCTGCTCTCATTAAACAAATACATTTTCTTTCATTTTTCAATATGTCAACTTCAGATGTCATACAGACACGATAGCACAATTTGATTCTTAAAACAATTCAAGAAAAGTAAATTTCATATATCTAGTCACTATTGGCTTCTGTCATCTTCACAGTATTCATCTTGTGAAGTTAAATAGATTTATAACAAAACACCTACAATCTGCAAACTCAATAAAAAATACATTTACAGTGAAAGTTATTTATAAAATATATGTACCTGAAGATATAAAATGACATACAAAATCTTTAAATTTCATCATTAAATAAACCATAGAGTTTGATATGCAAAAACAAAATCAACTAAACCAAAATAATCTTGTGAAGCTATGCATTTTGTAAGATGAAGGTCATTGCTGAAAATATTTCTGGAACTTGTTATCCAGAATACTTTTCCATAATGTAGTCATGTCTGGCCCTATGTCAGAGCATTTTTAAATTTTAGAAATAGCCAAAAAATCACAGGGTGCTAAATCTGGCGAACAAGGTACATGGCCGATTTTTGTGATGGATTATTTTATCCAGAATCATGCAAACTCCTTATGTATCATGAACTGAAACATTGCTGTTCTATATAAGTCTTGTGTTTTGCTACCCCTCTCCCAATCCCTGTTCTGCCTACTATTTACACAAGCTTTCACTGCTTTTTTCTGTCCATCTTGCCTTCAAAATGTCCTGTGAGTGTTAAATTCTCCAAGCCCTCATCATGTGCCTCAGAGATTTCAAATGTCTCTTTCTGAGTTGAAATAACTAATAAATATGAGGGAAAATACAGCTATTTGAATCCAGCTATTCAACTTGAGTGAAAGTTTAACTGGAATCAAACATGCATAAAATCAATTTTTCTTAGTGAAATACAATACAAGATGTTCAGTTCTTGGGGAAAGATACAATCTCATTAGATGACATTATGTCATAATCAAATCAGATAAAATTTATTTTTCCGTTACAGAATGAGATTTTTCCAAAATCTGGCCCAAAATGCCTAGAACTATTACCTTGTGCCTTATTTCATGAGTTGTTCAGACTGATCCATATCTTTATTAGTTTTATCATGACATATTAGTTGATGAGCTCCTTGGCATTGTTAGCATTTTCCAAAATTCTAGTAACAGTCATTATTATTACCTGAGTTTTTTGAACTAATAACTTCATTCATACTGGTTTTAACATTGTATTTTAATTGATATGTTCATCCATCTACTCTGTTAGCATTTTCAAAAATTCTACTAACAGTCCTTATCTTTATTCCTTGATATGTTTGAATGAATATCGTTAGCCATATTGATTCTATTATCACATTTCAATTGATATGTTCATCTGCCTTGTTAGCATTTTCTGGAATTCCTATAGCAGTCCTTATCTTTATTCTTTGATATGCTTGAATAAATATCCTCATCTTTATTGGTTTTATCATGGCATTGCAGCAGATGCATCCTACAGCATTCTTCAGGTGCGTAATTCATATAGCTGGAGGAGATAACAATCATAGTTCCTTTAGTGAAATACCTTTCTACTGTAGTGGACCTTGTTGGTGATGTTGAGTAGAAGTAGAAGAACACACGTGAGTTAAGATTTTCCTGCTAGCCGGTCCAATTACATGAGAAAGTTGGACTTTAATTAAGTCCAAAGAAGGCAAAGAAAAACAAACACAAGACCGATAAATATATGTAAACAAATATGTGTATTAATGACAAGAAAGGTTACAAGTGACATGGACAGAGTGCGTGTGGTGAATATTATGTCTGTGTGTGTATGTTGTGGTGAGTGTTCGTACGTACGTGTATTGTTCTTAGCATGTTACCAGCATTTGGGAAATACTGTATCTGTGAGCAATCACATCTGCGAGTTTGTATAAGGCTGAAGCCTGAGGAAAAAGAGATTTACTTCAAGGTGGCGACCCAAAGGCCTGAGGGAAAAAGAAGTTGAGGCAAAGGGTCAGCGAGTATTTATAGCCAGGGAAGAGAGACCCCTGTTGAAGGGTAAGGAGCTAAGGAGGAGCTAACTCCAACACTACTAAATAAATTGTACTCATAAGGAAGACCAAAGAATGCACTGGCCAAAACACAGTCTTAAAACTAATATATATAAGAATATTCAGCACAAGTAATTCACAGAAGGAAGTTTATGACTTATTTTATATAAAGAAGCCTAAAGAATCCATCACCAGAAATACAGTGATGAACTAAGTAAGAACTAATCAACAGACAGAGAACAGAAACAGCACTGTTTTGTGTTCTGTTGACTCATAAAATATTTGCACTGGGAATGTTCTCGACATGAAATATTTTAACCATTTAACAATAACATCATGCTGAGTCAGTGCAGGCATCAGTTTCCAGACTGCTCCAAACATCTTCTAAGCTGAGAAAAAGCACAACAACAACAGTAAGAATTTAAAACATTTTAACCAGTTTGTGCTAACTGCCTACCATAGATATGGATGCACAGATCAGAATAAAGAACTTCTAATTATTGACTTAATATACAGTATCAATTTTTATTATGGATGTCAATATTTTCCAAATAGAATTGAAGTTAACTGGTATCAATAAAATTTTATTTATGTTTATATGAGTAACATATCATCAATTTCAGCATATAATATACATCTTAATTAAAAATATTGATAATGAGCTTATTTGGAGGTGTGGCCAGGTTTTATTATGCAAACAAATTATAGTGGCCAGAGAAGCATATATCAATTTAAAAAAAATATCTCAGACAGCTTCTTTAATTTTTTTTAATCAATTTGTTCCAAGTATGGCAACAATACCACTATGATGTAAGGGGCTACTGGGAGTTAATGAGAATGAAAAGACTTTAGAAGGAGCCAGAAACCCAATCTTAAACAGAGAACTAGGGATAAACATATAATCCTGCTCAAAAGAGGAGTGTGAACTGGACAAAAGGCAATTGAGGAGAAAAATAGTAAATAAAATTATGGAGTTCAGTTGGAGATGTTAGAAGTAGAGAGGTGAAGTAGACATTAGAAGGTTTTGATGTTATATAACCTTCACCAGGCTTTTATTTTTTAAATTTGGGAACTTTCTATTTTCAACTTTAAAATCACTTGCATCAGTTTTTATTGCTCACTGGAGACGATCTTTGCATGAAAATTATTTTCTATTCTCATATGCATCTTTTTAACAGTAGACCAAACTGGATTAATATCAAGAAAAGCAATTCTGTTAATCTGATATCTTTGAAAACTTTTTTGCAAGTTGGGCAATAGTCAGCTTTGCAGAACATGAAGAATGATTGACTGATTTGTTTTTAAGGCTTATCAACCCTTGCAGGTTATTTAAACCCAGGAAATATTTTTAGATTGTAAGAATATTTTGGGAGGTAATAATGATATATTGATACAAGCTCTACGAATTAACCCATAGCTGGAGGGAGAAGAGGTGGAATTATACCTTTCTCAAGGGTATTTTTATGTAAGTGAATATAATGAATCAAACTGGAATTGGAACTTGCCTCTTTCATTTCCAATTCCAAGTGGTAATCCATTACACTTACACCAGCTGCACATCCAAGCTTAAAGCTCTTGGTATTCTCAAGTAGTTACCCATCTAAGCACTGACCAGTCTCAACACTGGTTAACTTCAATGATCATACAGGAACTGGTCTTTCAATGTGAGATATCAGTAACCTGAATCTGAAAAAATATTGTCCTGCATGAATATGCTCTTTAGGGTAAAGCTTCTAGATTGTAAGCTGAACAACTACTAGAAAAAAGAATGATTTAATATGTAAATGTATGATCTTTTTTATTGTCATTTCATCTTAAGCAATACCATTCTGGGTATGACGATAAACTACATCCGTATCCTGGATAAAACAATAAACTACGTCCAACAGCAAGGCCTCTGATCAGGAAGTTTTGAGGAGCTTAGAACCACCTGTTAGGGTTCCAGCCATGGGCAAATATTTAACCCCTAAACTGGGGTCAAAACACTATGAAAGTGTAAAAATAGGTTTTAATATCAGAAATACTTTGTAAAAAAAAATTATAACCAGCAATACATTTTTGAAAAAAAATATATTAACACCAATACATTTAAAGAAAAAAAATATTACCAGCTATAGATTTTTGAAAAACAAATATTACCAGTGAAGGAAAATTATTACTAGAAATAGATTTTTGAAGGAAAAAATATTACCAGAAGGATTTTTTGAAGGAAAAAATATTACCAGAAATAATTTTGGAAAAAATATAGCCAACAATGAAAATTGTGTTGGCATTAAATAACCCACTGAGTTTGATATACTGTAAAACAAACCAAACCAAGCATAAGCAATAAAAAAGATAATGTACTGATTTATTAAACCTGTTAATACAAATTCATATATAATTAATATATTTATCATTTAAGATTTATCACTTACTATAAAAAAGCTATCAAAAATAATGTTTCCCAATCCATGAACACTCTACATAATTCCATGTGAATTTACTTGTCCAACAGAAGATTGCATCTCTGTAAATAATAAACAAAATATGTCTTATATAGGTTACACAACAACCACTCTTTCATGCAGGTTTAACATATGTGTCCAGAAAATGTTACCAATATCAGTCGCTTTATACCAATTTTATTGTGAAAACATTGATTTGGGGAATCATATCTCACATAGCATATTATTAAGTTTTATACCTCTAATAGAATTGTACATCGATTTATTGAATCAGGACTGGGAGGTACCTTACAGAAAATTAAGGGAAGATTGCAAATTACTCTTGACTACCGATTTTGTGTATAGTGTATTGGTATTGGTTAGCAGGGTGAAAAATGTGAATGACATGTCGAGTTCAAATTGCAGCTCCTGCTGTTGCACTCGCTTTTGCGCAAATATCCTTGGAAACTTATTAATCAACATCTTTTCCAGCCAGATAAGTATTAAATAGAAGGGTAGACTGAGCTCTATAGCTTTGGTTGGCAACCAGTCTAGGAGAAAGACAACTCTGAATTCAAAACTGGTTGAGTGTAGAGCTGGCGTCTCCACCACATAATAACCTACTTGCAACTGACACTGTAGCAGATGCAACTAGTATGGTGAGGCTGTGACCCTATATTCCACAGGGTGTCTATATACATTATATGCACTGAGTTTTAGCATTCTGGCTGGTTGTCAATATGTTCCTAGTTTGTACAAGCATCTGAAAAGAAGACTGAAATTTGAATGTTGGTGCTGATTTCTCAGATGAAGGATTCTTTGTTTATATCAAAGCATTACTATGACTGTGAGTAAGCATCTTCATTCGGATAATACAAAGAGGAAGAATAAAGAGAGCAAAAGATTTGCTATATCATTCTGAGAGACTTCCTCATTGGCCAATAGTTCATATAATCTTACCTGCTGATATTTCAATACAATAATGGAGAAACTTCCTGTTCAGCCACTGGATACCTATTTATTCTACACATCATTATTATCTCTGGAAGAGAATCCACACAATATCCAATGTAGATTATCAGATGTTGCAAATAACCTGGAAAGATTTATACTAAGGGACACAATTCTTTTACTCCTCTATAAATATTTTCCTCAGGATTTTATAAGCCTTAACTCTAACAATTATGCAACTATAGCATAAACTATAAAATTGGACACTGAGTCAAAACCAAGCAGTGACAGTGTTATGGGATCATACCCATAATAATAATAATGGACTATTCCATACTTAATAAATACTGTGCCTCAGGAGTAGTTCAAGTGGAGTCAGTAGTACAAGTCGAGTTAAGAGTCGAGTTAAAGGCAGTCCGAAACAGAGTCACGTTCAGACAATTACTGCAAGATATTGGAATAGTAATACTAGTCGAGACTATATTGTTCTCTCTACTAAACCTGACTGTTCATACTAACACTTCTACTTCTCTGTATATATTCCTGTTTGTAATATATCTGTGTTATTCCATACCTGTGTTTGAGTTCTTCTTTATTGGTTCTACCTTGGACTATCACCATGGTATAACCAGACCATAACAGACAGTCTGTTTCATACTTGAACACATATGTCTTTTGACTTGACTATATATGCTGATGAGTGGTATAATAAGGTCTATTGTATAATATCCTAATGGTTATTTGGTAAGTGGTAATGGTTCAGTTACTATTCTACACACACACACAGGTGCTCATATATATATATATATATATATATATATATATATATATATATATGTGCGTGGCCAAGTGGCTAGAATGTTCGCTTTCTGACCATGAGACCCGGGTTTGAATCTCACCATGGTCAATTTGTCAGGAAGGTGGCTTCCTGATGGTATCGGACTGTATCAAGGTCAATCCCAGCATGTGGTACCTTTGGAAAGTGCCTAAAAACCATACCACTGGTTGACCCAAGCCTTGTGAGTGAAACTGGGTAGACAGAACATTTGAAGGCCTTCGATAGCTGTGTTAGTATGAAACCACAAGTCATCATGGCCAGGGCCTTGAGCATGCTAACCTTGGTTAAACTGTTGATCATGCTAGATAACATTCTCTCTCCCAGAAACTGTAACTAAGATCTGTTCAGCATAGTTGCAGTATAAACCACAGGTGGGCTATGTGAGTGTTGAGCAAACACAAATGTACCTGAGTGAGCATCTGCAATTGGGATTGGCTAGCCATCCTAGTAGATGGGTATCCTCAAATATGAGTGGCCAGCTATTATATAAAGTTTTATTGATCCTATTTCCATGTCAGTTGTAATTAGTTTGTTTATTTGAACCTTAGGAAGGTTAGTAGTTTCTTTAATTTCTTAAATTTGTCTGTATTATTGAGGATGGAATCAAGTTATTTGTTATAGTCAGTCCTGTTCAAAATAACAAAAATGTTAGGGTTATTCAGTCAGTTATGTGCCATAGGTGATACACGCTTAGGCAATCCTGTATCTTTCAATACATGACTGACGAGGCAGATTTTTTCCCACAGCAGGTTATCATTTCTTTCTGCGGTAGACCAGTTGTTATCCAAGTTTACAGAACCCAGTCTGTCCTGCTATTTACCCATAGCTGGGGGGAGAAGAAGAGGATTAATAACTTTCACAGGGGTATTAGCATGTAAGTGAATGTAATGGATTCAACTAGAAATTGAACTCGGTTCTCTGAGTCCTCAATCTGAGCTGCTATCCATTACTCCACTGTGCCTCCTTAGAGTTATTACTCTTCCTAATTATAATATTTGTGTTTCCTTTATCTTCTATACAGGCATTTCTGTAGTTCTTTGTTTAAAAATAAGATTCTTATATAATTATTCCTGTCTTTTTATGTTTTCTGCTTTCAGTAATGGGTGATTTCGGATAAATTCATGTACAATATTTCAATCTCTGCTTTTTTGTACATTATTATCAAAAGCAGAATAAAGATGTCAGTATATATATGTAGTGGACTGTCCCATCATATTTGACATAAGAGGATCAAGCAGCTCAGTTCTTAGGAACCAACAGCTCAGACACCAGTACATATATGATTTAATTATAGTTGTGATGGCTTTGTGCAAAACCAACCACACTTTTTGAAGGGCCGAATACAGAGACCTGGTGTACAACAAGCCACAAGGTCCCCAAACAACCCCCAGCAGGTTTTGAATTCACATTTGTCCCTCTCCTAGGCCAGTTGCCATCGAAGGCTATAGAACCTAGTCTGCCCTGCTATTTACCCATAGCTGGAGGGAGAAGAAAAGAATCAATACCTTCCCCAAGGGTATTAATACGTAAGTGAGTGTAATGGATCTAACTGGAATTCGAACTCAGCACTCCGATTCTCCTCAATTCCAGCTCCTATCCATTACTCCACCATGCCTCCTATATATATATATATATATATATATATATATATATATATATATATATAAAAAGAAAGAACAGTAAGATATGTAATCCAGTGTTCTTATTGATATTATTTATTTTTATTTCTATAAAACAGTGCTCAATGTAAATTTACAGACCATAAATATTATAAGTTAACTGAGTGAAAATATTTTTTTTTGCTACACAGTAATAAACAGTTTTCTAAAGTTAGAAAAAATTATTAAGAAACATAATGCTAATATCTTCAATAAACACTTAGACAAAAACCAAAGAAATTTAGACAATGTAAAAATAAAAATAAAAACTGATAAAGATAAACAAAAATTATGTAACTGTAGAAATCATCATAACTGTCCTCTACAAAATAAATGTCGCATGGAATCATTAGTATACCAATGCAATATCTCATCTACTGAGAATCCTGAAAACATAAAAATTTATATAGGTTGCACAAGCCATGAGTTCAAAAAGTGGTTCAATTAACACCAAACTTCATTTAGGATAAATAAATACAGTATTTCTGGCACTTAAAAGAATAAAAAAAAAACACCTACAGTAAAATGGAAATTAATAAGAAAAGCTAGAATATGTAGGTCATTAAATGACCCATGTCCTTTGTGCATGCATGAGAAACTAAATATTACTAAGTTTATAAAAAATAAAAATTTACTGAATCAGAGAAATGAAATAGCTTTTTTTTGCTGTCATTAAGTAAATGTAATGAACTCCTCTGAAATTTGATTTCAACTCTCTAATTTCTCATTCTGAGATGCTAAACCACCAAAACTTTCTATGTCTGTGATTCTCATTGGGGAAAATGTGACATTAATTGGTCCTGAAACTTCTTCTGACAATTACTTAGAAGCTGGCTACCGAGATACAGATCCTACTCTTAAAACAAGAATGAGGCCACTGGCCACTTGAAGTGTTGTCATCAAGGTGACTAAGGAGTCCTATGTAATGACAATAGTACACAGCTGTAGGCTTTAAGAAAGCTTTATTCAACTGAGACTACAAGGTCTGCATATAGTGTCCTTTTATAGTTCCAGTAAACTGAAATAGCTCTCTCAAAGAGGAGAGTAACAAAACGAAGGGAGATCACTCTTGATTATTCATAACATCCTATATACTCTGACTTTGCAGCTGGAGTGATCGTTCACCTAGATAAATTGCCAACCAAAGTTAACGCTCTGTAAACTTAGAAGGTAGAAATGGGATATAATTTCAAAATATTAGAAATATAATTTAATAATATCATACCACAAAATGCTGAATATATATATATATATATATATATATATATATATATATAGAGAGAGAGAGAGAGAGAGAGATAGATATAGATAGATAGATAGATAGTTAGTTAGTTAGTTAGTTAGTTCATTTTTATTTTACTATGATTGTTTAGAATATAATAATTTGTACAAATGAATTGGTAACATCACAGTGACTGGTACGGAAATGGGAATCAGCAATCATATTCAAATTTCTGTCAAGGTTTTTACATTCACTTTGTACTAATCTCCTTAATAGAAATGTCCGTACTTGTATTCTGATGAGCTATATTCCTCAGTCCTAACAGACCTGACCTTTACAACTGGTGCCCGCGCCCCATGCTACATACACAACTGTGAATCATCACCATTCCATTCATATTATAATTATAAGAAATAAGTTTAATTTGGATAGCTTCTTCCCAAGAACTGCTGCTTTATGGAACAGACTCCTGTCAGGATGTTTTGACAATCATTACAATCTTGACCCCTTCAAGTCTAGGGTTAACCATTATCTTTCATGCATAACACCAGGAACTTCACTGCTTTCCTTTTCTTATGTTCATACAACACCAAACAATATCCCTTTACCTAGAGTGACTTTTGGGTCTTGTATTTTGTGAAGATTTATATGAATAAAAAAAAACATAAATCCATGTCTTCTGGACTGGTTATGCTTTAAATAGCAAGGTATATTGGGCTTAAAAGCAACCAATCTAGGAGAAAAATAACTGAATTCAAAATCATAGTGAAGGCAATGGGAAATCATGCGACTATCTTTCCCAAAAAGTCATGGTGATTCACAGAAAAAGAAGTTTGGAGAGAACCATTATTATCTACAGCATGAAAAGATATGGTAGAAAATAAAGTATCTGAAATCTTTAGATTAGAAGTTAAAATTTTTATTACATCATAATAATATTCATGGTATCAGTTTTATATTCTCAAAATCAGATAGCAAGTATGTTGTCTTATATTTGTAGGACACATTTAATAGACTATTTTCATTTCAGAAATTAATTTAAAATTCTAATGTTCTTTTTTCTATTATTATTATTAAAAATGTGTAGATGCAATAAAATAAAAAAAGAAATAAGTAAAATCTACTGTTAAAACTTGCAACTGGATTACAATTTGCTATCAATAAACAATGATAACTGTGTCACTTTCCGTGTGTGTAATGGCTTTATTTACACCTCTACTTTGATTCAGCAACTTTGTGCTTGATGTTTTGGTCAATTCTTGTATTTCAAGGATCTTTTATGAACATAAAGTTGATTCTTATACCAGCATATCTGTTACATATTATAGAGAAATGGAGAGAGATTGAGGGAGAAAACAAAAGACTAAGATTGATAGATGAATGGCCAAAAAAAGAAAGCAATATAACTAGACAGATCAATAGTGATAGAGAGAGAAACTGACAGAGACTGAATGACAGAACAACTGAAGGAGGTACATAGATAGACAGACAGACAGAGGTACATGATAGATAGATAGACAGATAGAAACTGATAGAGTGACATTGGGGGGGATTGAACAATGGAATTAGATAGATGGATGCATATATAGATGGACAAAACAAGCAATTGATACAGTTAGATCATCAAAATGAAATAGGTTGATAGGAAGAATGGCATAGACAGACTTTGCTCCTTTTCATCCAGAATTCTGTTTCTGTTCTACATTTTAAGTTTAAATACATTCTTTTCTCTTTACAACTCTTTTCATGAAGGAAACCATTTCCTTCTTTCTTTCCTTCCAACCTGTCTATTTATGTACTTAAATCATTACTATTACAAGACAGATGCAATCAACCCAAGGTGATAAGTAGTGGCATTATTTACATATTTTTTTTTGTTTATTTATTCACCTTAATCATTGTTATACATGGCCCAGTTGTTCCATTACAACCAACCATCCCACCATCTTCTTCTGCAGCTATCCATTTTTACTTCACCTACCACCGCATAACAACACTGCATGACCTGACCTCTCTATCTGCTACTCCCTATGCCAGAAGTTGCAGGTGGAGAGGCAAAGCATGAGTTTCTGGTGAGCAAATGCACAGGAAGTCACGGAAGGAAATGAACTGAACAGAAGAGTAAACAATATACAGGCTTACCTGGGGTTAACTTACCTTCATTTTACAATCACATGAATTATATTACAATCAATGCACACACACACATATATAAATATACTATAGACCAAAGGTTTGGGGCCAACCTCTGGATTCAATAATTAGTACATATCTTTTCTTCTTTGGTTAAATTAATTCCTACTAAAACAGGATGCTGAAACTATTACATTCATTAATGCATGACTTCTAGTGTTTTAGAAAGTGGGTTACCTCAAATTTAAAATCCACTGATTGTAATATTACCATTAACCAGCAAATTGAATTAGGCAAAAAGAGTCAAAAATTTAATGAAAGTTTATGCTGTAATGGGATAATGTACTTATTATGATTGAAACATAACAGGAAGAGAAAGTACTTCTGATAAAAAATGAGCTAATAAATTAATTTAGAAAACGGCATGCAACCTTCAATTTTAGGTGATTCTTTTAAATCTAGGCATTTTCCTGAAACTTTTGGCCTATAGTGTGTGTGTGCATATATATATATATATATATATATATATATATATATATATATATGAATTATTTTTAAATTTTGAAAGTCCCAGCATCTCTCATTCGTGTGCATGTGTAGTCACAATAACATAAAAAAACATAGTCCAATGAAGTCATAACAGATGAAATAAAAAATGTTTTCCAATTTGTCAGACATGTTTTCTTTCAAAATTGTTCTTGATATATCAAATTTTATATATTGATATCCCATATATATATATATATAAATTTACTAATTTAAAAACATGGTTCCATTGCTACACAGGAATTACCATATTTCAAAAACAGAAACTAAAAACTTCAAATTCAATTAGAGAAAAAAATCCCTAGTCATTTTTCATTTTCAAGCCAATTTTGGAATAACTTATTTTGAAATTTACTGAGTTTTATAAGAACATACAATCATAATATTAGTTTCTATGGATATGGGGAATTTTAACAAGGGGGAGTTTCACTGACGAATATTGTATTAAGTTTCACTGACAACTATTGTATCAAAATATGAGTTACTTTCAGAAAAAAAAAAATCCAAAATTACCTCATGTGGGTATAGTCTATTTCAAACCAGTGCAACCTTGTGTCAGTCCTGGACTGAGTTCATCTCGGAATCAGGGGTTTGGAATTTAATTTAGACAGCAGTCAAGGAAAAGGAACATAGTTACCCAAAGAGATGCCTCATCTAGGTAAAGATCCTAAGTTGGTGATAAGTGGAGGGTGTGAGGTATATACCTAAAGGGGGAGGGGCTGGAATGAGAGTTTGTTTATGATGAAAGCCTTAAGTTGTATATAAAAGAATTTAGGTTCCCACTAAAGAATACCAAACTATACCAACAACATATGTGTTTTGATAGGATTAACAATAAGTTGTATTTAGACAATTAATATAAAGAAAGAATATGATTAAGGGTTTTAGTAATAAGTGGGGATTTAAAGGCAAAACAATTGAAAGTTAGAATGAATTATCTTAATAATAGATTCCCAAAATCTGTAAGTAATACTGAAAAACCCAATAAAATAAATTATTCTGTATAGCACACACATATCAAATCTATCTATCTATCTATCGATCTACATATATGTCTATACATATATATATTATCCAGTTATACAATTAAGGATCACTTAAATTATTAGGAAGACCAAACTGTACCAAAAATACTTTAAGAGAAAGGTATTAAAGTAAAAAGTTACTCAAAGGGGGTTGCATCAATTAGAGGACTATTAAAAGATAGGATTAATATGGAGAATAGGGTGAAATTATAGAAGTTAATTATCATTATATATTTAACATTAAGGGGTTTTTGGGGGAGTTGGTAAGTAATAAGGTAAGGTCTATATTCTTATGTAAATTTCAACCTGCTTCTAATTTTAACACCAGTTCATTCCTTTGATTTAATAGTTTGCATTGATTATTGTATTTTATTATTCTAATTTTTTCCTCTAAAAATAGACTGCACCTATCTTTAAAATTATTAGGAGTATGAGTGAAACCTATAATTTTCCAATCTATTTGAGAGTTCAGTCCTTTTTCCTTCAATTCGCAAAATTTCTTTGAAAAAAGTGCTTTTTGGTATTTTAATTTAGGATTGGTAAATAAGTGCCTATGGGAAAAAAATTCTGTTTCAATTCTCCCATTGAAATTCCAATGTAAACATTATAATTTGTCATATTTTCTTTAGGGGCAATGGTTGCCTGGTATATCACCCTCATAGATCTGCATTTGCTCTCGAGTGAGCAGTTTTCTCTATTTCTATAATTACAGGGTGGGGAGTTCCATGCTAGATTTAGTGTTTTTCTCATAGTTAAGATATATACTATACTTAAGATATAATTATTATGGGAGTTGATGACTTGGTACATATTATTAGTGCAAGAGTAGCTAATTTTGATTGATTTCCTGTTGAAGATCTTACTTAGAGGGTTGTTTATGTGGAAATGTTTATTTATTAATTTTAAAAATTGCTGTCCAATATTAATATTTTATAGTTTGCAGAAGTGGGTGTTGCTTTTGCGTTTCCTATTTCTATACCTACATCCAATTTTAGGTGTTTTGGTATTACTTATAGAGGTTAAGTAAGATAACTTATTTTTGAAACCACTTCTGTGGAGAGCATTTTCATACAGTTCTCTATTTTTATTAAAGATTTTTTCGATGAATGATAATTTACCAATTCTGGTGCAAATGGTAGTGGGTATTTGTATCAGAATGGCATTGGGGTGATTAGAACTAACATTAATATGATTGGGGGTTTCATTCTCTTTATGGTAAGGTTTAAAGCTTTTATCATTAAGGTTAAGGGTGATGTCTAGGTAATCAACTATTTTAAAGCTGGAAGAAATCTCAATCTTAAACCCTATTAATTTAAAGGTTTAATAATTTTCTTTTGTAACTTCACCATTAGCAGACCATTACTATTGGGGATGAAGATGAGTCTATCATCTCTATATAGGCCCACTAGTTCTGGATCTATGATTCTACTAAGCATATGTAAATTATAAAAATATATCAAATCAGCAACCTGGGCTGAATCATATGTTCCCATAGGGACATCAAAATTGTCATTATGGCACTTAGTCCAGATGGAATTATTAAGTGTTAGCAGTGATTTTTTAGCAGTTAAGATGATATTAGCATCATTATCTGTTATCTCCATGTAGTTTTTTGCATAGTTAATACTATTAACTAAGAGATTCTTGGAGATAGAGGAATAAAAATCTATTATATCAAACTTAACAAATTTCACACTATACTTATTACTCATAATGGTGAACTATTTGATATTTCTGATGAATCCTTCCAAAGCACAGGTTGTGATTAGTAGTTTAATGGTTATTTTTTTAATTATATTTTTTGAGATTAGATCTAGTTTAGTTTTAGTTGGATTTATTAGTCTAGACTCTGTACTACTAGTGAAGTTAGGTTTGTGGTCCTTAAATAAAAAGTAAGCATCTTTTGTATGGATCTTTCCCAGTCTGTAATATTTAAATTATTAGCTATCTTGGTAGTCTCTGTGTTGATCTTGGATATACTACTATTATATCTATCTAGTTTGTATGCGTCTGTCATTTTGTTCATGAGAATTTTATGGTATTATGAAGGGTCACATTTATAAATATTTTTAGATTTATCGGCTCTTACACAAATGTCTTTGGAGTTTCTAATAGTTTTTATGTTCTTGTTTAGTTCTTCTTGAAATTGGCTGGACTACTTGCTGAACATATATATATATATATATATATATATATATATATATATATATATAGCATCAAATATAAATAAGTACACTCCTACTGAATGTTATAAAAAGCTAATTTTCTTCTAAGCAAAACATACCAGAATTTCATTGTTTCTCGTGAAAAATTATTAGATGAAAGTGGACATTATTTGTTACTGAAGCTTTTTAATGCAAAATATGAATATGTTGCAGTTCAAACATTAACCCATGCAAAAGTGGTTCAATTCATTCTATGTCGTCTGGTATATTTCCTAATCAAACTTCCAGATTTAAGAAAGAAGAGTTGACCAATTTAACACTCAAAGGACAGGAAGATGTGGAAAGACAGGATTGTCTATATCATGATGTAAAAGAAAATACTCCATTTGTTGCAAAGTGATAGGGTCAGTACAAAGGTCAAACAACAATTTTAAAGAATCCACCGACATGATGATGGGTGTGAGAGGTTATGCACTTTCTCTCTCAGAATGAGATACGATAACACTACAGAAAACATGTTACCAGGGGAAAGCTGGATACAATCATCAAAATGATGTAAAAGAAAATGGTCAGTAAATGAGGAAATTAGTCAAAACATAGTTACATACAAAAATCAAAATGACTCCATTTAGACATCAAGACTTACATAAGACATTCTAATGAATAATAAGATGCTTCTATAGTAATGAGATACAAATTCAAGTCTTGTTAAAAGTGATTTCTCTGTTAACAGTATGCCACAATGTTTGCATATTTTAAGACAATAGTCGTTTATTTAAATAAAGAGCAATGGATGCAAATAAAGTATTCAGTATAAAATAAAAATAAAAGCAAAATGGATGAACAAGAAACTGAACTGTCAATGAATCAGATTCAAATTTTTCTATATACCATGTCTCTTCTGGTTGTCGGCAAACATTTCTCTCCACAACTTCCTATCCTTTGTAGCTATAAGCAATGTTTGACTTTTTACTATTCTTTCCACGCCTTATTCTGCCATGCATCTATAGAAGTTTATTAAGTAGGTTAGTCAATGTTTCCATTTGCCACTTCAATATGTTCTGTGAGTGTCAAATTCTCTAAGCCTTCTTCCTTTACTTTGTTCAATACAAATCCTTTGTCAGGCAGGGCACACCTTACTTTGTGTGAGATTAATCATGGTCCAACATACTTTGATCATCCTGGAGTATGTTTCAGATCTCCAATATTGTCCAAAGTCTTCAGATGAAGTATTTTCTTTTTTCCATATATTATTCAGATTATTATCTTCGTCTTTATTGTTTTTAATATTATATTATGGCCAATGCCTTATTTGACCCTTTTGGAGCTTAAAAGTCTGATGTGAATTATTTTCATTTGCCCACAAATTCTTCAGGCTACTTTTTATATCTTTGTTGCTTTTCGGAAGAACAGCACTCTGCATTTAGGAGATTGGCTTAAAACAATATTTCTATGCCAATTTCACACCTCTTATTCACATTTGTGATGTACTAAACTAAACTTAGAAAATATCAAAGGACCAAGATTTGAAAGTAATCAATGAAATAAAAGCTAATCAGAGATTTTTAATTAACAGAAAAGTGAGTTAATAATAAATTATTTAAAATGATTTGAAAGACTCATTTGGGAAATTAGCCCAAAAACATCATGGCAGCATAATTAAAAGAATTAATACTTTAAAAATGTTTTCTTAAAAGCTATTTGATCTCCTTTATCATAGTTTCTCACAATTCATTGAAATTTGATAATGAGGATTGAAATATTATTCATCATCTACTCAGTTTTTCATTACGAAATAGAAAATTTCTTATAAATTGAAGGTTGATGTGCTCCAAGCATTAAATTCAAAATATTTTCTTTTTCTTATTTTAACATTCTCAAATGAAATGAATAAAGTTTCAGCAAAATAACTTTATATATATATATATATATATATATATATATATATATATATATATATATATATATATATATAATTATTTATTTAAAAAAAAAAAATTTATAACATAAATATGTTATAAAATCACTACAATCACTATACTTGTGTTTTGATTGGTCCATCTAGCCTTTGTAACAACGTTTTCCCCTTGTGAAGGATTGTTAATTAATTTGAAACTTTTAAAACCATTTATTTTACATTCAACGTCATCACTTGATAAGACACCGAGGGTGTGGAAACAAAATGGCTATTTTTGTAGTGATTTTATAACATATTTATGTTATAAATTTTTTTTTTAAATAAATAATTATATCTGCTCTACTTTGTATTGAGCACTCTTTTAAGAATAGTAATTGTTGGTTATTGGAATTCATTCCATATACACCAATCATATACTTATATATATATATATATATATATATATACACACACACACACACATATATATATATATATATATATATACACACACACACACATATATATATATATATATATATATATATATATATATATATACACACACACACACACACACTGCAGTTTGGAGTGAAACCCAGAAGTAGCATGGGATGAACTAGAGAAAAAAGAAAAATGAAAAAAGCTTTTAAAGTCAGTGAAAAAGAATTGAATCAATTATGAAAATTATGCTTTGAGAAACTTTTGCAGTGAATGCCCAAGATTTGTACTGCAGTAAAGGAGGCTATTTTGATAAGAGCAAGATTTAAATATAAAATGCTTTATTTGCTTTTTGTCATAATAAAATTAATAAGAAGAAATGATGTCTCACTTTTTTTAACCATGTATAATAATTTTCTCTTATTTATTATACAAAACAACTATTTTTAGGGCGAATTTAAAAAACTACTAAGGGTGGCTTTAAACTTTTGAACTGTAGTATATATATATATATATATATATATATATATACTACATATTATAAAAATAATATAATGCAGACTTCTGTTGCGACTGTTTAAGAGAGTGCTGAATGCACACCCAATGGGATGACATCAAAGGATACTGCAGAAACTAATGTGAATTTAACTAAACACAGAACAATTTAATAAATGTCTGGTTAAGTTTGTCATCAATAACAAGAGACTTTTCTTCCACTGATGGAAACATTACCATCGTAAAGTACTTGAACGTAGCAGTACAAAACTTTTTAAATAACTCTCCAGACGGATTTTGAAAACAACAAATCTTTTAGCATGCAGGTGCATATGCTCATAACATATATGTTGTCAAAGAATTTTTCAATAGAGAATTACCAAATTAATTCTTTGAGAGAACAGAATGTCTCATTTCTGCAGACAAGTTCTCTGATAGTACACCATTAATTTTTTTGAGGGATATATTAAGAAAGATGTTTACAACAGGAAGCCCAAAACAGATCATGATTTAATGATGTTCATTTGGTTTGATAATGCCTAAAATGTGCGAAAATGCTTTACAAAGAAAAATTGCATTGTTTGTTTGAATTTTACTTATTGTATGATTTGATTATAAAAAAATTCCCTTATATTTCATTTTACTTTTCTTGGATTTTGTTTTTGAAATTTTGTAGCTCATGTATTGTTATGTTGTCAACTGGTGCCAAGTAAGCTAGTAAATTAATTCTGAAAAAAGCATGCAAGATTCAATTTTTAGGCAATTCTTCAGAATCAAGAGGGTGGACCCCAAAATTTTGGCCTATAGCATATATGAAAAAAATGTATAAAATAAATATACACATATAAATACAGATACATATACAATATATATATATATATATATATATATATATATATATATATATATATATATATATATATATATACACACATAAACCTTATACTCACCAACACAAAATGAACATTGGATTACCCTTCAGACAATATTTCATGAATCAAATGTGACCTCCAAATAACAAGTGAAGTCTGAAAATTCAATGAAGCATGCCCAAAACTATGTATGTATGTATAAAATATATATGTTGCTTATATGTAGATATCTAGTCTAATAATGGGCTGATGAGAGTCAGAAATGTCAGGCTCAAAAAATACAGTTTGAATCACGATCAGCTATTCATGATTTCTATGCTTGATTCAAATGAATGATGGGGCTGTTGTATACAATCCTATCAAAGATTCATATTCCACACCTACAGTCTGTGCCCACACAGATATACAGATCTCCTTGTTTTCTTCTAGTTGATATTTTGGCTTAAGATTCTTTCAGAGTGAGATTTGCAACTTCCAATCTTCTTTTCAGCATTGTAAATACTAGAAATAGCATGTCTATACAAAAGGTATTTTCATGTTTTATGTCTTTAAACTAAGATAAATGTACATACACATACATGCATATATATATATATATATATATATATATATGTGTGTGTGTGTGTGTGTGTGTCAGTGTAGAGAGAGAAAGAGGTATATATAAACATGCATATTATGAAGCTACCATTAAAATTTCATGAACCCGAGTTATAGTGATAATTCTGTAACAGAAAGAAAATTCCAGGAGCTATTTTTGAAAAATGTAGAAAAGATTGTTGCCTGATGGATGCTAGGACTGGCACCTCACAACAGATAGGGAAAACTGTCTTGCTTTTCCTGCTGACATCATGTTAACCACGCTAGGTCTCGATCTTGCAAAGTTAATTCAAACAAGTTTACATCATTGAATTATCATTTCTGGTTGAGGAAAAGATTGACTGGGCAGATTGATATAAACTGGGTAAAAGTAGAAAGATGTTTCATTGCTCAATTTCAGCTGCTTTGTCATCAACACAACTAAGAAAATATATTGAAATGCTCCAAGATCAGAGATATGCAGTAGAAAACCAACAAAGTTTGGCTGTACTGTGAGTCAACCTGGATTAGTGGTAATGGAAACAGCAATGCTAATACTGTTTCTTTATAAGGAAACATTTGGCATTCATTCACTGAACAACTATTTTCAGTTTAAATTCCAGTATTGCTGTGAGTTTCCTCCTTTTTAACCATCTATTCAATGTAGTGTCGAACATCAACATCTTGATTATGATCTTATTTTTTCTTCATGTTAAATACACTATCCATTTTAGTTGTGGTTGTTGTTAAAAGTCCTGAAGTGATGTGTTTCTGTTATTTGATACAATTCTTTCTTTGTGAGTCTATAGCAACTGTCCATGAGGTTGTAAGAATAAGGGTCCTTGCTCAGACCTACAGGCTTCACTCACTCAAAACCATTTTAATCATTGATCTGAGAAAGCGGTTGTATTTTCTCTTCAAGTTACATATGCTATCCATTTTTGTTGTTGCCACTGTTGGTAGTCCTCAAGTGATGTGGTTTCTGTTATTTGGTACAGTTCTTTGTTTGTGATTCTGTATTGATATTCCACAATATTCAAAGAGAGATAGTCTTTGCTGAATCCCGAAGGCTTCATTCCCTCAAAGCCATTTAACCATTGATCTGAGAAAGCGGTTTATACAGTTGACAGTTTAGAATTTCTGATTGAGTTTGGCACCATGCATGGCATTCATATGAAAGTCTTGATCTGATGAGGCTATTTAAGAACATGACTCAAATTCTTAGGTTTTAGCTTTGATTTTCTAACCATTTGTGGTGTTTATTGAAACTCTCCTGAGTGCAGCTTATTCTCTGTTCAGTTTCCTTATCTCGTATACTAAATTTGTTTTTTTTTGTTTTTCTTCTGTATTTTTCAGGAGTAAAACAAAACTAATATTCAAACAATTTATGATGCATTTGATAATATATCACAAAGGAAATTTCAGTACTTTGTGTATCCTTCTTAGTCTTGAACAGACATGTGAAGAGATAAACACCTTACACACATGTCTATGATGCTCAACATAGAATAGAAATAAAGAAAATATTTTTCACTATTTTAACAATGAAAATGTAAAATATTATTTGAATAAAATCTTAAAATTACCATTATTATCTAAATCGGAAGTCACCAATTTTTTGTTCTAGTCCCACTTTACTTTGGAACTGACACAAATAAGAAGAATACTTTATAAATAGGTAATAAAGATATTTATTTACACCTAAACATGAATACCAGAGAACATAAACACAATGTTCTTTCTTATATACAGAGAATATGTCAGATAGACTTACCCATTTGGTAAGGTGAAATAGAGCTAGATAGCTTGTTCCATTAAAACACTCAGCAACTGGTACCGTTGGTGGCGGAGAGAATTTCTTGTGCATTGCTTAGGAGCAGGTCATGTTCTTTCGCTGATGGTGGTCAGCTTTTTCTGAACCCACATGGTATAATTAACCAATGAAAGACTGCCTAACATCATGTGACCAATCTCTTTATATAGGAGAAGACAAATTTTACAAACCCAACACACATGCCAAGGTATTTGAAGCATTTAGAGTTTAGGCTTCAAATGAGTATTTGAATAAGAAACTTTATTTTTTATGAATATACATAAGGTTGTTTTGGAAAATACCAGCCAACCAAGGCTGAATGATAGGAATCTGTTTTTGATGCTTAAATGGGGTCTGGAAATTGTAATTAAATCAGAATTGAAATTAAAAGCATTTTTTAAGGATTTATTTCAGATAAATAATTCATATTAAAATTAAACTACAGTACATTCTGTGACTTTTAAATTCTCACATGTTCTGTCCATAGAATTGTTAGGATTTGTCCACAGAACCACTTATCTATTTTCCTCATCTAAGACAATACTTATAAAATATGCCCTGGATCTTATATACAAACCTCAGCTATCTGAAAGGCCATTTTTTATCTAGAAATCACAGCCTACCAATGCTCATACTTATCCTCAACCATAATACTGTAATATTAAATGTAAATTTCAGAGGGATTTATATGCAAATTTGAAGTTAATTTTTACCTAGACATCATAGACTACCAATACTTTTAATTAGCTCCATTCCATAATACTATAATATTAAATGTAAATCATGGGGTTTATCATATATGACATCAAATATAGTATTAAAAGCAACATCAATAAAATATAAATCTTCAGAAAGCTGATGGTCTAATCTTCTGTATACGACCTGAGAATGTAACACATAATACCAAAAAATATAAGAGTCGGTTCCATTCTCTCAACAGACTTAGGTACAGCTTCAGAGAACATTGTATCGAGGACTAAGCAGATGAATAAGCTCAAAGTCATAAATTTATGTGTAAGGTTCTTGTATAGAATTGGCAGATGAGTGGTTTCTTTTTTGAGGGGATTAGCAGGTATAAAATATATTTCAATACTGCTTTCATTCATCTGTTTTGGTTGGATTAATTTTGTGGAAAATATGCATGTTTCAAAAGGAAAGAATTTTAAGTATATCTGTTCATTCAGAGAATATAATCTTTTTTGAAATATTTCAACATCCTACAAATATGAAACAAATAAAAATACTCACATCTAAAATCAGGTCAAACCACTGACAAATTTATGGGTCATTTGATCATGTTTCCTTTGGTGTTAATAAAAGATGATTTATACATTTATTAATTTGTTTAATTTGTTTGAAGATATTTAAGACCTGAGTAGTAAAATTAAGATGTTTTGGGATAATAAGTTAATAAGTGAACAATCAAGAGTGTGAGACTCACCTTCACAAGGAGGGTTCCAACTAGCATCTAGTTGGCTGACAAAAATAAACAGAGTTTTAACTCAATACATTTCCCTCTCTTGAATAGTCACAGTATGCTGGAATAGGCTTGCCTGGGTAACAGAATAGAATTTTCCAGGCTGTTATATAAACCACCTACCAATTTGCCCAGCAAATTACCTTGGTCAGTCAGACTTAACTTCTATTACAGTTGAGTACTGTCTGTTGCTATTATCAAATTCTACAATAAGCAGAATTTTTTTTTATGTTAATGTTCACCCAACACAAGTGATAAGAGCCACTAAGTAAAAGGGTTACTGATTGGGATGGTTTTATAGATATAAGAATTGTTGATTACAAGGATATATTGGATAGATAATATTTGACACTAGACTTTGATTATAGTGGTCAGAGAAGCATCATCTTGGGAGTCTGTTCCAAAATGCAGTTTCTCTTGGGAAGAATTTATCCAAAAAGGATCTTCCATCTTACCTTTATAATTTTTTCAAGGATATTTCCAAAGAAATGAATGTAATGAACCTGAATGGAACTTGAAATCAGCTCTCCAGCATCTCATTCCAATCCACTATCAAAGATCAAGAGGAGTGGTAAAGGAGGTACTGAGAGTAACAAAATACAGGAAGTTGTGGAGAGGTATGATTGTTCACATGTTGCTGGTATAATTTTTTTGACAAACTATACAGTTTTCATAATATTATTCCTTGATATAAAAAAAAACAAAGCAGATTCCTGCTGTTTGGCTTTCAAAAGAATATGCAAAAGTCTAATGGTTCACCTTGTATTCTTCAAGCTGAGACAAGATGAAGAAAGATTTGAATAATTTTTGTTGATATTTGAAAATCAAAAAACAAAATAGACACCTGTAAGAATTCTCTTAGAAATTCTAGCATTATTTATGATGAAATAAACAGAGTGTGTAATATCAAAAGCTTAAGAAAAAACAAATGAGGAACTAATGAAAAAAAAATAGAACATAACATTTTAAACAGTTTTCTTTATTTTTTTTGTTCAAAAACTTGATCTATCGTCTTTAAATCTGTGAAAAGTAAATGACAGACTCTGGACAATATTTGATAAATGGGGCAAAGGTCATAATTCTAACTTATGTTTAGTTTCAGCAAAATAAAAAATGGATAAAAAAAATAGTTGAACTAAAACTTAAAAAATATTTGGAACACAAACAAAATCTACAAGAAAAAAGATTTTGAGATCAAAATACAGCTTCTGATTTTTGTTATTGTCTTAGTATCTTTTTTTTATTGAAGTGATTGAGTGATGAGAATTGTTTGTTCCATACTTCTGCGGATTCTTTGGGAATTCAGCCCAGATGTTATGTAAATAGTCAAAGAAGAAACACTAATAAAATAATATAATATTAGGTTGGTGCAAAAATAATGAAGTAATAATGTCGTTTTTTGACGTTAAAAAATGCGTCAAAAAATGACATTATTACGTCATTATTTTTGCACCAACCTAATAACAGATCATATTAATTTCTATTTCATAAAAAAAAAAAGAGAAATATTTCCTATACAAGTTCAAGAATAGCATCCTTTTCGCTTGAGAATGTATGAGTAGTGTAATGCAAACAAGAAATTAGTCAGCTGAATTTGAATTCTGGTCAAGTTCGTTATATTACTTTTTATACAAATACCCCCGAGAAATATATAAATCTATTTCTTCTCCCTCCAGCTATAGGTTAAATAGCAGGGCAGAGTGGGCTCTCAGAGAAGGACAATTTAAAATCTTATGCAGCCCCAGCAAAGCACATATGATAAAGCCATAGTAAAGATTAGGAACTTTTCAATTAACTGTATTATGGGGTTTCAAACTCTTTGATTTTGACTACAGTCAATGAGAGAGATAGTTTTTTTGCTAGAGGAATTGGATTATTTTTGAGAAGAAGAAGCATGTAACGATTGATTGATCGATCAAATTGTTTTTTATAACTTTAAATAACCTGCAAAGGTTATTTAAAGCCAGAAAACATTTTTCAATTGTAAGAATTTTTTGAAGATAATAATGATTTAGTGATAGAAGTCCCACTAATTAACCACAATTTCTACCTGTGGAACACCATTCAAGACAAGTGGAAGCAAGGAAATATGGAATGTCCTGAATAGGTCTAAAACAGCACATTCCTTACTTTCAATGAGGCAAATAATGTCAATCACACCTGTTCAACACTGAGTTAAACATAAACCTCTCACTAACAGCATTAAGCATTAACAATCAAATGACACCAGATGACTAAATGCTTAGCAACAAATTAATGAATATTATACTACAAATTATTTGTCCATTGGTATAGTAACTCTAACCAATAGTACCATGGGTACCAATTACCCTAGCTATGCTACTGCAGTTATGCATAAAACAAAATATTCACACCTACTTTTCAACAATATCTATTGTTGTAGTTGATTGGTAAGTTGGGTTGTACCTATTTGCATATATTAAGTAAAAGAGATATAAAGTGTATAGTAAACTAAGAAATGGTCAAAAGTTGACAACTGATCATATCTTATAGAACAACACAACAGTTGTTAAACTGAATAATTCTTAAATTGATGTAATTGATAAAAATAAGTGTAAAACACATTTCATATACTGTATGCTTTATAATTTCAGAAAGGTTTCATAAGCTTCAGATTTGACAAGAAATATTTTCATGGTCTCTGAAAATTAAGTCTTAAGTATGAGAAAATATTAGTAAATTGCTTGCTCTGTTGTCAGTTGGAGAATGTTACCCTCAAAGAGTTCCCACAATACAAGCTAGAGAAGAATTATAACCTATTTATAACTACAAAATGTCAAAACCAGGCCAGCATATTCTATGAGCTGATTCATCCACAGCTTAATCAGAGAGTCAACATCTGTTCATAATTAAAGACAAGACACATTGACAAACCTTTGCTGGAAAGGAGCATCATCATCAATAAAAAAAAAATGAGTTCTTTATAAACATATTCAGTGAAATAAATATTGGTTATGATCAAAGAAAAAGCCAGTGCTTTTATGAAAACCATGGTTGATACACTGAGAATTTAATGCTCTATGTTGAGTGCCAGTGTTTAAATGGAATTATTAGGTTGTTTGGAAAATAATGTCAGTGTTTAAATCAGTTCAAATAGGAACCCTGAACATCTATACATTTCTGGCACTGAGTTACAAGATTATTTATGTCTTTTTTCTAATGCCTTTTTATCTAAAGGTCTGAACACCAAGAAATCTTTGAATGCATTGTCTACATCTGATTTGCAATGGAAAGCCTTTTATCTAAAGGTCTGGACACCAAGAAATCTTTGGATGCAGTTTCTACATCTTATTTGCAATGGAAAGTCTTTTGGCTTAAAAAAATTGTGCTTGAAAAAGTAGTAGTCATTAGCTGATAGATCAGGAGAATATGGTGAATGTAGCAAAGTTTCATATCCTAAGTTTGTGTGCTTCTGTAGTATCCTCCTGGCAATGTGTAGCTGAGCATTGTCATGAAGTATTGATTTTGTGGATATTATCTACTTGATGGCAGCAAACTTTGGCAGTGATGCTCTTGTTAGTTTTCAGAAAGTCGTAATGGATAATTTCAATGGTGAAACACCAGATAGTTACCATAATCTTCTGTTGGGCAATTTTGGTTTTAGAAAGTGTTTGGGTGCTTCATCGTGATCAAGCCATTGAGCCGATCATTTACGATTGTCATAAAGAATCCATTTCTCATCCTAAATCACTATTCCATCAAGAAATAGATCATTTGAATTTTTCAGATGCAGCACTGAACACAGTTCAAAACTTTGAACTCATTAATTTTCACTGAGTTCATGTGGAAACCATTTATTGAGTTTCTTGCCAATTTTTTTGGTGATGGTCCAATACTGTTGAAATGGTGACACCTATTACCTGAGACATTTCTCTGACACTTTGACATGTGTTTTATTCAATTAGTG
The DNA here is from genome assembly GCA_963932145.1 of Acanthosepion lycidas. Lineage (NCBI taxonomy): Eukaryota > Metazoa > Mollusca > Cephalopoda > Sepiida > Sepiidae > Acanthosepion > Acanthosepion lycidas. The sequence continues at coordinate 49,766,266 of OZ010576.1, forward strand.
TTTTCAGATGTTGATTGTCAATTGTAGCTGGACATCCTCTACCACCTTGATTGTCATGAATCATATCAACACTGCCAAACTTCAGAAACTAGCAATGTACTATGGGATCACATGTGAATCTTTCACCCCATGACCTCTTAATGTTGGCAGCAGTTTGAGAAGCATTATAATCAATATTGAACTTATTCAAAAAAAGTAAACACATCCCATCTTTTTTCATGTTCAAGATAAGGAGTATATAAGGGTTTAAGCTAAATTCTGAATGAGATTGATGTAAAATTAACAAAGAGGATACTTTAATCATAAGGAATAAATAATATACTTTTGTGTTGCTATTATAATTTTATATTAGAATGCAAAAGGGTTATTCTAAAATCAGACACTATTTTCCAAATAACTTAATAAACAATCAATTGTGACAACACGAGTCTTTGTTAAAAAAGAAAAACAATTCTCACTGATTAGTTAGAAACGTGTGTTACTGTTGCATGACAATGCAGAGTTGCATGCAGAGAAGGAATTGCATTCTGATTATAGAAATTTCACCACATTTACCTTAATTCAACCAACATTTCTCTTTCAGTTTATCTCATTTTTAAATATTTGCTGCATTTCCTGGATGGGAAACAGTATACAAATTTGGAAGTATCTATAAAAGACATATTTTTTACTTTGAAGCAAAGAGTTTTATACTCATGTTATTAATGGTTGTTGTATTAGTAATATTAGCTGTTTCCTTATAAGGAAACATTTGGCATTCATTGATTGAGCAGCAAATTCTACATTTGGCTGAAATTCGTAAAATCTTTGTATCAAAACAATTTTTCAGAAAAATACGATTCTCAAGCCCACTAAGTGTTATCACTCTTTTTGGTGATGATGGGGGCTTCCTTACTAACCTTTTGTTCAAAGTAGTATGGAATGTTAGCATCTTGATTATGAAATTATTTTCTCTTTTCATTACATGTTAGTTGAGGCTGTTGTTTAAAGCTCTCAAGTGATATAGCTTCTGCTATTTGGTACAGTTCTTTGTGATTCTGTAGTGCCAGTCCATGAGGTTTGAAGAAGAAGGATCATCTTCACTAAAACCTACAGGGGCACAGATAAATACAATTCATCATTTCCTATAATAAAATTTATACATTGTACAGCAGAAATACCTCCCATATAAACCTTGCAGAAATACCTCCTATATAATGGTAAGACATCAGGAAGATGAAGACACCATTCCCATTAATATTTTAATGTTATGTGGGAGGAATTTTTGCTGCACCCTGTATATGGAATACATGTACTACTCTTGAAATTAATACTAGTCAGAAATTAATTATAATTAATTTAATATTTATGGTAATGTATATGGTAAAATTACAAACAATATATATATATATATATATATATGTGTGTGTGTGTGTGTGTGTGTGTGTTATTTATAACAGTTAGCTTGGTAAATATTAGTTATTCATTGAACTTAACTTCATTTGATTACAAATCTATGAACAAGGCATCAAGTGAGGCTGAAATTTTCATGTCAATCATAATGAAATCTGTGGAAAGTGTGACATTATGAAGTAATAAATAATTCTGAAGTTTTTCTTAAGTAGAAATCGCTGTTTTAATTTATCTAAAAGCATTGTTATTTTTTGATAAATAGAGAAAAAAAAGAAAAAGTCATAGAAGCAATTTTGTTGGGAAGATATAAAAATATAAGAAAGCAATCCCTGAGGAATGGAGGATCTATTCATACAAATACGTAACGAATATCTGATGCCTTTAAAACAAACAGGGTGACAAGACAGAAATACTAAAAGATGGATAATCCAACCCTGGGAATTGAGATTTTATTTTATTTTTCTCCTTATTTTTGCTTTTCATTTCAAAGTCTTGGCCTGTCTGTGTTTCAAAGTGAGTCACTCACAAACAGATGACAGCCTCTGTTCAATATTTGACAAATGTGTCACTGTTTAGATTACATAGAGTTTATAAACTTTAGCTAAAAAACAAAAGAACAAATAATAAAATGAATTTGTTTTGGAAAATAAAATAAAACCAAAATAAAAAAAAAAATTTTCAAAACATTTTTGGAGTGCACTGAATTATAACGCTAGATACTAAGTGCATTTTTAAAGGCACAACAGCATCTACATAGGTAATTATATACTAAGCATGATATCTTATTTTAGAACAAAGGCACAATTTAAAGCAGGGAGTGTTTTCAAATAAGAATATAAAATATATAATATGCAATAACGATATATAAAAATTTATATTATTGTAAGAAAAATATTGAGGAACAAATATATGACTAAGTGGAAAAAGGTTTTGTGCAATGCAATGCATTTCGCTGTTGAGGACTTCATTTAACTAAATTTGTTATGTTGGTGCTACTACACATGTGCACAAATGAGGGATGCTGGGGATTTTAATTGAAACTTTTTATTTATATAATCTAGCTGAATTCATTTAGATTCATTTTCTTTTTGTTTCCATCACTTTTGTTAGTCGGTACACTGTGGTAATAGAAAATCTGCCAGGAATGGTAAAATGTTGTAAGAGCCAGGGTGCAAGTTTACTGTGGATGACCTTGTGATCAAGGTACTCTCTAAACATTTTCAGCATAGTGAATTGTTTTTTCCTTTGATCAGAATAACATTTTTAATCTCAAAATTGTAGTCAGTCTCATTAAGGTGAGCAGCCAATGTATTTAATGCATTGTTTTGTAAAATGTTCCTTTTGTGTTCATATAATGTTTTATTTACATTGCTTAAGGTTTCTAAATATATATTTTTTGTAATAATTATTACAGGTGATCAAGAAAACTTATTCTTCAAGTTTTAGCCTATTTTTGATTGTTCATATATAAGGTATATTTAGACAGCAAGTACTCAGCAAAACAAGTTTGATTAAATTCAACTGACAAGGTCTGTTGGTTTAATGTTTTATTGTACTTTTTCAATTTTGCATAAAATGTTGTATATTCTATCTGAAATTGTAGATAAACCTTTTGAAGCTCATGTTTGTTCTGATGTTTTGTTCAAGTAACTTTGACTATCTCAGTGATTTCCCAAAAACTTGTGGTGTCTGTATGATAGAAAAGATTCCATTGACTACATCCTGGAATTCTTTAGAAAGATGGAAGTTTAAAACAGGCTAGGGTGACATCATTTGTAACAGTTAAGGAGAGCAAGACTGCACAAGAAGAATGTATGGGTATAGGAAAAAAAATAAATGTATAATATTGATACATTCTGTTTTGGTGAGGTCTTTCTCCCTTTAGTAATTACACATGATATCACTATGGAGAATTTTAAACTTTCAGATTTCTAAAGAGTATCAGTATGTAGACAATGGAATCTTGCCTACCATATGGGCACCACAGGATTGTTGAAAATGACTGCAATGATTGGAAATACTTGACCAAAATAACAGAACAAGCATGAACTTCAGACAGTTTACCAACAATTTCAAACTCAATATACAACATCTTATTCAGAAATTGAGAAAGTGAAATAAAAATTGAAGAGACATTGTTAGTTGAATTTAATCAATGTTGTTTGGAGAAATATATATATATATATTTATGTATACGAAATATATCAACCACTTAAAAGGCATAAAGATGTGATTTTGCACATTTCCTGAAAATAAAAAGTCCTTTGTTCTGAATCTGGGACCACTGTTTCCACTTGCCAAGAAAAATCAAAAGGAAAAAAATATATTAATTTGTGTTAAAACCTCCAGACAAAAGCACCCATTCCACAAAATGTTTCTTTAAAACTATATGTGATTCTTTCAGTTTGTGGCATATTTATTTTTGCTTTCCTTCAAATATATTGCCATTTACACTTCCAGTTGCAATTTCTTTTCAGTATCAAAACAGTGATAGAAAGATGGAAACGAGGAATTTTTCTTCAGTTAATGTTTCCTTGAGGACTTTGTTGGCCACTTATTGAAGGCTATAACCATAAGTCTTTTGTGCTATCAAGACAGAAAAGAGATTTTTTTCAGTTTGAGAGAACGTTACAAGGGAGCCATTAGCAAAAGTGTTGATGCTCATCTCAAAATTGACTTATGGCTCTTTTTCCCTCTACCAAATTTAACTCTTGGTATCAATTCTTACTAAGTTTAGATTAGTTTGACAAGAACTGATAGACAGCCAATGACAATCAATTCAGGTATTGTGTATCAGGAAGAAATGGGCTGTCATTGGTAAGAAATTAATGAAAGTATTACTGACATAAAAGGACTGCTAATGACTGTAAAATAGAAAGAAATTATAAATCAGAAAGGGATAGTTAATGGTCAAGAATTAAAACAAGAATTGCTGGCAGCTAATAGAGATATTATATGCTTAATATAAATGCATTGCTTGTTATTTTACAAGAGAAATCCACTGAAAATTAGAAATAAATCATTGGTCAGGATTTAATACAATTATCATTGACAGAACAGAATTAATAAAGTTATTTACTAAATGTAGTTTTAGAACAATGCTATTATAATGGGACAACCCATAAGAATTACAATCACAACTCTGTAGTAATGGTCAATTTGATGACTTCTCTCACCATTATTGTGCAGCAAGGTGCACAAATAAGGCTATTACAAATATAATAAAATTGTTGTGCTAATGTTTAAATGTAGAATTTTTATTTTTTTTACAGTGATATTCATCCTGTACAAGGCTTGGAAGCCATTCAAGGGAGAGGGTTACAGATTAAGAGACAGAGTTTATACAGATATGTTGGGAAGATAGCAGTTAATTCTAGACTTGAACAGGTTAACATTGTAGTGATCAGGAAAACATTCTCTTGGAAGTTAGTTCCACAGAGCAGCAGTTCACAGGAAGAAGCCATTTGAGTGGAAATTACATCTCATCAATGAAATATGAAGGTAATGAGGGTGGTTCACAACAATGTGCATAACATGATGGGTCTTAGCCATGAAGGTAAGAACTGGTGAACTAAGGATTGTAGTTCATCCGAAAACTTTCTATAGAAATAGCAATAGAACAGTGAGAGGTGTGTGATGTTTGTCTGTGAGATAGGTATTGCAGGATGGAAAATAATTTCTCATCCACCAGGATGTGGAGACACTGGACTAGAAAATGAACACTGGGCAGTCTTCTTCTGTCCATATACGGCAGTAGTACTCCATTTTTGGCCTGACCTGGCTCTTGTAAAGGTAGAGGATAACAGTCAGGTAATTACAGGAGTAGTACAAAGAACTGACCATTTTTCCGGCATCTTTAATGATGGATCTTATATATGATCTCCACCTGAGGTATGGGTTGAGGTTAAGTCCCATGGGAAACTCAAGGCACTGGCCCTCCCTCAGGGAACATACATTTATCATGCTGGATGATAGTTCAGAGTTCAATCAACGATGATGGATTGTAAATAATTTGGTTTTTGAGGCATTGAGTGTAAACAGCCAGTTTTTCTCCCACTAAGATGTTAGAGCCAGATCAGAGGAAAGATCAGCTGTCAATCTCTGATCTAGATTTTGGGAGGTGCAGCCATATAACACAGTATCATAAGCATAGATAATCCCAAATGATTGGAGTATACTTTTAGGCAGAACATTTATCAAAATTAAAAATGAGAACACCCATGAGAAACTGCTACCAGTGTAATTATAGTCATTTATTTTCTACTTTTGCCAAAACAGGACAGTAAAGCCAGGAAACAATGACATCTGGATGACTGTTTTTAAATCTTTTGTCATCTGTTTTTAAGTGAGCAAATACTGTGTTGAATAAAGTCTCCAAAACTGTACTAGGAAATACTGGGACAATCATTTCTCTCTCATCGGATTTTTGATGTTTGAGGGTCAAGCAATTCAAGAACTGACAGCTAGACACCTGCACATATGGTTTGACTATAGTGGTGAAGGCTTTGTGCAGAGTTAACCACACTTTTTGAAGAGCTGAATACAGAGATATGCCACATGTTCCCCAAACGACACTGAGCAGATTTTGAATTCAGTTGTCCTTCTCTTAGACCAGTTGATATCTAAGTTTATAGAACCCAGTCTGTTCTGCTATTTGCCCATATATAGTGGGAGAAGAAGAAAATTCATACCTTTTCTAAGGGTATTAGCATGTAACTGAATGTAATGGATCCGAATAGAATTTAGACTCGGCTCTCTGGTTCCCCAATCTGTTGTTATCCATTACTCCACCGTACCTCCTTATATATATATATATATATATATATATATATAAATATATATATATTTTAATCTTTTCAACCAAGGCAAGGTGGGAATGCCACTAGTGTACAGGGGGTTACAGGGAGTGAAAGTGAAAGAGAAGACTGAGAATAAGGATGATTGAGGACAGAAAATGAATGATTCAAGAGAACAAAAGATGACAACATTGCATTTAAATTTTTGAAGATTGTAGTTATGAGGGAAGCAAGAAATGAAAGGGAGTTCCACAGGTGGGAAGTTCGAGAAAAGAAACTGTTGGAATAGTAGTGGTGGTTGCATTTAGCTATTTCAGCAGTAAAACTGTGGAACCTATTTGCTTAAATTAATGTAGCCAGGACAACAGGGTAAAAAAAGCTTGTCAGACCAGTTGCCATGAAAATATTTGTAGAAAAGTGAGAGGAAACCATGCTAGTGAGAAAGGGACTGAATTTGAGATACCTGGTCAGTATTGATTACATTACTGATCCTTTTTTTGGTTTTTATCAAGAATCTTGAGATGCAGAGAGATAAATTAAGTCATAATCAAGTACAGGTGTGCAATGCCTGAATGAAAGGAATATGTAAATTATAAGTTGGGGTCTGGTAAATTAAGTCATTATTAAATTCTTGTGGAGTTAATAGTAGCATAATGTCTGTTCTTAACTTAATGTTTGATGTCAAATGTCTAAATGACATAGTTTTCAGTGCTAAATATAAGAAAGATCAAATCTCCACTTGGTTGCTGTAAGAATTTATACTCAGAAAATGGATTACCGAAGAATTTGCTATATATGAGAAGGCTCTGGAATGGTCAGAATAATTGCTTCTTAACTGATGATTTCTATGTATAATATATAAAAGTATACATCAAGCCAATGCTAATTTTAGATGCTAGTTAATTATCCACTGAAGTGTATATTTGTAATATCAATACAAGTGCTTATACAAATACCTAAACTTCATGAATTTAAGCACAGTACTAGATTGGCAGCAAGATCTCACCATTGTACAGATGAAATGGCAAGATGTAAATATAAGTTCTGTACTAACATTTTCTACTATTGCACTTCTGTCTTGTAGAATTTCTTTCTACCAAGTCAACTTTGACCTTCAAAAATGTAAATGTAATATCAATCATTATCTTTTGTTTCCTTAATTTCTGTTTTGTTATTGTTTTCTCTCCTTATTTTTTCTCATATACTCTAACACCCAGTAAACCCCATTCATCTTAGTAGCTTTATTGCCCTGCTTGGAATGAAATGATTAAAACAAAAAGAAGTCTATCATCAGTTTTATTAATTTAATGAGCTGCTTCATCTCTATCAATATTTAAGATGTGTAACAATTGTCCATAACTGAGTCTACTAGTCTTTTAGTTTTTAACAAGCCACACTGCCATTTTCCTGAACCAATTCTTTCTACCACCATCAGTATCTCATTCATCCCACCATTTAATCAGACACACCCACTGTGTAACTATTCAGCCACTTGGCCATTTTCCAGGATAGAAACATGCTGCCATTATAAATAAGTCATTTCTCCTACCATTTTACCAAAGAGTTCTGCCGCTCTCTGTAACTGAGACATTTTACCATTTTCTTTGACTGAGTCAATCTGCTACTATAAATATACTATTTATCCCACTATCCCACCATTTAACCAAAAGTCTCATCAATTATTAAGTCATCTTGTCATATTTCTAGACTGAGCCCTTCTGCTATTATCAATATCCATCACACCATTGATCAAACAGTTCTGTCATGATCTGTAATTGAGCCATGTTACCATTATCAAGCCTCCCCATGGCATTTATATAGTGATACAGTAAAGAGGCCTGTGGAATTATGACAGTTGATATTCCCTCAGAAGAACAAAGGATATGAGAGATATAGAATGAGATCAAATTGAGATTTGTTTTTAAAATTCTTGGAAGAAGCAAAAGATATTTGAAGAAAGATAGAGAATACAGTGACTGAAATATGATAAAAATAACAAAAATTGAGATATTAATATAAAATAATCATTGCGATGATTGTGACCATCAGCCTCAGAACATTATTAACAAATAAAAAAAAAATGGACTCTGTATCTCTCAAAATTTTTACTTGCCTTTTTTTCTTTGCTTTAAGGATCAGTTTTAGAGAAACAACCATAATTACTTTGTTAATTTTCTTTGCTCAAAACTCAAATATGAAATTAATGCTAGACAAATATATCAAGACTCAACAATCCTTCTTTTGTGATTTCCAAGTTGATGGTATTTTAGTTACAAAGACAACATAAATTGATTCCATAATTGCAAAATCTCAGGCAATTTATGCAAAAAAATCTGTCCTGGATTCAAATGAGAAAGGATTTAATTATTTCTGGAAGGGAGGAATGAAGAGAGAAATATTTCCAGTTAAACAAAGAAGACAAAATCAAAGAAATTAGTGAATAGAATTAATTGTATTGGACTAAAAGACAGTTGAGAAATTGGATAATTTTATTTCAAACGAAAAACACAGCAGGATTTTTTTAGAAACATTTAAGAATTGCTTATTGATTCTCAGATATTTCTTGCAGTTTTTTTCCTGTTGTTTTCAATTTTTGTGATAGCTGGTAGGGTAAATCAAAAATTCAACACACACATACACACACACATAAAAAGAATGCAGTTTCACCTGTAACAATTTAATATCAATGCAACTTGACTGAATTCTAATCCAGAGACGAGCAGGTGTTTAGCTTTAAATTCTTTCAACAAATAATGTTTTTCCTTTTTGAAACTGTAAATGTTTCCAATTCTCTGGCAGAAGCTATTAGGTTGGTGCAAAAATAATGACGTAATAATGTCGTTTTTTGACGTTAAAAAATACGTCGAAAAACGACATTATTACGTCATTATTTTTGCACCAACCTAATACTTGGAATTGATTGATAAGGGATTTCATATTCTTTGAAATTTTAGCTATAACAAAATGAAAAATATTCATTCTACATGATGCATATCAATATTATCAAACTGAAAATTACAAATATCATCATGATTAAGAAATAATTTCCTGGATTTTATTTTTTTTTGTTTATCTTGTTCAAATGACATTTTAATGGTACAACTGAGATTTGGGAATGTATTATATATCAGTTTAGAAACATGATCACAGAGATTTACAGCAGGGCTATCAAAAGGATATTTCAGTATTGCATGGGGTCAAAATGAAGGCAAAGAACATATTCTAGACATGTGATTGAATAACTTATATGAATTATGTGGCATAGACATGAAAAACAGCAATTAACTACTTCATAAAATGTATGTAAATCAGAAAGAAGGGCTAAACATTTCTGTCCATGTGGTCAAAGGTGTTTAGATGTACTAGGTTCCTTCTTTGAGTGGGGAAGAAAAATTCACCCTTATTTCAACGCCACCCTTTCCAGCTGACATTTTGAAGCAGAGCTTTTATATTGAAAGCAGTCTGGGTTTTATTTCAATGTCATTATGAGGAAGACAAAAATTACTGGCCATTCTATGAATATTTTGATATTTTGCATTAATTTAATTAATGTAATCTTGACTCAACATTTATAAACCAATTGAAACAGTAATATCTGCATGACCAACCAAATCATTAGCTACTTAATTAACTCAAAATTCTCATGCACATTGAATAAAAATTTATCGCGACCTATGAATATTTACTAAATTTCATATATCCTGTAAGTTTTCAAATTTTAGTTTAGGCTGGTATAAGCAACATAGAGAAAACCAGTGAGGACTGAATACATGGACAATCAAGTCTGTAAGATGAAATTATTAGTTATTTCTTCTTGCCAAGGTACACTGATATCTACTAACTTTAAATTTGAACAGTATCATCATACAAATGGGGGTGAGAAACCACTGAGAAACTAACTTACTGATATTTGCTTACCATCATCTATATACAAACATTTTCTCAGATCAGGCATTAAAATGAATCTTCTAAGTTTTAAAGGAAACCATCCTTCATCAAATCATACAGGTTGGCACTACAACATCACAAAGAAAGAACTGTATCAAATAACAAAAACCACATCATTTGAAGACTTGAAGTAATATCACCATTACCACTGTCATTAGTTTGGTATGGAACAAGATTACTAACACAAATACACAGTGTTAATTAAAATCACTCAATAGGTAATGATCTGCAAGGCTCTTATTAATTAATGCTTTCATGATGAGGTGAAAATACTAACATTTACTGAGCTGAATTTGGCACATCACCCATATATGGGGAACATAGTAAGGCTCAAAATTGTTTCATTAATATAGTCATTTAAGCTAGTTTATTAAGACGTGATGATGTTTCTAATGCAGAGAAAGAAATATAAATATTTTTAAAACTAATATTACTACTAATACTTCCAGTAGGTAAATAAAAATCCTCACATATCAGGTAACTGGAGGAAAAAAAACAAAAAAAAACTATATGATTAGATTTGAATTACTGCAACCACTAAGCTCTGCAGCTTAACAGTAAAGCAGCTGTTGCTTTATGACAGGTTTCCCTAGTAAAAAAAAAGAAGCAAGTTCAAGTCTTGCTGAAGGCTTATTGCTTATTTATCCAATCCATATGGTTTACTAAGATACACGCAGTCTGAATGTTGCAATAAAAAGCAACATAAATTAAGGTGAAAATTAATATACATTAACAAGACTTAACCCAAAAATTCAAACAAAAAGTAATATAACTGAAAAAAGACATGAATTTTTTTGTTTTTTTTTGCGATGGGAATTTGTAAAGAAAAAGAGAGCATAGACAAGATTAAAATATAGGAACCAATTACTAGATTAATGTAATTTTAAGAGGAGTCATTATCATTTCAATAGCTGTTCACACAAATGAATTTGCATAATGCATAGCTGATTCATTTTGTGATATTGATATCCATATAAATATAGAAAATCTATATCCAAACATGAAGAGGTAAAACAATCTAGTATCTAGTAGGAGATGGGATCACACTATATTCTCTGATATCAAGTTCAATAATAAAGAGCATCAGTAGAAAATGATATAATGTAAAGAAGCACCATATTTCAGCCATGCAAATAAATGTATAAATCCAACCAGTATGGATCCCTTTGCTTAGCAAGGAAAGGGTCAGAGAGCATCCCCACATATAAAGACTATTGAACAATCTGTGTTCATTTTTTTGTAGAACCACATTTCTGACACCTCCAGTTTTCACTTCATCTATGAGGAGATTGTCCAGCATTCACTGTTATATAGTAAGATTGATATTACATAAAAGTTCAACACTCTTTCCTTTATTTCTAATGGCATTATCCTGTTTTTGAATACTTTGCTTAACTTTTGAAGTTCATCCCTCTGAATCTCAGACATTACATTGCAGAAAAATGAAATTTTGGTAAAGAAGCTCTGAGATATAAAAAAAAATAATTTAGAATTAAATTCTTTTATGATGATGCAATGGATTATTCAACTTTGTGTCCTGAGCTTTTAAAAATTGTTTAAATTGGCTCAGTTTCTAGTGTTTACCAGTTATTAGAATATATAATAATCCACTATCAATCCTTATCTTTCTTTACAAGTGGGACCAGTCAAGAGTTGCTTTTAGCAAATCAAATGATGCTAATCTCCCCTTGAGGAAGGCTAAACATTAGCAGATGATGCACATAAACAAGAATCTCTTACACATTAACAATGTGCCTTTAGAATTCCAAAGGACAGATATCAGATATTTTGGTTAGTCTTTCATAAATGCATTAATAGCATAAATGTGTGGAAAACAGTGTCAATAAATTGAAGTGTTTGAATATATATATATATATATATATATATATATATTAGCGGAAAATATTTCACATCTGAACTGGAGAATGAAATTGAGATTATTGAGAATGTATTAAACATATTAAAAACATACAGTACTAAAATAAAAACAGCAAAGATAAAGGCAAGAATCTAAAAATATATAGAATAAAAAGAATATATGAAACAAGGGCTGAGGAATATACTGGCCAGAATGTTGTAATAAAAATGACTATATTTTATAAGATACATAAAATCATGAAAATACTTGAAACAATACAACAAAGGTTGAAGACTATATTGGTTAAAGTGTTCTGTTAAGTACTGTAAAGATAAAGACAGCTAAAGAATGTATTGACTAAAATTTTGTGTTGAAAACAGAGAAGACAAAGTAAAGAGTTTAAAAAAATAATGAAAATAGTTGAAACGTTACAACAAAACGTGAAGAACATATTGGACAAAGAAATATCTCCCAAACAAGTGTCTAAAAAAATTATGGAATAATGAAAATAACTACTTTATCTCAGAACTTCAGAAAAATTATAACAGCTGAAGAATGTATTGAACCAAAAATACACTGTGCCAAAAAAGAAAACAAAAAACTTGAAAAATACTTATTTCCAGAAGATTATGACACTTCAGCCAATAATCTACATTAGGAAGATTTAACTGATTTTGCTTAGAAAGTAACTGACTATATCTTGGTGTAATGTACTATACTTGATAAGGAAAAGAGAATATACTGTTGAAAAGATAACACAAGAAACAACAGATCTTTGTATTATAAATGCATTATTAAATCATAACAATAGAAAAATTACTGAATATTAACTTAGGTTGATATTATTATCAATTTATGATGACTAGGTATTTAAAAAATACTATCTAATTTTAACTCATCTAAAATCTCTAAAACAATGTTTAACTCATTAATGTTACTGATTACACTGACAGTTTACATTCAAATATAAGAATGTATATGTATTGATAAGAGAAACTTTTGCTAGGAAATTTTCATATGAAGTATATAGCAATCACTTGGAAAGATTGGCTCAACTGAATGAAAATTTCTCATGACATACTTGGATTCTACCCTCAAAATGCATCACTTGCTTTCAGAGAATGCTATGGATCAATGTCAGCCAAACACTCCTTTCTCTAGCCTTGATCTTCCCAGGAACATGACCAAAAAGAAATTGCATTGGCACTGGGTCTCTGAAAGTTTTGAACTATCAACCAAAGTTTATTTTCTTCCCATTTCATTCAAAGTAAAATACTTAAAGAATGGAGAAATCCACCAGAATATACTTCTTGTCAAATGCTAACAGATGCCGTTTACCTAGCTACTGAAGCTTTTACATACACAAGTTCTCATAATGGTAAAAATTAAGTAAATATTTCTTGCTTTTTTGCATTATAAATGGTTGTACATAGCCCAGAATTTACCATACTTATTTGCATTTACATAAACAGAAAGTTTAAAAAATGAAAATATTTCCCATTTTCACCTCCAAAAAAGTTTAAATATATCTTTCAGCTCTTACACAGGAAGTTGGTAGGTTAATGTTTACATAGATATAAGATGACCAGTAATTGAAACTAGACACATAATATAATACTGTAACAAAATATTAATTCTGTTTTTGATGTTAGAAAGCATTAAGAGCATATAGTTTTAATTAACTTCATTTGAAAAAAAAATGTTTTGACTGCATTCTAACAGTTTTGGCTGTATCAAGGTCATCTCAATGTACATTTTCCTCCAAACTAAATATTGTAATAAACAGCATATCTTTTTTATGATGGAATGATAAGTTACTTTTTTGTCATATTATGTTATTTTTTTATATTAAAAAAGGTTTAAATGAAATGCAAACACATATATGCAGTTTATGAAGAAGGTAATGTAAATATTCTAACATGAGAAAAGTTGTTTCTAAATTTTTTTACTAAAGATTTCTTATTAAATGATGCTTTTTAATTGGGTAGACCAGTTGTGGTTGACAACAATTAAATTAAGACTACACTTGAGAATAATCAATATTACATGACATTGGAGAGGACCAATATTTTCCTAATATTCAAGTAAGTCATTTCTACCAGCTTACTTAGGTTTGTCAAAATGAACATGTTAATATTTTTAAACAAATTATAACAAGAAATGAAAAGTGGATGCTTTACAACATAAATACAAGCATTAGGCAATAAAAATAAACTTCCTCAAGATTTGCTTAAGATAATTCTTAATATAAAAAAGTGATATGGTTAGAGTAGAAATGAGTACTTAACTCTGAATTTCTTCTCAAGAACTAAATGAATAACTGAATCAAGTACTTCTCTCGGTCAGACAACCTGAAAATAGCAACTGAGATGAAGCGTCTTGAAATAATGAAGAAAAAGAACGTAATATTCAATCAGAATGAGCAGAGACAGCATGTTTCTTTGGTGACCTGGCAAAAATCGCCATATGTAGAGTGGGAAGTTTTCACTAATCTGCCATATTCACCATATATTGCAGCACCAGAAAACTGCAAAATGTGATGAAAGCAGTTCTTTGATTATAAAGACAAAAAGTTTTAGGACTGAATTCACTACCATATCATTATTTTCATGGCAAATGTTCTTATGAGCTATATTTATTAGTTTTGCCAGTTCAAACCTTCACAGCTAAAACCCACTATGTTCTATGCATTGATACAAATCATCTCCAATCTCTTCAAACTCGATTAATAAGGAGGTTCCACTCAGACATCTTCTTCCCAAGAATTCCTATATTGTAGAATAGACACTTAAGTGCATGTTTCCCCAATTACTACAGTCTTAAACACTTCAAGTCTAGGGTCAAACATTATCTTTCCTATATATCCTCATAGTCTGCACTTCTTACCTCCTCCAAGGAAGAAAATGGAAAAACGAACTTAGAACCAGACAGAGACAGTAGGAATTTCTTGAATAGATAAGGAAGAAAGAAGGCTTGGGGAATTTGACACTCATAGGACATGCTGAAAGTAACTTGAGTAACTATGTAATAATCAGGTGTAAATTGATGACAGAACAAGTACTATTATGGATAGTAAGGAGACAAACATTATTTAGAGCTACAAAAGGTAGGAAGTTGTGAAGAGCCATGATAGTCCATGTCCTAAATGGACATGGCACAAAAGAAGTAATCCTCTCATGTTGAGACTGAACATCAATACTGGTGTCTTCTAGTCAAAACATTTGCATTTTGTCGGTTAAGTCTTAATTACTCCTGCCTAAAGCAAAATTCTAAATTTTAACTTGCAAGCTAATTTGTAACTTTTCAAACCAAATCAAATATATGTTTCCTGTCTTGTCTGCAAAAATCAAACTTAAATTGACCAAGTATAAATTCAACAGACAGAGGCTTTTTGCATTCTTTTCGAGGATATATATTATTATATTTGATATCTACTCACTCACACTTACTCTTCACACTCTTTTTAACCTCAGGGCAGTGTATTTATTATTAACCTGCCTTCAGTCATCATTTTAGCTTCCATTCATCTGTTTTTGTGATACGATATCAAAAATAAAACTAATCTAATCTACAAGCTATGCAAGACAGAACCAAAAGTAAACTTTTTTCATACTGAAGTTGATCCAATACAAAATCACACTGTGTAAAGGGTTACTATCAAAATGGTTATGATCAATAAAGTTATTTTTATAGTATTGTTCAACAATACAAGGCTTAAGAGCCATGCAAAGTAGAGGATTACTGAATGAGGTTGTTGCATGGGCATAAGAAGAGGAGGTAAGATGTACGGATGATAAGAGTCAATCTGAGATTTGAAGAGGTTAAGATCAAAATGATTAGGTAAGTATTCCCTTGGGTGTCTATTCTACACAATGTAATTCTTGGGAAGATGCTGTCTGAGTGGAATTTCTTCCTTACAAATGGAATACAAAGGGAATGACTTCAACACTGTGCATGCAGCATGACAGGTCCTACTTGCAAAGGTCTGGATTGGTGGAAATAATAAATGTAGCTGACTCAAAATTTGCTATGGAAATAGCAACAGAAGCTAGTAATATTTCATCTTTGGTATTTGGATTGATTTGTATTTTATGGCTTATCAACCTTTTGTGCATTATTTAAAGATGAAACATAATTTGGGAAGGTAAGAATAATTTTTTTTTCATGAATGAATATTGCATTAATTTTTTAAATATAACAATGATTTTTCCAGATAAAAGTACTACTATTAAACTATAACTGGGGGAAATTATCCATGGGGAAATGGGAGGTTGTAGAGTGGAAAATAATGTGTGCAGTATGATTGAAAGAGGAATTAATAGGAAGTGGAGGTTATGAAGAAAAAAGAAGGATAAACAATAGTTAACCTTTGACTTGAAGAGATGAAATTGTAGTATTTATATTGGTTGATGAGATAAAATGTATTTAGATTTTAAGAATGATACAAGTCTTACTAAGTAACCCATGGCTGGAGAGAGAAGAGGTGGATTAATACCTTTACCAAAAGTATTTGCACATAAATGAATACACCGAACACAATGGGAATTAGAACTTGGCTCTCCGATTAACAATTCAAAGCCATTATCCATTACACCATCAGCACATCC
Organism: Acanthosepion lycidas; assembly: GCA_963932145.1. NCBI lineage: Eukaryota > Metazoa > Mollusca > Cephalopoda > Sepiida > Sepiidae > Acanthosepion > Acanthosepion lycidas. The sequence goes on from OZ010576.1 coordinate 49,782,867, forward strand.
TGGTATTCCCATGTGGTCACCCATCTAGGTACTTACTAGGCTCAATGTTACTTAACATCTGTGATCATACAGGAACCTATGTTTAAATATGATATGGTTGTAAGTTTGTAATGTCTATTCCACAATGTGGCAGTTCTTGTGAAAAAGTTCTAAGAGTGGAATTAATACCAAAGATTGTTTCAAATAATAATTTATTTATACATGTATTTAAATGGGTTTGTTTTATTTTTCATTTTTTACTTACTTTTAAATATTCTTGAAATAATTTTTTTGATCATTTCACCACAAGTGAGGCCACAAAGCCACTAAGACGCAAGGAGGGATTACTGAGTGTGAAAGAATAAGAAAAACAAAAACATTATTAAGGAGTGAGAACAATAAAAGAAGAGGAATGAAGAAGACGGTAGTTAACGATTACCATTGTATTTAAATTTTTGAAGATCAAAGTTAGTTGGAAAGCCAGAAACCAAAAGAGAGTTCCACGGGTAAGAAGTGCGAGTAAAGAAACTGTTAATAAAGAACTTGCAGTTACATCTATCTAATTCAGGTGTAAAATGATGATACCTTGCAGCACATCTAGAATGGCACTTAAATTCATAAAACCTAGGTACCATGGAGGAAAGTAATATTTATTTTAAATAGTATAAAAATGTAGAACGAGACCAAAAGGGTGAATAAGGAAAGACTGGTCTTCAAATGCCTTAACTTAAACTTAGCAAGCCATGATTACTGAACTAAACATAAAACAGTATTTCTTATGCTAAAACAACACATTTTTACTTGTCATTAAAAAAAAAACACTATTCAGATATAAAAGTTATCTCCCTTTAATTTTTTGACATTTGATTTTTTTTCTTCTGAAATGAGTGATTTGACAAAGTGAAGATTGTATTTAAAAGTTTTGGTGAAGCCAGTTTTTGGGTAAATGACATTCACTTTTAGGATTTACTCCCCTTTAAAATGATTATTTATTTCTACCATATTATTTTCTTATGTCAGACAAAAATACTATTAACGTTTTGAGAGACAGTCATTTGCCCTTTTGGTAGTTTTCTGGGTGCTGAAAATTTAATTATTGCAATAAAAACAGACATTAATAGACAAATAAGAATAAAGAAAAAATATATAATATAAATACAAAAAAAAAATTCTGACCATTTATTGTTCCTCACTCTGTTGAGGACTAAAATAGGTGTGCACTACAAATTAAATAATGGGAAAATACAAACAGAAAAGATGTTATATATACAGGGTGTATCAAAAATACCTTTACAAACTTAGGAGACAGGTTCCTCACACCAAAACAAGAAAAAAGGTTCATATAAACATATACCCCCAAATCCTTCATTTTTGAGATATTAAGTTTAAAGAGAGTCTATGGTAGATGGTGGTGTCTACAATGCAGACTAGGTTACATTTGTCATTCATGTACACTTGTAGCTAGTCTGTCTTCAACATTTAACGTTTGTAGTTAACTGAGAAGTCTTTCATTTAACAATTGCAGGATATTTACAGATATGAGTTTTACATATAACAGTGTAATAGGCATGAGGCTGCATGGCTGTATCAGATTGCATTTCCAGACTGAAGGCAGCCAAGTCATCCAACATTTGTTGCTGTTTATCACCGCATTGCTGAGAAAGGATCCATGGCACCACAAACTATGGATCAAGGAAGACTGAGATCTGCTCGTACGCCTGACCATGAAGAACACATTCTACAGGCTGTCAGAGATCAGGTATCAGCACATGTCAATTGTTTCTTCATAATAAATTTTCTTCTCACATTTTTTTCATCTGAGGAACAAGTGTAGCTGTTATTTTTTGATAAATTTAGATGACAATACAATTCAGCTGAAACAGGGAAATTAATTGATTTGATATTTACAGAATGAACTAGAAATTAAAATATTCAAATTAACACTTGTAGAAAACAAACATCTATAGTGACAAATGAAAAAAATTAACTGGGAAATAATCGATGAACAACATTTTAAATTCTTTCAGCAAACATTGAAGTTTCTCCTCTGACCATTTCTCATAATTTAGTTGTGATAATAAATGATTCAATGATTCTACATGAATTTATAGAGTTCAAAATTTAATTATTGCAGTAAAAACCAAAACATTAAAAGAAGCACAAGAAAGAAGAAATACAGTGTAACCCGGATATAAGAGAGATTTTCTCTGGTCCCAAATTAGAGCCATACTTACCTAAACAAAATAGACCAAACTCGGATATAAGAGACTTCTTCTCCGGTCCTGACAACTCTCTTATATCCGGGTTACACTGTACATATAAGAATATATACTTAATGTAAGAAAGTAAAAAAAGGGAGATAACAAAAAAAAAAATAAAAATAAACTAACTGGTTATCTTTCTTCACTCTTCAACTGTTTGTACTATATATAAAATAAGGGAAAGAAGCAAAAAACGAAATGTTATAGATCTTCAGATATATATATATATATATATATATATATATATCAAATCCAAACAACATTCATACCTAAAATCCACTCCTTCTCCTTCCAGAAGAAGGGCTGCTGAAACTTTTAAGTGAAAATCAGCATGTAAGGCCATGTCAATCTTGTACTGGCCTCACAAACCACCAGTAAATATGCACTATCAACAAAGCTGACTAGATGTTTAAATTCAGTCTTCAGTATCAAAGCAACTACCTAAAAGTATGGACAAACAATTCAATTATTATTTTTGTAGTTTTTTGTTGTTATTAGTATTAAAGGCCAATCAATGTCAACTATTTATTTCATAGAGATGACAGTGAAAAAGAAAGACACAAAAATATAAACTTCTTTGACACATACCTTGCACGCAAAGATTAATGTTAAAATGAAGACTCTAATTGCTGATATATTTAATCAAATTTCATTCTAAACTTTGTGATTGGAACTAATTGCTAATTAAAGTAAAAGTTTCATACAATTAGAAAATAAAAAATGTTTGGAAATAAACAAAATAGTAATCATATATTTAGTAAAACATGATGGACATTTAAAATACTCCGATCCAAGTCAAGTTTAGATTGGGCGTGGTGAACAATGAGAAAATAATTGTTTTAATGATACAGTTTATATAGAATTGAAAGAAAAAGAGCAAGTACATTTCTTCTTGAAACTCTTTTGGACATTGTATAGTGGAGAGACTTGAGGCAGCAGAAATAAGGTTCTACATAAGGATATTGGGAATGCAATGGACTGAACACAGAAGCAACAACAAGGTTTTACAGAAATTGTAAACAAAACGAATACTTATATGTAGTATCAAAAAGAAATAGTTGAAATTTCTAGGGAATGTAATGAAGGAAAAGGGCTTGGAAAATGGGACATATTGAAGGCAAGAGGGACAGGGGAAATCAGTATATAACCTTTGTAAGGAGCTTGTGTACATTTATTCTTTTAATCATTTCACTCTAAAGCAAGGCAATAAAGCCACTAAGTCACAAGAGACTTCTGAATGCTAGAGAATATGAGAAGAAAATCACTATTAAAGAGAGAAAACAATAAAAGAACAAGAATTAAGAAAACAGAAGGGAGCAACTGACATTAAATTTACATTTTTAAAATTCAAAGTTGACTGGGTAGCAAGTGATAAAATAAACTGTTAGCATACAAGTTATGATTACATCTCGCCAATTCAACTGTAAAATGATGAGATTTTGTTGCTAATTCAAAGGAACAATTACAGAACAATTAGAGTACAATTACAATAAAAGTATTTATAGAAAAGGGACAGGGAAGCTACATTATGTAAGTGGGAGAATGACTGAAGATAATATACCAGGTCAAGACCAATAACAATGCAGATTCATCTTTGGATTTTGTCAAGAATCTCTAAATATATAGCAGGAGCACTATACTAGATGATAACAATGGTTTGTAGGACAGGTATTAGAAAAAAGACAAACTTTACTAAGGGTTACAAAGAATAGGAATTTGTGGAGAACCATGATCGGCCATGTCCTGAAGAGACACAGTACATAGAAAAGAAGATCCTGTATATACCTATACTTCATAGATTACATAAAAGGATATTATAGAGTACAATAAAAACAGTTAATGGAGATACTAGAAAAGCCTGATTTGCATCGGAAATATATTCAAGTAATCCATAACATATAGTGGGAGCAATTAGCCCGCATGCAGATAGAGAATGAATATCAGTGAATGTACAACAATAGAAAGAGCAGTAAGATTTTCTCAGCAGACTTATTCAAACTATACAATGAGGCAATCCTTAAAGACTTGAAGATCTTTCATGATTTATTAATGATAGATATAATATTAACAACATATGTTGATGATACTGTGTTGATGGCAGACTCAGAAAGAAAACTGAAAAATAACTTAAATGATGTAATAAAGAACAGAAAGAAAGAACTATTATCTGTAAGAAGACAGAATGTATGGTCATCAGCAAAAGAGACAGCCCAGGGTGTGTACATACTGGGGTTGATAAAGTCAAACAAGCAGAGAAATTTAACTATCTGGATGATTTAGTAACAGATACAGAAATTATGACTATCTTTTCTGTTTACAGAGGTGGGGATTGCTCAGACAATATAAAGAATCTCAAGCATGCTTACATATTGTTATATATGCTAATCCTATAAATTCCTCTGTCTAGTATAGGACCACAGATTCACCACACTAGGTATTGCTGCTGCTGTTATTTACAAAGCAAATAGGTTTTACCAGGATAGAGTTAGTAGTATTTAGTTCAATCATGTCCTTCTTCTAGACTGGTTGCTAACCAAAGATAGAATCTCACTATTAATCCTTAAGTGAGGAAAGAAAAGAGAGATTCCCTTTTTAAGCATCACAGAGAAAAATTTTTCTCTTGCTTCTCTTGCATTTACACCTTGAAACAATTAACTGGAGGTTTAAGAAGGAATCATTCATTTTAGATTAGTTAAATTTTTTTAACTTATTTATTACACTAAAAAGGAAGTTGATATCTTCACTCACAGCTGATTTAAGAATTTCAGTCATTATGCAAATTTTGGGGGCCAAGGCATCCCCTCAAGTGACCCAACAGTTGGGGGATGGGGGATTTTATCAAGTAGCCATTTCCAGACTGGTTGTCAACCAAGGCTCTCCATCTAGTTATTTAAGCTATAGCTGGTGGGAGAAGAGATGGATTCATGCCTTTCCCAAGTAATTGTGTTCAAGTTAATGTAACAAACTCAGCTTATCAATTTTTCTTTCAGAGTCACCAGATATTACATTAACCACATATTTTACATTCTGCCTTCATTATTTGAACAGTAAGGAGAGGTAGGAAAGTTACCTCCAATGAGATTTAAACTCATCCCACATCTCCTTGGGAGCACAAGCTGACCTTACCTTAGCACATAGCAGTATAATTAAACTGTAATTTCAACAATTTGGTTGGTCCCTATGGTCAAATTCATAAGGTACTGCCCATGTCGGTTGGGATCCTAAAATATAGGATGTGAATTCAAATCATGCCAAAGGTTTTGTTTTTATTCATCACATATGCTTTTATAAGATTCTGAGGTGACTCATTTGCATATGAAATGACAAAGTCTATAAATAGCTACGGCTATTACCCATGGGGTAGTAGAGTGCATATTACTTCCTGTGAGTCAGCAACACTACACTACTGAATGAACACTTATCACTGGATAATTATGAACGTGCACAAGTGTGGCCTAGAATATGAGCAGCTAAGGCTAGAACAAAAAAGCTAAAGGATTCAAAGTCAATTGAAGGAGAAAACCAAATAACAGATCTCTTGTTGGCAACTGCTGGTTGTGCGGCCGTTATGCAATTATCAGCAATCGCATACCCAAGACAATTGGAGGAAATGATATTTGATGATACAAGTCAACTATTAGGGTTGGTGCAAAAATAATGTCGTTTTCTCACATAGTAACATATGTGAGAAAACGACATTATTTTTTGCACCAACCTAATAATAGTGATCCTGAAAGTAATGAAGGCAAAAGTGGCATGTCAAAGCAAGACAAACACTGAAATTGAAACTAATATAGGCTCTGAAGATGAAGAACAATAATCTTTGGAGAGACACTCCTATGAAACAAGAAAAAGGTCAAGATTTCCCATATCAAGACAATCTCTTAGGGAGAAAAATAGTGTGGAGACAAAAGCTCCATGAAGTACTAGGGAAAATAAAACCTCTTCAGTACAGAGACAGAAGATGACTCATTTAATATGTAATCAAAAAGCCTATAAATAGCTATAGCTATTAACCATGGGACAGTAACACTGCACAACGGATGCAATCATTTTCTAAAAAACAATCTTACTCAAAAATGCTGTAACCATGACAGAGCTGCAATTACAATAATCTTTTATATTTTTTGATACAGTTGTGATTTTCAGAGCTGGAAATAAAAAGGTTTGAATAAATGTTGACACTGAAGTAGCAAAATGCCCACAAGATACATTATAAACTTATTCACCAGGAGATTTCAAGTAAATATAAATATATATCCCAGAATGCATTCTTATGAGAATTACAGGAAATTGATTTAATAGGAAACACTCATAAATGAATTCTTTATGCATCTTTGTTTTATTCTTCTGAAAAGCCTTCTTCATTTTAATCCCCAGAAGGGAGCCAGTGTTTTTTTTTCTCAATATCATTTATTTAAAATGAAAGCATTAATGCTGTTCTTTCTTCCATATGACATGCTATATTATAAAATATAAACGTTTTATGCTAAACTGGAATTTGCAGATAGTGGACACTTCAAAAATACAGCATCAATAAAAGAAAATGTAATTAATAGTTTCAGGGGGGTATATCAAATATTTGTTGGAATGAAATTTTACAATTTTTCCCAAATGAAAAAATTATATTTATCCAAACACAAAAAAAATGACGAGAAAGGAGTATGGGAATTAGTTTATCATTTTGGGTTGTGTTAGAAATTATATTTTATAGAAACATCTGCTCAGAAAAAGTCACTTCACATGAGATGTTTCTTAAAGGTAAGAATTAAATTTGTTACTTTCTTTCTTTAAGTTATTAGTGAATTTATGTTATTATAAAAGATTAGTAAATTTATTCAATGTTGCTAATAAAAACATACTCAACTTCTTGCAAATTAATTTATTTCCCTTTTTTATTTAATGTCATGATCATTCAAGATATAGATATTTCTGTTTCATCATAGCATAGATGCTTTTCATTTATTATCTCTCCTCTGACGCAATATGGCCAAACCAAACTAGTAACATTCAACCACCACCAAGCAAATCCTGAATTTTCACTTATAATGATAAATAGTTATTCTCACAAGGAGGCTTTTGTCTTCAACATCTGTTGAGACTCAAGCTCATCTTGGACCTCAAGCAAAACATATATACAATCTAATGCTAAAGATGCTGAGGAAAATGGTTGATTCATTGTATCAGTCCAGTAAGCATCTGACTCCCCCTGCTACACTCACTGTTTACGAGAGACAGATCAGACCAAAAATAGAGTATTGCTGCCATACCTGAATTGAAGTTACCTAGGCCACACCTGACTATCTTGATAGAGTTCAAAAGCATCTGTGCAAACCTGTGAGTGATTAATTATTTTTCATACTACAACCCTTTTCCCAAAGACAAAATGCTGTGAGCTACTCACTGTTCTATTGCTTTTTTCATAGCATATGTTCTGTCAAGCTATATTCTTTAGTCCCATCACCCCTGACCTCCGAGCCATATACACAAGTGTAAATCAACCCCATTCCCTTTGTATTCCATTTGTAAGAAGTTCCATCCGGACAACATCTTCCCAAGAATTGCTGCTTTGTGAAACAGACCCCTGTTAGGATGTATTCCCAATTGCTACAATTTTGACCATTTTGAGTCTAGGGAGGGCTAACCATTATTTTTCATGCATAGCCTTATAAATTTCAGTTCTTGCCCTTTCTTACACTCATACAACAATCCTCTACCTTAAGTGGTTCTTGAGCCTTGTACTGAGTGAACATTAGTATAAATAAATAAAATAAAAACCTGCTGAATTGCCATGTCTTCTTGAGAAAGTTTGGTTTGGAATCCAGAGATATCCTTCTCCTAGACAGGCTTAAACCCAACACTAAAGAGCCTAGTCTACACTTAGCTTGGAGGGTGTCATAAATATGGATTCATGCCTTTCCCAAGGGCATGTGCAAAAATGAATATAGGCCAGAATTTGAATTCAGCTTGCCAATTTCTCTTTCTGCATTTTTAATCATTACATTATCAGCAACAGAAAACAAAGTGCAAAATATACTTGTTTGGACCAACCTACTCCCAGCAGTTCATGTAAAACATATGTTTGGCTTCCTGTATCTATATTATTGGGGTTTGTGATCTTCTGTTGGTTAACAGTTTTCTGGCTTGTACTACTCACAAGAGGTTTTCTCTTTCAATACATATTGTCCACCTGAAAATAGCTGCAGAATGGATTGACTGAAAATGGTTACTCCTGTTTATTATTATTAAACATTATTTTAAAATATTCTGCATCTAGAATATCTCTTCTTTTTCTATAGGACACGTCTTTTCAGGATAAGAGTGATCATAGCTTTCTACAACATCCTATCCTTTTGCAGCATCTATGCTTTTAGAACTAAATTCAAAAGAAAAACTACTTGTTCTATCATCCATTTACATGTTTTTTGGTAACTTACTCACTGTTTTCCTCTGTCTCTATTGCTTTCTGGATGTCTACATGTTCCATCCATGGTACTCTCAGTATTAATTTTTCAAATTAAAGTTGACTGATTGATTTCTTTTTTTTTTTTACATCTTTGTGGGTTATTTAAAGCCTAAAAACTTTTTGAATTGTAAGAATAATGCTTATTTTGCAAGTGAATATTGCAATTTTTTGATAATAACAATAATTTCTCCAGATACAAGTTCTACTATTTAACCCATAGTTGAAAAGGAGATGGATTCATAACTTTTCCAAGGGTTATTTGGGCATAAGTGAATGTAACAAACCCAACTGGAATTTGAACTCGGTTCTCTGATTTCCCATTCTGAATCATTATCTGTTTCACCAACTACCCATCCACTTTCAAATTAAGGATTCATTTATTACTCTATATGATGTTCATGTAATCTTTTTAAAAAAAAATCTAATACAGGAAAAGAATTACATAAAATGTGACATGAAAATTGCAATCATTCTTTTTTTACTCTCTCCTATTCTATGTTAGCAAGCAGTTTTCCAGATTATGATGAAGATGACTTGTCATAGGACAGGCAGAGAACTTGCATTCATAACTTTTTATAAAGGAAATTCCAGAAAGTTACATTAAAAGACATGCTAAGAATATAAATCAATATCCAAGTTGCACTAATTTGAACCTCACAGCAAGAATATAAAAGATACTGTGAGTTTGTTTTTTTCTTCTTCTATGGGACATGCCACTTCAGGATGTTGATAAGCATGGCTCTCCAAAATTTCCAGTTCTTTTTTGCTCTTAGTAAATTTTGTCATTTTGCTCTCTCTCTTAATTCCTGTTCTGCCATCCATTTACATAAACTTGTTAGGTAGGTTATGTGTTGCTTTCCTGTGAGTGATGTGGGCACAGATATGATTAGAAGTTTTGCATTCTGACCATGAGATCTGGGTTCAAATATCACCATGGTTGATTTGTCAGGAAGGAAACTTCCAGAAGTTATCAGTCTGGAGAGGGCATGATCCCAGTGTGTGATACCTTTGGAAAGGGCCTGAAAACCATACCACATGTTGACCCAAGCCTTGTGAGTGAAATTGCGTAGACGGAACTCTTGAGGTGGGTCATCGACAGCGGTGCTAACACAAAGTCACAAGTCATTGTGGTTGAGGGCTTGAGAATGCTGGCTTTGTTCAAATTATTGATCACACTAGATAACACGCTCTTTCCCAGAAACTGTAATTAATGTCTGCTCAGCATAATTGCTTTAAAAACCACAGGTGGGCTCTGTGGGTGTTGAATAAACACAAATGCATATGGGCAAGTATCTGCAATAGGAATTGGTTAGCCACCCTAATAGACAGGTTTCTTTGAATACGAGCGGTCAACTATACATCTTGTGAGTGTCAAATTTTCAAAGCCATCTTTCTCTATTATGTACCATAGAAATTTCAACTATCTCTTTAAGTATCCTTTTTGTTTCTATATTCTCTAAAACTTTGTCATTGCTCACATGTTCAATCCATGATATTCTTAGTATCCTTCTGTAGAACAACATTTCTGTTGCCTCAAGCCATTTCTTCATCTGTGATTGTCCAGCATTAAGTAGAAAACCAAACTGAGAAAATTAAATCCAATTCTATGTTATTTGGTATTTGCTATTAATTCTGTTTTCTATAGCTTTATCTTATTCAAAAGTATAAGTGTAAAATTCGATGCCCATATCTTCAATATCAATGATGGTAAGTAAAGTAAATAAGCCAAAAAAATATATTGTCATTTTCGTTTCCATAGAAATGTTAACTGAAAGAAGATTTTATTCACAGAATTTCAGTTTCTATTAAATCAGAATTTTACCTGCAAATGTATAATTTACATTTTTTTTTCATTTTGCCCTTTTCAAAAATCAGCTAAAATTTTCTATTTATTTTTTCTATTAAATTTAGTTTTAATTAAATAGTAAGAATTTTGACAAAGAGAACAACAAATCAGAATACAAGCCATTTGTAATCAGTAGAATATTGTAAAAAGCAACTAAATATCATCAAGAGATTTTTAGCCTCAGAGAATGGGTCAAGTTGGGAAGTGTGAAGTGTGAATTTGAAAAAAAATTCAATAATAATCTTTCATAATCATGACATGTGTTATTGTTGTAACATAGGGAATATTCAAATGAAGGTTGGTAATAAACAATAATACTTAGGACAAGAACATCACATATAAGACTTGCTAGCAGTGTGTTAGAAGTAGTAGTAAACTGCTAGAAGTGAGTCAAGTGAATTCCACAATGAATCTCCAACTGCAGACCAACATACAGTATTTACTACTATATTTATGTGCATGGGGACATACCCATTATTGTCTGTAAGTACGCTACAACAGTTATAATAAAATGTCTTCTAAGAGTTACATGTATAATAAAAATATTTAATAGTGATATAATAATAATAAAATCTCTTATAATAGGTATATATATTTTTTACTAAAGTCCATACGATACAAGACTTGACAGGCATTAAAGGTAGTGATTTACAGCATAAGGTGCATGATATGAAATTTAATAGAAGGTTAGTAGGAAGTGGAAATTATGAGAATAAGCAGGATATATAAGAACTGACCCATATTCTCATAATCTTAAAATATTTACAGATCACTGTAACTGAATGATGTTTAACAGTTAAATAATTTTACAGGAGATGATGTCAGTTCACAATGATGATTTGATCCGATGTCAAATGAATATGAAATAAAAAGTCTTTAATGTCAACCAAAAGACCAGAGATAAACTATGAGTGGGACTTAATGGCTATTAAAAACAATAACCATGGAGAAACAAGAATATAATTTCTGTCACATTAAAAAAAAAAAACAGTATAAGACAATGATCTTTTTTTGTAGGAAATTTAAATGTAATGTTAGGTGGTCCCTTGTTAAAGAAATTCAGCTAACATATACTTGAATCAACCAATTTCCAGAATTCTAATGCATGGTTGTTAGCAAAAGAACAAGCCTAAAATGCAAATTACAATCCAGGCATACTAAAATCAAACAAGTAAAGAAATTTAAATATCTGGGAAGTGTTCTAACAGAGGGAGCAAAGTGTGACATGGAGATCTGAAGATGTATTAGGATAGCCAAAGATGCATTCCAAAAACAAAGCAGAGTATTAAGAGACAGAAAAATTTCATTAGAATCAAAGAAAATAGTACTGAACTGTTACAGGATATCTGTTCTGAAATTATGGCAGCAAATGCTGAACAATCTCTTCAAAGATGAAGAAGAAACTTGAAACAACAGAAATGTGGTTCTGCAGAAAGATGCTGAGGATATCATGGACTGAACATGTGAGCAATGATGGGGATCTAGAGAAAATGGAAACAAAAAGGAAACTTAACATTAACATCAAAAAAAGGCAGTTGAATTTTCTGGGACTTGGAAAACCAGATACAAGACAGATTGAGGGAAAGAGGGACAGAGCAAAGCAGCTCGTAACATACTTGATGAGCATCGGTAAATGGATGGTAGAACAGTGTTTGGAAGAAATAACAAAAAGACAAAACTTATTAAGAGCTACAAGGAACAGGAAGATGTGGAGGGGCCATAATCGCCTAGTTCCTGAAAGGACAAGACACATTAAAGAAAATCCCACAAACGACATCACAGTGATGTTAAAAAATGCTGGCACTTTTACTGCTATTGAAATCATTGCTATAACTAATTCTTCTTCTATATACCTGATCAATTTGCTTTCTTTTGAAATAATATTTGCAAGTGATTTTTTTTAATCAGTTAAGTAAAGCAACTTGATTTTGCATTGAATAAAAATGATTATATTCATAGAAATCAATTTTCAACTTCTTTGATTTTACAGGTTGGCCTGTAAATATATCTTTGTACTTGAATAAAATATACAATTATTTTAATTATTTTCCTTGGTATAGTCAGCATTGCAAATGCACAATAGTAGAATCTGTGAATTTTGACACAGCACAAAGTTTACATGTATCTGGCAATTATTTATTTCTATTTATGAGAGAATAAGAAGGAGATAAAATAAACCCAATAAATGTACATTAGAGAGATTTCATTAAAAATATATAAATTAAAAAACAGGAAACACATCTAAGTTGCTTTAGAGTATTCTTTTTAACACTTGTGCTGAATTCAAAGTCCAATAGCCAAGCATTTGGACTGATTATATACATATTTCAATAACAAACAAGTCTATATATCAGAATATCTCCCAATAAGGGAATAACAAAACTCCTTTTAAAAGGTCTTCAGATATTGACATTGAAGAGCTTTCACTTTGTTGAGTTTTAAGATTTCTTTTGCTCCTCTTATAAATATACTAAAATGAAGGAAGTTTTAGCTTGATTATATCTGCAAAAACACAAGATATGAAAATGACACTGTGTTGAAGGCAGACTCAGAAAATAAACTGGAAGTCAGTTAATAAAGGAAAACATGATGGAAGGGATAACAATTAACTTTAAGAGGCAAAATGTATAGCAATAGAGACAGCTCAAAATGTGGGTGACCAAATGAAGACATCAGAATCAAGTAGACACAGAAATTTAACTATCTGGATAGTGTTGCATCAAACAAAGGGAAATATGACACAGAAATCTGGAGACATATTTGAATAATGAAAGATTCTTTCCAGAAAACAAATTCTTAAGACAGGAAATTTAATGAAAAACAAAGAAAAGAATGCTGAACTACAATATTATATTTGTTTACATTTCTGAGTTAAGGTATTATGTACACTATTTACATTATTCGAACTATTGCTATATTTATCACAATGTTTTGGCCGTTGTATGCTCCAGCCTTCTTCAGGTGGTTGGAATGTTGAACTGAACCCTTTATTTCGCTCGATGGGGTAGACTGTTCTAGTTCCATGTGCTATGTCTAATGGATGTCAGTTATCAGTTATCTCCTTTTAATTTCTCCACTGTCTTAACCAGTAATAAGGAGTGCCAGAGAAAAGCAATAATAACAATGAAAATTGCAATATGAGCTCTGGTAAAAACATAAAATAATAACAGCAAAAATTGCAATATGAGCACTACTAAAAAACGGTTGCTGAAGACATTAGGTTTATAATAGCCAGAAATTCACACACAGATGTCCTCAAGGATAAAGGCATTAGTTAGGTACAGTGACAGGATGCAAAGAGTGTGTGTTCAATACCTGGTTAAGGCAGTGGAGACCTTGGAGAGAAGAAATAACAAATTAACATGATAACTGACATCCATTAGGCATGGCATGTGGCATACCCCAGCGAGCAAAATAAAGGGTTAGTTCGACATTCCAACCACTTGAGGCCGGAGCAACAAAGATGAGGACAATAGTGTAAATAATGTACAATATCTATATGATAGTGAACACTGGACAATTTCTTCACAGATGAAGAAAAGAACAACAGATATGGTTCTATAGGATATAGGAGGATACTGAAATACTATAGACTGAACAAGAAGGAAATTTTAAGGGAAATAGGAGCTACAAAGAAACTGATACTTACAATCAAAAAGCAACATAATACTGGGATGTATAATGAGAAAAAACACTCACAGAATATAGTGAAGACAAGTGGGAAACAATGAATAACTTACAAAATTTTGGATGAACCAAAAGGAATGATGAAGAGGCAAATGTTGTTTAGAGCTGCAAAGGACAAGAAATTGTGGAGAGCCATGATATCCCAAATCCTCAAAGGACATAGCACAAACATTTGTGGTGGCAAGAGAACAAAAATTCATGGTTTGACTGAAAATTTGTTTTAGAAAATGTTAGTATTCATTTTGGATGTGATGTGACACTGAGTGCAAAGTAATTTGGTATCATCTGGAGTGAGCAAATACATATTGTGTTCATCACAGATATATTTATCTTAGAAAAATGGTTCTTTATTGACATTAAATTCAATTAAAAAATTCAAAACGTATGGAAATTTCTTGGCATGTATCACATACCCTAATACAATTATATATCCAGTAGAATGACTTGAACACACATTATGGTACTGTGATCAAAGGACACATTAGTATTGAATGTCAGTTAATGAGGGTAGAGCACATAATCTAACAACATGATTTGAGTATATAACAGGATAACATAGATTTAAGCATTAAAATGTATCTAAAGTACCCAGGAAGCCACACACATAAGCATAGAACAAAGTCAGTTATTTAGAGGCAAAAAGCAGAATGAAAAATTATAAATGTCAAGTCATATAATTAAGCAAAAATAATTAAAGATATTAAGAACAATGTTTTGATTGAAAACAAAATTGGAATAATGATTATTTACAAAATTATAATTACTTATTTAGTCAGTCTATTATATGACATTATTCATCTGAAAATTTATAATAGAAAATGTGATGTAAACACTTTTGTAACAGCAGAAAACTTAAAGCCTCCTGAATAGACAGTTTTTTGAGGGGGTTAAAATTTTAAATGAATTTAAGAAAAGATCAAGATATCTTTTCTTTTAATCATTATTCATGAATTTTTATTCTCACTGTTGATGTGATAAATTAATGTAAATAGGCCTCAAAAATTCAATTTAATTTCATATTTAGGTTAAGAGCAAAAGTCACTTCAAAATTTAGTAATTAAAATAACTAGCATTAGTACATAGAGAATTCAGAAGCATGTGAAAAGACCACATAAAACAAGGTTTATTATCTCTCTCTCTCTCTCTCTCTATATATATATATATATATATATTGTGTGTGTGTGTGTATAAACAGCAGGATACAGAAAGAAGATGCCAATTTAAAATTAGAAATTTGCTGAGATAGAAAACAGATGATGAGGTATAAAAAAAAAGAATTTTCAATCATTTACTGTTGTTTTCAGTAAATTCAAAAACCTTCCAACATATCTACAGAAAACAGACTTTGCAATAGGTAATAGTCAGTCAACAGAAAAATGCAAAGATATGTACATAAATTTTCTACCGGTTTATAACTCAGGAGTATAGGTTCTTTTTTTAAGAGTTTAAAGTTTATATATATTGTGTACAGGTTAAACCTTGGTTCTGGAAAGAATTTTTCAATTTTAAAATATTGACTTGTATATGACAATTTAAAAAATAATTATTACATTTTTATGATCATTTTCCTTTTAATATCCTCCATTTTTGATTATCACAGAGTGTTTTTTATCATTTTACAATGAAAAGAGAGGACAATTAGGTGCCATTGATATTAATTCATAAAATAAAATAAAAGCACCCATGTTTAAATTCTGTTCATAGTTTCTTTCATCTTATAATTCAAACAAAATGTTTGATGACTGTTGAATTGGAATGCAACTTGGTTCTTTTCAAGTCAATTCTGTGCTATGAGAGTTGACAAGAATGAGAGAGTAAAAAGGATTCTGAGCAAGTCTTTTTTTTTTGCTAAATATTCACTCAATGCAAAGCCCAAAAGCCAGTCAAGGTAGAGACTTGCTGACTAAGGTTGTTGCATGGACATAGGACAAGGAAGTAAGTGCTGATATATAAGTGCAGATATATAAGAAAGATAATGGTTAACACTAGAATTGAAGAGATGATCAGGGAAGCATATTCATGGGAGTCTGTTCCATAAAATAGTAGTTCTTGGGGGGAAAAAGCTGAGTAGAACTTCCTTATTATAAATGGACTACAAAGGGAATAAGGATGACTTGACTCTGTGTATGTAGCATAGCAGGTCTTAGATATAAAGGTCTGAATTGGTAGAACTAAGGATGCAGCTTATCTTATCATTTGCCATTTAAATAGTGATAAAGTATTAATAGGCTTGTAATGTTTCCTCTATGGGGAAAGGGGCTGTAAGGTAGAAGATATTTCATTATCTACATGAACCGTGTAAATGCTTTTGAACTCTGTCAGTACTGAAAACTGAGAAGTGGACAACTCCAGTAAAGATGTAGCAGGAATACTCTGTTTTTGGTCTGATCTGGCTCTTGTAAAAGGAGAACATGATAGGAGTAATTTACTTTCTGGAGTGGTACAAGAATCTGAGCACTCTTTCCTGCATTTTTAGTGATGCATCCTGTATATAAGTTGAACATGGGGTCTGGGGTGAAGTTGTGTCCACACAGACATTCAAGGGAAGGAGCTTCATAAAGAGTAACCCCACTTGTCTTGACATGACAGGGTTGGCTTGGTGATGATGAAATATTACTATCTTCTCATTAGAAAGCTTTACACAAAGAAAAATCCAAAAGGGACAAACATGATACTCATAAGGAATTTATTATTATTATTATTATTATTATTATATAAAACAAATCATTATTTTCTATTGATTTATTATTATTTTATGTATATTCCTACATCATATCTAGTAGTTACTATTAGGTTGGTGCAAAAATAATGATGTAATAATGTCGTTTTTTGACGTTAAAAAATACGTCAAAAAACGTCATTATTACGTCATTATTTTTACACCAACCTAAGAGTATGATTAAGTGACGCAAAGACCCTCTCAAACACCAATTACTCTCCTCAGTAATCAAAATTAGTAACATTTGAATGGTTTCAATTCTTCCTTGGGCTTGAACTTCATCCAATTTTTTGGCAAGGGCCTTCAGAACTTTTCCAAATGCTTCCATAATTATGGGCAAGATTAATATTTTAAAATTTCATCTGTTGTGAGGTCTTCTTATTTGTATTAGTGAGTTTTGATACAAGCAGTAACAATTATAGCTTTCAGTGGAGATAAAGTAACAGCAAGTCTCTTCATTATTCTAAACAATTTTAGTAATGTGGTGTATGCATGATATCAATTCTTTTTTGGATTTCTAATTCTCTCTATCTATTTGAAAGTCTCTTGGCAACTGATCCAAGTACTTGAATAATTATGGGTCCAACTGATGCTGATTATTATTCCTCTCCATAACATTTTTGTCTTCATCATTTTCATTATCATTTTCTATTTCTCAGTTCAATATTCTATATTACAATTATTGTGATTGTTATTATTGATTACCATTAATTTAAAAACAGCAAATCATTGCTAGAATAAACCAATTAATGATGCATTTGGGGTTGGGTGAGGGGAAATATACCATGCAATTTGAGAATAAAAACTGGATTTTTTTTTTAAATCAAAGCTGAAAAAAATTTTAAAAGACGAAACAATATTTTTCTGCATGCATGTTGACAGGCATTAAAAGATTTTGATTTTTTTTTTTTAAATTAATCCAACATTCAAAAGCAATAATATGAACCATTCAAAGAAAATTGATTCAATTCGAATAATCTCAACAACAGGAAATCATTCTTTTCTTTTTTTTTTAGTGCACAAGTAGGGAATGCACTGCCTTTCCTTTCCATCAATATGGGGTGTGGCAATGTGCATGTGACTATATATATATATATATATATATATATATATATATATATATAAACAAAATCATTTCTAGCTTCCCTGATATTTTGATAAAATGCTGTCAATTGATATAATTGTGATACAAATCAGAGTAATTTAAGAAAGCAAATCAATGAATAAAGTCATGAATCCAAGCCTCCCTGAATTCCATGTAATTGCCGATCAACTTTATTTTGTCTTTTGCAAACAAGATGACAAAGAAAAAAGTAAATGAGTGAAGAAATGCAGTCCACTTTTACTTAAATTACTATCAAAGCAATATTTGTAAAGATCATTGTTATATATTCTGACTGTGACTTATGTAAAATTAAAATAATATTTATATACAGAAAGAAACTAAAATAAAGGTCTACAAATCTGTCGGGCTGGTAACTCACCTAAATATTTTTTTAATCATTTCACCCCAAGCAAGGCAATAATGTCACTCAGATGTCAAATGATACTGAGAGTGAAAGAGAATGAGAAGATTTTAATGATGATAAAAAGCAATAAATGAACAGGGTTAAGGAAAACAGAAGATGGTGACTGACAAAAATTATTTATTAAATTTTTGAAGATTGTAGGTGATAGGGAAGTAAAAATCCAGAAGATATGGTGCTCAATCATGAGTCATCTGCCAGTAACCACTGAGCTTTCTTGAGCACTTCTACCAGCACTACGACTACAAGGTTTGCTGGAATGACTTGAGTAACAACACCTAAATCTTCTCCACCTTTGGAATGATACTACAAAAAACACAGCTGCATTAGGGAGGCTGTGTATTAAGGATGGAATACCATCAACTTTTAAAGAACCTACTGTAGAGTGAACTAGCTTCTGGTCAATGGAATGACGGAGAGCCACAAAAAGGGATACTGAAAATGAAATTTCATCTCCTCAACTACATATGCAAGGCAGAGGCTGCAGAGAAGTGGCATAGACAAATGTGACACAGAGATTCGGTATTATACTGGGGGACAGCTTGCTGTAGAATGTTTCTGCTCTGGGAATAGATATGACTTTTCAAATCAGCATAAGATTTGACATTATATGAACACAACAAATATCTTTGTTAATGGTCAACAAATGCAACTTGTTTTTAGAGTTTCTAGGTAGCATGTATTCTTAAGGTAACAATCTAAACAAAGAGATCAATGAAAGAATTTCTTATGCTACTATAGCTTTTAGTAAACTGGAATGGTGAGTTCAGTTTGACCATGATATTCTTCTTTCCAATATCATCAATATATACAGAGCATATTTGCATTATGTGGACCATTGTCCTCATCTTTGTCGCCACATTTGTCACAACGTTTCGGCCGTTGTACGCTCCAGCCCTCTTCAGGTGGTTGGAACTGAACCCTTTATTTCGATCCCTGGGGTAGACTGTTCTAGTTCCACCTGAAGAGGGTCGGAGCGTACAACGGCCGAAACGTTGTGACAAATGTGGCGACAAAGATGAGGAGAATGGTCCGCATAATGCAAATACTCTACATAATACCTCATCTCAGAAATATAGACAGACTCATACAGAGCATGTGTCGTAACAAGCCTGGTTTATATGTCAGAAACATAGACTATGTGTAGACAACATGTTACATCTTGTTGAGTGCTTTCCATCAAAACTGCCTTCTTTAGTTTGTTTAGAAATACATCTGTAAGATGACTGTGGCCACATCATCAGTGATGTTGCCCTTAGATCCTTAGGAGTTTCTTCAGGGTTTTAGCTCTTGCTTGATCTTATGTATTTGAGTTTCCCTGTGGTACTTATTATAGAGATTGTTCCTTTGTCTGACTGCAATATAGCCAAATCTTTGATGCAAAGCTTGTGATGATGGTAGTTAACATTTGTAAACACTTGAGTATATCTATTTTAGCTGTAGATGGTAACATTTCACACATGTCTTTGTCAAATTTCAACCATTCCCACTTGTTGTTTGCCAGGGATCATTTAATTATTCACCTAGTTATTGGATTTAGGGACTAAGGAACAAGTACATGGCGAACTGAGTACTTTGGGGTGACTCCTGGTTATGGTCAGCATCTCACCAGGATTGTAGGTGATTCTCCTTCTCAAAAGAATTCATTCTGGTTGGTGGATCTCAAGACCTCAATGAGTCTTGCATTCTTTCCCATAGATGCATTTTGATCTTGCAGTTCTTTATATATATATATATATATATATATATATATATATATATATATAAAGAAATATAGTCTTAAGGTGAGCTATATTTATGGAATAAAGTGCTCAATATCAGAGATAGAGCGTGTGTAAATATAAAAGTGAACATAGACATCAACACTTAGAGGCGACAGTCTGTTTTATGCTATATGCAATCGTCAGGCCTAAACAAATTTTTACTACGTTAATAAATAAATAAAATAAGAAACAAAAAAATAAAAACAAGCAATATAATTTGACCCAAATAAATAAACAAACGACTTCCGGTAAAATAACCGCCATAATAGAATACCCACAATGCACCACTAACCCGTATATATATATATAAATAGCCGAGAAAAATAACAGCATATGTGGCCTGATGATTGCATATAGCATGAAACAGACTGTCGCCTCTAAGTGTTGACTTCGATGTTCACTTTTATATTTATATATATATATATATATATATATTGTAGTATCTTCTGTTGGTATCATAGGAGAGCTCAACAGTTCAGTTTTGAGAACTAGACTACATGATTTGATTATAGTTATGAAGGGTTGTGTAAAGCCAACCAAACTTTTGAAAGAGCTGATAACACAGAAACAGTGCATCATCAAATCTCCAAACAGAATTTCTTCTAATCTGGTTGTTAATCATGGCAAGAGAGAGGTCTTCTCTACTATTTAAACCTTAATGCAGGAGAGAAGGAAATGACTCATACCTTCCCCAAGGATACCTGTGCAAAAGTGAACATAATAAGCTCAGTTGGAATTTGAACTCATCTGGCTGATTTCTCGTACCAAGCTGCAATCCAATACTCTACCTGCACACACACACACACACACATATACAGTGTAACCCGGATATAAGAGACCCTGATATAGGAGAAACCCGGATATAAGAGATATTTTCTCTGGTCCCAAATTAGAGCCATACTTACCTAAGCAAAATAGACCAAACCCAGATATAAGAGACTTCTTCTCTGGCCCAGCCAACTCTCTTATATCTGGGTTACACTGTATATATATATACATATGCAAATATGTGTGCATGTACAAATATTATTACAATTAAAACTTTTATAATGAAAATTAATTATCTTTAGTCTTTATGTTGCTGATTTGAAAACTTTCAGACTCTAAGAAAATTTTACATCATTTATAAGCTTTGTTTAATTGTGTTAGACACTTAGCTTTTATAATTAAAGCCTATGAGATTCTTTTTAATGTAATTCTCTCAAAACAAAGTTGATGAAAGTAGTCATCTTTCAAAGTGCATAGGTGATATGATTCAGTTAGTCAATACTGATAATGGATACAACAGTCAACTGCTCATAATGCCTCAGAAACTGTTTTTACATGATAACTAATCTACTTATACAATCACACTTTTCTGCTTACCATTTTCAAATGCTTCTGTCTGTTTGTTTCTCTCCCTTATATATATATATATATATATATATATATATATATATATATATATGAGTGTGCATTTATGTATTGCTTTGATAAAGTCCCTCAGATGATGAAATGCATCAGTTAAGAATACTTTTTCTTTGTCTCTCTTTTTATTCATATATATATATATACATATATGTGCATGTGTGTGTGTGTTTGTATACATCAGGTGCATAGAAAATTTTCCATTCTTTTTTTAAATAAAAGTGAAGGCTAGAAACTTTTATATACACCATATATAATTTAAAATATAAAAAACTATATTATAATAGGAGGTCAAAAAATAAAAATAAAAAAGTGGGGGTGCCTAGAAAGGTATATATTAGGTTGGTGCAAAAATAATGTCGAAAATATTGTAGAAAATAGGAAAGAAACTGGTTTGGTAAATAATCCAAAGTTCCTTAGTATTTTTGTAATTATTTTTAAAAAATAGTGCTCGATACGAAAGTAGAGCATAAATATAATTATTTATTTAAAAATATGATTCCAACACGCTACATAAGAGGTCTCATGTTTCAAAACAAGAGCCGAAAACTTCAAAATAATATTTGAATTAACTTGAGTTAAAGTAGGCTCTGTTCCATCTTCAAGCGAAATTTTTTGGGAATGACTTATTTCTGAAGTTTACGAGTTTTAATAGTATGGTCAGAATTGAAAATTTCCATGGTAACATCAAGGGCAGATTGTTTGGAATCGGCAGGGGTGGGGTGTTAACACCCCACCCCTGCCGATTCCAAACAATCTGCCCTTGATGTTACCATGGAAATTTCAGAAATAAGTCATTCCCAAAAAATTTCGCTTGAAGATGGAACAGAGCCTACTTTAACTCAAGTTAATTCAAATATTATTTTGAAGTTTTCGGCTCTTGTTTTGAAACATGAGACCTCTTATGTAGCGTGTTGGAATCATATTTTTAAATAAATAATTTTATATATATATATATATATATATATATATATATATATATATATTAAGGCAATTCCCCCCAAGCAAGGCTGGAGTGCCACTAGCATGCAAGGAATTACAGAGGATTGAGAACAAGAGTAAAGAGGCGTGTTTGAGGAAGGGAAACAAAGGAGGACAGGGAAAAACCTCAGGGTGTCAGATGTTGATTGACATTACACTTGAATATTTGAAGATTATATTTTGGCTACTCATTTTGATGAGGCCAATTTGATAGGGTAGATAGATTATCCCTTTTGCAGATGAGTTTTTTTCCTCTATTGCCCTGATTATATGAATTTAAGCATGCTATGATATTAGTCTCACCATTTTACTGTTGTACTAGTTAGATGCAAGCACCACTTCTACTCTAACAGTTTCTTCTTTTGCTCTTCTCAGCTGTGGAACTCCCTTCTAATTTCTTGCTTCTCTGCCATCTACAATCTTTAAAAATTTAAATGCAATGTCAATTGCCATCTTCTGTCTTCCTGTTCATTTACTGTCCTTTCCTCATTTCTCCTCAGTTAAATTTTCTCTTTCTCTTTCTCTTCATGACTTGTAACCCCCTGCATTATTTTCTTGCTTGCTACCACACCCACAGAGCCAACCTGTGGTTTATACTTCAATTAGGTTGAACAGACCTTAGTTACAGTTTCTAGGATTGAACATATTATCTAGTATGATCAGCAGCTGAACAAGGATAGTACATTCAAATCCTTGGTTATGATAACTTGTGGCTTTGTGTCCACAAAACTATTGGTAGCTTCTGAAAAAGTTTTAATGATTCAATTTCACTCACAAGGCTTGATTCAACTAGTAGTACAAGTATCCAGACCCTTCCCTGATTAAGGTGTGTACAAAACTTACTAAACTTTTCTTTAATAGATAGATAGATAGGCAGACAGATCTGTGGGGTGTTGTTGTGCTTATTGGAATACATAATGAGTTAAAATTCAGGCTGTTGCATTTTACTTCTCACTAATTGCCTTTCAAAAAGAATATGTATCCATCTCCATTGCAATGATGAGTTAAATAGAATTGCAGAATAGGTTATTTAGTTTTGGGAGGGCAAACAGAAGAAGAATTCGAAACCTTGCCAACATAACTTGACAAGCTAAGGCCTGTTATTCTCCATATCTAGTACTTTGGGTAGGGTCCATGATCTGTGGTCAAATGACACAGCAACATACAAATGGCTATTTTTTTTTATTTTTACAGCTTATCAAATCTTTGTGGGTTGTGGGTTCAAATTTGAACGCAGCTCTCTGACATCTCATACTGAGACACTATTCATTACACCAAGCACATATCTACACAGTCATGGAAATGCTTATGATTATGATGATTAAATTTAACATTGTAAGTTGATAAATCCAAGAAAAAGCAGTTACAGATACAGGTTTTTGATTTATTAAAGGGCTGACTGTACATAGGAGTTATTTTGTTAATTTCTCTTGTTGTAGATAAAAGTGGCAAATTCCTCTTGACAGTCGTTAAATCTCTTCACTCACTTCGAATTTGTTTAATGCCATCCTTAAAAAGAATTGAAAATTGCTTCAAGCTGTTTTCTGGCTTGGCTTATAACAGGCACATTTTAAAAAAAAAAATTGCATAGAATTAATTGGGCTTCAAACCTAGAGAAAATAATAAAGAAAAAATTGCCTTCAGCAAAAGTACCTCATGGCTATTATACAATTATCTGTACTCACAAAAAGGTTGACAAACATAAAATCTGTTTGCTGTTATGAAAAATAATATCTGATATTTTGGACAAGGTTTTCCTCGGTGTTTGTTGCCAGGAAAGAGCTAGAATCTGATGAATATTGTTCAAGTAGACAGCAAAGACTTTAAAAATGTGATCATAAGATAATAATATGTGTTCTGGATTTTCTTTCTGTTAACTGAGTTTAAAACAGAATAGAAATGATGATATTCTTCATGTCATATGCAGGTTTTTTTGAACAAAACAACACATCACCCAGGACTTCCAGTTCCCCATTGCTACAATTCATATCTGAAATGTAACTTTTTACAAAGTTAAAAAAACTGATATACTATGTAAATTATATTAAAATTCTTATCAGAAAACTTAAGTCCGCAGTTGATGGTATTTTGAGAAATTTGCAGACTGTTTCGAAATATTGCACAGAAACAAAAACAGTACTGTTGAACTGCTATGTAATATCAGCTGTACTATATGGCAGTGAATGCTGGAGAATTTCTTCATAGATGAAGAGGAGACGTGAGACAAGAGAAATGTCATTCCTCAGAAGGATACTGAGAATAACATGTATGAAAGATGTGAACAACAAAGAAGTTTCAAAAAAATAGAAACAAAAAGGACACTTGAAATTTCTGGAACACATAATGAGGATAGAAGGCTTGGAGAATTTGACACTCACAGGATATATTGAAGGCAATTGGGGCAGAGAGAAACTGTCAGTAACCTACCTAATGGAAGGCAGAACAGGAAAAGGAGAGAACAGTAAGGAGACAAAAATATTACATAGCTATGAAGGATAGGAAGTTGTGGAGAACAATAATCATCAATGAGAAGCAGAACATAAAGAAGAACAAAATACAGATGATTGGAATTTGAAATGAATTAAGGTTCTATTGTTTGACGTAGATTATTTTTTTATACGTATTACCGTATATAGTCTAGTATAGTGCATGTTTTTATGATCATTTTTAGATGCAAAAAATAGCAAGTTGCATTATACACAGATAATTTCTTTTGAAGAGTTTAAAGCTTATGCATTTTTGGTGACCAGTTGCACTATACACAGGTAATATTTTTATGGAGGTGTTAAAATCTATGCAAAAAATTCAGGGGTTGTATTATGCAAGAAGTCAGCTTATACATGAGTATATAAGGCAAATAGAGAATGATTTCTAAAAATACCTTTTGTTCAGGTGGATGTGTTTCTAGAAAGAAAGATATGTTAACAGAGTTTTTTTTATTTTTTAGATTCTTATCTGATGCTAATTGTTGAAGAAGTAATTTTTCTTTATTAGACATTTATCAAAAGAAAAACAATAACATTGTAAAAAATCCCATTTCCCCACAAGCAAATCAGATTTTGATTTATACAGCTTAACTCCATTTCTCTGATCCTTTGAATGTGTTTTACTGCTGTTAAAAAACAGATTGAGATTTTTTTTATAATACATTGAAGATCAAGGATTGCTTGTTTCACCACGACATTGATTATACTGAACAGCAAATAATTCTCTGGGCTGACTGCACGTAAAGAGTTCACAAATGAGAAAATATCAGTTAGGGCAACAAAAGTCAAATATCTACAATTCTTAAAACTTAAATCTTAAAAATAACTGCATATATATATATATATATATATATATATATATATATATATATATATATATATATATATATATATATAAGAAAGAACAGTAAGATATATAATCCAGTGTTCTTATAGATATTTTTTATTTTTACAAAATAGTGCTCAATGTAAATTTACAGACCATTAATATTATAAATTAATTGATTTAAAATATAGTTTTTCCGCTACACAGTTCTAACCATGAGGATGAAATGGAACTAATGTCTTTAATTTAATTACAAAATTAAATTCGGACGTTCCATTTTTGAAACATGGTTAGAACTGTGTAGTGGAAAAACCATATTTTAAATCAACTAATTTATAATATTATATATCTATCTGTGATGTGTATATATATATATATATGTATATAGATAGATAGATAGATAATATTAGTGGTCTATATATATATATATATATATATATATATATATATATATATATACATAAACTCCCAAGAAGATAAAATCCAGGTAGAACTCAATGTCCAGGAGTAAGTAGTGTTTGAGCCATATATATATATATATATATAATTTTTCTCTGAATACTTTCAAACATTGCTAAATTCATTTTTCTGGAATTGTGTTTTATGTATGTTTATGTACGTGTTTTGTGGTTAATTCCATAGGGGTATATTTCTGCATCAAGAATCATATACTGAAACATGTATAAAACAAAAACAGATAAAAAAATACACATGAAGATTCCAGTTTCACCATTTGAGTGACATCACCTTCTATGACTTGAAATTGGTTCCAGTAAACATGAGAATAAATGCTGGAATTAACCAAAAGCAGTTATATGAATATACACAAAACACATTCCTTGAAAATTAATTTAGCAACATTCAAAAGTACTCAGAAAAAAATTATATAATTTCCCATTTGCATAAAACAATTAATTTGTATATATCACTGAAGATGACTGATAAGGCAATCGGATTAAGATTTTTATTAAATTTTTATTACATGCATATAAGAGATATTTTGGGGATATAGAATGTGTAAGAACTGTCCAAATGATTTTGGGATCTGAGTGCATTTGATTAATCTATTAGTCGTTATCAAGGATGTCTTTGTATTAATATCTAGATATTTTTTTGTTAATAGCAATATGATAAAAATATAGTTTTAAAGTATACTGTTGCGAGCGTTAGTGTTCCTGGTTTTTAGGTGGAAAAATAAAACCCAAGTGTCATGCCCACAAATTACAATACAATATTATAAATAACATGAAGAAAATGATCTTTGCCGAAAAGGAAGAAAATCAAGCTAAATATCGTAATAACATTTATACAGTAGATACATATATTTACATGGTGAAAATGAATGTTCTTTGTTGTGGCCATGAAGAGACTAATAGTCTAATGTGAGTTTGCAAAGATTGAAGTTATTCCATTGCAAGTGAGTTTGCAAAGTTTCAAAGTAATATGTATGCCAATATGTGTGCATGAAGCACATACTAATGAAACGTGTGTGACTGATTTCATGCTATAGCAGTAATTTTAAAACACTGCAAATAAGGAGAGTTGAAAAGATTTACTTTGCTATGGCTTTATATTTAGGAAAGTCCAAATTTTCATAAACAAAGAAGTAGAGAATATTGTGATATAAAATTTATTTCTGTCTCATATTAAGAAAAGGAGATATGAATGCCTGAATGTTTCTGTTGACAAAAGATTTACAATGAAAAATATAAAGAAATATATTTTTTAAAAAAAAAATGGAAATTCAAAAAAATGTTTAAAGTTAATAGAACTCAATGACTTGATTTATTAAACTATTTCTTTGTGAAAAAAAAAAAAAGAAAAAGAATTTTTTTCATATAAATGCTTCACTTAAGAAATTTCTGCAAATTAAGTGAATAAAATCTGCATGTTTTAAAAAGATAATTTTCTATAGAATTAACATCAATTCAGTTTTATGTTCAGAATATTATACCCTGAATCAGAAATTTTAAATTTACAAAATAAAGTAAAATAATGCTTTTTAGGCAACTTTTAGTTTTATTTGTAAAAATTTAATAGTAAAAGTATGCAATGCTTTTTTTTTTTTTTTACAGTAGAACCTTTAGAGGCTCGGGGATCACTCGAAGTAGAGGGTTACCTTAAGGGGCAGTTTATATCGATAGGAGGAGAAGATAATAGTTAACTCAAGATTTGAACAGGTTAAAATTGCAGTGATCAGGGAAACATCCTCTTGTGAGTCTGTTCTGCAAAGCAGTAGTTCACAGGAAGAAGCTGTTTGAGTGGAACTTACTTCTCGCTGATAGAATATGGAGAGAATCTGAGTGGTTTGCTACAATGTATATGATATGATGGGTTCTAGCCATGAAGTTTAGTCCTAGCAGAATCAAGAAATGTAGCTTGTCTGAGCACTATTCATGGAAGTAGCTATAAAGCAGTGAGAGGCTTGTCATTTCTCATCTGTGAGAGAGCAGTAGGAGAGCAGAAAATAATTTGTCATTCACATGTTAAAATAGAAAATGTTCAGACATACTATAAAGCTGAGTGGATTAAAGTGTTGGTTTGTGAATTTGATGACCTAGTAATTGTGAGTTTAATCCCTGTGCCAAGAAGTACAGATTTAGACTCACTGGAAACAGGGTGAGTAATAAGAACCAGATGAGACATCTCTAGTCTCTAGCAGAATGAGAAAAATCTACCCTCAAGATTAAATAAAGGGTGCATTTTCAAAATCTGAAGGTTAGCCAGATCAGCAGACATTTGAACAGAGTCAGAGGGTATAATGGCTGAAACATTGTGCAAATAAATATACGAAGATTAGAACATTACTCTTAATGTAAGTAATTATTTTTTTAAATGGAGATTTTTAAAAATTTAGCTGTAATCTAAAAGATTAAAAACTTTTTTTTAATTTTGTCATATAGGAATAAAGTGTCACTGCTGACACTTGGGTTTGAACATGGATCGCTATATTGAAATAATCAGATCACATGATGGATAAAGGAAAAATATATATAAGAATTAGTGGCATCTGACCGAGTATTTTTCAAAGGCGTTACTATTATTGTATCTGTGATTTACAAAGTCTCTCCTACAAACAGGCATTGCAAAAAATTTCTATGTTAATTTTTCTACATTTCACAATGCCTGAAATGAAGTTATTAAACAATCAGTATAATATTAATTATAGGAGGCATGATGGAGTAATGGATAGCTGCTCAGATTGTGGAATTGGAGAGCTGAGTTCAAATTCCAGTCAGATCCATTGCATTCACTGTTTGCTAATACCCTTGGGAGAGATATGAATCCTCTCCTTCTCCCACCCAGTTATGGGTAAATAGCAGGACAGACTGATTTCTATAGCCTTGGGCGGTAACTACTCTAGGAGAAAGTAACTCTGAATACAAAACTGGCCTAGAGATGGCTGGTCTCTGTCAGGCTATCTTGTCCAAGAAATACCACTTCTACTGCAGTTGCAGTACATGTGGTGCAACTATGACCCTGATGGGTCACAAGATTTGCCATTGCGATAATATTAATACTTTTTATGAACACGCAGTCTGAATTTAGCAGAGTTAAAAACTCCATTACACAATAACCAGATCATTTCCCCTTGGTCATTAATAGTTGGTCAGTATGTCTGGTATCATTTAATTGCTTCAAGTGCTTAGATAATTTTATGGTCTTTCAGACAGCAATACAATAGAATAGACAGATATTTTATACAGCTGTCATCGCAAACATGTAAAATATCTATGAAATTAGCTACTTTATATATATATAAAAAAGGGATTATATAACTGAAGTAGTTGTATATTCATATTATAACATATATAAGTAAGTATCAAATTCATTAGAGTGTCATTGTTTAGGGTAACTTGCTTGCTACCCATTGTTCCATAGTAAATAAAAAATTAAATGTGTGTGTGTATATATATATATATATATATATATATATATATATATATATATATATATATATTAGGTTGGTGCAAAAATAATGTCGTTTTCTCACATATGTTACTATGTGAGAAAACGACATTATTTTTGCACCAACCTTATATATATATATATATATATATATATATATATATATATATATATATATATTGTTATGGACTTGTAGAATATAGGTGAACTACAGTGTCAGGAGATGATTTAATTGAAATGTACATTTTTTTTTATCCAGGCTCATATGTAATTAAGAGGAAATTTTTAATATGTATGCAAGGACTCAAGGCTTTTGATTTCTGGTTCAAAAAGTTCTTTGGATCTGGAAATGTCATTATTGCTAATTTTTCCTGTTACCAGAGGTCACAAATATCATTGTGATTGTTATAAGGTTTCACCTTTTTAAAATATTTTCACCTTTCAATTGAATCCCTGTTGTTTTTTCTTTTAAATTCCACACATGGTTAACAAGTTTAGTAGAGCAGCTAAGACTTACTAGCTTGAATGACAACCTATGATTGTACCATTTACGTTTGAAAATACCTTCACTACATCCTATGTATATTTTATTTTGGGCATTAATACCTGTTACTTCTGCTTTATAGATTATTGCTTCAGTTTTAAAAGCTCCATCTAATCAATTTTTAAAGTTAAAAGCTCTACATGTTATTTTTGCTTTTATTTCATTTTTTCCACACATGTATTGAGCACTTTTTAATACCACTGTTTCCTGGTCTGATTCAACTCTGACCATTAATCTTATATATATATATATATATATATATATATATATATATATATATACCGGCTTGTAGAAGCAAAATTGTCCAAACCATGTAACAGCATGCAATAATTGTCAATCCCACAAAATATTTAATATCCCCCCCAAAAAATAAACATTAAACTAATTGAGTTTCTTTTTCCCAGGTTTTCAAATAAAAGGTTTAGCCATCTTGACACCATTTGTCATAACAATCACTGAAAAACCCTTTGAGTTATTCAGCTAGAAAGGGAACAGGTTAAAATTGTTTAGTCTCAGTCCCACTGTATCTTCTCAAATGAGCAATGGCGAAAGGAAAAAGATCATAGAGACCTTCAATAATGGTACCAATATTCATACTCTGGCTTCCAATCCATTCAAGAACCATCAAGAGAACGAGTGAATAATTTTAAAACAGAAGAAACAGTAGAGATGAAATTGGATCAGGAGGTCACAACAGCAAGAGGGATTGTCATTTTAACTTAGAGCTAAATACATTCTTATTCTTCAAAGTCCAATACTGTTATAAAAAAACTTGGAGAAGATATCTTTAATCATTTCTAAGATACAATGGTTCAAAGCTCAATCTAACAATTGAACAATTTTGCTGTTACACTCGGTACATGAAGGATTATACAAAAAAGTTCTTAGCTTCTGCATAGCAAACTCTTCAAAAATTAAAATCCCACCAATATATTCTTTGGGTATCTCTAGTGCCTCAGCAGTTCTTTTACTGAGATTCA
>OZ010576.1:49819246-49831746 GCA_963932145.1 Acanthosepion lycidas
ACCTCGTGAGCTTGAGTAAATGGATAGTGGAACAGGATTTAGGAGAGTTAACTGAAAAACAAAATTTATAAGGAGCTACAAAGGACAGGAAATTGTGGAGAGCCATTATCACCCAAATCCTGAGAGGACAAGGCACATCAAAGAATAAAAAGTTGTGAAAGTTCCTTTTTATGATAATACTTTAAAATAACACCAGAATATACATCTAAAATACTGGAATTTATTTCAGCATTCTATTCAAGAAAAAGAAAATTGTTTAGAACATGACTGCCTACTTATTTGCCAAAGATGGAATTTGGACAAATTTTTCAAAGTCATTTAACAGCTTTACAATTCTTGAGTTAAAAATGCTGCAGGGAAACTGAGAAAATCTATCAGATTATAATATTCTTTTTAATTAAAAAGAATTTAAGACATTTTTAGCCTCCTTGACAGAATTTATTAGGGTGAAAGTAATTACATTTTACCAAAAAAGATATAAAGCAAATGTAAGTTAAATTAATCTAAATATCAAAAATTTAATCACATTCATTTTCAATGACTGCAGCCAAAGGCAAATTTTCAATTGCACATTTAAAGAAATGTGTCCTTCCCTAAACAAGTCTGAAAATTTGTTTCCAACTACTTTGTTTCTAAATGTTCTGCTACTTATGAAATATTCCCATTATTAAAACAAATAAAAATCTAGAGGATGTGGAAGATTCTCATCCTAACAAGGTTATTATTTCTTGGATTTGTTTTGTTGAATGTTCCCTTGTCTTAAGAAATTGGTAAAAAATATCATATATGCATACTAAAACAGGAAATATTTGATATAATTCTTCAACTATTCAGCCAAGTTGTTTGCAATTGACATCTGCATTGATAGTCCTTTCATGTTCCAGTAGCACATAATGGACAACATCTTCTGCAGATAGAGTCCCAGTTTTGGTGTTAGCATTGGTTTCTTATTTTGGGATAAGCACTGTCTTTTGAATTTTTTCTTGATATACCATATTCATATCACTTGCAACAATGCAATGTAAATATGAAACATTGGAATTCCTGACTAGAAGACTACTGTAAATGATAGAGCATTGTGTTCAGTTCCCAAATGAAAGCTGATTAGGAACCAGAATTCTCTCTTTGCAAGTTTTCACAATTTCTTTTAGATGTTTATGAGCAGTTGAACATGATATATTAAGGTTTTGCACCAAATCCCTGGTGTATTGACATGCATCTAATTCAATAATCTCTTTCGAAATTTCCTCTCCATTCAGAGTAGGTGATCTTCAAGAGCAAGGCCTGTTGAATATGCCAAAATTGTAATTTTTAAGCCTTTTTATACCACAGATCTTTTTAAATGCCTTCCCAAATGAATACAATAAGCAATGATGAATATATTACTTTTTAAAACTATAATCCTCTATGGATGCACTGATGGACAGAAGAGACAATAAACTAAACTGCTTTCTATTAATCATCAGAGAAACGCCTTTCTGCCTTCCATCAGCATGGCTGATGCTAACCTCCAGAAGAGTGACCCATTGCGCTTTCTCAGGCTAACATTCTCAGCTGACATGAAGTGGAAAGACTACACTGAATCCACTGCTAGGTCAGCTGCTAAAAAAGTTGGTTCAGTGTGTCATGCTAGAATGTTTTTTCTTCAGGATCTTTCTTACCTATTTATAAGTCTGCCATGCTTAGAATATTGCTGCCACTTGTGGTTGGGTGTTCCTAATATGCATTTAAAGGATCCTTGATAAGATCCAGAGAAGAATCAGCAATATTATTGGTCCTGACTTGGCATGTCAGCTTCAGTCACTTCCCCATTGCTGTAAAGTTGATTTCCTGTGCCTTTTCTATAAATACTTACATGATAATTGTTTGAATGAGCTCTTTGCTATGGTAACTAAACTTTATGAATTTACACACAGTACTAGATTGACATTGATGTTGCATCTATTTTCAGTTGAATTGGCTAAATGTAACTGTAAATTCTATGCTCACAGTTTCTTTTCTTGCACTTCTAACTTGTGGAACTGTCTTCTGTCTCCATGCTTTCCAGTCAACTTTAAGCTTCAAACATTTAAATACAATGTCAATCACTATCTACTTGATTATTCTTCTTACTCCTTAGCAATGTTTCTGTTTGCTAGTTCTTCCACACCCAGTAAAACCTTGTGTCTGTAAGGCTTTACTGCATTGTTTGGGGTGAATTTGATTTTTAAAAAAGTGTTCTATCCTTCAACATTGAATCAGCCTTGATTGGTTGAGTAGTTCATAGCAGTGAAACATGTAATTAATCCTGACCTGACATTTGAGCATCAGTCATAATGTAGCTTCTCTGAAACTTTTCTATAAGTACTTTCATGAAAACTGTTCTGATCAACTTTCATCTATAGTACCTAGACTATATGAATTTAAGGACAGTAATAGCAAGGTCGCATCATATTACAGCTGAAATGGCTTGATGCAGCCATAAGTTCTATGCTAATAGTTTCTTCTATCACACATCTTGTGTGTGGATGACTCTTCCAGCTTTCAGCAACTTTGATACTCAAAAATGTAAATGCAATATCAGTTCTTATCTTTTGTTAAATTATTATTCTTTTATTGTTCTCTCTTCTTAATAGTGTTTTTTTCTCATATTCTCTAACACTCAGTAATTGTTTGTGTTTTAGTGGCTTTATTGCCTTGCTTGCAATGAAATGACTAAAACAAAGAACCTTTCTAAACACCTTAATAAAATTTGGGCAATAAAAAAATGTTTAAACTGTTTCGCAATAAGTAAGTCGTGAAGACAAAGTTATTGTGAGACGGTGGAAAACAAGTACTATTGTTCAAGTAACCAGAACTTTCTTGATATGGTATCACCTTTTTTTTTTGTTAATTATTTCACTCCAAGAAAGGCATTAAAGATGCAACGGGCTGCTGGGAGTTGAAGAGAATGAAGAGATTTTAGTCACAAGAAAGGAATGAAGAAAATATGTTTATATGAAAACAAACCGTATTCAGTTCTCAAGAGTTCATTTTCCTTTTTCCCTACAGTTGCAAACTTATTGCTACTTGATTACTACTTCCATAGCGCCAGTGTTCATATCACCTCAATTCTTTAGTGCCATCAATTGAACCTTTACAGCTAAGCCCTCATTCAATATATATTCCATTGCTAAGTTTTTGATTGATTTGCCTCTCAAACGTTTGTAGGTATTTAAATCTAAAAATATTTAGATTTTAAGATATTTTTTCTTTCCAAGATAATACATATTTAGTGATATAAATCTTACTAATTAACTAATGACTAGAGGGAAAAGTGGTGGATTTATTCCTTTCCCAAAGGCATTTGCTTGTAAGTAAATATTATGAACCCAACTGAAATTAGAACTCAGCTCTCTGATAACCAATTCTAACCCATTATCCATTACACCACCTGCACATCCAAGCTTACAGCACCTAGTATTCCTAGGGTTGACATTGCTTAACTTCAGTGATCATACAGGAACTGATGTTGCAACATGATATAGCTATAAGCCTCCTGGTAAGAAGGAAGTTCCACTCAAACAGCGTCTTGTGGAAAAGACTCCTACGTGAATACTTCCCTGAAAATAACAATCTTAACTTTTTCAATCATTATTTACCTCTATATCCTCATAATTATTATTTCCTCCTCTTATACTCATATCACGTATCTCATTCAGTAACCCCCTACATTGAGTGGCTCTTGGGCCTTGTTTTGAGTGACCATTAGTATATCAAATATAACAACTGATGATAAAGCTAAATGTTTGCTATTTTAATTTTCAACAAACTAAAAACTCATCATATAATACATAACTTTACAATATTCATATATATACATATAAACATTCTATATATATATATATATATATATATATATATATATATATATATATATATATATGTATGTATGTATGTATATATATATATATATATATGTATAAAGCAGTGTACATGTGTCTGTCCATATGTCTATTTTTCAACTTTGGCAAATCATAAACAAGCTAAAGTAACAAGTAGTAACTACTGTAGTTAAACATGATTAAAAATTAAATATTGAGTGTGATGGATAAATTGTTTTGTAATTACTGCATAATTATTAAAAATAACACTGATATCTCATTTTACCAGATATATCTATCAAAATGACACAAAAATATGAAATATTAAAGAGTAAATTTATTCAATAAAATTGCCATTAGCTTCAACAACAGGCTCCAGATGACTTTGGAATCCCCTGCATCTCTTCTGGACAATCTCCTTGTTTAAGTTGGTGAATGCTGCCATAATTCATCTTTGGTGTCACAAGGAATTTTATTGGTCTCTCACTCAACTACACCCCACACATAATAATCAAGGGGGTTGCAGTCTGGGCCATTAGGTGGCTAGAACCAAAGGAGGGATATGGTTGCAGAAATTGTCTGACAGCCATGTCTGGGTGTGGCATGGTGAAGTCCTGCTACTTGACACAGGGTCATCCAGGAGCAACCCCTCTTGATCTAGGGCAGGGACTTTATCAGGCCATGACTGCTTGTGTGGCATGGTGCAGAGTCCTGATACTTGACACAGGGTCATCCAGCAGCCACCCTCTTGATCTAGGGCAGCACTACCTCCTCAAAGTACTTCTGTTGAATCTGAGATCCTGTGGGAAAATGAATAGACGCATAACATTACCATCACTAGTGATCACTCCATCATTCTCAGTACATTTTGGGGGACACAGCAAGCCACCAGTTGTTCTGTTGTTCACCATCTTAGCCTGGAAGGAATTTTTCTCATCTGAGAAAAACCAAAGCATGTATGGATGGAGGAGAAACTTGAGTTTTTTCAAAAGCTTTGTAGCACTGTCTTTCCCCATGTCCTTCACGGCTTAGTTGAAAAATTGGCCCTTTACCATCTTGCACTATCTGCCTGATAAGAAACTAAGACATTATTCTGTCCTTGTCTATGGATCTGATTGACTTGGAAGGATCATTGCCCATCATGATCTGGATCTCACCAACAGATTTTGGAGGTCTTTTCTCCATCAGAATGATCAGAGTGAGTTTTCTGAGCTGCTGTACATTCATAATCACCATTAGACTCATCCAACTCTCTGAATCCTCTGCAATGTCATCAGATTGACACTCAAACACTCTGAAATATTCATATTAGAGCTTATGTCATGAGTTCCAATCTGTACAGCATGCTGTTTCCAAACTTCTGGTGGAGTGAATTGCATCATGGTGCTCTTTTTCTCAGAGATGATTCCCAAATGACCTTATTATAATGTGCAAAAACAAAACAATGTGCAAAAATTAAAACTATAAAACGGCGACAATTTACCCATTGCACTATGTAAATAACTCATTTAAAGTTAAATTTAAACATTGAACAGAGTGAAAAGTTTAAAAAAACAATTCTTTATTAAAATTTTAACTTTAATTTTTCTTTTTGTTGCAATTTGATATCATCAAGTTAAACCATAATTAAAAATTGGGGCACAGTAGGTTGCTTATATGTTTTTTTCTTTTTCTAATGTATGTACTGTGATGTATTCAAAATATTACATAGTTCAGGTTCCTTAATGTCTTTTAAGAGTGACTTTAGAGGCTTTTAGGCTAGTATATATATATATATATATATATATATATATATATATATATATATACAGTGTATCACAAAAGTGAGTACACCCCTCACATTTCTTCAAATATTTAAGTATATCTCTTCATGGGACAGCACTGAAAAAATTACCTTTTGACACAATGAAAAGTAGTCTGTCTGCAGCATATATAACAGAGTTAATTTCTTTTCCCCTCAAAATAACTCAAAATATAGCCATTAAAAGCTAAATCCCTGGCAACAAAAGTGAGTACACCCCTAAGAAACTACACCCCTAAAAAGTGAGTACACCCCTAAGAAACTGTCTAAATTGAGTACTGCTTTTCCTTTTCCCTCCAAAATGTCATGTGACTCATTAGTGTAACTATGTCCATGTGTTCATGGGGAGCAGGTGTATTCAAATTTATAGTGCAGCTCTAACACTCTCTCTTACCGGTCACTGAAAGTTCCAACATGGCACCACATGGCAAAGAACTCTCTGAGGATCTTAAAAAACGTATTGTTGCACTACATAAAGATGGCCAAGGCTACAAGAAGATTGCCAACACCCTGAAACTGAGCTACAGCACAGTGTATAAGATCATCCAGCATTTTAAAAGAGCAGGGTCCTCTGAGAACAGGCCTTGGGTAGGTCGTCCAAAGAAGCTGAGCACACGTGCTGAGCGTCACATCCAAATGCTTTCTTTGAAAGATTGGCGTAGGAGTGCTGTTAGCATTGCTGCAGAGATTAAAGAGATTGGGATTCAGCCTGTTAGTGTTCAGACCATATGCCACACACTACATCAAATTGGTGTTCAGACCATACGCCGCACACTACATCAAATTGGTGTGCATGGCTGTCACCCCAGGAGGAAGCCTCTTCTGAAGGCAATACACAAGAAAGCCCGCAAACAGTTTGTTGAAGACATGTCAACAAAGCCCATAGATTACTGGAACCATGTCCTATGGTCTGATGAGACAAAATTTAATTTGTTTGGTTCTGATGGCCTTAAGCATGTGTGGCGGCGACCAGGTGAGGAGTACAAAGATAAGTGTGTCATGCCTACAGTCAAGCATGGTGGTGGGAATGTCATGGTCTGGGGCTGCATGAGTGCTGCAAGTATTGGAGAGTTACATTTCATTGAGGGAAACATGAACTCCAACATGTACTGTGAAATACTGCAGCAGAGCATGATCCCCTCCCTCCAGAAATTGGGTCGCAGAGCAGTGTTCCAGCATGACAATGACCCCAAACACACATCCAAGACAACCACTGCTTTATTGAAGAGGCTGAGGGTAAAGGTGATGGACTGGCCAAGCATGTCTCCAGACTTGAACCCAATAGAACATCTTTGGGGCATCCTCAAGCAGAAGGTGGAGGTGCGCAGAGTTTCAAATATTCGCCAGCTCCGCGATGCTGTCGTTGAGGAGTGGAAGAGCATTCCAGTGACTACCTGTGAAGCTCTGGTAAACTCCATGCCCAGGAGAGTAAAGGCAGTTTTGGATAATGATGGTGGCCACACAAAATATTGACAGTTGACATGTTGTATGTTAATATTGACAACTTTTCCTAAGGGGTGTACTCACTTTTGTTGCCAGGGATTTAGCTTTTAATGGCTATATTTTGAGTTATTTTGAGAGAAAAATAAATTAACTCTGTTATATATGCTGCAGACAGGCTACTTTTCATTGTATCAAAGTGTCATTTTGTCAGTGTTGTCCCATGAAGAGATATACTTAAATATTTGAAAAAATGTGAGGGGTGTACTCACTTTTGTGATACACTGTATATATATATATATATATATATATATATATATATATATATATATATATATATATATATATATATATATAAGGTGAGTTACATGAATGAACAGGTCATAGATTATGTTGGAAAATAAATACTTTAAAATAATTCCATTTTGAATAATTAAGATGCAGATCTGGACTTTCATATGGATGATACACATGGCACCAAACTCATTCAGAAATATGTAAACCGCCAGCTGCATATAACGTCTTTCTTTGATAAAAAGTTAAAAATGGCTTTGAAAGAGTGAAGCCTATGTTTTTTGGCAAGGTACACACTTATTTGAACCCTGACCACTAGTTCTACAGAACCCCAAACAAAGACTTGTATCAAATAACAGACACCACATGACTTGAGGACTTTCAACAGCAGCAAAATCTAAAATGGATATCACATGTAGCTCAAAGTGAAAATGATGACATAAACAAGATGTTGATCTTTCATGCCAGTTCAAACAAAAGGTTAGAGTGGAACCTAATCTACATCACTACCGGAAATCATGATAACAGCTACTGAACTTGAGAAACCTATTTTCATGAAAAATTGTTTTAAGAGAAAGATTTTATAAATTTCAACCAAAAACAGTACTGGTTGCATGATCAATGAATATTGAATGTTTCCTTGTAGAGAAATGGCTAATATTATCATTACTTTCATATATATATATATATATATATATATATATATATATATATATATACCCACATCCATATGCACTTGTACTTCTGCATGCCACTTAGCAGTGTCTGCAAGGCTACAATTTTATTATTGTGGTTTCCTGTATTAATAGCATGTATCTACTTTTAAGAATAGGGGCAGCAGTTTTTTCTCCATCATCTTCTAATATAACTTTCACCAAATGCAGGTGTTTATGATAATTAAATACCAACTTTAAAGAACAAATATTATCTTTAACTTCAGGCAGAAAAAAGGGGAAAGTGTTTTAAAAGGTGGAATTTTTACATGGTCCTGTGATCTCTTTGAACAAGTCTTTTAATCTCAAATATTCACCTTCACTAAGGACAGTTCAAAGATTTCCAAGTGAACATTATATGGCATATTAACAAATTAATAGACCCAGATATGAATCTAAGCGCACCAACATCCAACTATCTATATATATATATCTCTCCGGACATGCAAATCTTTCTCTTCTCTTTTTATCATCTCCTTTCTCTCTCCCTAAATATATATGGGTACACATACACATATACACAGCTATATATATATACACACAAATACATAAAAATCAAATAGCTGCTATCTATGTTTGATAAGAGATATTTTCCAGTTTCATTGATTTTAAGTGTCTTTTTCAGCTATGATAAGCCATTTTACTACAAACACAGAAATCCTCCAATGATAATACTTTAACCAAGTAATGTCTGTACTAGCAGTTTTTTTAAAGTGTGTTAAAGCCTTACACAGAACTGTTCTCTACTTCTGAACAATGATAGCATGTACGCACCAAAAAGTATGAAGCTACATCATTGAGTATAATTTAAGTCTTGTATCAAAGTTCCTTCTCCCAGATGAATGACTTGACAAAGTCTATTTTACCTGCATTGACACATATAGATCTATTTAACTAACACATAGGACACAAGGCTGGTTTACAGCTACCTAACACAAAAATATCAGTTTCCTTACAATCACCAAAGTTAAGTAACATCGAATATGGTCAGTATTTAGATGGGCAACTACTTGAGAATACTAGGTGCTGTAAGTTTGGATGTGCAGGTGGTGTAATGGATAAATGTCTTGGAATTGTTAATCAGATAGCCAAGTTCCAATTCCTGTTGGGTTCGTCATATTCCATTACACTCAGATACATTTCATTCCACCCAAGCTATAGGTTAATCAGTAAAACCTGTTTCACTAAAGTATTATTACCTCAAATAAAAAATTCTTAGACTCTAAAAATATTTTCTGGCTTTAAATAACTTGCAAAGGGTTGATAAGCTTTAGAAAACAACTCAATTGACCAATCAATCAATCAATCTATTAGGTTGGTGCAAAAATAATGATGTAATAATGTCGTTTTTTGACATATTTTTTAACATCAAAAAACGACCTTATTACGTCATTATTTTTGCACCAACCAAATACCAAGGCCAACCACTTTCGGTTAGAGTGGACTAGAATGTAATGGCAAATAAGAACTGATTCACAGGACACCAGAGCTGGAGCCTTACCAATGAATACAATTTAATTTTGCACACTGGGTAAATGTGTTTCCTTATTGTTAATGTCCAATATCCTTGCACCACAGTTGTGGTCCAAGGTTAGAACCAAAGAAGAACAACACAAATACAAGAGTAGAATAACAAAGATAAATTACAACAGAAATATAGTACAAGAAGTTGAAGGTGTTAGTAATGACTGTCCTGGTTTAGAGTGAACTAATATTGTCTCGACTCGTTACACCATTCATTCATTATACCTCTTGAGAGGTGCAGTATTTATAGTGTCAGGAAGAGTCCATTATCGTTATAGGTAATTTCCCATAACACTTTTTCTTACTATTAGGTTGGTGCAAAAATAATGCTGTTTTTCTTTTGAAGTTGAACGTCAAAAAACGACATTATTTTTGCACCAACCTATTATATATAAGTGATGAAACTTTTGCTTGAAAACCTGTTATAATTAGAACTAAACAAAATAAGCAAATATTAACCAAATATTGATGACATAATTTACCCCAAATTTTCTCCTGTTCTGAAGGCTCTTTGACTCAAACAACTATTAGTTTCCTTTGTACCACTTAAGAAAGTACCTGGCACCAACTGCTAAGCTCTATCTATAAAAGAGTTAGATCAGATTAAAAATAGTGTATTGTTATTATATCTGAGTTGGTGATGCACAATTCTCACTGCCCATCCTTGACAGAATTCATATCTGATAATGTGGCCTTGTGAGTGATGAATTATTTTAAACCCTGACAGCTTCTTCCCCAGCACTGTCACTTTATAAAACAAACTCTTGAGAGGGTTGTCCCCTATCCACAACAATCTTAGCAGGCTCTTCAAAGCTAGTCAACCAATATCTATCCTAGTCATAGAAAACCCTCTAGCTGAGTTAATATTAGGCCTTATATCTGGTGAACAATGATAGCATGTACCCACAACCCCCAAAAAATGGATTACAAGATTACCGTCAAAACAAAATTGCTCTCTTTTAACTTTTTTTACTTTCCATTAGCATGGCTGATGTTAACCTCCAAGAGAGTGACTCATTGTATCTTCTTAAGCTAACCTTTTCCAATGATTGCTAGTTCTGCTGCCAGAAATCTTGGTTCACTGTATTGTGCTGGACAATTTTTCTAGCCAGAATCTATCTTACACCTTTCTAAGTCTACCATTTGGCCATGAATTGAATATTGCTTCCACATATGGCTTCTGCTATATATTTAGTGATACTTGATAAAATACAAACAAGAATCTTTTTCATGATAATTGTTCTAATGAGCTTTCTCTTTGGCACCTAGATTTTATAAATTTAAGTGCAGTACTAGATTGGTGGCAAGGTTTTATCATTTTACAGTTAAAATGGTTAGATCTAACCATAAATTCTATACTAATAGTTTCTTCCCTCACATTTCTTGTTTGTATAACTCTCTTCTGCCTTCTTGCTTTACAGTTGACTTTGATCTACAGATAAGTGTCAGTTAGCAAAAGATAGATTAGAAGGCCAGGGGGCCCACTTGTGGTAGAGGTTAACAGAGTATTAGGCAGTTTATCTGCATAAGAGGGGGAAGCTAATAGTTAATTCTAGACTTGAGCAGGTTAAGATTGTAGTGA
This sequence comes from Acanthosepion lycidas, assembly GCA_963932145.1. Classification (NCBI taxonomy): domain Eukaryota; kingdom Metazoa; phylum Mollusca; class Cephalopoda; order Sepiida; family Sepiidae; genus Acanthosepion; species Acanthosepion lycidas. Next base: position 49,830,443 of record OZ010576.1, read on the forward strand.
TTTGGGAAACAGCCTCTTTGAAGTCAATTCGACAGAGCAGCGGTTCATGGGAAGAAGTTCTTTGAGTGGATTTTACTACTCACCAATAGAATACAGATGGAATGAGTGTGGTTTGCTAAAATATGAGTGGTATGCCACATTCTAGTTGCAGTTCATCCTCCCACTTTCCATGGAAGTAGCAATAAAGTAGTGAGAAAGGGATTATAGGGTGGAAAATAATTTGTCACCCACAAGGACATAGAAACAGTTTTGGACTCTATCAAAACTGGAAAGTGAAGACTGGGCAGCTTCTGCCCAAATATGAGACTAGTACTCCATTTTTGGCCTGATCTGACTCTTGATCAAGGAGTTAGGTACTTACTTCAGTGGTACAGGAAACCAACCATTTTTCCTGCATCTTTAGTGATGGATCATATGTATGAGTTCCACTTGATGCCTGGGTTGAGTTTATGGCACATTGCCTCCCTGAGGGGGAATCCACTAATTTAATTAAATTAATTTAAAATTTAGTATCTATAGATCTTCAGAATTCCCACTTGGTGCATAATTCTAACCAATAGTTTTGCTTATATTTTTATATAATTCCATCCATAAGAAAATATTATTGAAGTGTTTTTAAAGGATGGAATGCACAACATCTTTTTTCATATTGTCATTCTATTTGCTTGATTTATTTTTATTATTATAGAAATTTAAAATAGTAATTTTTGAAAGGATTTTTTTTATCCAACATTATTTTCAGTGGGTAGAAATGTTTGCTATCCTTGTCTTTTTTTTAAAATTTTATTAAACAGTGACATTGATAACAGTCAAAATGGGAAAGGCACAAAGTGGTTTCCTTGATGAAAAAATGAGATGTAGCTTCAATTCCAGTTCGAGACAAATTTTTATAGGATTTCTGAATTTAGGCTGGTTGAGGGATATCAGCCAAAACACTGGTACCTAACAAAAATAATGTTTATAATAATAAAAATATAGACATTTATATATCTTATTCTTCCAATCAGATATATCTTATATTGTATAAATGTGGCATATATATATATATATGTGTGTGTGTGTGTGTGTATATATATATATATATATATATATATATATATATATATATATATATATATATATATATATACATACAGAGATAGATAGATAGATAGATAGATAGATAGATATCAGTTTTTTGCTGTTACAATGAATTTATCCTTGAGGATAATCTTCATGAAGATTAAAAGTACTTGGGGAGGAAAAATGACAGTGCCTTCCTTGATGAATTTCATCTTAGCACCAATAAACTGATAAAAGAACTG
>OZ010576.1:49836746-49966746 GCA_963932145.1 Acanthosepion lycidas
TGATACTGAAATCCAAAGGCACATTGGGATAACCATAGAAGCCTCCCAATAGCTAATCATAGTATTAGAAAACAGAAAAACATTGTTAGAAACAAACTGTGATATCAGTATTACTATAAAGCAGTGAATGCTGAATGATCTCCTCAAAGAGGAAGAAGAGACTTGAAGCAACAGAAATGTGGTTCTACAGAAGGATGCTATGGACTGAATATGTGAGCAACAACAAAGTTTTTGAGAAAATGGAAAAAAAAGGAAACATATTTAATAGCAGGAAGAGATAGTTGACGTTTCTTAAGCATATAATAAAAAGTGGGCTTAGAAAGTTTGATACTCACAGGATAGATTGAAAGCAAGAGATACAGAGGAAAATAATGCATAATATCCTTAGTGAGTATGAGAAAATGGATGGCAGAACATGGTTTAGAAGAAATAAAAGAAAGACTAAATTTCTTAAGAGCTACAAGTGACAGGATGTTGTGGAGTGCCATGATCGACTACGTCTTGTAGGAACATGTCACATAAAGAAGAAATACGATTCATACAGTAAGACTGATGAAAAGCAAATATGGATGAAAATTATATTTTCTGAAGGTATAAAAAAGAGAAAAAAGGCATCAAAAGGAAGAAATCTTTTCCTGATTCCATTTTGAAATTATTTTTTAAAAGAACTAGAATTCTTGTAGATGAATTTAATAGACAAAGAATAGATTGACAAAAAAAAAAAAAAAAAAAACTGCAATAAAAACTATCAAAAGATCAAGAATAAGAAAATGTGCCATAATGAGAAAAAACAGATGTTATTAAAATATTGAAACTCTGATGACTAGAGAATCAACAATAAAACATGAAAAAAAAAACTTTGGAAAAGACGGTTTCAGAAAAAAGGAAGGAAGAGCAATCTTCTCTCTTATAACAGCTCTGGTAGAATGGAATGGTGAACCCTCAGATACTGAATGCAGGTTCAATATTCAAGATAGTTCTTCATTACTTTGGCTGACAGTTTCATTTAAGGACTGAAGAATAGTTTGGTTAAAACACTAATAAAACAGCAACAAAATTTATTTTTCTTCTTTGTTTCAGATATGATTAATCATGGCTCTCCACGACTTTCTATCCTTTGTAACTCTTAGCAATGTTTGTCTTTTTCTATCCCTCCCACTCCCTGTTCTGCCATCAGCTCATTGTGTAATTATTTGAAGTTTCCCTCTGAGCTCGCTTTCAAAATGTCCTGTGTCAAATTCCTCAATCCCACTTTCCACATTATGTCTTCTTTTATTTTTCAATTTCTTCCTTGCTGCTCTCATGCTTTCTTCATGATATTCTCAGTATCCTTCTGTAGAAAAAAATCTCTTTTGCCTCAAGTCTCATATTTAAAGTTATAATGAAATCTATATGAATGAAGTCAGGATTTGAAAGCAACATTAATTATAATTTAGGAAAATTTTATAAAATGAATTATTGGACCAATTTCCTCATGAAAACATGAAAGAGTGATGATGGGGAGGAGGAGGTCTGAAAAATAACATGATTAATGTAATTCAAAATCTAAACAAGAATCAAAACCATCCCGACAACCATAATACTGAAACTAGTAAAAGACTATTGGAGATTTGACAAAACTTGTTGTCACATAATGCTCAGTTGCTATTGATGTGAATATTCAGTGAGTGAACAATCACGACAAACATCAACAAATAATATTAAAGTTAATATTGGGAGGACACAGCAGAATAATAATCACCTGCAGGAAGATAGTGATGAAACTAATCAGGTGTACAAAAAAAAAAAGATATAACTAGGCTAACAGAAATATGCAAATAATTTGGATATAAACACAAACTTAAATCTTTACTAAAGAAAAAAAAAAAAAAAGCAAAATTCTATGGGATAAATAAATTACCCATTCCAGACCTTTTCATCATAAGCAAACAGAAGACATTTTTTCTAAAAGGGTATGGTACTGTTTCTAACAACTGAAACAAAAGCACCACACAGTAAGACTGAAACATTTATAGAACATGAAAATGATGACTGAAGCCACCATTACCAGAGAACATGAAATAATCAGAGTTGGGAAAAACTGAAAATTCAAAATGAAAATTGAAACCATCCAACTGACAACATTATTCTGAAGGTGTAACAAATAATTTACCTAATGTGATTTTGATTGATTGATTTGTTTTCTATGGCTTATCAACCTTTTGCTGGTTATTTAAAGCCAGAAAATATTTTAAGACTGTAAGAATTTTGGGGAAAGATAATAATGATTTTGTGATACAGGTCTTACACATTAATGCATAACTGGGGGAACATTATAGGTGGAGTCATACTTTTCTCAAGAGTATTTGCACATGTGAATATAACAAACCTAACTGGAATTGGAACTCAGCTCTTCAATTAACAATTCCAAGCCATTATCCATTATACCACATGCGCATCCAAGCTTACAGCACCTGGAATTCCCAAATAGTCATCCATCTAGGTACTGACCAAAGCTTAATGATCATATCAGAATTGGTGTTTCAATGTGATGTTGCCATAAGCTCATGAGTTTGCATGAATGAATGACAGTTTATACTGAGACAAATGAGCTAAAAAAATGTATGAGGTTGTGGAGAACCATAATCTACTTCTGAAGGGATGTGGCTCATAAAGAAGAAAATAAGTATGAGGGTTCCAAAGAGTAATAAATTGTAGGAGACTAAGGAACCATTGATTGACATAGCCTTTTTTTTTTTCATTAGTATTAAACTGTTGCATGAGTTTTCTGACAGATCTCATATTGGTGTTGATGTGTTTATAGAAAGAAACAGATGATACAAGAGCCAAAAGGCAAAAATTCTAGCTGATTAATGCTGAAAACATAAACAATTTAATTGCACTATTATTAAAATATAATGATGCCATTGTCTGACAGTACAGGTGGACTAGCATAATATTAAAATTCTTACTGACATTTTGCACTAAAAATAAAAAATGGTACTACTTGACTTAGACAATTGCTTCACTTTGTCTTCTCTGAGGTAACACTTGTCTTTGAGACAGAGTAACACACATTGACACTACAAGACACCAGAATGATTCTTTGAAAATTACAAAGAAAGGACAAGAAAGAAGGGTTGTGAAGAGTAAAGTCTTAGAAGAAAAAGGCTAAGGTGCCATTGACTGAGGCAGTTGTACTCTTGTTTGTAGAGCAAAGTAAAAGTTGAGATTTTTTTTATTTTACATAAAAAGGTTAAAAGAAATACATTTCCTTTTTTCTCAAATGGCATCACTTACTTAAAAAACTGAGAGAAATTGCAGAAATCATTAAACAGCTCTAAATATGAACCCAATATTTTACTCTTAGTTTTCTCCCATCTAATTGCTGCATTTTGTCACAACACTTTGGGTTAATCTCTCTTTATGTTCCATGTCCCCTTAGGATGTAAATGATAATGGCTTTCCACAACTTCTTGTTCCTGTTTCTTGTAGCTCATACTAAACTTTGTCTTTTCTATTATTTCTCCTAAGCCCTGTTCCACCATTCATTTACTCAAACTTACTAGGTATATTATATGTTGTTTTCCTCTATCTCTCTTGCCCTTGATCGATCCTGTGAGTATCAGATTTTCTAAGCCCTCCTTCCTCATTATGTGCCTCAGAAGCCCCAACTGCCTCTTCCTGATGTTAAGTATGTTTCCTTTTTTGCTTCCATTTTCTGCAAAACCCCGTCAATACTAACATATTCGGTCCATGGTATTCTCAGCATCCTTCTGTAGAACCACATTTCTGTTACTTTAAGTCTCTTCTTCATCGTTGAGGAGATTGTTCAGCATTCACTGCCATACATGAGGACAGAAATCACATAATAGTTCAGTACACTTTTTCTTGTTTCAAGAGAGATTTTTCTACACTCTTCATTATTTCTAAAAACGAAGATGATCAGAGCCATATATTTGATCTCTCCTCTGACCTAGCTCTAACATTTCAATAGGGAAATAATTAGCTTGTAACTTTCAATATTTCAAAAACTAAGCTAGCAGTTTGATCCCAGTATAATTTCTGGATTATTATAATATCCCTTACAATTAGATCTAGTTTTCCAAGGTGTTTAAATAAATTCTTGTGCTATGCTATTTCAAATATTTTTGAATAATCTATAAAACAATTGACACAGAAAAGAGTAATAAAGTGTTACATGATATCCATATTGCTATGTCTGATATCATTCTAATCATGGATATTGCACTTCTTATTCCAGCATCCTTGACAAATCCATACTGTGCTTGTCCTATTTCTAGTCTAATCCTGCCTTGCACTCTATCCAACAGGATTTGCTTGATTACATAGCTCATTAAACTGATTCTTTAATGCTTTATATTACAAGAGTTAAAAAAAAGAAACCAAAATAAGGAGCAAACTCACTATATTTGCTATCAACACTGTGTCATCAGCATATTTTATGTTATTAAGATTGTAGCTGCAAATAATGAATCCTGGTAGGACTTATAATTCTCTCTGAATCATCTCAGTGTATAGGTTGAATAAGTCTGGTGAGAAGACTCACCCCTTTCTATTTTTGTATATGATGTAATGCAATAGCCTGTCACCCACATGTGTGACGACACTATAGGTAATGACTACCTATAAGTGTCTGTAAGTCAATGGACTACAGAGTCTAGCTAAGATCTGTTGAGTACAACTCAGACTTACGCGAGAACTACTGACATTTCAATAGTAGCACTCACTACTGGATTAACTTGCAATGACCATGCGCATAACTGTTACCGTTATTCTTATTGTGTTGGTTTTTACAATAAATCTTTACTTATTTTATCCGCTGTGTTTTTCAAGTATATATTTCTTATTAACATGGAATATAACATTATATTTACTGAATTCATTTCTGTTTTTATGTATGTGATTTGCTCCCAGTAAAAGCTCAAGATTATTCTAATAAGCTTTCCAAATATGTCAAGGACTCACTTTATTTTATGTATATATGGATTATTTTATTACAGATGTTACTTACCATATATATTTGAATATCATGCAACCTTAGAAGACCTAATTTTGAAGCTAATTTGTTTACAGTAAATGGATATATAGTTTGGTTAAGGGTATAACCAGGGCCAACATTACATATGCTAATTTTATATCTCATGTTGATACAACCTGCTTAAAATTAGGTCTTCAAAAATCGCATGATACACAAGTATATACAGTAATAAATTGTGGGTCTGGATCACTTTTTATCATTCCTATTATTTTATTAAAAGTTGTAATCCCTAGTGTTCAAATCAACAAAAATTTTGAAAGACATTTTCCTGTCTTAATCAAATTAGTATTAATTTAAGACTGCAGCTTAAACACACATCTATATATGTATATAAGTGTGAATCAATAATTCAAAAGCCTGTGATATATTATAGTTTTGAACTGACTTTTGATTTGAATTTTTCATTGTATAATGTTTAATCTTACTGAATTAAGAATATTTATAAGTAAGGAGATGGTTTTGAAAATAATTATATATAATCCAAAATAAATGGATTTTTTTCATCATCAGGCTGCAGACTTATTGATATACTGCCATAAGAAGTAATCATCTTAATTAAGATAAATACTGATTGCAAACCAAGCAGCAAAAAACTGATCACATCATAAACTTGTGACAAATAGGTGGTTGTTATGGACCTGATAATTATTTCCTGTCTTTATCCAGAGCCAAGGGCAATGTTTTAGTATTTATTCCTCATGTACAATGCAGTTATTCAGTGAAACAATTCTAAATTGTCTGACAATCTAAATGGACCAATTTTGAGGGTATTGCAATTTTTTTATCTATGAATATCAGACTCTCTTATTCATTTGAAAATGCTGTCATGTGGCAGGTCAATAAACAAAACTAATAATGCATTCTTGCATGGTCACGTAAAAGCAACAAAATGCTTCAGTAAACACAGGATGATTACAATTTAGTATTCACAAGATGAAGTATTGATAATTCCATCACAGACTGTGATCCTCATTTTCCAAGGTCTTTTTCCCCCCAAAGAACAAATTGGTCAAGGTTTTCTCTTATCTTTTGCAAAAGGATAACATTCCCAGTGGAAATATACATTAGCATTAAGATCCAATCTACTTTCTTTATGATTTCAAGTCACTCCACTCCTCATCAACCCTCTTCACCATTCATATATGTTTGCTTATTGCATCAACCGAGCAGAGAAAATATCATAGAAAGTATGTAATGGCTTAATTCTTGTATGCTTTTGAGAAAGAAACAGATTTTTTGAAAAAGTCAAGTAAAGCATCATCATTCCTGGCTATTTTTCTTTTTCTATTAAAAATTAAAGGCTACTATCAATACATGCAAAGCTTACCTAAGTAAGGTATAAGGTCATGAGTAAAGAATACCGACTGAAGATTGGATTCACTATTTAGGAGAATGTGAGGCATTCTTGTTAATCAATCTTTGTTTTTCTTTCTTTAAATAAACATGTTTTTTTTTAATCATTTCACCCTAAGCAAAGCAACAGATCTGGGTTAACAGGGGTTACTGAGTGTGAAAGAAAGAATATAAGAAAAACATTATAAAGGAGCAATAACAGTAAAAAAAAAAACAGAATTTAAGAGAACAGATCAAACTTGACCAGAAAAGAAGAAGCCAGAAGAGTGTTCCATAAGTGAGAAGTGTGAGAAAAGAAACTGTTAGAACGAGACTAATGGTTAAATTGAGCCATTTTGACTTTAAAATGATGAGATCTTGCTGCCAATCTAGTAATGTGCTTAAATACATAAAATCAAGATACCATAGAGAAGAGTTCATCAGAACAATTAACATAAAATTATTTATAGAAAAGCCAAGGGAAGCTACATTATGGTAGTGGGAAACAGACTAAAGTTTTCTGATGTCAGATCAGGACCTACAATATTGCAGATTTTTCTTTAGATTTTATTAAGGAAATCTCAATATAAAGCAGGAACACCAGATCATATATGGCAGCAATATCCTAAGCATGGCTGAATGGCAGACTTGTAGATAAGTAAAATAGATTCTGGTGAGAAAGATTGTTTAGCATAACAGTGAACCCAGAAGCAAACTTTGCAATTGATTCAATATAATCTTTCCATTTCATATCAGTGGAAAATATTATTCTAAGAAGGAGCTGGAGGTTATCATCAACCAACCTGGTGGAAGACAGAAAGCGTTCTCTCAGATGATTAATAGAGAGCAGTTTTGTTTTAGAGGCATTAAAATTATTTTATTTGATGTAATGAAGTTATATATAAATAATAGTTTTCACTTGTACATTTATTTATATATATATATATATATATATGCGATAGAAATTTGTTGAGATTTGAATAATTTTTCATAATGATTCATCAAGTCTAGAATAAGAATCCTCAACAGAAGGCAGGAAGCTTTGGACAGCCATTTTTGTCCTTTTTGGATGGTCCAAGTTTGATTATCGGTAGTGGATGCACATTGATAATGAGTCCCAAAAAGGACAAAACTGTTGTGGATTCTTGTTCTAGACTTGATGAATTATTATGTATATATATATATATATCCAGGTAAGATGAGAACATATAGAGTACAATTACAACATTTGTAACACTTAATCTAAAAGAGGGCTCAATGAAAAGTAGAGCAATATTCATTATTTTAGGATATTACATCGAAAAACATGACAAAATCACTTTTTTAGGAAAAAAGAAAAAGGGGTGGGGTTATAAGGTTTGTGGGTATCAATATATATTGTTCTTACTAATAATACTTATAGAAATAATACATCACTTTCTAAATATTTTTGGGTTTTGAAAGACAATAATAAAACATCTAAGGTGAAATGAAAAATTTAAAAAATGACAAGGACATGTAGATCCTTATATGTTTTCTGCATTCAAATGAAAAATTGCAAATTATCAGAATGCTTATTAAACCAAAGATCAGAGTTAACCGTAAATTGTAAACACAGCCTACTTTCTTTTACCTTACAATTCAGTTAGACTTGAAATTTGACAGTGCTTTTTCTTAGACTTTAGTTGAACTGTGTTGCACCATATATGGCTTATCTTTCTGTTGGTAAGATTAATTTGGATTTAATATAATTTTGTATTAATCTCCAGGTAGTATTAGTAACATCTTATATGGATGTATTGGTATTTGCTTGGTATTTTGACATTTTGCATTGATTGGTTATTGTTATTAACAACTTATATAAAGAATCTTTCGTAAAAAGTTGCATATTAATTTACCAAGTAAGCCTATATATTTAAATTATTTACTGGTTTCTTAAAGAAGCTATTTATTAATCAACTATAAACAGTCCAGGCGACCTGCTCTTTGTAAACAAAGAGACTGTTTGCTTAGGCTTGTGGTGTTGTGTCTCTAGCATCTTTGGTGTTATAACTTTTATTATTATATTTTTTTTCTTTCCCTGTCCATTCATTCACATCACCCATGACAGACTTTCTTCTCATAATTTGTTTCCCCGTTTACAGTTCTGATGAGAGGGGACAAAACCGGTCGATTTGTGTTTGTGTTTTTGTTTTAAAATTTATCATGGCCTATAGTAAAAAATTTCTTGCCTTTAATGCCATAATATGTTTTTGTACAGTTAAAAACACACACACACATATATATATATATATATATATATATATATATATATATATATATATATATATATATATACACATATATATATAAATTCAGATATAAATAAAATATATCTGTAAAAAGATAATATGAATAAAGATAAAAGGAAACCTTTTCTATACCAATACATACATTTCATCCTCTAATAGACTTTATCAAGCTTAAATGTAAGGATTTTATTTTGCAATTTGTATTTACAAACAGAAGTGGAGGAAAAATATTGTGATGTTTTCAAAATTTAAAATTTATGAATCCTCTAAAATATTCTGAAATATTTTACTTACACATCTTTAAGAATATTGTTGAGCTTCCTTAAAATGAAAATTTTGCAAACATAATATTTTATCCCCACTTTACTTCAGATTATAAATACATGTTGCAATAAAAAAAATTCTTATATTTACTTTGATAAAGTCCCCCAGGATATGAGATTTTTCCTTTTATATATATATATATATATATATATATATATATATTGGGCAGCAACATTTCTTTTAAACATCTTTCATTGAATATTACAGACAATATGTCTGTCATATTCAACTATATATATAAATATATATATATATATATAGATAGATAGATAGATAGATCTTACACAGAGAGCAATATATGTTTTGTAATATATATTCAGAAATATAAGCTGAATATATAAATGATACACCAGGTATTTGAGAATAATCTCTTAGTGGATATAAATATAAAGACAATGTTACATAGCATGCACTAAATTGTAACATTCTCATTTCTCTTTCGACAACATTGACATGGCAGCTTCTCATCTGACACAGGAAATAGAAAGGTCCACCATACCTGATGGCACGAGCTGCCAACCACAATGACTTGTAAATAACCAGCTTTTTGACAATGCCCAGGTCCTTTATGTTCAAGGTTAGGAAGGAGTATGAGGTTTCTGGCATGGACATGTCAAATATGGCCAAGTGGACAGATGTTATAAGAATGGTCAAGTTCATCCAGCAGCTAAAGGATATTATCAACCATGACACAAATAAACTTAATGCAAGTGCTTATCAATAAGTGATAATCATACCCTGGAATAGCAAATGGATCAGAGGAGTTTGTATATGTTTTAGCAGGATTTGACTCCTTCCCACATGGAAATTGTGGTGCAATAGCAGTTGGCTATGTCACTCAACACTATACAGCCTTCTAGATCTCCTGATTTGAATCATGTAGACTACTAATTCTGTCCACAGGATATACTGAAAGCTGCAAATGAAAACTATATGAAACAAATATGCAGTGTATTAAAAGGCTGCAACAAGGCCATAAATTAAGTTTATAGAGATTTTATTGGATAAGCATTTTCTGATTTTTCTATTCAACATCTTTTCGTGTTTATTATATAATTTGCAGTCAGTTACCAGATATATATATATATATATATAAAACAAAAATTGTATTTTGCCAAAAAATGACAACTACCCAAGTTATTTCTGTAGCATAAAGTTTTTTTTTAGTAAGTAGTCTTTGCAATTACAGTGCTTGATCTTCTGAGATAGTGAATTATTATTAAAAAAACAAATTAAATGTCACTCATCTAGTTTTGCAAATATATTATCCATTCTTCTGGAAATTTGATACGAGATTCAATGCGTCAATCAATGATACACGCAAATCATAAAGAGTAGATTTAAACTCCATGAAACTCAGAGTATAGAAATAACATATATATATATATATATATATACTTTTTAAAATATTTATATATATATATATATATATATATATATATATAGTTTTTCATTATATTTGTGTGTGTATGTGGAAGGGATACATGTATTCTGATGTGTGCATGACACTCTTCTGTTATTATGGGCATATATATATTATAATAATTTTCTATTTTAAACATGTGGTTCCATCATTACACAGGAATTACCATGTTTCAAAACAGAAACTAAAATTTTTACTTTCATTATAATATTATGCTCTACTGTTTGGTATAGACCACTTTTTTAAAAATAAAAATAATTACTAGGAACACTGGATTGTAAATCTTACTGTTCTTTCTTATTTTTTAATATATATATATATATATATATACACACTATTAATCTATTCTCCAGAAATCAATTATATAATAATTACAATTTAGAAGAAAAGATTATAATTGAATACACAGATTAAATACACACACACACACACACATATATATGTATATATATATATATATATATATATATGTATATATATTTTAGGTTGGTGCAAAAATAATGACGTTTTTTTGACGTATGTCAAAAAACGACATTATTACGTCATTATTTTTGCACCAACCTAATATATATAGATGCATATCACGTATTGACTATAACAAATTAAGCTTATCACTGAATATACAAACACTGAAATTATTATTATTACTAGCAAAAATACAATCATGATATGAAAACTTTAATAAACTAATGTAGTTTATCAATTTTGATACCGACTTGGATAATGTTGCTCTAACAATAATAAAAATTAAAATAACTTATACATCGGTTAAGCACTTACAATATTATCTCATAAATTAAATTGACATTAACCTAATAACAGCTTTATTAAATTACATATCACCAACCAAAACAATAAAAACAGATACTTACAGATAATATGAAATTATTATATCAATAAAATTTCATTCGATTTTGGAACAAATATATTTAACAGAAGGATAAAACAAGATGTACTACAAGCTGACATGTAATGATGCAATATTTGAAAACAGTTAAGCAATATAGCATATAAAATAAACTAAAACACGGACCTCTAGATGCATTCTTATCATATGATTAAAGCATAAACAATTTGATGATGGAAAAAATGGCTGAAATTGCCTTGAAGTTATTGGACAGATCATGTTAACTCCCAGCCATCACAGAAAAATAAATCAATAAAAGAATCAAAAGCAAAAGTTGTCTTTGGTCTTTAACCAAACATGCATGAAATAGAAATTGCTACTGAAATACTCTTTATATATACGCAAATGTACATGTCTTTATATGTGTATATATTTGCATGTTTGTATACCTATATACATACATGCATGTATACACAAGCATATAAATATATAAATTCAAACACTAATAAATAAAAATTTACTTATAAACCTAAACTCCTACAGTTAATACTTAAGATACCACCAAACCAAATAAGGAAATGAAATAATAGCAAAATGAAGACATATAAAAATATTTATCATTTAAGCATTAATATCAATTATTTAAGGAAAAAACAAAATACAACTCAAAAAAAGACTAGAACACTCAAAAATTAAAAATGATAACATGTCTAGAGAAAAAAATGTTAAAATGCAATTCATCAAGGTAGGCACCATAGTTTTTCCTGCCTATAAAAAAACAAGTCACAGAACCATCACAATGAAATGCAGATTTTATCACAGTTACAATAAGTTTGTCTTTGTAATTTACCTCAGAAGATGATTTTGGAGGAGATCAAGAGTACTTGGGTAGGAAAAAAGTATAGCATTTTTCTTTAATGAATTTTGTCTTAACATTAAGGAACTTATTAGAGAACAGTAAAGGATCAGTATAAAACCAAATAAACATATGTCTATATTATTCAATGAAACATATATACATATATATTGTAGACTCTTCTGTATGATAGTGCAACAGTTCAGTTTAGAACTGAACCAATGGGCTATGCACAAAAATGCACATTTTGGAAGAACTGATAAAGAAATGATGCACAGTGTGACACAAAGGTATCAAACAGCCTTATTCTGGTTTGAATTCAGTTTTCATTTTCCTATACTGGCTGCCACTAAAGGCAAGAGAGCTCAGTCTGCAATTTAATTCATTGCTAGACGAAGATTGATTCATGCTTTTTTGAAGGACATTAGCGTGAAATGAATGGAGCAGAATCAACCGAAATTTGGAATCGGTTTAGAAATTTCAGTTTGCTGCATATTCATTTTACATATATATATTACGCATTTCTCTCTTGTGTAAAAAGTATCAACATATGGATATAATTAAATGAAAAACAATTGTAAATTATGTTTTTTACTAATTTCCATAAAATATAAACAAATAATAAGATTTTAAAAAAATCAGAACAAATTTGCAGAAATATTTTTTGTAATGAGATCATACAAAATCTTAAAGAACCAATCTTTAGTGAACAGCTATGAAAGCCAATGATCTTTTATGAGTGATTTATGATAATGAACCTCACTGTTCCTCTCCAAGGATTTAAAATTTGGATCTTATTGCCTCCTTTCAGAAAGGCAGTAATTAAGCAAGTACAATTAATGTCTACAATCGTTTCAATGCTGATCTCATAAAAGAACCTCATAAAACAAGTGAATGAGACAGCAATATTTAGGTTTTCAATTAATCCTTCCTAAGGAAGATGATATAGAGCCTCAGGGGTCAATGAAATTGTGCAATGGGCTGATAAATACCTCAGGGGTTGACAGGGAGTTAATAGAATCTTAAGGGTCTGAAACATTGAAATAGTTCATTTTATACCAGAAGAAAAAGAAAATGCAATCAAGCCAAACTTTTTATCTAAAATAAAATACACAAACTGGAATTCAAGAATCAGAATAAAGGACAGCTTGAATTTCTTGATATAAAAAAATAATTCACCAGTTATTCCTGAAAAGATTTAAATGTTATAATGATGCTGTTTGTTACTAAGTTTTTTTTTTCCTATAAAAGTGAATGAAGTTTGAAAATAAATGCGGCTATTTTCAACAAAATACTCAAAGGAAGATTAAACAGTGACAAACATTTCTATGAAAAAAGCCTGCTCACCTTAAAACCAGCATTCAAAATCTTTTAACCTGTACTAAAACACCAGCCATAGTCTTTGGAGGACAACCAACATGATGTGAATTCCCTCTACATATATTTTAATGGCAACTGCTCTGAATTAGTTTTTCTTCCTGGTGCTGTGTATACATGAATTTAAGCATACTACTAGATTGGTATCTAGGTCTCACCATTTTACTGTTGAACTAGCTAGATGCAACTCCCACTTCTACTCCAACAGTTTTGTTTCTCACTGTGGAACACCCTTCCAATTTCTTGTTTCCCTGATAACTACAACCTTCAAAAATTTAAATTCAATGTCAATTTTTTTTTGTCCTTTGTGTAATCCTCCTCTTTCTCAGTCTTCTCATTCTCTTCCCTCCCCCTGTAACCCTCTGAAATCTAGTGGCATTATTACTTTGCTTGGAGTGAAATGATTTTTTTTTAAATTGCTGGAGAATGAAGAAGTTGAAGATTGCCTAATCATTTGCATAAGTCATACTAGTAAGTAGTTTGAAACCATATGGTTTTCTTTGCTAAGTAGAGACTGTGTTTCCTGAATGATGGTATGCTTAGGTTTCAGTATCAAGTGCAAGTGAAAAAGACTAGTCCATTTGGTATATAAATGACCAATTTTGATTCTATCTGTAATTTTTTTAAGAGAAATAAGTTATTAAATCTTTTTTTATAGCCTGCAAATCCATTGAATGCTAACATGGATCCAGTAAAACACATTGTTGACAATATAAGTACACAAGGAAAGTATTTCAGTCTCGATTTCTGGGACAAAGTGTTGTCATTATAATATAATTATTCTTTCAGGCCCATTTGCTTATCTTAATTTTTTATCACAATATGACTTGCACTCAGTAACTTTTCAAGAATGTTAAATTTAAGTTTTTCACTACAACTCTTTCAAGAAATAAACATTTCATTAATCCTGAGCAAACCAGAATCAAAAAGAAAAGAACATCAGGTTTAAACTTCCAAAGAATCTCAACTTTGAAAGAAAAGCTTGGGAGCAATATTATAATTTTTATTTGCTTGCTGCTGAAAAAAAACAATTTTATTTACTGAATACAGGCCACCACATTTCTATACATGGCTAGACTACAAGCCCGACAAATTTTCAACTCATTCGAATATGAAACTGTAATGACAAGAACAAAATAAAATGTATTAAAAGTAAATTCTGGAATACTTTTGTCTAAGAGAAATATAACATACATCAGATATTTATTTTTCATCAGAAGATTTAACTTCAGAAAAATTTTACGCATTTCTGACTGATATAAAATGAAAGGTTAATGATTGTGAATTTGGCAAGCTCCAGGATGAAGGAAGCAGAATTGTATGGAGCAACTTAAACAAAGACACTCACAAATTACTACTTCCTAACTTGGATTTAAAATTTAAAAAAAAAAAGGAACATACAAATGCTGGGCAACTGAAGTCAGCACAAATCAAGATAAAAGTATAAATGAAGAAATATCAATTTGAACAGAAACTTGGAACAGAGGACTTGTAGAAGTGACTGGATTGCGGAAAATGGCACAGAGCCTCTGATGCTATTTCCCGCAATCCAGTCACTACAGTACAAAGCCTACTTGATACATTCTCTATAGAACCCTCCCTTATAGAAATTGATGAATCAGATGAGACTTGTGCAACAATGAGATTGACAGCCCTCACATCAATATCTCAATTAGATGATAATCCTGCCATAACTTCCCCTGACCACATTCGTTTTGCTGGTCAAGAAGACACACAATACACCCTATTACGGAAAACCATAGACAATGGTTTTCCAAACAGTCGTCAAGCAACACCACCTACAATCCGGGAATACTGGGAAGTTCGTAACCGCCTAAGCAATGAAAATGGTCTAATACTACTTGACAGGAGAGTAGTGATACCAACCTCCCAGCGCAAGAACATATTAAAATGCCTACATTCAGCTCATCAAGGAGTAGTTGGCATGAAAGCGCGTGCCAATGACTCAGTTTACTGGCCTGGAATGAATGCCTCAATTCGCAATTACAGGTATAATTGCATTACATGTTCAAGGAATGCCCCAAGTCTACCACATGAACCAATCCAAATGACACCTACACCTGAATGGCCATTTCAACAGATTGTAATGGATTTGTTCTATGTTAAATCCTTCACATATCTTGCTTGTGCAGACAGGCTCACTGGATGGCTCATTCTGTACCGCATCAAGCCAGGGCAAGCGGTTGCTTCCAGGTTGATTTCCATCTGCAGAGAAATATTCCAAACATATGGTGCACCTGAAGAACTTAGTACAGATGGTGGACCGCCATTCTCAGCTTACTCATTCCAACAATTCCTAAAAACCTGGGCTGTTAAGCAAAGAATTTCATCAGTGGCCTATTCCCAGTCTAACGAACGTGCAGAATTGGCAGTCAAGACTGCAAAAAGACTCATAAAAGACTGCACAGGACACCAGGGTTCCTTGGACAATAACATGGCAGCACAAGCAATCTTGCAATATAGAAACACCCCTATCCAAGGCATTGGCTTATCACCAGCGCAACTCCTGCTTCATAGACGTCTTCGAGATTTTATCCCATTGCACCCACAGTTATATAAACCACACCCTGAATGGATAGCCGCAGCGAAAAAACGAGAACAGAGATTATCCAAACGCAATGCAGACCTCATCGAGAAGTACAACCGTACTGCACATGCACTATCCCCACTTTATAAAGGTGACACAGTCTCCATTCAAAACCCAAATAGCCGTCGATGGGACATAGCTGGGCGAATAGTAGAAACACTTCCCAACCGTCAATATAGAATTAGAGTTGCAGGATCAGGCAGAATAACCCTGCGGAACCGTAGGTTTCTAAGGAAACTTGAAGCACCCATAATCAAGACCCCCATACCAAGCGCCATGCCTGTGTCACCTGAGCCGACAATTACGGATACATGCAGACCACATCAATCTGCCAAAGACTTGGAAAATGGTGACATTACATTACAAAATAAACCAGCGTCCCAGGGCCCTACTCAATCACAGCCATCAAGAACGAGGATTCCCAGGGCGCTATCCCGACTACTCTCGTACAATCAGCCAGGCAATAGGGAATTAATTCCTCCCCAACGGCCAATATGCTTCCGCAATGGGGAGAGGAGGGAGATGTAGAAGTCAAGTGACTTACCTGCCAACATGGCTGCCTCCTTCTATTTCCTTGTAAAAGCTGATTTTACCTTATTTTATAGGAGAGCGCCTAATACACCAGTTGGGTTGGTCCATTTTGCTAGAATGGACCTTCCCAATACATTTGCATGAGGGGTCTTTGTTCAGCTATATATTTCTCCATAAATGACTCAAGTCAGTTTTGGCTTTGGCTACATTTGCCTACTTGTGTGCTAAACCTCTGGCAAACTAGCTAATATTCAACAGGACTGAAAAAATAAAAAAGCAGGAAAAAAAGCTTGATTTACAGAAAAACATGGAAAATGTCAAAAACCCAACTGTTTTGCCAACATGTGTCACAGTAAATCATGAGGTGTGTAAATAAGCACCAAGGAAAATGATGACTCATCATAACTAATGTATTTTAAGGTGGCATCAAACTAGAAACAAATGCCATGACATCCAACTAGACACAAGAAATAGTAGTAAATGATATACAACCATTAATTTCAAGCTATACACTGCAGCACAAGCTAATATAATTCCCAAAAATGTACTGCATATATTTTATATGAGTCTGCTACAAATAACCAAAGTTTAACATCATCTAACCTGAAAGTTAAGTAAAATTGAAATGCAATGTCAGCAACAAGGTAAGATACCTGCCATTTCAAGTTATTAACCTGAAATTTTCATCACTCTTCAGAAAGGATGTGTAATCCTAGGACTATTGAAAAGATGGGAGGTAAATGATATGAACCTATTGCTAAAACTAAGAAACAAATCAATAGATAAAGAGAGAGAGAGAGAGAAAGAGAGAAACAGTGACTCATGCTGAGTACTCATTTTTTATTAATTGTTCACTCAGTACAAGGCCCAAGAGCCAATCAAGTTAGAGACCTACTGAATGAGTTTGCCATATAAATGTAAGAAGTGGTGTTAAGAAGAGCAAATCATGAGGTCATGTAAAAAGTTGACCCTAAAATTGGATACTGTTCCATGAGAGCAGTAGTACTTGGGATTCAAGCATGGAGACAAGACCTGGTTATTATAAACAAGGAAAACAATTCTGTTTGTGAACTGCATTGTTAAAATGGATCATTGGATGAAGATAAAAGATAATAAAAAAGATTACTGATCTCTTCCATTTAAATCAAGATTTTTCAGGCTGCAACAATATTGTCATGAATAAGAAGACTGAAAAAGTTGCTGTAAATTTGAGGAAATTACTCTCATTTGATTCCCACAGACATTTGCCATAACCTGTGGCATGGTTGGAATAATAACAATAATAGTTTGAAGAAATTATTCTAAATTTAAAATAACCACAGCTCCAGTTACCTGGCATCACATGGATTGCATTTTTAGCTGCTATATTTCTATTGACATCTTTTTCTATTTTTTCCTGTTTTTCTCTATTTAACGATACTCATATCATTATTCAATGAAAGAACAAGTCTGAATCAATACTGATTTTATGTTTCTCTCTCACATACTGTTATCATATAGCAAGTATTGATTGGTGTCTATTGGAATTTCTCAAGAAAACTTCCATGTGTAATTTTCAACTGAGCCAGTACAGAAGAGTTGTTTGCATTTGTTTCATTATTTTTTTTCTGTATTGTCTTTATTTGAGTGCATTATTCATAAGATATTTGTAATTTTAAGTATTGCAAGTCTGAATTTCATGCCTGAGTGTAATAGTCTTTTGCTGCTGCACTGTTAAAATATTGTTGGCTGGCTGTGCTGGCTAACTTTGGGTAAAATAGGAAATTGCTACTGGAACTATGAAGAAGGCTAAGTAATTCAGCAGTCAAAATATAATAAATACAAAAAAAATCCAGAATATCTCAAGTAGAAAATTCCCACAAATTTTCTCACCTTGGGCACCATTCAAAAAGATTGATCCCTAAGTTCAAATGATGATGTTCACTGCAGAACTTGATGTTTCATATTTTGAAAGCTTAATAACAAGAATTTTCCAGTTAAATGCTTGGATGAAATTCTTACTTCCAGGGACATATTTTTTCATGTTGTTTATGCTTGTTCAAAATTATGCTGGGCTTAATTAGCCTTCAGCAACTGTAAATATTGAACTGTTTTTTTTTTTGTCAAAGACATCAAAGGACATAATAGGTACCATTAATCAAAGGAGTTGTGAAGTTGTTACTTATATCATATCTAAAATCCCAATAGTAAACATGTTTATCAAATTTTTGCTTATATTTTTATCTTTTAAATCCTTGAACCTTCTTCTGTATTAATTAAGTAAGGATGTTTTCATTTTTATCATTCTTTGTTAACTGAATACATCTCAGGTGAAACAGAAGAATGTACACCAATGTATTTTACAGTTACACATCATATTATATGGTTGTATATGTAGTATGTGTTTTATGCCAAGAAATACCAGAGGTCTTAATTGAATCTTATATTCATTAGGAATCTTGATTTAAGAAGAGTTGACCTGTGGTGACCTCATTATGTACTGGGTTCACTATAAGAGATATCAAACTAAGTTTTCTATGTGGTCAGCTCAAAATGTCAAATGAGTCAGAAACTCTATTATTCAGAGCCTATGAGAAGGAGGTTCATTAAAAGAATTATTGTTTTACAAAAGGATACTGAGAATCCCATAGACTAAAAATGTGAGCAACAACAAAATTTTAGAGAAAATGGAAATGAAAAGATCTATATTTATCATCAGAAAGTGATTGTTGAACTTTCTAGGGCACATAATGAGGAAAAAAAGCTTGGAAAATTTGATACTCACAAGACAGATTGAAGGCAAAAGGGACAGATGAAAGCAATGCATAATGTATCTAACAATGAGTAAATGAATGGCAGAACAAAGTTTAGGAGAGATAAGAAAAAGACAAAATTTATTAAGAGTTACATAGGATAGGAAATTGTGGAGAGCCATGACTGCCAACATCCTGAAGAGACAAAGCACATAGAAGAAAAAGAAGATTCTACAACTTGATGTAAAAAGGATATAATCTTTATTGTTTACAATATCTATTATTGCCTTCAGAGATGTATTTAACTCTTGTGTTCCACCTTGGAAGTGCATCAGTAGTTATTTTACCATTTCTTACCTATCTTCAGGGTTGTATTCAATTATAATATTTCTCTTTTAAGGTGAGGAACTCCATATTGTCTTTAGGAGGGTATGCAATTCTCATGTTTCTCTTTTGACTGAAATCAATCTTTATAACATCTTCTCTGTCCATTGTCTTCACGAATGGATCTGGATCTCATGTTCTTCTTTTATGTTTTAGTGTGTATTTCATTCCTGCACTCCTCTTTCTACCAGAATTTATTTGTATTTCATTTTCCTCCCCCTCTGTCTTAAGGGGAGTATTTGATTCTCATGTTCCTCTTTCACCTTCTTTCTCTTTTATGTGTCATGTCCCTTTAGGACATAGGCTATCATAGCTCTCCACATCCTCCTGTCCCTTATAGCTCTTAATAAGTTTTGTCTTTTTTTATTTCTCCCAGACCCTGTTCTACCATCCACTTGTTCATGTCCATTAAGTATGTCACACATTGCTTTCCCATGTCTCCTCTTTCCCTCTATCTATCCTGTGAATATCAGATTTTCCAAGCCTTTCTTTCTCATTATGTGCCCCAGAAATTTCAGCTGCCTCTTCATGATGTTACGTATAAATTTCCTCTTTGTTTCCATTTTCTCCAAAACCTTGTTGTTGCTCACATGCAGAACCAATCTTCTGTTGCTTCATGTATCGTCTTCATCTTTGATGAGATTGTCCAGCATTTGCTGCCATACAGGATACCATGTAGCAGTTTAGTACTCTTTTCTTTGTTTCCAATAAAATTTTCCTGTCTTGTAATATTCTACTTAGCTTTTGGAATGCATCTTTGGCTATCCCAATACATCTTTGGATCTCCGTGTCACACTTCCTGTCCTCTGTCAAACACTTCCCAGATATTTAAATTTTCTGTACCTATCAGGCCTTATTTTGCCCTCCTTTGATTTCAATTTTATATATTTTTTATACATACAGTATTATTCAAACATAAGTATATTTATTTAAAACACAAATACATTTCCAGAAGACCTAATAGACTTTTATTTAAAATATGTGTACCTTTATTTAAAACCTAAGTATTTTTATTCATGTAACACCATTAAAGACAGAAGTATATTGAGAAAAGAAAACCCAAATTGATTTCAGATTAATGGAATTTATCAGGCTGGGGATCTCAAAACAAATTCAGAAAAACATTTAATTCATTTATTTTTCTCTCTGGTCTGAGTAGACTGGAGTTAACCTCCATACAAGCGAAGAAATTCTTTCTCACATGAAATGGTACAAACAGCACTATTTTGACTCATTCATGAGTTTATGTTGGTTATCACTGTAGATCAAGTGGCAACAAGTCTCGGCACAAGCCCAGCTCTTTCCTCAACAATTTCATAGTATTGTTATTATTTGAATAGTTTCAATCCAAACTTCTGTCAGTCTTCTTTTCTAGTCTTTTCCAGTTCCAAGTGCTCCTGGGTATAACTGTCATTTTCATATTCTATAATTCTTCAGTTCTCTTCTTGTAAGATTCAGTTATTCCTCCAGCTCATCATTTTCTTTTGATTTCACTTTAGAGTCTGATTGAAAAGCTTTGTTTATTCTCGGATATTTTTGCTTTTGTCTTAGTTAACAATGACAAAATATCAAAGTGATCCATGCAAATTTAAAATTGAATCTTATCTTTTCTATTCTCAAAGATGATTAGAATGATGATATTATCATCATCATATCCTTTTTCCAGTTTCTAATTTTTCTGGTTTGCTGTTTATACAATCCTTCAGAGGACTTTTACTAGAGACTTAGGAAGGTTTTTCTTATAAAGTTATTTAACATATTACATTTGATTATATTTGATTCAACCACCATTCTTGCAAAAGTTTCTTTCTATTTTTTTTTCCATCCTGGGTAAGACGATAAACAACATTCACATCCTTGGTAAGATGATAAACTACGTCCAACAGGAAGGCTTCTGATCAGGAGGTTTTGAGGAGCATGGAATCACCTCTTAATTGCTGGTGTTTCCAGATCCACTCTGAGTTGGGGTGGTAGCACCTCTTAAGGTCCCAGCTATGGCAAATAGTTAACCCACAAACTGGGGTCAAAACACAATGAAAGTGTAAAAATAGGTTTTAATACCAGAAATACTCTGTAAAAAATTACCAGCAATACATTTTTGAAGGGAAAAATATTATCAGCAACACATTTTTGAAGGGAAAAATATTACCAGCAATAAAATTTTGTCAGCATTAAATAACCCATTGAGGTTGATATGCTGTAAACCAAACCAAACTAAATCTTTCTTTTTTGAAATGCTTCAAACAGTACAGTGAATAGTTGATTATGGAAAAGCTCAGTTTATCACAAAATGTTTGGTTAACCCCAAATCAAGAGCTCTTCTTAATTTCAAGGGCAACTTAAAAAGGATGCTTGAGAGTTTCAATTTAGATATGAATGGATATTTCTGTGAAACAAAATGCTGGACAGAGAAGGTTATTTGTTAAGTTTTTAATATAATTATGCATTTTCCCCACACCAAAGAGTATCTGTGTTTATTCCATGATAATTTTCACATTCACATGACTGAACTCAAGCTAAGAAACTCTTTTGCATGTGCAGGACATTTCAAATAAATATTATCAATCAAGGCCGATTGCAGTTAGGATCATAGAATGCTTTCATTAGCTGTATTCCTCACCTCACAGTTTTGAATTCAGAGTTGACCTTCTCCAACACTGACCACCCAAGGCTAAAGCACTCAGTCTACCCTGCTATTAAATGGATTAATACTTTTCCCAAGGTTATTTGCACAACAGTGAATGTAACAAAACTTGATGGGAATGAGAACACTGATTTGTCATTTCAAATCACTAACCAAACACGACTCACACAAATTCAAAGTTGATCCCAGTTACCAAAAACAGAGGAAAACATGGCAACATTTTTGCACATTTGTTGAATGTAGAATGAATACAAATATCCCAGCATTCTATTATTGGCTACAATCTCATTGTGCTATTTTTTCTGGCATTTGTTCAACCCTATATTTACTTCAGTCCACCTGACCATATAAGTCCCCAGTGTGGACTAAATTACAGGTATTATCTCTCACTTGTATGTAAAATAAATCTCTCTCTCACTCTGTTGATGCATCTATTTATATATATATAGTCATCACAGTCTCTTCATATCTATCTTTCAATCTATATATCTATCTTGGTCTATTCTTATCTCTTTATCTATTTCCATCTGTTCATGTCTACCTACTTTTTATTCTGGTATATAGGCATGAATCTGGTACAGGAGGGATACTGGTTATCAGCAGAGATAAAATTCCAACTTATATATATATATATATTGTTCTCTCCATTTCTTTAGGAAAAGCATGAATCCACTTCTCCCTGTGCATAGTTACATTACTAAATATCCTGACTGTAATTTCTTGCTACTGGAATGCCATGACGATTGAAATGTGTGGGTCCCACTTGAACAAACAACACCTTCTATAGCAATAACTGTCCAGGCAGATGCAGTCGAGAGCTGTTGTTGCCATAGTCACCTTTGACAAAGACTAATCATATAAATGTATATGTTTATGGGTGTATGTATTACCAAATACTTTTAAAACCTAATCTTGTTAAAATTTACTTGCCTTAACAAAGTCAGGCATAAGGACACAACTGTAGAGCAATCAGTGAGTAATGATGTATCAAATTAGCAATAGTCTACTTGAATAGGATAGACAAAGGTAAACACACTATATATCAGTATTTAGTAAAAGCAATAATAATGGAGCAAACTTAAAGATTAAATCATTATAAAAGTAACAGTCAGTAATTGACAAGCATAAGAAATGAGAGACTGAGCCCAAAAAGTTAATTAGCTTAATTTTTACTTGGGAGTTTTAAATATTCTGCAGTTCTGCTTAATATGTTACTATCAATGCTTTCAATTATGTCATCCTGGGTATGACAATAAACTACATCTGGCAGCAAGGCCTCTGATCAGGTGATATTGAGGAGCATGGAACCACTTCTTAGTTGCTGTTGTTCCGATGTCCACCCTGACCCAGGGTGGTAGCACCTGTTAGGTTTTTAGCTATAGGAAAATAGTGAACTCCCAAACTGGAGTCAAAACATGAAAATATAAAAATACATTAGTAAAAATTACCAGCAATACATTTTTGGAAAACAAAATATGAAAGCTCAAAAGAAAATAAAAGTTTGGCTTTAAATGACCCATAAGGAGTTGATATGCTGTTAAGCAAACTAAACCAAACCAAACTTTCAATTATGAATTTCAAAAGAAAAATTAATTTTTTTCACACTTTAAGAAAACATTGCAAATATAGCATATTTTTCTTGCCTTGTATAAAAGGGAACAATTTACATGGCAAATTGGACCGCTGCCTATTACCATTTATAAAATTTGAAAAAATTATAAAAAAAAAAATAAAAGAAAGTGATTATTTTTTGTTGTTGTAGTGCTTACCATAAAAGTCCACTTTCTTTTCTCACAAAGGCAAAGTCTATGATATTCAATGCCTAATTTAAGGAGAGAACTTACAACCCCCAGGTAATTAGATACATTTGATCAGTGCCGTAATCCATTGTCCCAAAAATGAATGCCAGACAGTGCAACAACCAAAAAATATAACTATAACAACAAAAATGAGGATCCAAATCTAAATAGATGATTGCATAATAATGATAATAACTCATCTCAAAAAAATTATGGTAATGTTAATACAAGGCACTTTCTTATAAGGAAACATTTGGAATTCATTAACTGAGTAGACAGTTAGTTGAAATATATGAAATCTTCCTCTTAAAATAGGAAAAATACGTTTCTCAAATATCATAACTTATTTCTCTTTCCAGTATTGATGAAGGCTTTCTCTTGACCTTTTAACTGAAGTCGGTATGGAACACCAATGTCTTGATTATTTCATTATTTTCTCTAAGTTACATGTGATATTCATTTTAGCAGTTGCTGCTGTTGAAAGTTCTCAAGTCATGTGGTTTCTGTTATTTAGTACAGTTCTTTGTGATTCCGTAAACCCAATTGACAATGTTTGAATAGGGACAGTCCTTACTAAGACATTAAAGCTTCATTCACTTAAGGCCATTTTTAAACATTGATCTGAAAAATGGTTGTATGGAATTGACAGATTAGATAACTCTGAATGAGTTTGATGCCATGCATGACATTCATTTGAAAGTGTTGATATGTCATGGCTTTTTAAGATCATGACTAGAGTTTGGGGTAAATTTTTTGGTTTTGTAGTAACTTGTGATACTGAATTTTTTCAACTGATTTTTAATGCCTGGACATTCATGAAATGAAGGAAGCTTACTTTTTGAAAAGAAATACATTATTTTGTCTCTCGTTAGAAAGAGATAAACACAGATTTCTGAAAACATGAAAAAGTTAAGTACATCATATCATCAGATGTCAGTTTAGCCATTTCACCAAATTATCAAATAACAAAGGTCAGAGGTCAGACTATTTATTAGTAAGTTCACTTCTTCATTCGATTGTTGATAAACCATTATATCTTCAAGTGATCATACTCATCTTTGAGAATTGTTTGTTGTGCTTTATTATTTCATTAAATTAATGCTAGCAAAAAATTCCAATATTTTGCCTATTAACCTCTTCATAACAATGACTGATCTTTTAGTCTTTTCACTGGTTCATAAATTTGGTGGAATAGTAATTATGAATTCAATCCCTGGGTCAGTTAGTACAGATTCAGACTCATTGAAAACAGGTTTAGCAACAAATAAGTAGCACTAAAAGAACGAGATAAGATAACACTAGACATGGATAGTAATCAAGAAGAACAGATGAAATAAAGGTTTCAGTTCAAAATTCATTGAACATTATCTAGATAAAAAAACTCCTGAAGAAGGCTAGAAGCACATTGGCTGAAACATTGAATGTCAAGAAAAATAAAGATATTTAGTCTGAATGTAAATAATGACTGTAATGTCACACAGATAATACACAGACATCACATGATGCAATTTTGTCCAAAATTTCAGCATTTACTTGAACAGATGTAGTGTTCTGTTTAAACTTGGTACCGCCAATGCCAACTGAATTTCTTCTTCAGGCAAAATCCATGAATTAAAGTACAATGTTTGCTGCAATAAATCTTGGCCAAGTACATGTAACATTATTGTTAAGTAAATGTAACACTATCTATTGCTGCCTGGAGGCATCCTTCAGATTAAGTTTTGCTTGGATCAAAAGAAAGGCAGACAACATGACTTGTATCTATACAACAGACTAATAGCTGGCCAAGCAGTAAATGGTCAAATTAAAAAAAATTCTAGACAAGACTTGTAGGTGTTGAAGTAAATATAATCCACAAATAAAGTAAAGTAAATAAAGTATCTGTGTATAGTGCAGAAGTTATCAGTGCAAAAAGTAGGGCCGGCATACATGGTTCAAATTCCAGCCAAGTTTTTTTGTTTAGTTCTATACAAATACCATTTGGAAGAACATAAATCTATCTCTCCTCAGCTCACAGCTATATCATAGTGAAACACCATTTCCCATATGATCACCGAAGTTTAGCAATGTCATGTCTGGTCAGTACTTAGATGGGTGACCACTTGTGAATACCAGATTGTATAAGGTTGGATATGTGGGTCATGTAATGGATAATGGGATAGTATTATTAAATGGAGAGCCAAGTTTCAATTCCAGTTGGGTTTGTTTGACTAATGGTACTAAAGAGGAAAATAAAGAAAACAAAATACATTTCAAAAGGATAATTCTAATAAACAGACTATTGAATGAATAAAAACACAGAAATAATTTCACCTCAAGCATGGTGATAATGCCACAAGGATACATTGGGTTACTCAGAGTAAAACAGAATGAGGACATTGAAGTGAGGAGAAAGGACAAAAAAGAACAGTATTCAGGAAGACAGTAAATGTTAATTGGCATTGGATTTAAATTTTTGATGGTGACATGGAAGCAAGAAATCAGAAGGGAGATCCAAAATTGAGAAGTGCATTAAAAGAAATTATCAGAATAGAATGTACAGTTGCATCTATATCGTTCAATAGTAAAATGGTGAGACCTAGCTGCCAATATAGTAGCATTCTTAAATTCCTGCAGTTGAAGCACCAAGGAAGGAAGCTCATCAGAACAACTAACATGAAAATATTTGTAGAAAAGAGAAAGCGAAAACCTGTCACATCAGCAAGAAAGTAACTGAATTTGAGATGCCAGGTCAGGATTGATAAGGTTACAGACCCTTCTTTGACTTTTATCTAGAATCTTGAGATATATAGCAGGAGCACCAGTCAGACAATCTATATAATGTTTGAAATGAATCATCATTCTAAGAGTTGTTTACAATGTTTCTAACATTATTCTTTTGTCTTGTTTTTACAACAATATTCCAGCTGGATCATTCTACAGCCTTCCACACATGTATGTATAATCTATATGGAAGAAGCTTCCTTTCTCTTTTTGGAAGAATATCTTTTTTTTTTCTTTTAAATCATGTCACCCTAAGCAAGGGAATAAAGCCACTAAGATGCAAGGGGTTACTGAGTGTTAGAGAAAATGAGAAAAAAGGAAAAAAAAATTAGAGAGACAACATTAAACGAACAAGAATTAAGAGGACAATAGATGTTAAGATTTGACATTGCATTTAAATTTTTGAAGATCAAAGTTGATTAGGAAGCAAGAAGTCAGAAGAGAGTTTCACAAGCGAGACTGCATGAAACTTACAGATACATCTAGCCATTTCAACTATAAAAGGCTGTCAGTTTTCTTATTTTACTTTTGGAAACAGTGATACAGAAGAATAAAAAATTGGAGGGAAATATACTATGTGATTATGCCAATTATCATAGTATCTTGTGTAACATTTGCAATTCTGTATTTTATACATGGATTGGTTCTCCAATCATTTTCTTGGTAAGCAAGAATAAAAAAAAAAAAAGGAACATACTGGCCTGACAATTTTCTGCGAGGCTAATGTAGACAGATTTTGTTAAAATTTCTTACCCTCCAGCTATATTTAATATTTTACATCTCATTTAGTTTTTTAAAAAGTGTAAAATAGGAGAGACACCTTGGAAATAAAGACATCCACTTTCAATTTTTGGTTATACAATTGAAGATGACTAAAAACGAAAATTATTGAAAATCTGTGGTGACAAGAAAAAGAATGAAATCAACTTTCCAAACAATTCTTGGAATAAGAGAAATTTTTAAATTTTTTAAAATTAATATTTCAGTTTTGTTGGAACCTGTCTCTACAGTAGTTTGATGCAAGTATGTTTTATATACTAATATAAACTCAATACAAAGCCCAAGAGACAGTTAAGATATAGGGTTAATCTATGGTGTTGTATGAGCATAAGAAAAGGCAAGAAATAAGGCAAGAAATAAAGTTCATGTGAGTATGCAGGAAGGAAATGATTAACTGTAGACTTAAAGAGGCCAAAACTGTAGTAATTGCTGGGGGTCTGCTCCACAAAGCAGCAGTTATTGTGAAGAAGCTGTCTCAGTTGGACTTACTTCTTATTAATTGAATTTGAAGGGAATGAGGGTGATTCATCCTTGTGTACATGGCATGTCCCAGTTGTAATGGTCAGGGATGGTGGGACTAATCACTAATCATTGTAACTCATCAGAACACATACCATGGAAATAGTGAAATATCAGGAAGAGGCTTGTAACATTTCATCTGTGGGAAAGGGGCTCTCGGACAGAAAATAATTCATTGACCACAAGGCTGCATAAACACATCTGAACTCTAACAAATCAGTCAGGAGATTACTGGGTTTCCTTAAATAATATAGACAAGTGTTGTCTATTTATTTTATATAAATTCTTTTCATAACGTCTGATAAGCTTAATAACATTATCATTAAATGAAGAAAGAAAATCACAATATTGACCCATATTTTTTAATCCAATCTAAGCTTTCACTTACATAAGCCATTATCAAAGATGTTAATTACTGTACAACATATTAAGCAATATACGGACAAGACAGTGATGATAGTCTGTTATTGTTTACATGAATGATTTCCAAGCAATGATAAACATGTTCATATAAGACGCTAGAAGTGAAAATCGCACCGCAGCTCATGACGTCACACATGACCACGCGAGAGTGGATTTGAAAAATATTAAGTATCGGAAACCGTTGGTAAAACCAATGGCTTCTGTTACCAATTATAGGCATTTAAGAATACTTGTAGAGATTCCATAGTTGATTTTGTTTAGGTTAGGTTTCAACTGTTTGATGTACAATGCTTCAAGGATTTTTAGTTTTTGTCTATTGTTTTCATGTTTAAGTATAATTGTGTTTTCAACAAGGATTTTACGGAATTGTGTGGGTGGCCAGGCATGTTGTTTTAAATGCCTAAAAATGTTAGAGTTTTCATTCAAATGTAGTGTCAAGCGTCGTGAAAGCGAGTTTGTGGTGTGACCAACATAAATATTATTTAATTCATTGGAGATACACTCTCCCAAAGGGCACTTGAATTTATAAACTATGTTGGTTTTTTGCAAATCACTAACCAGGGGAGAAGAATCATTGTGAAGAATTAAGTTGGATATATTAGATTTAGTGTAGTATATGATTAATTTAATTTTTTTGCTAGGATCAGTTGTTGATATATTAGTATTTACTAAATTTTTTAGTATATTTTCATCTTGTTTATAATTAGTATGAATTTCATTGTGATATAGTAGATTAATATGTTTGAGATTAGTAGAAGCAGTATTATGTACTATTTGCTTAGTATTGAGATTTCTAAGAAAGCATCTTATTTGTTCATCAACTATATAGTTTGGAAAGCTATTATTAATAAGTGTTTGTTTTATATTCTTTAGTTCACTGTAAAAAATCTGTTTTGTGGATGAATTAGTTTCTGCACGATGTATTAGATTCTTTATAATTGCTATTTTGTAGTAATATGGGCATTCGCTCTTGTAGTTAAGTGTACATGAATTTATGCTTGTAGGTTTTTTGTATGGCGAAATAGTAAATTTGTTATTATTTGTGTTTATCAATATGTCAAGGAAGGGGATTTTATTAGTAGTATTGAGTTCATATGTGAATTTAAGGACAGAATTATTTTTGAAACGTTTTTGAAGTTGAAGTATTTCATCTATATTTTTAACTAACATAAGGATATCAACGTATCTTAGTTAGATGGATGGTGTTTTAAAATCTGTAAATATCTTATTTTCGAGGTTTGAAATGTAGAAATTGCTAAATGTTGGACCCAGTACTGAACCCATGGAGACACCATCACGTTGTATATATATATATATTATTATTATGATCGAAGAAAGGGACTTCAGTAGTACAAGGTAATAGTAGTTTCTGTAATATATTAGGATTAATT
This sequence comes from Acanthosepion lycidas, assembly GCA_963932145.1. NCBI lineage: Eukaryota > Metazoa > Mollusca > Cephalopoda > Sepiida > Sepiidae > Acanthosepion > Acanthosepion lycidas. The sequence continues at coordinate 49,866,791 of OZ010576.1, forward strand.
TTAAGTGCGGGTAAAGATGAGTTACTGTATATATTTCTTATAATTATGTCAATAGTTTCACTAACAGGGACATTGGTAAATAAGTTTTCAACATCAAGTGATATTTCTCGACTTCTCTTTTTCAACATCAAGTGATACTTCTCTTAATACTTCTCGAATTCACACTTGCATGGTCATATGTGATGTCATGAGCTGCGGTGCGATTTTTGCTTCTAGCGTCTTATATGCACATGTTTATCATTGCTTGGAAATCATTCATGTAAACAATAACAGACTATCATCACTGTCTTGTCCGTATATTGCTTAATATGTTGTACAGTAATTAACATCTTTGATAATGGCTTATGTAAGCTGAAAGCTTAGATTGGATTAAAAAATATGGATCAATATTGTGGTTTTCTTTCTTCGTTTAATGATAATGTTATTAAGCTTATCAGTCATTATGAAAAGAATTTATATAAAATAAATAGACAACACTTGTCTATATTATTTAACGAAACATGTATGAATGAAAAAAATGCTGCCTAAATACACACAATTTAAATATATATATATATGTGTGTGTGTGTGTGTATATATATATATATATATATATATATATATATCTGTCTGTGAGGATTGGGAAATTCCACAGTCTAGTCACTCCATCACCATTGGTAACATCATTCAGGCAGTGTTTGTACCATACATCCAGGACTTCAATACCATAGTCCAAATAGACATCCAATAAATATATTATCCTAGCCTATCATCTCTAATAATGCGTTCTTTCTCAGCAAGTAATGGGATACTATGTGGTCAACTGTTTCATCAAATTTATGGCATAAGCAATAGGGGAGATTTGATTTATCTTTGTTGACTTTAACCTTGTAGGTATTAGTTAAAAGACATTGCTTTTGTGCTGCCATAATAGGGCCTTCTGTCCCCACCAAGACCACTGCTTCTAAATCACTGATGAATTTGGTAAACATTAATCTCTGATTCATCCAGATGCTTTGGGCTCTCTACATACAAGGGTTTAGATCTCTATTTTTGTTCAAGAGTCTTCATATAAGCATCTTTCACCAGTAACAATTTTCTTTGCTGCAGTGGTTGGAGGTTCAGGATGTTTGTTATATTGAGTATCTGTTACATGTAAGGAGTTTCTTATTACCTGGCTTTGTTTAATGATGAAAGTATTCTTAGCACTTTTATGCTTGAGTGCAGTCTTCAGATACTTATTTTGTGTCATTTCTAAGTATTCTACTAGACCTGTGATTGATGTTTTGAAAGATATTTCTAACTGAATGAGTCCTTATCCACCAAATTTCCTCAGGAGGTAAATTCTATTAACATCAACTTTAGAGTGGTGCATGTGATGTTCAGTTAGTACCTTAAATATTTTAGAATCAATGTGTGCTATATCACTTCATTTTATAACTTGAAAGCTGTAGATAACAATGGGTATTGCTTCATTTTATAACATGAAAGCTGTAGATAACAATGGATATTGCCAGCAAATTTTTGTATCTATTCTGTTTGATGAATTCAGTTTTGACTGAAGTTCAAAATGCATTCTACAATCAAATTTTTTTCTAATATTTTCCTTCATTTGTGAGTGCAATTTCTTTCTTGAATACCCAAGGATTTTCAAACTTCCTTTTGTAGATTCCTGATGGAGGTGTTGATGTCTAGTACTATATTAAAAGATTTGACAAATTTTTCAACTTTAAATATAGCCTTAGCTCATTTGTTCACACCAAATTCCATTCTGATATCATCACGGAAATCCATTACTATTTCCAGTAGGAATTTGAGATCATTGTCATTTCTTGCTTAAAACTTGAGTTCACCCATGCAGAAGAGGTGGTTAATGGGATGTTTGTAGATTTTGTAGCAACTGTTTGAATCATTGAGCAAAACAAAAGAGGAATCTTGAAAGTGAATCCTCCTAGTATATCCTGTGGTCATTGCTCATATTTATTTTATTATCACCATTTCTGTGGTTTAGAATCAGGGATGTCTTCCATTCATGCACACTGGTCTTAACAATATCAATGATTTTGAGTGAAATCTTATAATTATTACCATTATTATTTTGTACTCTGTATTTCAAATTTTATACCAAAATGTTTTTGTGTTTATCACTGTAGTTCATGTGAAAAAAAGTCTCTTCACCTGCCTCTCTCTTTCTCCAACAATGTCAATATTATTTTTATTATTTGAATGGTTTCAATCTTTCTCCAAACTTCTACTTCCTCCTGTCTTCTTTTAAAGTCTCTTCCAGATCCAAGTGCTCCTGGGTATAACTGTCATTTTCATATTCTATAATTCTTCAGTTCTCTTCTTGTAAGATTCAGTTATTCCTCCAGCTCATCATTTTCTTTTGATTTCACTTTGCAGTCTGATTGGAAAGCTTTGTTTATTCTCAGATATTTTTGCTTTTGTCTTAGTTAACAATGACAAAATATCAAAGTGATCCATGCAAATTTCAAAGTCCCATTGAATTGTATATTTTCTATTCTCAAAGATGATATTATTAGCAACATTATTATTCTTATTTCCATTTTCCCTGATTTGCTGTTTCATAAATCCTTTACCAAGACTTTTACTGGAAACCTTTTCTAGAAGACTTTTCTAATAAAATTATTGAGTATATTACATTTTTTCTGAGTATGTGACCAGTTCTGATTAGCCTAATCTTCTGTATCTCAGATAGTGATGAATTTTCCTTGATGTGAATATCAGTATATTTTTAAATCATTCTTAGTGCTTATCTAATTGGAATAAAGGCTGCTTTAAAATAAAAGAGTACTGAACTGTTATGAAATATCAGTACTCCTATATGGCAGTGAATACTGGATAATCTCATTATTGTTGGAGAAGAGACTTGAAATAACAAATGTGGCTCTAAAGAAGGACTCTGAGAATACCATGGACTAAACATGTGAGTAATGAGGAAGTTTTAGAGATAATTGAAACAAAAAGGATACTTACATGTAGCACCAGAAAGAGGCAGTTGAAATTTCTAGGGCACATAATGAGAAAAGAAGGCTTGGAAATTTTAATGCTTACAGGACATACTGAAGGCAAGAGGGATAGAAGAAAGCAATGCATAACCTACCTAATGGCAAAGCAATAATGTTACTAAAACATAAGATGTTACAGGGTGTGGAAGAATTAGGAACAGATACATTAATGATAAGCCAAAACAGAAGAGAGTTATCAGGTGGACAGTAGATAGTGATTGATATTGTATTTAAAATTTTGCAGATTAAAGTTGGCTGAAAAGCATGGGGCCAGAAGGGAGTTCCACAAGTGAGAAGTGCAAGAGAAGAAACTTTCAGCATAGAACTTATGGCTACATCTAGCCACCTCAACTGTAAATTGATAAGATCTTGATGTCTATTTAGTACTGTGCTTCATAAAGTCTAGATCCCATAGCGAAGAGCTCATTCAATCAATTACCATGAATGTATTTATAGAAAAGATACAGAGAGGCAATATTACAGTGCTGGGAAAGTGACTGGAGTTGAGGTACCAGATCAGGAGCAATAATATTGCAGATTCTTCTTTGGATCTCATCAAGGAGCTCTAGGTAAATAACAGGTGCACCGGACTATCTATGGGAACAATATTCTAAGCATCGACAAATGGTAGACATATAGATAGATAAGATAGATTCTGGGGAGAAAAATTGTCTTACCCAACAGTGAACTGACTTTCTTAGCAGCTGACCTAGAAATGGATTCAATATTAGTCTTTCTACTTCATATCAGCAGAGAATATGAGCATCAGTCATTAATAAAGAGAAGTTTAGTTTTGGGGTGTTAAAATTAACAAGCCAACTTTTGCACTAGTTAACTATAGACTTGAGGTCATTTTGGACATCAGCTGCCATTTTGATCTTTCTATCAAGGCAGAAGTAAAGTGTTTTGTCATTAGCATAGATACGAAGGTGAGAGCTGATGTCATCAAGAAAGTTATTAATGAAAATTAAAAAATAGAGCAGGACCAAAGATGGAGCCCTGGAGAATACTTGCATTAGTACAAAAGGATCTAGAGGAGTGGCCTTTCAGGATAACACTCATTTCGCAATTTGATAGGAAAGATTGGATAAGTTCAAAAAAGGATCCAGAGACACTGTAACTTTGCAGCATGTCGAGAAGACCTGAATGCCAGACCTTGTCAAAGTCTTTCAAGATGTCCAATGCAAAGGCCTAGGCTTTACTGTTTTTATCTAGAGCATGATAAACTCTTTCCGCAAATATCGTCAGTACATCAGCAGTTGACCTAGAGAAATGAAAGTACTATTGATTGTTTTAGAAAAGCCCCTGTGATGAGAGATGATTAACCAATTCAGCATTGATTAAGGACTCTAGGAGTTCCCTATAAAGAGGTAGAAGACAAATGGACTGATAATTGGAAGGATCGAATGGCTTCTTAAAAACTGGAGCAACAGATAATGGCTTCCAGCAGGCAGGAAATATATAGCAAAAAGGCAAACTTTACTAAGAGCAATAAGGAACAGGGAGTTCTGGAGAGATATGATCAACATCATCAAGAGGAAGAAGAAGGCGGTTGTGTTTACATGCAACATTCTTGATATTTCTTTTTCTATGACCTTTTAGTTTTAAATGTTTTTAGCCATGGCTTATAGCCATATCATGTTGAAACACCAGTTTTCCATATGGTCACCAAAGTTAAGCAATGTCAAGCCTGGTTACTACCTAGATGGGTGACCACTTAACAATACCAGGTGTCATAAACTAGGATGTGCAGGTGGTGAGATGTATAATAGCTCAGAATTAATAATTAGAGAGCAGAGTTCCAATTCAAGTAAGATTTATTATATTCACTTACATACAGATAACCTTGGGAAAGGTATGAACCCACCTCTTCTCTTCCCAGATATGGGTTAATTAGCAAAATTTGTAATAACATTATTATGTTCCTACCACAAAAATAAATTCTTACAATCTAAAAATATTTTCTGGCTTTAAATAACCTGCAAATTGTTGCTAAGTCACAGAAAACAAATCAATTTTTATCTGTGGCCATGTCTATAAGATAGCACTTATTTTTTTATGTTTTTTTTTATTATGTGGCCTATTGATTTTTATGGTGCAATTGGTAACATTTTCATCTTCTTGCACTGGTGGCAGTTTGTATTTGTACCATGTTACTGCATGGGAATGTTATAATATTGGTATATCTTATAACACAGCACTTCTCTTCCCAACTTACCATGTCTAGATTTAAATTTATTTTGTGTTAGACTAAGGAACCCAGACATGAGATGGTCTTCAGTATGCTCAGAATTTGAAGAAAAGCAAAACTTTAGATCGGTACCTGGTTGGATCATGTTGGCTGACTTTGATCTTAATTGGTAAGGATGAACCACTTTGTTTCTAATTTTAACCCTGCAGCCATTGGGTCAACATCAAGACTTTAATATGGATGCCATGAATGGTACTAAACTCATTCATTTAAAGTCTCATCTGTATAAAACCACTTTCTTCCCTTTCTATGATTAAAAATGGCTTTGGGCAAATGAAGAATGTAGGTATTAGTGAGGACCATCTTTTTTCAATTTTTATGGACTAGTGCTACCGAATTACAAACAAAGAACTTTATTCAACACTAGCAACAATTAACATGTAAATTGATCAGAAAATAATAGCATAATTAAGATGTTGATACTCCATACTATTTCAAACAAAAGACAAGGCAACCCCCTATCAGTACCAAAAAAAGCAATAACAAATATTGGACTAGAGAAACCTATTTTCCTGAAAAAAATGTTTAAGATTTTATAAATTTCAACCAAAAGCAGACTGGCTGCTTAATCAATGATTGCTGATTGGTTTGGTTTGGTTTGGTTTGCAGCATATCAACCCCAATGGGTTATTTAATGCTGACAATTTTTATTGCTGGTAATATTTTGTTTTGTCAAAAATTTATTTCTGGTAATAATTTTCTTTTTTAAAAATGTGTTGATGGTAATATTTTTTTCCTGAAAAATGTACAGCTGGTAATATTTTTTCAAAAATGTATTGCTGGTAATATTTTTTTTCCAAAAATATATTGCTGGTAATAGTTTTTTTTTTTTCAAAAGTTTATTGATGGAAATAATTTTTTACAAAGTATTTCTGGTATTAAAACCTATTTTTACACTTTCATAGTGTTTTTTTACCCTAGTTTCAGAGTTAACTATTTGCTCATAGCTGGGACCCTAACAGGTGCTACCACTCCGGATCAGGGTGGACCTGGGAACACCAGCAATTAAGAGGTGGTTCCATGCTCCTCAAAACCTCCTGATCAGAGGCCTTGCTGTTGGATGTAGTTTATTGTCTTACCCAGGAATCACAATGATTTCTGAATGTTTCCTTATAAGGAAAAATTTAACATTAATATCACCATTACTATTAGTATTAGTTTACTAATGCATAAAAATGCAAGAGATTTTTAGTTTTGCAATTGCATTTATTATATTTTTAGCACTAATAATCTAGACTTTTTTTATCCATACAATTATCCCTATTGTTACACATAAGAAAGAATTTTATTTTTGTAGTCATTGAAATTAATAATATCCTAAGAAAACTAATATGAAAGAAAATAAATATAAAGTAATGTATTAGCAGCTTGATTTCCCTACTTATAAATGATAATGGTCCCAGCTATGGGCAAATAGTGAACATCCAAACAAAATGCTATGAAAGTATAAAAATGTATTTTATAGTACAAATACAAGCAATACATTTTTATATAAAAAGACCAATAATACATACTTATAGTAAAATGACCAACAATAAGTATTTATAGTAAAATGACTAATAATACATTTAATCTGTAGTTGAAGGCATACAATTATGTTCAAAATATATTTAGTTGAAGCCATAAAATTGTATTTAAATTATTTAGATTTTGGCATTAAATAGCCCATAGAAGTTGATAAGACACTAAACGAAATTAACCAAAAAACTTACTCATCCCAAGTAATGCTTCCTATTAACATAAGAATGGAATATTTGATAAGTCCATGTAGGGGAGATCAGGTTGTGTGACCAATAAATAGACCAAGTTACATTGAGTATCATTGAAGAGTTTATACTTAGTATATTCATTCTACTGAAGAAGTTCAAGATAATCTTGCATTTAGGCAATTATTTTGATATCCTGCTAGTCAGCTTACTTTTTCTGTGTTTGCATCTGAACAAAAATATATTTCCTTTGTTAAAGGAAAATAGATGAATTCTTATTTATATTTATATAGTTGGAAATTAATTATTTATATTGAAAAATCATAAAATAAACAATCCTAATACAGAGTTTGTTTTTGAAATTTCATCAATTTTACAAAACTGGCTGGATTATTTTCTTTAAAAAGACTCTCCCATTTTCTGACATATTTGCAATTAAAAATATTCAGAACATTAAATTTGAAAGCTAAGCGAAGATTCTAAGCTAAATTATCCCAACAGATTGCTAACAATTATCTTAGATAATTAATCCCAGCAGCTGACAGTTCAAGGTTCTTTGTACAATTATTATCAAAAGATGATAAACAAAGATTCAAAAGATGATAAACAAAGATTCAAAAGATGATAAACAAATATTCCATTATACATACATAAATTTAATGAAAGAAAACACCAATACAAAGTTGAAACTGGGTCAGAAAGTGATACATAAACTGCTTTTATGTGCCATATACCTCAAAACAGATCAATCACAACTTCCTATCGTTTGTCCATATAAATAATGTTAGTCCCTTTACTATCCCTCCTAGTCCCTGTTCTGTCATCCATTTACACAAGCTTATTAGGTAAGTTACTCACTGTTTTCCTCAACACTTCTTGCCTTTAGTATGTCCTGTGAGTGTTAAATTCTCCATGACCTTATATTATGCGTTACAGAAATTTCAACCATTCCTTTCTGGTTCTAAATGGCATGTTTTTCCCTTCATTTTCATTAAAAATTTGCACATTACTCACATATCCAGTCCATGGTTTTCTCAGAAATCAACATTTCTGTTCCTCAAGTATCCATCATCTGTAAGAAAATTGCCCAGCATTCACTGCTATGCAGAACTAATAATTTATAGTAGTCCTGTTTTCTTTGTTTCTAATTACGTTTTTCTGTTTCTCAGTGCATTGTTTAGCATTTGGAAGGCATCTTTGGATATTCCAATGCGCATTCAGATTTCTGTGCTCAATTTTCATGTGATAACAATGCCCAGATAGTTGGATTTAAACAGTGCTTCAAAATGTATGAGGCAAACGCTTGAAAATTTACGAAAAACAAGGTATAATGTTTAAAAAATTAAATTGTTGGAAAATAATCATACTTGAGAATTTCTGTAGGGTTAACCAGTTCATAGCTGATAAACTTCTTGTGCCAAACATCAACACTTCAATCCAGTTCCAAATCTTTGACTGGAAAAGCTCTGTAAAGTAATCTGCTTGTCATGAAACACTTTGGTAAGATATCTGACTCAGCACTGCTTTGCAAGAACAATGTCAGACTTCTGAAAGTAGGCTGTGATTGACTTTTATTGACCACAAGATGCAGGCAAATCCTGAGACATACAATCATCATGCTTTAAAATATGTTCCTGTTGCAATAACTAGAGTAGAGACTGTCTACAGCATTATATTCAGATGAGTGATGCTTTTATCTGTTGTTGCAAGAAGTTTTCAATGATAGAAAGTACATTTTCTTTATGTACATCATCTCTTACCAACCTTGTTTTTATTTTTATTATTAGCATCGTAATATTATTGGCTTTTAACTTTTGAAGTATTATATTTAAAAGAAACTTTACTTTCATTTTATAAAAGCCAAAATTTTAAAAAGATAGTTGGCAAACATGGCTATATACATGCCTGCAATAAGACATAGGATATCAAAAGAATGTTTTTTTCCCATGACACCACTTTTTTAACTATTTTCACTCTTTCACAATGTTTACTGTTTTAAAAAGTGATGATTAGAATTGGAAGAAAACCTAAACATATGATGAAAGTGAATTTATACATTTTCCTTGTTCTTGAGAAGTTCCAACAAAAATTCCTATTGCAAATAAGTGTGTTTGAATTTTTTTGTGAATCAAGTAAAAGCAAGATCATTCTTTAAAGAATTTCATATTAGGATTTATTGCATTATTTCTTTAAAAAAATCTGTTTATTCCAGATATATAAATGGGATTGAAACTAAAGCTAAAACTTCACATACTAATATTAATTAAATGCAATAGTTTAATTTTTACTTTTAAAATGAGAATTCCTTTAACAGCATAATTGAAAATAATATAAAAAAATGCTAGATTACAAGGTCTAACTAGAAAGTGCTCAGTCAGTTTGAAGATTTTGAGACCAGTTTGGCAACCTGGAAGTAACTTGACTATATTCTTGAAAGTTAAATGCATTGTTAAGATTGTGTTTGCAATGAATATTCATCAAGTTTTGCAGACGACATTGACATTATGTTTGCAGAAACTATTTAAAGGATTACAAAAACTTTTCGTTATGATTCAATGAACAAAAGAAATTTTGATAGTGTTGCTAAAAATTGTCCAGGAATCTGTTTGAGAAGGTGTTCAAGAAGCAGAAAAAACTTGAAAAAGCAAATAGATTTATTTTTCATTTCTGGAAGAATGAGGAAATTAAAACATATTCAAGAGATTCCTGCTGCTACTATTGCTAAATATCATACCAAAGACATTGAGCCCATGAGAGCCACCTTGTCCTACCAGCTCTCACAATCTTGGTAGAGTATTAGAAGATCTTCTAGCATCAGATTAATCTGCTGGAAGTCTTGGCAGACAATGTCCTTCCAGCAGCTGTGTTATCTGCCATGGAATCATCTTCAGTTTGCAGATGGAGGGTTGAACTGGTAGATGACTCTGGTAGGGTGGTCATCAAGTCATTGCAGAACAAGCCAAAAAACATGACACTGAATGATGGTGCACATATTTGGGTGCCTTGTCCTCTGGCGAAGCTCCTTATTGAACACAAGATCAGACCAGTGTATCCCCTTAATGGTCCTGATGGTGCAGAATTTGAAGCCATGGACATGAGAGACAAGAGTCTTGCCGGGAGACCATGTCTCAGTGCTGATAGTAGCATGGAGAGGAAAGTAGAATTGTAAACACCTAATCTGTCACAACACTGCTATAGTGATCTCCAGAAATCTTTCATGACATTTGCATACAGTGCATGTCTTCTGTTGATCTCCATGAGGATCTTACCAGTGTTGGAAACTTTTGAATATATGTAAGATGTGGCAAACTTGAAAGGTTCATTACTAATGATCAACAGTGGATCATGACTGTCTCCCACATGTATAATTTAGGGATTGGAATTATATTTTTCATCAGCGTATGTATATAAAACAAATATTATAAATAAATAAAAGCCCCATTTTATTTCAGTTTTATTTTGAACCCAACTCTGCTCAAAATCTGAATTATTCTCTTCTTTGATACTTTGTATCAACTGATTCAAGTAATTCAAAAAAGAATTCTGGTTTAACTTTATAATAATTTTGCACAACTGTAAGGAACTCAGTACAGAGCAAAAAGTAAATATAAAAATAAAAAAATGATATAAAAATAGATACAATATATGGATACAAACAGATACACATAAACATTGTGTACTGTTGCATCTACACTTTTGTATTTGTTAAATTTTAAGAGCATAAACCCAGTAAATTACACAGTTAAATGAAATGTATCAATATGTGGTGTGAGTACTTTTGATACACTCATTATTTCAGAAACTGTGTACATATGGGTTTATGTATATGATCATTTTACAGTAAGCCATTTATTTACCAGTATGCTTAATTGAAAGATATATTCTGTGTGTTACAGTTTTATTTTCTGTTAGTGTATATCAGCTGACCAAACCCAACAAAATGATGAAATGATTAGAAGGGGGGGAAAAAGAACACAGAATAATGAAAAGAATTTATCTCTAAGACATCAGACAACTTAAACTAGTCTAGATTAGGAACAGACTTGCCCCACCAATAAGCCAGTTATGTTCTGATAAACAAGACCACTGTACACAATTCTGTCACATTGTTATAAAAAGATGTTACTGGGCCAAAAAATAGAAATTGTCTGTAAAAGATTATTTTAAATAAATTACTGGGTCTCAATAATAATAATAATAATACACTTGGGGAGACTTCATAAAAGATAATTTAGTTAAGCATAACACTAGACAGGAGGTCCAATCTCAGCAAGGGCAATGTGTTCTACCTACAAACCCCCTGACCAGGGTGTCCCAAGCCTAACTGGGGGCCCCTTCGAACATTGCTTTGTGACCCTCACTATCTTATCAACATTTGCTTTTTTTCTACCTACATTTATATACGTTACAAATTAAACTATATACAACTATTAAAGGATGAAAAATATTTGAAGATTTTGACATCATTCTGGGGTCTTGTTTTTCATCCTAATCCATGAATTTGTTTTGCTCATGCTAAGTCTTGCTAAATCACTATATAAAATTCAATATTTTTTTTATCCATAATGCTAAATGTCTTAAAATTATTCAACTTTTTCACAAGAAAAATCTCAAGTTGATGTTAAAAATTTCTGCAAAACATTGTCAATTTATTTAAAATGGAATCTTCTAGTACAAGATGTCTCCAAGTTGTGTTTAGTTACTTTGTATTTATTTTCAATGTTTCTAGTTGAAGTGTTCATCTATATTGTACATGATCTATTATTATACATAATTAGGTTACAATAAAATTAGTATTTTATATGAATACTAGCTTATGAAAATTGAGATGTAGTATATCATAGATTGGTGGGTGTATCAGATTTGGAAGGGCCCCCACGAGACCCTTACACAAGCCCTGAGTCCCAGAACATTATTTTTATGTTTATGAAAATAGTATTAGCTGGAGAATATAGCATTATAAAATTTCCTTTTATATCATTCCTGATGAATAATCAGTATTATTGTTAAGAGAGACTCTTTCTAGTATTGAGCAAAAGTAAACAAGAAAGTTAATAAATGATATTTGAAATCATGATGAATTTAGAAGAATAAAAATCAGTTTGGTTATTCTGAGATGCTTTTAGGTATCTGAGAAGAGAAAACAAAGAATTCAAGCAATTTCCAAAAAAAAAAAAAAAAAGAAATAAGGAGCAAAACAAAGGAAATTGTCCACATTTGGACTAATCAAAGATAATCATTTAAAAGGAGTAATCTGATTAAGCAATTTGTTTGAAACAAAACGAAAGATCAGTGGAGAAAATAAGATGGGAAACCAATTTTCAAATATCGAAAGATTTTAGATTCAATTGATTGAAGACGCTTTAGATAACATTTTGGTAGAAAAGATCAAATCAAATCTTCACTTAACCTAAAATCAAACGTGTAAAATAAATGATATAAAATAGTCATGAAAAATTAAAAATTCAGTTTTTCTTTTCTACTTTTGATTCTTTTACTTGAAACATTATTCATCTAAATCTAAATATTTGGAACTGTATTTATTCCTTTGATTTATGGAATACATATACAACAGAACTGTCTTATTTTTTTGTTCTTGGAGAGAAAAAAAAGTTAAGTAGATAATGAACAAGGGCTTATATCAGTGTACAATGATTTCTTTTTTTTTTTTTTTCAATCTCCTGTTGAAGTCAAAATAGGAAAACGATAAGAATAAGTTTTATATTCAGTGAACATTTTATAATTTGGACACCAGAATCAATTAAGCACAGAAATTTAACTATTCGGAAAATATTTTAACAGATGACAGAAAATGTGACATCAAAATCTGAAGGGACATTGGAATAGCAAAAGTTGCCTCACAAAAGCTAAGAAAAGTATTAACAAATAGGAAAATTTTCATTTTACACTATTTACATCATTCAGACTATTGTCCACATCTTTATTGCCATATTCACAATGCTTTGCTGTTGTACACTTTGGCCTTCTTCAGGTGATATGTGCTGGAATTTCAAACCAAGCACTTTATTTAGTCTATGGGGGTAGAGATTTTCTAATTCCACGTTTTTGGTTATCTGTTTTGCTTAATTCCCTTAAGTAACTGAACTCTCCAAGTTTTTGTTCCCTCTGCCATGGCCAGGTATTGAACTCACAACTCTTTGGGTCAAGTCACTTTTTGGATTACTCAATCAATCCTTTTATCTACACATCACCCAGTGGATAAAAGAACTGAGTTACTAATCTGAGATATCCAAAAAGGCATAGCACATAGAATTAGAACAATCTATCCATATGGACTAAATAAAGGGTTCAGTTTGAAATTTCAATGTATATCATCTGAAGAAGGACAGATTTACAATGGCTGAAAGATTATGAATATGGCAATAATAATGAGGGCTACAGTCTGAAACATGTAAATAGTATAAACAGTTACAATACCGCATTTCAGAAATATAGACATATGAAGAAAATTTAATTATAAACAAATCTAACTTTGTACTTGATCAAATTTTCTTGGCTAAAGTAATGAAAGAAAGGACTAAACATCAATTACAAAATGACAGACTGGATGAGTGTTAGCCAAAGGAACAGCCCAATATGCAAATTACAAACTGAAAAAACAAAACCAAACAAGTACAACAATTTAAATATTTGCGAAGTGTCTTAACAGAGGACAGAAACTGCAACATTGAAATCCAAAGGCATATTGGGATAGAGAAAGTTGCCTTCCAGATGCTAAGCAAATTAGTAAAAAATAAGAAAAATTTTAATAGAAAGTAAAATAAAAGGGACAAACTGTTATGTAATATCAATCCTCTTACATGGCAGTGAATACTGGACAATTTTCTCACAGATGAATGGGAGACAAAAAGGACAAAAAAGGAGGCAAAACTGAACAGGTTTTACAGGTTAATGCTGAGAATAACATAGATAGGACATAACCACATCAAAGTTTTAAGGAAAATAGTAACAAAATGAATACTTATCTTTGGAACCACAAAACATAATTGGGAGTTTTAAGAATAGGAAATACAAGGATATATATATATATATATATATATATATATATAATCAGAAAAAGACAATTAAAATTTCTAAGATATGTAATGAAGAAAAAGAGCCTGGAGAATTTAACACTCAAAAGGCATACTGGAGGTGAGACAAGCAAGGAGAAACAGCAAGTTTAAAATGGTAGGACATAGACAAAGCATAACAGTTATGAGGCAGCAAAAGAAAACAGAAAGCTATGGAGAAACATGAGCACATATTTTCATTCAGGATATGGCATATAAAAGAAGTCTGGCTCTTCACCATAAGTGACATTTTGTTTGATTAAATGAAGCTTAATAAGTAATAATAATAAATGGGTCTTCCTCATAACTAAAATAATTATGTCTATCCCTTGGTACCAGTTCAAGCTGGATTCAAATGATGATGATTTTCAAGGCAAGCAGAACCTCACTTTTTGCACTGATATGGTCTTTTGGCATACTTAACCAGGCTGTGTCAATATGTCTAGCTAAAGAATGAATAAAAGATTTACTTGCAACCTGTCTGAAGAATTTCAACATTTATTTTCTGTGCAAACCACAAATCTGTGCAAACTATGGAGATCACTGAGTTAGAAGAATGAGATTGTGGGTGAAAAGGCAGGTATAAATCAGATGTATTGTCATGAGAATGCAATACTTAATAATTACTATCTTTGGTCATGGTAAATTGCAGTGTCTGCAGTTAATGGAAGGAAAATATGGTAGACACAAGAAAAGATAGGTCTGCTTGTTTAAAAAAAAAAAGGAAAAAAAAGAGATTTTGCAAATTTTAATCTCTGGTTTCTGACTTACTTCAGGAAATCAACTTTTGGCAAAAGATGCTGCTTAAAAATGTTAACAGTAATAATTGCCAATGCTGATTTGAGTTGCAAGTGAAAGGTTGACAATTTTTATACAAATTTGAAATAACCCCAATGTGGTTCTACCAATAAATTTTGAGAATACCAAGGCAATAGAATGCAATACATAAGGAATTTTTAAGGAAAATAAGAACTGTAAGCAAATTTCTGATAATCCGAAAAAAAGAAAGCTGAAATATTCATGATATAAAATGAGAAAAGAAAGCATAGAAACTTTAATATTTACAAGATGGAAAGAAGGCAAGAGAGGCAGAGGAAAAAGAACAAGTAACCAAAGAACAAATGCTAAAAAGAGAAATCACAAAAGGAGAAAGTATGACTGAGAGCAACAAAGGCAGGAAGTTGTGGAGATCAATGATCACCCACATTCTGAATCAACATGGCACATAGAGAAAGTAAAATGTGATGCAACATACCACTTTGAAATTTATTTAATGTTTTCCTTAAAAGAATGTATTTAGTTATTTGTTACAATTATTTCCTACTGCATACTGTTTAGGCAAACACTGAATGTGCTAAGGCAATATTTCTAATCATATGTATACATTTAATTTGAAAACTAATAAGCAGGTATCTTAAAACATGAAAAAATAAAATTGGTTTGTTGGTTGAATTTACATATCAACTTTTGTTGGGTTAATATGGAATTTTGTATGGTGCACACAGTTTAGGATCAAACTCCCTATTCAACAGTACTGGTGAAACAGACAAACCCCACAAACTATTAAACTACATCAAGATTATTATTGCTACATGGTATAAATGCAATAGAAATTATGATGAAAGAAATATAAATAAATGATAATGCTTTCTACAATATCTTAAAATAATATTACAATTAATATTAGCAAGAAAGAACAGATACAACACTTTAATTTTAAGAAAGCATTGAAAGAAAACATGAAGAAGAAGCTTGAAACAAACAATATGAAGATATTTCTTAATACAATAAGAAAATTATCACAAGAATTTTATCAAATGCAATGAAGAAATCTGACTGGATTATTTCATCATTTTTTTTTTCTCCTCAGACATAAAAAAAAGAATTGAGCATTATTATTACCATAGTGGGTTATCTCCCCATACAGCTTCACTAGTTCTGACAAGAAGTCATTAGAGGGCACTGTAAAGGACTTATAATAAATGGGACACTTTCTGTTTTCATCTTCTTTCTCTCTTTTTCCTCTGAGCATGCTTTAGTGACAACACCTGTGGGACCTTGTTCCCAAGCATGGGGATAATTTTCCCCTTAGTGATTGAACTTATATGCACACACACATGTATCACCCATGAAATTCCTCACTTTTAATGTTTTCTTTCTTTTCCATACTTACTAGTGTATTTTCTCTTTCTTTTTTACTCAGTTATATAAAAACAAAAATATAAAATATTGCATTGTTGTAACTGTATTACATTTTCTTACACCCATCATTTAGACGTACAAAATATTGTAGCCATTGCTCTTAATCTGACCAGAACTAGTGCCCTCAACACTATCATTCATAAAAAGTACATCACTTGAGGACTTTAAACAGTAGTAACAACTAAAATGGATAGCATATATAACTTGAAGAGAAAATGATGGCATAACCAAGATGACAACTTTCCATACTATTTTGAATAAAAAGTTAAGAAGAAAACTCCCATTAATATTAGAAAGAGCAATAACAATGGACTTGAGGAATATATTTTCCGGAAAACTTTTTCATGATTTTACAATGATAAGGATTTCATAAATTTAATCAACAATAATGCTAACTGTTTGGTGAATGAATGCCAAATGTTTCCTTATATGGAAAAAGCTAATCTCACCATTACCATTACTAACATTTACTAAACTAAGATTAGTCTAGCAACTGGTTACAAATGTACTAAGTGACTATCAAACACACTTCACTAATAATTATCTATCAGACAAGATTTCTAAACATGACTTCACACTAAAGTATAACTTGATACTAAGTAAAGCTATAAATTTGGAGATGTGAGTAGACTAAACTTGCAACAATAGTAATGTCCACTGAGACTAGCTTTCTAACAACAGCTTCATAGGAAAATGTCCAAATAGGTATTTAATTAGCTTAATCTGGCACAAGGCCATATGTATAGTAAACATATAAGATGAGAAGTATTAAGAGCTTGCTCATTCCTATTCCATGATTAAAAACCTGAATAAAGGCTGGCACAGTGAAATGAGTGTGTGTGTGCTGGACTTTCAAATGGAGAATGCTTGCCTGTCTGAAAAAAAATATTTGAAATACTAGCTTATATTTGGGTTCAGCACTAATCTCTAATGGCTAAAATTGAATTCTGAATAAAATATCTTATGTGCTAATCTAGGAATTGGACTTGTATGTCCACATTTAGAATATATGACCTATGTCCGGAAAGTCTGCAGCCACTTTCATTTTATCAAGCCTTTATGTAATTTAGTATCTATCAAAGTGGACTGTAAGGCGTATGTATGAACAATCAGGCACTCTTCAGTGAGGTGACTCAGTTGGCAGTGAAATTATCCTGTATGAATGTTATATTCATAGCAAATATGAATCAAGTTTAGTTTGGAATTTGAACATTCATCCACAGAAATTATTTGAATGATTGAGAAATTTTCAGTAAAAGGACTCACTGAGTAAATCCCAAATAACTTTTTTTTCTGTCAATGGCTTGGAATTGAATGAAACTGATTCACATTCTGGAAGACCTTCAAAAAGCAGAATTCTAAAAGTAGTGAATATGTGCAAGCTGCAATCAAAGAAAATTGCTAACTGGCAGTGCAAGAATTAGATTTGAGGATTCAATGAACAATCCAGGAAGAAACCTGTCATTTTGAATATCTCAGATGCCTATTCTTTCCTTCCCATCCAGAGGCTGAAGTAAAACATTATATTACCTAGGTATGTCAACTCCACACAATCCAGATTTGTCTCCCTGCATCTTCTGGATTTTCCCAATGTTAAAATTACAATTGAAATGTCATAGATGAGTGAAGGAGAGAAAGATGCCATTGCTAAAGGTAGACCTACTTTTCCCATAAATATTCAATGGCTGGACACTATTTGAATATGCCTTACATAAAGAAAGCTGCAGGTCAGAGCTGGCATTTGTTAAAAAATGTCAACTTTAGTAAAGGACTGGTTTTATGGAACATCCTCAGAAGAATGGACTCATTTGAAGGAAGGTATGTACGTTAAGCCTTGCTCTAAAGCAGAAACACAAAGTCATATATCTTAAGATAAGAATTAGTGAGGCTTAACTCATAAGAAATGGAAGAATTTTCTTTTTGTTCACTTTAATATTTTTACTATTTTGAAAAAAGGTTTTAGAACTTTCTTTGAAACATCTTCACTAAGTGGCTTGAAGAAACATTTCAAATTAGTTCACACTTCCATTAAAATAAGTATATTATTCAATAATGGTTAAAAATGGCTTTGGGTAAATGAAACCTGTGGGTCTTCGTGAGTAGCACTATCCTTCCTCAAATCTTGTGGACTGGTGCTAAAGAATCACAAACAAAGAACTGCACCAAGTAAGAGAACGCACATTACTTGAAGACTTTCAGCAATAGCAACAGGTAAAATGGATAGCAGAAATAACTTAAAAAGAAAATAATAACATAATAAAGATGTGAAGTTCTACACTGCTTCAAGCAAAAGGTTAAGAAAAAAGACAATGCGAGTAGAGGAAAGAGAAACAACAGCGATAGTTTTAAGAGAAAATTTTATGAATTTTAACACAAAATAACATTGGCTGCTTGGTTAATGAATGACAAATGTTTCCTTGTAGGGAAACATCTAATAGTAACATAATTCTATTCAGAAACTGAATAAGGTACTGAAGAATTGAAAAAGAACATTAGAAATGAAGAAAAAGTCTGGTGGACTTCTATATAATGTCTATCCTTTTATATAGCAGTGGATGTTGTACAATTTGCTACAAATGAAAGAAATGACTTCAAACAACCAACATATGGTTCTAACATAGACAGGGCAAAGAAAAATTAGGAATTTTTAAGAGAAATGGAATTGCAAAGAAAATGTTGATAGTTAAACCTAATGGACAACAGAAAATTTACAGAGACATAATGAGAAAAGGATGTTCTGTTTTGTAATGGATAGTGGCTCAGAGTGAGAAATTGGGGAGCTGAGATCAAATTTCACTAAACTTCATTACATTCACTTACACACAAATACCTGTCTATATTTCTGAGATGACGTATTATGTACACTTTTACATTATTCGGACTATTGTCCTCATCTTTGTTGCCGTATTTATTAAAGATTAAATAAATATGGCGACAAAGATGAGAACAATAGTCCGAATAATGTAAATAGTGTACACAAATACCCTTAGGAAAAGTATGAGACCCTCTCTTCTTCCTCCAGCTATTGGTTAGATACTAGGGCAGACTGGGTCCTATAGCAATGGTTGGCAACCAGTCTAGGAGAAGAAAAACTTTGAATTCAAAGCAACCTGGAGAGGATTGGGCTCAATCAGGTGATCTGCCTGTGACACACCACCACTGTTTTGACTGTAGTACATGTGATACCCTACAATACAAACTTAATGGATTACAGGACTTTTAATCAGGAACACGAAATATTTTATCACTATTAATAAAAACCAAATTATTTTACATTAAATCAGATTTTATTATGCAAGTTAAAGAGTCAATAAGATTACTATTAACCAACCAATGTCACTAACATTTTTAGATTATATTTATAATATTTATAATATTCATATGTCTAGTAATTTTCTGTTTCTTAATTTTGGTTTATATTGGAAATTTTTACAAAAATTTGCCAAAAATATAAAAAAAAATTAATGGAATAGCTTCTGGCTTTTCTAGATATTCATCTATTAGAAAACTTGCTTATGAGATCCATCCTTAACAGAGATATACATGAAGATAGAAAATAATATTCAAGAATATCTAGGAAGCGATAAAACTTGCGACAAATAATTCTAAGTAATATTATATATACATATATATATATATATATATATATATATATATATATATATATATATTAAATATAGTTTTAATGTATGATATATTTATGGATTAACATGCTCAATATGAGGGATAAAGTGCATATAAATATAAAAGTGAACACTGAAGAAGTCAATGCCCAGAGGCAACAGTCTGTTCCATGCTAAACACAATCATCAGGCTTACTCATGCCAAATAGCTCTGGGTGTTGGCTTCAATGTCCACTTTTATATTATTTATATATATATATATAGACAGTTTTTCTCAGCAGAATTTATTTTACATATTTAGCATTCATTCATCCATGCTTAGAATATTGCTGCCATATATGGTTTGGTGCTCTTGATATATATTTAGAGATTCTTGATTCCAAAGAAGAATTTGCAAAGTTATTATTCCTGACCTGGTATCTTGGCATCAGTCACTTTCCCCACTTCCATAATGTAGCTTTCCTGTTCCTTTTCTAAACATACTTTTATAGTAATTTTCCTGACAAATTTTCTTCTATGGTGCCTAGACTTTATGAAATTAAGCACAGTAATAGTTTGGTGACAATTTCTCATCATTATACAGTTGAATTGGCTAGATGTTTTTTTGCTTGTAAGTCAACATTGAGTTTCAAAAATTCAAATGTAATGTCAATTGTTATCTTCTGTTTTCTTAATACTTGATTGTTTATTGTTTTATCTCCTTAATAATAGTATTTTTCTCACATTCTCTAACACACTCAGTAACTCTTTATGTCTTAGTATCTTTATTATCTTGCTTGGGGTGAAATGATTAAAAAATGTATATACACTGTACCATAATAAGAATATATGGAGTATTCAATGATATTGTTTAATACGTTACTCACTATTTCCCTCTGTCATGCTTGTCTTCATTATGTTCTGTAAGTGTCAAACTTCCCAATCCCTCTTTCCTCATTATATGCCCTAGAAATTTCAACCATCTCTTTCTGATTCTAAGTGTTGTTTTCATTTCCATTTTCCTTAAAACTTCTTCTTTACTCTTATATTCAGTCCATGATATTCTTAACAAGCATACATAGAACCATGATTCTTTTGTCTCAAGCCTTTTTTCATTTATGAAGAGATTGTCAGGCATTCAATGCCATGTAGGAGTACAGTTTAGTACTCCTTTCTTTTCTTTGTTTCTAATGAAATTTTCTTGTTTCTTAAGACTTTGTCTAACTTTTGGAAGGCATCATTTATTTTTCCAATGTTTTTGGAGTTTGGAGTCACACTTCCTAGATATTTAAAACTTTGTATTTGATTTTGGTATCTCCAATTCATAGTTAGCATCTTAGAATATTTCTCTTGCCGACAGTCATACAATCTATCATCTTACAATTGATGATTAGTATTTTCTTCACACTTTCCTTCACTAATTTGTCTAGGAGATCCTGCAATTTCCTTTCTTTGTCTTTCAATAATATAATCTAACCTTACAGTAACTTATATTATTCACACTCGCATGACATTTAAACCATTCCATTATACGGTCATCTTCAGGTGTATGGAATAGGTTTACTCTTTTTGGTGAGAAGAAGACGGGAGAATGGAATGGTTTCAACAATGTCAGAGTGTGAATAGCATTAATAATAGTAAGAAAAGATTTGATTGTCCAAAGAAATGATGATATGATAACAACACTTGAAATTTATTGAAATAAATGAAACATCTGTTTGTATTAACTTAAACCCAGCACTAAAAATTTGATTTCTTAAACCAGCAGAAAGGAAATTAGATTGCCTTTTAGTCTCTACTTTAGTCATCTGATACTTCATGAAACCCCAGCTGAGTTGACATTACTTTGAGAAATTACTGATAAAATGCTGTGAAAGTTACATGAAGGATATAACTAGAGAAACATCAGCCTCTATTTCCTCATTATAAGGCTTTTGTGTGTGTATGCATACATTCATGCACACATCCAATTTACTCAACAAATGGCCTCTTTGTAAAGTTGCCTGAGATAAATTAAAAGATAGCAACTTGAAGCTTAACTTTCCTAAGAACCTGGCCTCCATGAACTACATAGTAATGGTAATATTAACCATTTACTTATGAGCAAAGATTTGGCATTCATTGGCAAAACAGCTAATGCTTCTTTTGGTTGAGATTTATAAAAATCTTTCTTTTGGAACAATTTTTCAGGAAAATAGGTTTCTCGAATGCTGTAACTATTATTGCTCTTTCCATTAGTGGTTAGGACTTTCCTCTTTTGACTGGATTAATGTGAAGCATCACCATCTTGACTAAGTCATTATTTTTTCTTGTTACATGTGATATACATTTTGGCTGTTGCTGCTATTGAAAGTCTTAAAGTCATGTAGTTTCTTTTATTTAGTACAGTTCTTTGAGATTCTGTAGTGCCAATACACAAAGTTCAAAGAAGGATAGTCCTCACCAGTAAATGTTATCATTCTTTCCTATATCAATGGGAGCTTCCTTCCTAACATTTTCTTTGAAATAGTGTGGAAGGTCAACATAAAAAAGTGCAGTGATGTGGTCAACCATGGAACACAGCTATGATTGATCAAAGAAATGAATTTTCAAAAGTACTCTTCTCAATAATATGATCAGTGGTATGATAAAGGCATTAAGCTAAACCTTGTTTTAACAAGTTCCATTACTGCTTTATATCACAACCATCTTGGATTGAATATTCATACTATTTACACAGACATGAAAGGAACAAGCACTTGCAACTAAAGTACAAAAATGGAGATTACTCTAAAATTAATCCACGAACATCAAAAATGGCTAACATGAAAAATCCTGTTATCATTCATCAATAAGCGCTCAAATTCCCCATGACAATTTTTTTTTTTTTTGGTGGAGAATCACACTAAGTATGTATAATGAAGAAATATGCCAATATATAAGTATAGTGTTGTCACATTTCTTGTGGGGCCCATATTGGTGCATGGTACTTAAAAGTTGAAGGAAGGATTTACTGAGTGATATGTTCTGCAAAAGATGTGGTCCTTTTTGTCTAAAATCTTCAATGAATAAGATCAGGGTGAGTATGACAGTATTGGAAATACATGTATGGTAACATGAGAGAACACATAAAACAAGTACCACCAGTGAAGTAAAAAAAAAAGTACACAAGAATTGTTAAAATACAATTCTTTGTATTTTCAATATAGAGGATCAAGACAGAATGTCTCTTTGTGGGCTAGGGAAGTAACTTGGAGAAAGCAGGGACTTGGTAAGACCTGGAGTTGATGTGTGTTTGTCAGGTTGGTTGACTGAGGTTATTGGGGTGATATTGACAGCTTACCCACTTGCCTGTGACTCAGCCAGTGTCATGAGTGTGTTATTAAAAGCAGATGAGGCTACTCAGTGATTTTTGTCATGCTTTTTGTTTTAGCAGCAACATTTGTGATTAGCTCCATTTATAGTTTACATTTTTTTTGAGAAGATTTGTTTTGTAAGATGGACATAAATACTTGGGGTCCCTGCACAGAGAATGAATTTTTATTTTTAGGTTTGCTTGTGTATTAAGGCAAGAAAGAGAAAGTAAAGCAGCAAATAACCTACCTACTGAGTATGTTTAAATGGTTGTTAAAACAGGGATTAGGAGAAATAGCAAAAAGGCAAATGTTACTAAGAGGTACAAGGAGCAGAAAGTTGTGGAGAGCTATGATCATCCATGTAGTGAAGGGACACAAATTCTTTTTATGATACATTGAATATCTAGATATATTGAACATCAAAAATTTAAATTTAAAGCTGAGCATCTCTGAGTTTGTTGTATTTCCACTGCTTATATGAGACTCAGTCAATTAATAAAACCAGTATTAGCTTGAAGTTTTTTTTTCTGGGTTTGAAATGTTTTTCTTTTTGTTATTTGATAACCCATGATTCAACTGTCATATAGATTTGGGAGTACGTATCATATATATGGGTGTGAGTATGTATCAATATACATATATTCCCCACTTTGCTTTGATGAAAGATCTACATTAGTGCAAAGCAAACAAAGATTTACCATTAACTCACATGATAAAAAATCTTGAGACTTTACAGACTTCTCAAAATATCTTTCATTTTATGTCTGTCTGCTTTGTTTGAGTTTTGTTATCTGCTATACCAGATGTGTAAGGCTTGAAATATATATATATATATATATATATATATATATATATATATATATATATATTAAGTAATTAAGAAAGAGACAACCTTAAGGTTCAATGACTATAATTTATTTTCCCAGAAAATATATTTTTTCTGGTTCTTCAGGTCACATCTCTAGTTACAAAAGAATTTGGTTTCTTTTATTTTAAAATTTACTGAATCAGAGAAATGAAATAGCTATTCTTTGCTGTCATGGTCAAAAATTTTCCTTAAATAATATTTAAAAATAAAAAAAAATTGGAGCTGGTAATATACATACTTATATTTGATATGAAAAAATAATTTTTATATAATTTAAGTAATGCTATAACATTTACTTGATTTAAAAAGAAATATAGTCTATTACTAATTAAGAGTAAAAATATTTTAAAATTGTAGTTAAATATAACGTATTCTAACCCAAACACCCCTTTTAGAAAGAATCTTTAAGTATACAAGCACAAAAAAATGCCAAAAACTTTTTGTCATTAATAATAAAAAAAAAACAGATGACATGCATTTAACGGATGTCAGAATTTGTTGAAAAATACACCCCTACCCTCCCTAAACTTAACCTCTTTTTCAATAGTTAATAAAAATGAACATGCTACTGCCCCTGTCTAAATGATTGGATTTCTCTGTATCCTTGGAAACAAGAAATTATGAATTTATATAAGCGTCTAAAACTCAGTAAATTTTAAAATAAGTTATTCCAAAATTCGCTTGAAGATGAAACATAACTAATGCTTTTAATCTAATTATATTACTGTGTAGTGAAGAAACCATATTTTAATTTATAATATTTATGCTCTGCAAATTTACATTGAGCACTGTTTTGTAAAAATAAAAAATATCAATAAGAACACCAGATTATATATCTTACTGTTCTTTCTTTATATATATATATATATATATATATATATATATAATAAATCAAGAAAATTTAAAGTTACTTATCTGGTTGACCAACTCAAAAGTTTCAGATTGAAATGGTTATAAGTGGAAGTTTTCTTTCAACTTTTTGAGGTGGTTTCTTAATATGCTGACACATTTTGTAACAGGTATATTAGTGTATAATGATTTGATATCTGAGCTAGCCATAATCTTGTTTACCATGTTTTTATTTTGTATACTCTCTTCTTAGGCATAATCAACCTAACACACTTTAAACATTCTCGTAACTTAATCCAGAGGATATGAAATATAAACATAGAAAACAAGATTATGATTAGCTTAGATATCAAATCATTATACACTAATACACCTGTTACAAAACATATTAAGAAATCACCTCAAACATTTTCAAAGAAAAATATATGTGTGTGAGTGTGTGTATGTATGTATGTGTTGTTGATTGTTTAGCCACATACATTTTCTATCAGTTCTTTGTAGGAACTCAATACTTCCTGCAACCTTGTTTTAGTCTTAGGTATCTTTTCAAAACCATTGCAGCACTGTCAGACATAGTGAAAAATTCACAAAAGTTTGAAAAGTCTCAAATATTTTTCAGTCTGGGAATGCTCAAGAACTGTTCCCTTATGAATCAATTCTGCTTGTTCCTCCCTTCATTAGTTTGCACGACCGTTACACCCTGCCAATACCTCACAAATAATAGACTTTTTGACATTTTGATTGCGTGGAAAGAGGAGGAATGACACTATTTGGTTTCAGTGCAAAAATGAAAGCAAGGAATATAGAAATGGAAATAGAGAATCAGATTATGCTGATAACAATAGATACTGCACTTTTATCCTAGCCAAACATCTGAGAAGAAATGACGACCATGATAAAATCACCATTTTGCAGCCATTTTTGAATAGCCAAAAATTTAGTTACCATAAGTAAAATAACATTGTATTTTGAATTATTTTGAAATTATTATTAAGAGAAAGGTTCCTAAGATTGGTATTTGGCTTGTTAATGATAACTGTTTCTCTGCTTTATGTCTTATTACGCTACAAAAGATTTCCAAAGAACCCCTACTTTTGGATAAACCAAAAGTGAAACCTGTATAAGAAAATAGCTAGCAGCAATTTATTTTCTAAAAGTAAAGAAGAAAATAATATTCCCATTCCCTTGGTAAAGTGACAAAGATAAGAGAGAATTGCCTTCATGCCTTTCCCAAGTGTATTAGAACACACTGAACATAAACAGTGTAAAATGAAATTCAAATGAGGTTTACCAATTCCATTCCCTCTGCTGATAACTGCTCTGCTACCCCAGGACCTACATTCAAGTCAAACATAAATTTTGTGAAAAGCTTATTATTATTATGAATAAATTTCTAGTTTGTTCAATGTCTGCACAATGACCTTTTCCTTGAGTTTACTCAAAGACTCAAAAAAACTTACAGGAAAAAACAAACATATCTAAACATTTGAAGAAATTTCTAACTTGATTAAAGCCGAGACATTAGTCTATCAAAGATCAAAAGAAGTAGAACTAAAATGAGAGTATAATTGTAAAATAAAACTTATTTTGTGTAAATCTTGATGCATTTTGTCAAAGAATCCCTGTAAAATTTAGTTAGAAGCTATAACTCTGAAAAATCTCATTTTTAATCTGATCAGTCAACAATTGTCTGAAGAGCAATTGAAGACTTGACGTGTAATAAAAATGTCCCAGTCGTACAAGTGGTGCTTGATATCAGGCACCAAAATGGATTCTTATATATAAAAATAGAGAATTATATTCAGTTTTTATTTTTTTTTATTTTCTAAGGAGATTTCTACCTTCCAGTTTTATCACAGAGCTGGCAGAGAACCAAATTTGAGAAGGGGTTTTGGAGTAGACCCTGATTAAAAAAAAAATAGTGCTATGCCTTTATTCAAGAAAGAAGTTGAATCTGTCTGGTTAGTGTGGCCTCTGGGGTAAAGATATCAGTTCATCACTCACCATATTGAAAAATTAATTGTCCCACCCTCATTGTCTCAAAGAGGTTATCTAACAATTGGTCAAAAGTCAAATATCTCTTCTATTAGCTGAGAATATACCATCCAACGCCTCAGTATCAAGAAATTTTGATTTTGAATGCAGTTTTATTGCTCACTGACTCCTGACATTTGAATGTAGTTAAACTTTTTCAAATATCTCAGCTTACTATTATCATACACTGACAAGCCAGGAATAAAACCTGAAACTTTAAGAAAATTATGACTACAATCAATGCAATTGTGAGAAATAAAAGATTTTTATCCTCAAGTAATTGCAATCTCTATTATATATTGTTTTCTTCTTCTATGTTTCATGTCTGTTTCGGATCATGGCTCTCCACAACTTCCTATCTTTTATAGCTCTCAGCAAAGTTTGTCTTTTTACTATCCCTCTCTGTTCTGCCACCTGCAGGCTCATTAAGCAGTTTTAGCTCTTTCCCTCTTGCTTTCAATATGTCCAGTGAGTACAATATTTTTTAAACCTGTTTTATAATTACATGTTCTGGAACTTTCAGCTGCTTCTTTCTGATTCTAAGTATAAGCATCATTTTTGTTTTTGTTTTTGTTTTCCTTAACACAACCTTTTAACTTGTTCTGTCTATAGTATTCTCAGCATCCTTCTGTAGAACTATATCTCCATTGCCACAAGTCTTCTCTTCATCTGCGAAGAAACAGTCCAGCATTCACTGCCATATAGAAGAATTGATATTACATAGCAGTTCAGCACTCTTTTTTTTGTTTCTGTTGCCTCAAGTCTTTTCTTCATCTGTGAGGGAACTGTGTATATAAGAGGACTGACAGAAGTTTTCTTTTCTTTTCTTTTTTCTAGTCTTTATGTTTCTTAATACTTTGCTTAGCTTTTGGAAAGCATTTTTGCCATTCTAATGCACTTTTGGCTTTTAGTTTCACATTTTTCACTGTCTGTTAAAACACTTCTGTCATAGATAAATTTTCATACTTGCTTGATTTTGATATTTCAAATACATTGATTTAATTGATTTGTCTGTTTAATGGCATATCAACACCTTATGAGTCATTTAATCCCAAAATTTAAGTTTCTTAGGAGTTTGGAAGCAATAAAAATATATATGTTATTCTGCTTTCACAACTGAATACATGGTAGACAACACTCAGCTTTTATAAATATATATATTTATGTGGACATGATTACTATCGGCAGTGATGTACATTTTATGTTGTGCTTTTGTTGAAGTTATATTTTGGAATACAATTTGATTTAAGTTGTTGTTGGATATTATATGGATTAATATCATGAAAGAGTCCTTGTTGGTTGTTTGGTAGTATTTTAAATGGATTTTGGTGAAGTTATTTGTTAGTATGTGTGCATTGTTGGTAATTTTACTATAAATATATATTGTTTGTCATTTTTTATATAAAAATATATTGCAGGTATTTTTATTATAAAATTTATTTTTATACTTTCCTAGCATTTCGCTTGGGAGTTCAGTATTTTCCCATAGCTGGGGCTCTAACAAATGTTACCAGCCTGGATCAGGGTGGACCTAGGAACAACAGCAATAAAGATGTGGTTCCACGCTCGTCAAAACCTCCAATCTCCTGATCAGATGCCTTGCTGCTAAACTAGATGGTTTATCATCTATCTCAAATATATAGCTTGCATCCTGGGCTGTTGCCCTTGTTCACAACCATACATTCTATTTTCTTATAATTGATAGTTATTCCTTCCTTCCTGCTTTCCTTTATTATCTTTTCCTTGCAGTTTCTGTAGCTTTCTCTGTCATCTGCAGATCATGTATTGCTAATATTACACTCACTAATAATAAATATCAATTTTTTTTTCTGTACAAGCATGAGAATAAACTTTGATGACTATGATTAATTTATATGTAAATCAAGATAAAATCATTTGTAGACATAAATAAGTCTGGCTTTTCTTGAAAGACTATCATTCATTATTGATTTACCAGTTTTCTTTGTTAAACAGCTAACAAAAAATAACCTCTGAAAACTATTTTTCATGTCCTATAAATAAATTGTTTATTACAATAATGTGAAGAAGTAATATTTGATTTGAGAAAATCAAGAGGAAGCAAAAAACAGAATGCGTGACATTGATGAGTGATTATTTTAAAATAATAATATTTTTGACAAATGAAAAATACTGCTTTATGAAACACTTTTGTTGAATTCTGATGTTTAACATATTTAACATAACTCATTAACAGTTAAAATATGTGTGAGAAATTTAATCATTTTATCAGCTCCCAAAATACAAAAATCTATGCATATATATAGGTGATGGATTCCCCTTTTGGTTTTGACATATGAGTGCACAACTTCAGTTTAGAACTAAACCACTAGGCTAGCCACATACATAATTCAGCTGTTGTGGTAAAGCCATGTGTAGTACCAGCCATAATTTTAAAACCAACAGGAGAGTCTATCATATGCATATATATTATTTATTTTATATGCAAAATAATTGATTGAATTTTATTAAAAAATGATTGTGAACTTTAAGTCTGGCATAAGTTGTTTTATATAATCCATAAATTTGTTCATTTTTATTTTTCGTTTTTCCCACAGACACATTTTTTTCATATCACCAACATTCAAAAAACCCATACTTAAAGAATGTAAGATTCAGATACCTGTCGATGATGTAACCCGAGTTATTCACCTCAACGCACCAAATATCTCCTATATATATATATATATATATATATATATATATATATATATATATATATATATTAGAACAATAACAAGAATTATAACAGGATTCATATAAAGTGCAAATTTCTCAAGATACAGGATTTTTCCTCAACCATAGAACTCACCCCAACATTAATAACTTACAGTTAACCACAGTCAACACATGTACCATCAGCAACTCCTGCAAGACCAACTAGAAATTTGATACACACAGATACAGGCACAAACTTCCCACTAGCATCTTGAGAAATTAAACACATGGAAATGAGCAAACACAAAAATGCTCACTAGAATGCAGGCACACACTAATAGACATTAACAGCACAAGATATAAACACATGAGATCTACCTGGCCAATGGAACTCAAATGTACCAGAACATTATCTTCTACAACTGATTTCCAAAAATTTCAGATGAAGCATAAATAAAAGTGAAACATTCTTGTTCCTTATTCTATCATATATATACTGCATTTGCCTGTCATTTTCGAAGTATGGGGGTACAGTAACTCAGTCTTTAGAACAAAATAACCAAACAACTCACACATACAGTTTGATTATAATAGTGATGTCTTGTGCAGAAGCAACCAAACTTTTTGGAAGAGCTGTATACACGATCCCTAAATGACTCTCATTATTGGCTTTTTCAGTGTAATACAAAAACATGTTGTATTTTTATTCAGAACTAAGTATGTAAAACAGTTGCTCTTTCAATGTTTGCATATAGAATACCAAAATATGTCTGTATAGAATGGCATAATTTATGTCACTTATCTGAACTAGGTAGGTACCAAAAGCATTTGAAATCACTGCAATGATCATTAAGGTTTTATAAATGCTCATGAAGTCTTTAAAATGCATTGTAATAATTTGTCGCTTCTGAAGTTTTAACTTTGGCCTCGAATGCAAGAAAATGATATTTAGATAAAATTGTAAAAAATACTTTCCTATATATACTGATTTTAAACTGATTTTCATATTAAATAATTTTTGAAGCTAGTATATGAATATTTGCATGTATTTTTGGATAAACCAACATTATTTGCATGCAACAAAACCTTATTAATATGACAGAAAGGCAAGGGCATTTTTTTTCCTCAGAATGCTCCTCAAGAAGATATTGAGACAGGCATCACTTTAAGTACATAAAACGTCAAGTGACCTCAGATTTCTTACCTAAGCTGCAGTTACAATAAGATAGATTCACTTTATCTAACTACTGATAGATAGATAGATAGATAGAAGTGAAGTTTGTGTGATCAATATATGAAAAAGCATGAGTGGCATTTTGAAGTGTTTATTGAGCCGAAACAAGATCCTTTGAAACATTCAAGTTGGCTTATTTATTTCTACTGAGAAAATCTAAAGTGGAGGCTGTTGGCAGTGTTATTCTTTTGTTGTCAAATTTCTTGTAACTTTAGAGCATATTAATGTCTATATTAAAAGGAACAATTCATTTTCTGTTTTCTTGTTCAGGGTTGGCAAGAAACATTCACAATCTTAAGAAGTATACAACCAAGTCTTGTAACAAAATGGTTAGCAAACTGGTCTTGTAGATCATTAGTCCCGAGTTCAATTTTCACTTGATTCCTCATAGTAATATTAGCTGTTTTCTTATAATATTCATACTTGCCAAAACTAAAGTAGACTTAAAAAATTGAAAGTATTTAATCACGTCAAATACAAAGCAATTTTCAGGCAAAATTTTTATGGAATTTAATGGATCTGGTGATAGTAATGGTGAGATTTACCATTTCTATACAGGAAATATTTGGCATTCACCAATTGAACCATGAGCATTACTGTCATTCAAAATTAGTTTTTCAAGAAAATAGTCTTCTCAGTTCCACTCATGATGGGAATTTCCCTCCAAACCTTTTGTTTAAGGTAGTGCAGAAAGTCAACATCTTGATTATAACATTATCTTACCCATTTTTTTTTTGTAGTTGCTGCAGTTGGAGACATTAACATGATGTGTTTTTTCCTACTTGGTCAAGCTCTTTATGATTTTGTAAGGATGCCGAGGATACAATGGACCAAACATGTGAGAAACGACAAAGTTTTAGAGAAAATGGAAACAAAAAGGAAACTTATACTTAACATCAGGAAGAAACAGTTAAGGTTTTAGGACACATAATAAGGAGGGAGGGCTTGGAAAACCTGATACTCACAGGACAGATTGAAAGAAAGAGAGACAGAGGAAAACAGCGCATGACATAGCGAGTGTGAGTAAATGGATGGCAGAACTGAGTCAAGGAGAAATAACAGAAAGACAAAATTTATTAAGAGCTAGAAGGGACAGGAAGTTGTGGAGAGCCATGATCACCTATGTCCTGAGAAGACAGTACATAAAGAAACAGCAGTCTATATTGTCATGAAATATTGTCGTTATGGTGTGGAACCATAGAAAGATAACACGGACTCGGATATAAGGTTAAATAGTAGATTCTCGAAAACGTAGTACAAAGGTAAATGTGGACTGGAGAGTACTTTCTCTCACTGGTGTCCTTGACTCACTCATTCACTCGCTCATTCATTCACTCAGTGTCTACTACTCAATGACCCTCACTTGGTGACTCCCTTTACTCAGAGTTGGTAGCCATATTATATAGGTGTGGAAGAATCCATTTGTAGGTAGGTCCCCACAATAATTGTCTTCTTTAAATTTAGAGGATTCATTTGATTGAAATAAGTTTTAATCACTGATCTGAGAAAACTCTTGTATATAGTTACATGTGATATCCATTTTATCTGTTGCTGCTGTTGAAAGTCCTCAAGTGATGTGGTTTTTCAAGTGATTTGGTACAGTTTTTTGTTTGTGATTTTGTTGTGCCAGTCCATGTAGTTTTGGCTGTTGATCTTGCATCCAGCTGACAGTTTAGATATTTCTGAATGGGTTTGGCACCATGCGTAACATCCAAATGAACTCAAAATCTTTCCCAGGCAATGTCAGTTAATCTTAGATAGAAATGGTAGAAAAGATATTTCTCTTCTAATCTTGTATGCAAAACATTCAAACATAGTTATCAAGTAAAGAAAAGACAATTGTATAATTCTAATATCCTGGCCTTATGGTGACAGTGTCTTGTCTCATGACAATGTTGATTTCATGAGAGGGGGAAAAATTGCAAGTTTTCTTGCCAAATAACTTCTTCTCAATATATCACCCAATTCTCATTTCATTTGTTTTTTTCAGCAATAAGATTTCTGGCTTTTGACCCTTCTGTTTTTCATAAAACATACATGTCATTTCCTCTGCCTTATTAGGAAAAAAAAGAAAAGGCCCAGAAATTTGTTTTACTTTAAAATTGAATTATAATGGTTCTCTGTCATTTTTTATGGTTGTTTTATGATTGGAATAAATAAAGACATTCGTTTTGGTCATTTTTCAAAACAGTCCGAGTTTTATTTTGTATCATAATATTAATGAAGATTACATTGAAAAGGGTAGCCATTTTTTTTAGGAATAATATATTTTTTTTCATTTTATTCAACTTTTATATTTTTATGCAAATGAATTTCAGGTTCTCTTACCTTATGTTTGGAATTTCTTATAAGCATGTGATGCCAATATAACATGTTAAATAAGCATTGGAAGGCTTTCTTAATTTGATTTGTTGTATAAGGAGTTGAACTACTTTTAAGAAAATCAGAAAAAGATCTGGATCTCTTCAGTCATACATATAAATAGAGTGTATATATGTTTGAGTGGACGACACAGTTTTATTTTAAATGGTTAAATTAACATCTACCAGCATAGATCATTGAAAGTCTTCTTGGAGAAAATGTACTGCCCAAGAAATAATTTTATATTTTATATCAATCCTCTGTAGTGTAATGAAAGAGGCACTGATACAGAAATCTATTCATTGGGACCGGGCACTTCTCAGTATTTTTATTTCCTAGCTGTAATCTGTCTGCAGACAGAGATCCAACTGAGTTGCATTCTGCTTGAAGACAGAAATGCAACTTAGATATGATATACCATTAATTGTGCCAAATAAGTAACGTCAAAGGTGTACCTCTTATTTGTGTAACTAAATTTTGTGGGAAACTATCATGTGTACAGGTAAAGCAAATAAGTTTGGCACACCTAACTTAGTATAAAAACAAACCAAAAATCTCAAAGTTTTATCAATTCCAATAAAGCACAATCCAGCATCTAAAGAATAAATAGATGAATTTCCAAATGTTACACTGAAAGAAGACATAAGTATAAAAACACCTGAAGACAGAGAAAAGAAAGATAACATGGAATAACAAATGGTGGCTGATAGGGTTACATGTTTAATATTCTTCTTATTTGAATCCTCTTTTCAACATTTTGGTCTTTGACTTGATACTGATAGACAATCTGTCAAATAAGAAAATTGCAAAGTCAAGAGCATCTAAACTGTAAATCAGCTCCTCAAAGATGGAGACTGACACATTGTGCCTTCTCAAGTTAATATTCTTGGCCAACAATACATGGAAAGACTATATTGAATCCATTGCAAGATCAGATGCTAAGAAAGTTAGTTTACTATGTCATGCTAGACATTTTTCTTTCCAGAATATATCTTACATACTTATAATTCTATCATTTGTCCATGCTTAGAATATTGCTGCCACATTTGGTCCAGTGCTCCTGCTATTTATTTAGAGATTCTTGATAAAGGCCAAAGAATAATCAGCAATATTATTGGTCCTCACCTGGCATCTCAGCTTCAGTCACTTTCCCACCATTGTAAAGTTGCTCCCTTGTGCCATTTCCATAAATACTTTGATGGTAATTGTTCGGATGAACTCTTCACTATGGTGCTTAGACATTACATATTTAAGCACAGTACTAGATAGGCAGCAAGGTCTTCATCAGTTTAAAGTTGGATTGGTTAGCTCTAACTGTAAGTTCTATGCTAACAATTTCTCACACTTTTTGCCTGTGGAACTCGCTTTTAGTTCCAAGCTTTCTGGCCCACTTTGATCTTTAAAAATTTAAATGCGATGTCAATGGTTATCTACTGTATTCCTGATGACTCTTCCATTGTCCCCACTACTTTATAATGTTTTCTGTTTTCAAATTCTTTCACACTCAGTAACCCCTTGTGTCTTAGCGGCTTTACTGCCTTTCTTGAGGTGAAATGATAAAAAAAATAAATAAATATTATTTGCAGGAAAATTACAAAGAATAAATAAATTGGTTAACCATAACCTAACAATACGACTGGAACTGATTATGTGATTATTTATTATATATTTATTGCTTACACTAAATATTCTTGGGTTATATTGAATGTCTTAAATTATTAAATAGTATTAAATTATATATTAAGTCTAAGCAGATATTCAATATAATGTAAATTTTGAAATGTTCTACTCTTGAGAAAACATCATCTTTAAACATTATTCTATCTGGATATTCTGTTGTAAATTTTTATTTCAAAGAAATAGTTATTAAATTTTATCAATAAATTGTATTGCAACACCTGAAAGAAGTAACATAAAGATAATTCAAAAGAAAATTTATGCAAAAACATTTTTATCAGAATTTATTTCATAAAATTGTAAACAAGACATAAGTGATTATGACATTATTCTGAGTTAAATAATTAAATGTTGCTTTCGGTTACTGGAATCAAGTCAAAGTAGTTATTCTAGGTAAGACAGTAATTTTCATATTCTTCAAAGTTTCTAGGGGATGAAACATTAGATAAGAGACCCACTATTTAATTAGTATATAACTGTTGTAACCTAGGAAAAGGTTATTGAATAAGAATAATCAAAACGAAGGTTGGAAATGAACAATAATATTAGGTTGGTGCAAAAATAATGACATAATAATGTCATTTTTTGACGTAACGTCAAAAAACGACATTATTACGTCATTATTTTTGCACCAACCTACAAGATTTGCTAGTGGCGTGTAGTAAATAATCAACTGCTAGTGGTGAGCTAGAAGTGAATCAAGGTGAATTGCAAAGGGAATCCCAATGACTACAACATACAATATATTCTACTGTATTTATACGGATTGGTACATACCTATTATAACCTATAAGTAATGTATAATATTAGGTTGGTGCAAAAATAATGACGTAATGATGTCGTTTTTTGACGTATTTTTTAACGTAAAAAAAACGACATTATTACGTCATTATTTTTGCACCAACCTAATAATAACAGAATTTCTTCTTTTATGCATACTTTCCCTTTTTATTAAAACTTTAAGATTTTGATTTTAACTAGTAAAAACAAACCCAATAAACAATATGTTATCATTTGCATTTAATTGAAATTTTAGTGTAAGTATTTTCTTTTATGCACTTTATCTCTTCAAGACATGAGCAATGATGGATCTCCACAACTTTCCACTCTTTTTAACTCTAAGCAATGTTTATCCCATATCCCCCATTCTAAATCCATCTACATAAGCTCACTAGGGGAATTATTTGCTGTTTCCTTCTGGAATGTTTGCCTTCAGTATGCCCTGGAAGTGTCAAATTCTACAAGCCCTGTTTCCTCATCCTGTGTCCCAGAAATTTCAACTGCCTCTAATTCTAAATACAAGTAATCTTTTTTGTTCCCATTTTCCTTAAAGTTCAT
The DNA here is from genome assembly GCA_963932145.1 of Acanthosepion lycidas. Classification (NCBI taxonomy): domain Eukaryota; kingdom Metazoa; phylum Mollusca; class Cephalopoda; order Sepiida; family Sepiidae; genus Acanthosepion; species Acanthosepion lycidas. The sequence goes on from OZ010576.1 coordinate 49,903,005, forward strand.
TGTTTACATGCTCCATATTCTTAGCATCCTTCTGTAGAACCACATCTCTGATGACTCAAGTCTCCTCTTGTTCCAATATATCTTCACATTTTCTGTCATCTGTTATACAGAAATTTATATACTTGCTTCAGACATCCCTAATTCATACGTTACATATTGGACTATCCCTTTTACTAATGAACATTAATACTATTTTCTTACAAGTGATGGGAAATCCTTTTTTAGCAATGTACTTTATGATATTGTCTCATAGTTTCTGCAGTTTTCTTTATGTATCTCCTACCAACATCCTCTCATCTGCATCATATGTTGTAAAAATTGTATCTGCAAATAAAAAATCATGGGAGGACATTTAGTTTTCTTAAGATTGCTTCATTGGAAAGGTTAAATAAATACAATGTTAAGATGTGTGCATCCTTGGCTTTCCTCCCTTACATTTTTTTTGTGTACTTCCTCTATTTTATATCTGTATACAGGTGGTTTACTCCCAGTAAATGTCCAGATTATTATAGATGAGATCACAATGCTATGCTTCTTTTTGTGTTTACTAATGTTTATTCTATACAAGGCCCACACGCCAATCATGGTAAAGTTTTCTGTTGTGGAGTGATTTCACAGTGGAGGCTTGTATTTGTACGAAGTCAGCCCTAAAATAGGTTCGATGTACAAAACGTTAGGAACTTGATATAACAGGTATAATGCAGAGTAATCTAGTTGTGGTCGCTGATACTTTAGTATTCGACTAACTGTCGTCCAACATCGACTGACTGACTCGTTACTCTTACTACTCCTACTTATTATAGGTGGGATAGTCTATTAACTATAGAATAGGTGTGTTTCACCATAACATTTTCTCAGATCAATTTTTTTTCCAGTGAAAATATTGGCCTCTTAAGACACACTTAAGATTGTAATGAGCAAAAGGACTGGAAGTCTCTCTCTCTCTCACTCACTTCCTTTCTATCTCTTTATTTCTCTTTCAATGACAAGTAGTTTGTAAAATTTACATACCATCAATACAGTTCATATACTATTTCACCATCCAAGAAAAAATACTCTTCTCCTGGTGAAAAGACAGCTAATATAATTTTTATGTAAAGGCAGACAGTGACACTTTAGTATACTGGTATAAAGAAGACCATGAAAACTAACATGATAATGCAACCAACTTGGACCATTACAAAATGACAGTAATCAGCAAACACTCTTCTGAGTGACATACCCAACCATAGATGAATTGACAATGTCACTAGATGATAATAATGCAGAGCACAGATGGCCTTGGGTTCATGCCTTTCCTAAAAGGCTTTATTGTAAAGAGAATATACATACCCTCTTCTATGTGCCATGCCTCTTCAGGATGTTGTTGATCATGGCCCATCATAATTTCCTCTTGTTTGTAGCTTTTAATAAACTTTGTCATTTTCTTTTCTCTCTTAAAACTTGCTCCATCCACGATTTACTGAAGCTCACTAGATAGGTGATGCATTGTTTTACTCTATTCCTCTTGCCCTCACAACTCTCATTATGTGTCCTAGAAATTTCAATTACCTCTTTCTGATTTTAATTATGTGCTTTTTGTTTTCATTTTCTATAAAACTTCCTAGTTGCTCACATGTTCAGTCTATGATATTCTCAGTATCCTTCCACAGAACCATATTTCTGTTCCTTCAAGTCTTTCCATTATTTGTGAGGAGATTGTCCATCATTCACTGCCATATAGAAAGACTGTTATTTTGTAACAGTACAGTACTTTTTTCTTTGATTTAATGAAATTTTTCTCTTTCTTAATAATTTGCTTAGCTTTTGGAAGGCATCTTTCACTATCCCAATGTGCCTTCAAATTATGGTGTTACATTTTCATCCTCTGTTAAAACACTTCCCTGATATTTAAATTATTGTACTTACTTGAATTTGGTACCTGCAATTTGGAATTTCACTTCAGATTTTAATAGTTCTGATTATTTGATATTTCTGTATATTACCAATTGTCCTCTTTCATCATGGAAGAGTTCTCTGATGCATTCATTCCATCTCTGAAGTATTTTTTTTCTTTCTCTTATATTCTATCAGTGTCCCATTCTTTAATTTTATGCATCTCGTTTTCTCCTGTTAGTTCTGTTATATTTTTCATGCATGTCTGCTTTATCTGTAATACTCATTCTTTCTATTTCTGCTCATTGTTCATTTAGCCATTCTTCTTGAGCTTGATGCATTTGTTGTTAATTTCTTTGTGTGGAGTTTTATATTCTGTGCCATACCTTAGCATTGTTTTTGGCCCCTTTTCATCATATCACACATTTTATCTGTCATCCCTTCGTTTCCCTTATGTTGATCCCAATTGCTGATATTACTAAAGCTTCTCAAAATGTGTTCCACTTCCAGTTATCATTCTTATTTTGTGTATTGTATCTGATGCTGACACTGTCCACATATTTTCCTTCACATTTAGGTCATTCATGTTGTATTGAAATTTGGATGCTGCCTTGGCCCTCTCCAATTTCCATAGTTTCACTCTAAATTTACATATCATTGGAAAGTGGTCACACATGCATTCAGCACTTGGGTAGCTTATAACTGGTAGCTGTCTTATCAGGCCATTCATACACACTGAATAACTGAATGGCCATGTGAATATGTTAATCAAATTGTTTGAGTCCTCATCTTGGTTGTTTTAGTCACAACATTGCAAATGTTATATCCTGCAGACTTCTTTATCATATGTGAAAAGCTTCTGGGAATTTTGAACTTAACCTTTTATTCTAGATTTATATCTAGATTGTTCTCTTTCTCCTGTCCATGCTGGAGGATATATCATATTCGTTAATACTTAATTAATTTGTCTTTGTGGTGTTGCTTCTGCTTATGCTACTGAATAAGAGTATTTGAATTTCACTGTTTGAATTCAGGGACAGAAGTCATGACCAGAAGGTAACTGCTTGAACTAAACTAATCCTTATATCTATGTGTTGATTAAGTAAAGGTTTCAGTTGAAAATTTATAGATTAATAAAGGTGCCTGTAGAAAGCTGGAGGCTCAAAATGTTGTGACTATAGCAACCAAGATGAACAGAACAGCTTGAATAAATGTCTTGTAATGATCATGTCATACAGAATTCTGAAGATCTATTGGAATAACAAAATGATTGCACACATCCTGAATGGACAACATATATAGAAGAAGAAGAATGAAGAGGGTAGTAAGAATGTTTGGATGTTAGCAAAAGGGGCAGCTCAAGATGTAAGCTACAAATTCAGTCAGTTATATGCCATGTATGATACACACTTAGGCGATCATGCATCTTTTGATACATGACTGATAAGGCACATTTTTTTTTCCTGCAGCAGATTACCATTTCTTTCTGTGGTAGACCAGTTGCCATCCAAAGCTATAGAACCCAGTCTGTCCTGCTATTTACCCATAAATGGTGAGGGAAGAAAAGGATTCATACCTTTCCCAAGAATATTAGCACATAAGTGAATATAATGGATTCAAATGGAATTCAAACTTGGCTCAATTTCAGCCACTATTCATTAGATCCATCACCTCCCAAGCTACAAATTAGTAATGTCAAAATGAAAGAAATCTTAGATAATGGAAAATGTGACATAGAAATCTGAAATCATATTGGAATAGTGAAAAATGCCTTTCAAAAGTTAAAGTATTGAGAAATGGGAAAATTTCATTAGAAACAAAGAAAGAGAGCTAAACTGCTATAAAATCTAGCCACCCACACAATATGGAAGAGAATGCTGGACAATGTCCTCACAGATAAAAAAAGAGTTAATATAAAAGCAATGTGGTTATGCAGAAGTATGCTGAGAATACCATGGACAGGAAATGGGATCAATGAGAAATTTTCAAGGAAGAAGGAAACAAAAATGTTACTTTTGCTTAGAATCAGAAAGAAATGTCTGAAATATCTGGGGCACATAATGAGGCAAGTAGACTTAGAAAATGAAATACTCACAGGACATACTGAATGCGAGAAGAGCAGAAGAGAACCATGTAGTAAATTATCTAACAAGCATGTGCAAATAAAATGTAGAACAGGGATTGGGATAAATAATAAAGGGAAAAACGCTGTAAAGAAATAGGAAGTTGTGAAGAGCCATGATAGCTCAAGAAGGAATATGACACATTAAAGAAGAAGAGTAGTATAATTAAAAAAAAAGAAATTTTGAATTGCTGACCTCCTTGGAAATAAACCTAGATCAAGGAAGTGATTTGATCAAACTTGTTGGATGAGTAATCAGAGTTTGATCTGACAACCAGTCCTTGTGTATTAATGTCTTCTTTTTGGAATAAGAGATCAAAAGATGATATATTCCATCTCAATGACTAGATTTATATACAAGATACATGATAGTTCAAGAAAGATCTTATCTTTTATCCTGGCATGTCAACCTTGAAACATTTTATTCTTTTAAAATCTATTTTTACCTGGGGAGAAACTAAAGTATAGGGTGAAAATACATATAACTTACCTGTTTTTACAAGAAATGAAAATGTAGTGAATTTTGATTTACTGAAGATGATCTTAGCTGACTGTTGTAACCTAGGGAAGATTACTGAACAGAATAATCAAATGAAGGTTGGTAATGAACAATAATACTTAGGACAAGAACAACACATATAAGATTCGCCAGTGGTGCGTAGAAGAAGTAGTCAACTGCTAAAAGTGAGTCAAGTCAATTCCACAATGAATCTCCAACTGCAAACCAACATTTACTACTGTATTTATGTAAATGGAGACATATCCATTATTGTCTGTAGGTATGCTACAACACTAACACTGAAATTATTTATACTATTTACAGTCAGAATATTGTCCTCATCTTAATTGTTGTTATCACAATGTTTCAGCTATTGTTCACTCTGGTGTTCATTAGGTGTATATCAATCCAGGTAAGCTACTAATTAGAGAATTAATAACTGAACCTACGGGACAATAGACTAGTAGTTTAAAGTGTTCCTTTGTGAATATGGTGACTTAGTAATTGTGATATTTCATTCACAGGGCCAGTTGGTGTGTATCTGGACTCAGTGGAAAAAAGGTGAGCAATAATTGAAAATTACTAAAAATAAGAACTAGGCGAGATATCCCTAGACATGGGCAGTGGAATCAGGACAGTCTATCCCTATGGATTAAATAAAGGGTACACTTTGGAATTCCCTGTAGGTCACCTGGATCAATATCAGAGAGCACAATAGCTGAAACACAATAACAACAAAGATGAGGACAATAGCCTGAATGTAAATAGTATAAATAAGTCTTTCACCTAGAAATTCAGATGGAAATAACACTGAAATTTTATTGCTAAAACATTCTTGACCTACAAATAAGTTATTTTATTTTTTATCTTCTGGAACAGTATGGTGACTTTCTAAGCATACCTTAGATGTGGCACAATGCTGAATATATGGGGCACTCAGTGAGTATTGAACTCATTATTCAATCATAACTGATCTAGCAAGATAAGCTTGCAAACCATTAAACCATGTCAAGGTACCCTAAGGTGATTTTCTAAGCATAACTTAGACATGGCACAAGGGCAAACATATGTGGCAGTCAGTGAGGATTGAACTCACTATTCAGTCATAACTGATCTAACAAGACAAGCTTGCTAAACAATACACCATGTCAAAGTGCCCAATGCTTTTCTAAGCATAGCTTAGATGTGGCACAAGGTTGAAAGTATGGGGTACTCACTGAGGATTGAACTATTCAGTTGTAACTGATCTAGTGAGACAAGCTTGCTAATGATAACACCCTGTTGAAAGGCCCTTCTGGAATAGTATGATCAACATAGTTCCTGTGATTCATGATCTTGTGAATATTATAAACTTATTTTTTCTTTAAAAAAAGCTCTCACTGCTTTTCATTGGTCAGTTTAATGTGCATGCTCATGTAAAATCAATTCTCACAGTCATCAACTGATTACAATATGTAAACGATTTCTAGAAATCTGATTTGTGTCTACATTTTGTACTTGTGCAAAAGCCAATGCAATTATCTTTGCACTTTATTTCTTTGAAGTTGATGTGACAGTCGGCTTGTTTGAAGAAATATCTCTTGATTATTTTTATCCAAATACAAAATTTCCCACTTCATGGCTGGCATGATGACATATTTCCAACTCAAAACCAATCAAAAGTTATAATTTCAAAGGACAGTTTTCAAAGCAGGCAGGCCCTCTTCAAACCAATAAAAACCACTAAGACATATGAGCTTACTGACAGTGAAGGAAACTGAGAAAAACTTATTGAGGAGAAAGGACAATAAAAGAATGGGGGTCAGAAAATGGCATTGATGTTGCATTTAAATTTTTTGAAGATTATAGTTTACAGGAAAACAAAAAAACTGGAAAAGAGTTCCACAAGTGAAAAGTGCAAGAGAAGGTAACATATTCTAGTTACATCTAGCAATTTAAACAGCAAAATCATAAGATGTAGCTAAAAATCTAGTACTGCATTTACATTCATGAAGTCAAAACACGAAAGAGTAAAGCTCATTAGAACAGTTGCCATGAATATATTTATAGAAAAGGCATGGGGAAGCTATTTTACAGCAATGGAAAAATGATTGAAACATATGCCGCATTAAGACTGATAAATTCCAGATTTTTCTTTAGATTTTGTCATATATTATAGGAATTAAATTCCATATATATTTTTCAACCAATGAAATCCCATCCATAGTTTTGCTGGATAAATAATCATTACAAAGGTAAATACCACCAAAATACTTGTGGATATATTAGGTTGGTGCAAAAATAATGTCGGTTTTTGACGTTAAAAAAAATACGTCAAAAACCGACATTATTTTTGCACCAACCTAATAGTTACAGACCTAACATGTGATATTTTTGGACCATTTATGAAATAACAAAAATAAATAACTCCCTTCACTGCTCCTGGAAAATGAAGAAATTGATTTTCGCAAGGCTGTGTGAAATTATTTTCTAACTAACCTTGATTGCAAAATGTTCACACCTCTATGTGAAATTAGATTTTGAATCCCCTTACAGATATAAAAATAGAAACCTACTGCTTCTTGAAGCACACAACAATTTTGGAGGCCAGTTTGATCAACATGCACACATGCACATGCACACAATGAAGGGATGATCCAGCAGTCTCCAACTAAGTCCTTGTCCATGTACAAAATAGAAGGGATTAACCAGCAATCACCTACAAAGCTTTTGTCTATGAACTCACAAACACATTAGGTTGACCATCATAAAGTAAGTCTGTTCACACATTTCACGCCCAACTAAGAACACTTAATTACTTCATAAAACAAACTTCACTGCACAGAAAATTGAACATTTTGTTGTATTGCATATTACTGAAAAGAATGTATAAATGTTATTTCAACTAACACTCAGCTTCTACTTTTCCTTCACAAAATGACCTTTTATATGTTTCATTTAATAGATGTGTTGTCAAATGTTTGGAATCCTGACACAGCAACACAAGCCTGGGTAGATGGACACCAACAATATATATATATATATATATATATATATATGTAAAATGGTGGTGGAGTCATACATAGCCTTTAGATCTGTATATGAAATTAACATTGGAAAAATCTGAAAAATGAAAATACTTTTGATATACCAAATATTTCAAAAGTATGGCTTACTCAGGCACAGGTCTCAATGGATGAAAACCCTGTAAAGATTATATTCACAACAGTAGCATTCATTTGAAAGACTACCTTGTAAACCTCCTTTCTATGGAAAGAGCCAGTTTCTGCTCATTTTATTCAAGGTTAGTAAATAACAGAATCTCCAAGCTCTTTATCACACAGGCACAGGCCTTAATATATGTATTAAACATACTTCAAAGATCAACTGCATAGTGGTCAATGATGACTGATAAGAGAACAAGTAAACCTGCTTCTAAATCTTTTCGGCAGCCATCTTCATTTGCATTGGTTTTCTTTGACTAATCATAGAATTGTTACTTAGGATATTCTTTGAAGCAAAGTTAATTCCATCCATTCTTTATCTTCACCATTCAAGTGATAATTGAACTAGTTCTTAGGCATCTCCATAATGTTTCCTTCATTTACTACTTATTATGTTTAACTAATTTTTATTCAGTAAAAGGCTCAAGAGTCACTCAAAGTAAAAAGTAACTGAATGAGGTATGTAATATGAATGCAAGAATAGGAAGCAGGAAGTGAGCTAACAAATGATCCTTGACTTGATGAAGTTAAAGTGGGACACATACACTTGGGAGTTTTTTTTCAAAAATCATGTTTTTTTAAAAAATGCTGCCTGAATAAAACTTCTTCCTTACAGCGGGAATACTGGTTTGACTCCAATAAGGGTGGTTCTTGGCTGTAAATGTTTGAACTAGCAGGATTAAAGAATGGGGATTAGTCTGAGCATTTACCATGGAAATAGAAACTGAGTAGTGATAGCCTAGCAATGTTGGATGTGTTGGAAAGAGACTGCTGGGTCAAAAATATGTGACCTCCAATAAGACTGCATAAGAAGTTCACAAAGTGAGGATTGTGCAGTTCCAGTTCTTATATGACAGCAATACTCTATTTTTGGTCAAATCTGACTCTTGTAAGGATGAAATGTGGTAGAAAGAATCTATCAAGTCTGGCAAATAAGGATTGGCCACTTCCAGTTCAGATAAAGCAGCAATTCCAACTCTTTTTTGATGTTAAGAATATAAATCTTTTTCATTTCCATTTTCTCTAAAACTTTGTTGCTGCTCATATGTTTGTGCCATGGCATCCTCAGTAGCCTCCTGTAAAACATCATTTCTGTTACTCAAAATCTCCTTTTCATCTGTGAGGAGATTGTCCAGCATAGCATCCATATAGGAGAACTGATATTACCTAACATTTCTTTTCTTTGTTTCTAACAAAATTTTTCTGTTACTTAATACTCTGGTTAACTTGGGAATTCAACTTTGGCTATCACAATGCACCTTCAGATTTCATTTTTGCACTTTTTGTCCTTTTTTGTACTTGTTTGATTTCGTTATTTCCAATTTGTAATTTGCATGTTGGTCTGTTCCTTTTGCTAACAACCATGCATTCCATCATACCTGCTAAAAATATTAGCATTAAATGATTGTTGGTGCCATCGTCAATGTTGACGGGTGCTGATAGAATATAAAGATATAAAAAAAAAAATTAAAAAAGAACCTTTTTTATTGTGAAAATCAATTTGACACTTTATAAGTAACAAACCAACCCATTCTTTTAATATGACACTGTATTCTGCATTAGAGTAATGAGAAGTAGATTCTCTTTAAATTTCATCAGTTAGAAAGAAGAAAATGAAGAAACTATTTCTGGAAAGCATTTTGTATCCGAAACTATTTCAGTCATTCCTGATATCATTACATTTGAAAGAATGACATTTATAGTTCAGCAAATAATCGATGAGAACAATTACTTTGCTTTCCATTTCAAATGAGCTTTCTTTTCTCAAATATGACACTTCATATTCTGTTGTATTTTGTTTAACTTCAAAGTAGATTGGCAAAAGAATATCCATGCTTATTCACTTCAGCAATTTTCATAAGCTGTGTTTGTTTTAGAATTTTGAGTGGCCATACATTCCTTAGTTGCAGAAAAAATTTCATCAATTAGGTTTACAAAATTTAAAGAAATTTTAATTTTGATTCTTAAATCTTAGAACATTTGGAATTGTTCTTCTTGCTGGTTAAATTCTTTTTTTCTGGACACCATGGGAATTAATAGTGCTACTTTGGGCACTCTCTTTGTATAGAGACTCTTTATAAAGAGATTTATACCGTATTTTGTTGCTATAAAAGAAATACTCATTTATTTAGCCTTAAGTTATTTTTTAGACTTAAACAAAAATGAATAAGAAATTTTAGTGAGACAGTGAAACAAGTTTATGCAAGTTTTGTTTCAGATAATGAAGAAATTGAAATTCTGATTCTTAATGCCTAGAAAAAGTTATTTTATTTGTACATACTACCTAGACTGTTAATTTTTTCTTTCTTTTTTGGATAGAACACAAGTGTCACACAGAATAATATAGTCCCTACTTACAGATACGTCTCTGGTGTATGGCCATATCATGTTGTTGAAACACCAGTTCTTATACAATCACCAAAGTTAACCAATGTCAAGCCTTGTCAGTACCTAGATAGGTGACTGCTTGGGAATAAGCTTGGATATTTGAGTAGTGTAATGAATACTGGCTCAAAATATAAATTGGAAAGCCAAGTTAGCTTCATTGTATTCACTTACATGAAAATACCTTTAGGAAAGGTATGACTCCACCCCTTCTCCCCACATCTTAATTAGTAGAACTTTTATCAGTAAATTAATATCATCTCCAAAATATTCTTACAATCTAAAAAAAAAATTTCTAGCTTTAAATAACCAGAAAATGGTTGATAAGCTGAAATCTTCCTTGGGTTTTGCTAATAGAGAAGAAAAAAAAATTCATTTCTTTTAGGATTAAGCTAACAAAAAAAGATTTCACCTGCCACACAGTTCTGATATATTGAAGCAAAATATCAAGTTTATCTTAGAATTTATATTGAACTTTAATAATTTCTATTTCTAGTCCTCAGTCTTTAAAAAGTTTGGCATTTAGAATTTGTATTTTTATTTGCTATACTGATTTAAAACTCTTTAAATTTCATTTTGCTGGAACATTAGGCAAGTTAATTAATAGTGTTACTTTGAGCTCTTTGCTTGCCGAAAATCTTTTCTTAACAGATCTAAATTTGATTATCTCCCTTGAACTTGGTAAGTATAAAAGGAAGAAATTCTATTTTACTCTCAGTAATAGGCTGATAAAAGATTGAGGTAAAATTTTATCAGTTCTGCTTTAGAAACTGAAAATGATGAAATTTTTATTCTCAGTTGCTGAAAAGTTGGCATGTGATATTTTGGAGTTTTTCTCATAAATGCATTTTCTGTTAAATTCATTTTTTACAGTTCAGTAGAAAAACTGAGTGTTTTTTAATATTTGCATATAGACTTTTTGTCCCTTGAACTTTTTAATCTTTAAAAAATAAATTCAATTAATATTTATAAAAAAGTATGAAAGGCAACTTCAGTTTAACAGGAAACAAATTAGAATATGATTGCATAGCACATAAACAGCTACAGGGGCTATTTAGCATCAAGTATCATGTTCTTTGTTATTTTATATGAATAATCTGGGGATAATAAGACAATTTGCTAAGGATTTTGAAGAAAGTTTCAAAAGCGGGTGTTTGTTTAGAACTGAGAGAAACTCATAAGAAAACATAAAAAAACTAGTAACACATATTTTGTTAGGAAGAAATTTTGGTTTTTGAAATAAAAGAGAACTAAGCAGTTAATACTAGACAATCTCCACCCAAATGAAACAGAGATTTCAAGCAACAAGAATGTGGTTCTTCAGAAGGATGCTGAGAACACATTGGGCCAAACTGGTGAGTAATGAGAAAAAAGTTTTAGAGAAAATGAAAATAAAAAGAACACTTATATTTCACATCATAAAGAGAAATTTGACATTTTTAGGGTGCATAATGAGGAAAGAGAGCTTGGAAAATTTGACACTCCCAGGACAGGAAAGAGAGACAGAGAAAAACAATGCATAACTTACCTAGCAAGGTTCAGTAAATGTATAGAAAATCAAGTTTTAGGAGAGATAGCAAAAAAAAAAAAAAAAACTTTATTTAGAGCCATGATCGTTGATATCCTAAAGGCCCACTGCATACAGAAGAAGTAACACATATAGTCAAGTAATTTGTTAATACCATGTATTGAGAATATAATGCTGTATTGTATTGCAAAAGAAATTAAGATTTTTCCATAGTAAAAGCAATAGACTGGATTTTGAAATCAGTCCTTATGAATCATATACTTTTTCTCCTTGACCACTTACAAAGTGACCATTTCTCTTTGTTTAAGAACATGACTCTTCAAGATATAGGTGAACCTGACTCTCTAGAGATTTCTTTTCTTTATTGTCTGTCAATTGCCATGACTTCTTAGGAAAGGTACTGGAATTAACTTCTCCACAGTTTGGAATGCAAAGTAGTCCTTCTAGACTAGATGCTAGCAAAGGATTGAGAAATGAGTCTGTTCTGCTATTTAACCCCTAGCTGAATAAACAAAGATGAATTCATGCTTTTTCACAGGAATTTGTGTGTAAGTAAATGCAACAAAAAAGGCTGGAATTGGAACTCAGTTCATCAATCTCCTTTTCTGTACTGCTAACAGTTATTCTATATGCATATCTATAATAATTTTTAAATTCTCTTAAAGTATATTGTTTCATTTACATCTACTGGTACCAGTTAACTCAATATGGTCTCATGTTGCTGGTGCAAGAGTTAGCCACTGCCAAAGAACTTGCCCTCATCAGGGGACATCTAAATATTCTAATCATTTCTTTGAAGAGCAAATATTTTAAAAGTTGATTTCTTTTTAGAAGGCATATAACATCTTATTTTGCTGACTACAACCGGTGGTGTAACCATGCTTAGTAGTCTGGTCCTCAGGGTCTTAGGATGATGTTTTAACCACAGGACTAACTCTGCACTAGTCAATGCTGATGCTGGTCCAAGCTGGTTGTTGGTCACTAGTTGCTTCAATTCACACCAACTCTTTCCACATTGTGTTCTTTATCTCAGAGCAGTGAAAGATCAAATGTTTACAGTACTGGTTGAAGTCATGGCAGGTGCTACATTAAGAAAAATATCTTCACAATGAAAAAATAAAATTCTTCAACTGGTTAATATAGTTTTGGTACAACAGAAGTTAACCCCTCCCACATCAGTCTCTAGAGTGACACTGGGCCTTGTCTAAAATTCTGGAGGAACTGGGTTCAAAATTGTTTAGAATCAGTAAATCTGGTGGCAGCTGATGTGGATTTCAGAGGCACTCAATATGCGGTTCTCAGCCTAAGTCTGCAAGCTCCCAAATTTATCTGCTTATATGCACTTCAGCCCAAAACTGCAAGGAGCTGAAGGGTTCTGGGGATTTGGTGATTCCTTAATTTTCACATTAATCCCACAAGGGTTTTTCCCCCTATTTCTGCTTCCTTAATCAATTTTCAAATTATTCACCCACCTTGGGAATAGTCATAGGGATTGCTCCTCTCCAACCTGATTCACTTCACATCTTGCACCACTACTACACACAAGCAGTACTAAATTCTGTCTCTCCCTCCTTCCTTCTCAGTATTCTAACTCTGCCCACCTCTCATGGCTGGCATAACTATATGACAAAGGGCATAGTTTATTCTCATTATTTATTTCAATTCTCTGACTCCCTTCCACTTCCCTAGAATTACCTCTGTTCAGCAATAACAAACCAGACCACTGTAATCTCATTTAACATTCTGAGTGAGAGATAAAATTATTTCCCAATTTGTTTTCATTAATGAAAATATATTTGTTTACCTAAATTCTCAACAAAGAGACAAGCTGTTCTCCATCCAGTGGGCCAATTGCAGTATCATCAAAAACATAAGCCAAACTACCTTCCTGTCATGACAGGATTGATTTTCATAATCCTAACCCTCACAGCAGGCACATTCCCTGTTTTCATTTCTCAATTTGTTTTTGCCAATGAAAATATAATTCCCATCTATCTCTCTTCTATTGTGTGTTTTTCTAATTTCTCAAGAAAGAGATAAAGTATTTCCCAATTTGTTTCACCTGCATGGCAGATTTTAATAGCTAAAAAAAGTAAACTCTTGGTGCATTGTTCCAATTTGTAGGGTGGTGGAGGAGACGATCTAAATGGCTATTTTTCCACTTCCATATTACCAGGGAAAATCAATGGCAACTCTAGGTTATCAATGTTTCTCTTCTCATTACAATTTTCAGCAAAATATACTATTGGTATAAGTTAGATGTTAAAATGATTCCTTTATTCTAAATAAAATATAAAATTTTAAAAATCTCAGTGCATGAAATTAAAAAACACATTTTAATAATTTTAATATTAATTGTAATAATTCTGTAAAAATAAATATTTATTTAAAAAAAATTTCCAGACATGTAAGAAAAAAGAGTGAGGACAAATTCTTTGATGTATGTCTGTTTATTGCCCCCTTTCCATATTTTTTGCTTTATTGCCTGATTATCAAGTCACTGATGGTAGAGTGTGTTTTTGTATATATGTCTATGCGTTAGTGTATTTATGTATTTCTCTGTCTGTGAATTTTTAGTTTAATTTATTGTACATTTATGATCAGTACTGCTGACTGATATCATATTTCCTCAACACTACCCCAATCACACTCCTCATCCCAACACTCCAGTTGATGAGTTAAAGCTGCCACTTTCATTGATTTTCACGTAACTTAAGTTGGGCTAAATTTAATTTGTCATTTCTCAAAAGATACATTCCACTAAAAAAACTTCTACTGTACAGAATAAATTATTTTAAATGGACATTTGAAAACAATAAGTTGAAATAAAAAAGTATTTTTGAAAAACACGGCATACACATCATCAGATATTTTTAAAAGATTATTTATAAGCCTTAAAGCAAGAAATACATTTCCTATTAAGCATGTCTTCAACTTTGATCTACGCAGCCTGACTAGTCATGTTAATTTTATTTCATTCTTTTTTACATTCTTTCTTTGTTTTTCTTTCTACTTTATTAAGAACAATAACAATGAAATGTATTTCAGTCAATATTTTGAGGCATGAAGTTAAAACAATTAATTTTGAATCCTGTTTGAGTCAAACAAAGCACTATGAAAGATTTTTGTTGCTTTGAAATAGATATACTTGAATGTTGACTCATTCGGAATTAGTCTGACAAGCCCAACACTCAGAGTCGCCACTGGGAAAAATATCTTCCATTCTCTCTCAATATCTCTCTATCTGCCAGTTTATATTTTGTTTTGGGCTTAACCCATTTTCTGCTCAGAATTAACATTTAACCAACTCACGGCCTCAGTGTGACAGGCAAGACCATTGATCTTACTTTTTAGTCTTGTGCCATATGAAGTTCACTGTAAAGAATTTAAAACTACTTCATTACATTTTTAGGAGAATAGATTACAGCTCGAATTGTGTAATCAGAGATTTGAATTTAAATTCCAGTTGAGCTTATTACATTCACTTACATGCTAATACCCTTAGGAAAGCTATGGGTCTAATTCAACTCACCCCGCTATGAGTAAATAGTAGGACAAACTGGGTTCTACAGCTTTGAGTGGCCACCAGGCAAGGAGAAGGAAAACTTTTGAATTAAAACCAATTGTAACCCTGGCAAAGCATATATTATGAAGCTAAGGAAAGGATTATTTGCATTGGCTCAAGGATCATGACTATAGTTGACTTCTTTTTTCATTACATTTTACACTGATTTGGTAGAAATGAAAGGTCAATGTCATTAGTGAAAAACAAATTGAATATGAAATAGATGGAATATGAATCAGTAATGAACAGAAACAATTTGGTTGATTCATTCTGAATCAATTTTTTTTTTTTATCATTTTACCACAAGGAAGGTGATAAAAGCCACTAAACACAAGGGGTTAGTGACAGTTAAGGAAACTGAGAAAATGATGTTTAGGAGAAAGGACAATAAAAAGAACAGGATTTAAGGAGACAGAAGATTATGATTGAAATTGAATTTAAATTATTTAAGATCAAAGTTGACAGGAAAGCAGAGAATTCACAGGCAAGAAGTGCAAGGCAAGAAACTATCAACATAAAACTTCACTTACATGTAGCCATTTGAACAGTAAATGATGAGACCTTACCACCAATCTAGTACTGCAATTCAGTTCATAAAGTCAAGGTAACTAAAAGGAGAGCTTGTGAGGACAATTGTCCTGAAAATATTTAGAGAAAAGATTCAGAGAAAGTGAGTGAAGCAAAAATACCATGTTAGGACTGATAACATTGCAGATTCTTCTTTAGATTATATCAAGAATCTCCACATACATATCAGATGCACTACACCAAATGTGGCATGAAAAAATAGTAGACTTCAAAGTTCAAGACAGATTCAGGGAAGTATTTTTTTGTCCTTGCTATTTGCTCTGATTAAAGCAGGCCAATAAACTGGTTTAGCTGTTTTTAATCATTATATTTTGGTATTACCAATTTATGGGGTTATATATTTTTTGTTACCCATCTTTTTTGTTATGAATGTTCTTTTAATATGTCTGTTTTTATTACTGTAATAAAATTTTTTATTTCACATTTTACTGGGCCAGCGAAATCTTTATGGGGAAGTGAATAGAGTAAAGAAAGAGAAAAATATTAAAGATAACCATGAAAATTTGGAAGGCAAGTAAGCTTACTTGCCAAAATGTATTGATCAAGACAACAAAAGACACAATGCTAACCTCAATAATTCATTAAATTACATCCTTTATTTTTCTGCTGTCTGCGCTATATTATTTAATATTTTTGCTGAACTTTTAAGGGCTGATCAGACCCTGAAAGATATACACTTGGTTAAAACCTAATATATCAACAGATATTTTCACTGATACTTATACTTATTCACAATACTTATAGCTTTTTCAAGAAACCTATTGCCCTTGAAAGCAAACTAATTATCACTAATTACAGACATTCAGGAACATTAATCAAAATGATTACCTAAAACTGTTTTTGTTGTCCAATATCTTTCTTTGAACTTTCACCCTTGAAAAGGCTTACAAATTTGCCTTATGATCTTCCTTTATCCAAATCTTTCTTTCTACTAAACAAAAAAATAAAGATGATTGTTATTAATCAAAATTTCTTCTTTTGTTAATTCAAAACTTAAAATAGCACATTTCTTTATATTTTAGTCTTTTATATTAGTGTTTATAAGACAATTTCATTTTGGTTCTATTAAAGTGCAAGAAGTTAAAAGAAGTGTTAAAATTTTAGCTCAGACCTTTGTTAATTTGTGAGCAGTGCTGATTATACCAGAGGTAACAGGGTGTTTGGCTTGTGTGCTTTTGGCAAATCATAAAGTCTATGTATCTTCAAATGGTATTTTACTAATTATAAACATGTTTTGTCAAGCTTTATTTATTATTTTTTATTGATTTCTTTGATTTTTGTGTCTCTTTATTGATTTCAGGTTCTTCAATATTTCCATAAACATTAGTATCATTTCATATCTTATTTTTTATTACAAGCATCCATAATCACAATTCATCAATTTTTATCTGTGAACGTGATGGATAGAGTTATGTACTTAAAGTGTATTTTCAGTTAATTTATCTCTGCTTTTGGTAATGTTATTTCATTTTCTGTTGTTTTTAAAGAAGCAGTTAGAATCCTTTGATGAAACCCTTGTTGACATTAGTCTCATTATATTCATTATTTATGGGGGGAATAATTTTCATAGATTAGCATTTGTCAGAATAGAAAAAAGTTGATTTCTTATCATTTTAACAGGATGAGTCCCATTCATAATACAAATACAGAGTCAAACTGATCCCTGAGTTCATAAAACTTTATCTGTACTTTGTTTTTATTTACAAATGTCAAGTTTGAAATTGTACTTATGTTATTTATAACTGCGTAGAATGATGTGGTCATTATTCACAACTTGTAATGATATAAGCACAGTTTCAAACACGGCTCATCATTTTACAGGTGAAATGGCTAGATGCAACCATGAGTTTTATGTTAATAGATTTTTCTATTGCACTTCTCACTTGTGAAACTTGCTTTTATCTTCTCAGTCAACTCTGATCTTCAAAGATTTAAATGCAATGTCAATTGTTATCTGCTGTCTTCTTAACTCTTGTTCTTTTAATTTTCTTGCTACTTAATAGAGATTTTCCTGATATTCTCTAACACTCAGTAACCCTTTGCATCTTAGTGTCTTTATTGTCTTGTTTAGGGTGAAATGATTAAAAAATAGTATGTTTTTTTTTGCCTGATATTTATGTTATAGATTTTCGCTTATAGACTACTAGCTTCTGAATTTTAGAGAATGTCTTCATGGTATAGTTTAAGTCCAATTATTCTTACTTTTCCAAACACTGCTAGATTATTTTGTCTGAATTCTTCAGCAGTGGAAATGAATTAGTCTTAAACATATTTAGGAAATATTTTCTATGATGTTCTTAACATTTTGTGTATCCTTTTTGGTATGACGTTTTTTTTTTGCAAAAATATCACATAAAATGTGTCTCCTGTTTCTACAAGAATGGCATGAGTTTGGAAGCTTCTCATAGTTTCTTATTAATTGTAGCTTTTTATGTTTTCCCTGTTGACAATGTGAGTAAAATTGGATGAGAATCTGACAGAATAGAAAATATATAAGACAAGCTGAAAAAAGTAATTTACTTAGACATGTTCTGTGATCAGGCATTATCAGAAAAAATAATTTTATTTCATAAAAACAAAATCTATATTAGTGAGAGATTTGAATACTTGATTTTTACATTTTTTTAACATTTCAATTCAGTTTTTTTATTCTTTAAATATTCTATACTATTTTAGTACTAATTCTGTAAGAAATGGGAATTGATTGAATATATATTGAATCATATTTAGTGGCAGTTCATGTTGTAATGGCTTTGAGTAATAATTAATGCCAGAAAAAATGGTTGCTTCATCTCTATCATTTCAGGAGGTACCCAACTCCTTCTGCCACACTTTATCTATGTCAAATTATACCAAAAATAAAGAATTGCTAGCTTGACTTGGCTGGAGGTGACCAATCCTCATTTTCCAGTCTTGACTGAGTTTAAGTTTTATGTATCCTTGTGAGGGATATTTCATTTTCCACTCTGCAGCCTATTTCCACACAGACTCAAAGTTACTGCTCTGTTATTATTTCCATGGTAACTTTTTAGCCCCACTCTTTGGTTCCACCTATTCAAAGTTTTACATCTAAGGCTCCTCTAGTTGAATCATCTACATTTCCTCTATATTCCAATTGTAAGGAGGAAGTTCAACTCAGATTTTTCCCCTGAGACCCGCTTCTTTGTGGAACAAAACTCCTGCATGGATGTTTCACTACAATCTTAGCCTCTTCAAGTCAAGGAGAACATTTTTGGCATCCCAACAATGCAAGGTCGCATTGCAATCAAGAAATGGAGGAAACAGTGAGAAGCCTGAAATTGTAGCATTTTCTCAGGAGAACCCCAGTTTGGCACCATCAGATTTCTTGTTGTTCTTGGAATTGAAAGATCAACACTGAAAGGTTAACATTTTTGAGCAGTGCTGAAATTTAAGTTGCTAATGACAAAGAGATAAAAAATAAACCAGAAAAAATGTGTAACACTAAATATTGACTATGTTGAAAAATGAACTTCTAATTAAGTAAATAAATTAATTTACTTCCTTTTGATACCAGCTTCTTTATTTTACCTTTCCACACTACCAGAAGAGTTTAGAAAGAAACTACCATCTCTACTAGTAATTGTAATGGTAAAATTAGCTGTTTCCTTACAAGGAAACATTCAGCATTCATTGCACAAACAGTCAGTGCTACTGTTATTTTATAAATTTATAAAATATTTCTCTGAAAATATGTTTGTCACATCCACTAAGTGTTATTGCCCTTTCTTAGTATTGATGAGTGTTTCCTTTCAAAATTTTGTCTGAAGTAGAATGGATAATTTTATAATGTCATTAATTTCTCTTTGAGTTACATATGCTGTCCATTTTAGTTGTTGCTATTCAAAGTTTTCAAGTAACATGGTTTCTCTTAATCGATATAGTTTTTTTTATGACTCTGTAGTACCCATCTATGAAGTTTGTGATGGATGATCTTCACAAAGCTACAGTCTCCATTTGCTCAGCAACCTTTAATCAACAATCTGAGAAAGCTGTTGCAGAAAGAGCTATAACAGTTAGTGGACATGGAAATTTTAGTTCCCTGAAAAAATACTTAATTAAAAGGATTTTAGAAGTTTTGACTGACATTAATAATATCTGTTCTTTTAATAATTCTGAATGTTTCTTGTACGGAAATAGCTGGTCTAAAACTTGTTTTATAGGATTGGAAACCTTTACTTATCAGTCAAAACTTATAGTCAGTATCAAGAAAGATACAAAAACAAAGTTTCCTGTCTACTAGAACCATGCTGTTGCACATCATTCAAATTCTGTTTCTGATCAGATTTCACCTTCTAACAAAAAGAAATGAACATACATGCTTTTACAAATATTTTTCTTCACTTATTTCATTAACTTTTTGTAATGAGACCTCCATTAATAATTGTTTAAAACGTTACTGATTGCTCAGCAGAGAAAGTTCAACATCAATTGGACTGATTTAAATACATCTATATTTAAAAGGTTAATGCAAAATTTCTCTGCATTCTCTTTGCAAAGTGTTAGAGAAATCTTTGAACTGTCTTTGCAATTTGTTGGCTGTACAGTCTGTTTGCTCTTGGTAATCAGAAAAAAATCACAAGCTAAAGGAAACGTTCTCTTTTTGCTCAGTAGAAAAGAAAGACAATTTTAGATAAGATAGCCATTGACTATGAAAAATAGATTTATTGCAGGTACCCAAAATGAAGATAGTCATAGACAGATTAAAAAAATGGACATAAACGTCTTAGACTAATTCTTTTTGGAATTCAAAAGAAAGTTTTTATTGTAAATTACTTGTTTTGTTTTTTTTTAAATCATTTCACCTCAAGCAAGGTAATAAAGTCACTATGATGCAGGGGGTTACTGAGTGTGAAGAGAATATAAGAAAAAGAAAACTATTATTAAAGACTGATAACAATAAAAGAAAAGGAAATAAGAAGACACAAGATAATGACTGACATTGCATTTAAATTTTTGAAGATCAAACTTGGCCAGGACGCATTGATATTGGAAAATCTGTTACTGTACAAATGGTTTATTTGAAAGTTGCATTGAAAAATGAAGACTTTTTTGTTTAGCTAGTAATTTTTATGCATAACAATATACATTCACAAGTTTCAAAGACAATTTAATAATTCTTCATAGAGTTTAAAGTTTTGCAACATGCAATGTTTCTCTCAACCCATTACATTGAAACTTTATTTGGTCCATGTAACAATGGATCTGTGATAGTCTGGTGCACCATGAATTTCAGAAAGAACTCTTCTTATTCGGGTAGTGATTCACAGAATACACAATTTAGTTGAAAGATGACATAATGGATATACTTTGATTATTTCTTGTAGATGACTAATAGATGACAGCGGCAGGGATATTTATTGTTTTAAAGGAGTTTTCCAACACCACTGCGCTTAATAAAACCACTCCAATTTATTAACTGTACACTTTTTATTATAACATCACTATTCTATAGCTATTGTTATAACACACTCTTACTTAAAAAATAGACTTTGTATAGGATTCTCTATACGTAATGCTTCAGTTACTCACTGTGACACCTGTATTAGTTATTCTGATGACTGATTACAAACAGCTACCAGTCTTACCTCTGACTTGGAGCTCTCTATAGTAATAGACTAGTTCATATAGTTACCAGGGATGTACTATTTGCTCCACAACATTTTCTGACCAATTAAAGGATTTTACAATCCCACCTTCTATTAAAATGTTTATCACAAACTCTTATCTTAGGTACCTAGGAATAATGACTGAATAAAGAAACAAGTAGGATATCTTTATGAATTTGACATGTTTCACTATTTATTTAGCTTCATCAAAATTTTAGAGTGAAATTGTTCATAGTTTTATTCTAGTTTTAAAATTCTACTTAATGTTCTTTGTTTTGATTGGTTGTGTAGCCATCACATATATTAGCATTTATGTCTTTTAAAGTGTGTCTGTTTTGGTTCTATTGGTTGTGTGCTGTGGCCATGTATATGTTTAATGTTGAATTTTTGAAATATTAGCTTAGTGTTGTGAGAGAGAATATTTCCCTATATGTTTGGACTCAGCAACAGTCATTTATGGTGTTGGAACCTAGAAAAGGTTAATGAATGAGGAATAACCAAAACGGAGGTTGAAAATGAAATTGTAATCTTTATAACATCAACAAAATACAGTACTCACTAGCGGTATGTAGTAGTTAAACCACTGTTAGTGGTGGACTACTTAGTCAGCATATTACCACCCCTTACAATTGTGTCCAACTTATTTATGAGGATTGGGACATACCCATTAGTGTTCATAGGTAAGGCATATAACATATGGCTAAACATTCTTTTTTTCTTAGTTTCTATTCTACATTATGTTTCCCTGTACCAAAAGGTAATAAACTTGTTGTTAAACCAATTCCAGTTTTCTACTGATGATTTTGTTAACTCAAGAACGTAATATGATGAATATTGGAAGTGAAATGTATTATATTAGTTTATATCATCTGGAAACGTATGGACCTTTCATTCTTTCAATATATGTTATATGAATATAGGTAATACAAACAAATATATCTGGTGAGTATTTATATCCTGATAGTTATTTATTAATATTCCTTCTAGGTATTTTCTGCATAATAGATAGTGTTATGGAGTGATTTCACAGTGGAGGCTTGTATTTGTACTAAGTCGTCCTAAAATAGGTTCGACATACAAAATGTTAGGAACTTGATATAATAGGTATAAAGCAGAGTAATCTAGTTGTGGTTGCTGATACTTTAGTATTTGACTAGCGACTTCCACATTACTCTTACTACTCCTACTTATTATAGGTGGGAGAGTCTATTAACTATAGAATTGGGATGTTCCACTATAACAGATAGTGATTGTTTTTTTTTTTACTAAGGTAGCATTTTTATAATCAAAATTATGGCCTGTTTTCTTTCTATGCAATACTAAGGAATTTAATGGCTTATCCCAATAGAGGTGTTTTCTGTGTTGACAAATGCACACATGATATGATGGATTTATATAATTTTGCCAAAAAATGCTGAAAACATTTACACCACCTGTGGGTAGGAAACGCAATACAGAAGTAAGTAAAAAACTACAGACAATGCCCTTATTTTTCTTTGATTCTCTAAATAAAAGCAAATTATAAGAAACAGTTGGGAAGGAGATAATAATTAATCACTATTTGAAATGCCAGAACAAAACAGATTTATCAGATTTAGTTAATCTCATGAAGACAATAAACCAAATTACAGATGAAGATCACAGATGGTATCAATTGAATTGTTTGTTATCCAGGAAAATATGTCAAATTTGGATGAAAACTGGGTTATTTATCAATAAAGTTCACAGACTGCTGCACTTTGAAGATGTTAGTTTGAAAATAACTTGCTCTTTCTTCAACACAATAAAGACAAAAGTTTACAATATAGATGAAAATAGATTCACTATATATATATATATATGAATGTAATAAAAAAAACAACTTATATAGGATATAGAAAGATAACCTTCTCTTATTATTAAACTTTGATGATACAGGAATAGAAAAACTAAAATAAGACAGCTCTTTGTTGATACTTTGTAAACAAATTTGAAGAAAAACAATTAGAAGTTATTGTAATTAAGTTAAAATAGCCAATAATTAATAAAATCATTTATAATTTCAGAACAAAAATTTTAAAGTTTTTTTTTTACTATTAGTTCAACCAATACAAGGCCCAAGAGCCACTCAAGATAGAGGGTTACTGAGTGAGATTATTTAAGGAAGAAGGAAGTATGAGAGTATGATGAGGATGAGTAGGATAGATATCAGTCAACCCTGGGCTATAAAGAGACCAAAATTGTAATTTTCAAGGACACATTCTCTTGGGAGTTAGTTCTATAAAGTAACCCTGCTGGGGTAAGAAGCTGTATTTTTATAAAAGTAACATGAAAGAAATGCAAATGGTTTACCGCAGTGAACATGGCATGATGGGTCCCAGTTGTAAAGATTTGAGCTATCCTATCATCTGACATAGTAATAGTGATATAGTAGTGAAAGGCTGACAATATTTCACCTGTGGGACAAAAGGTTGCAGGGTGGAGAGCAATTTATCACCCAAGGCTGTATAAATGGTTTTGAACTCTGTCAAGGATGGACAGAGAGGATTCGGCATCAGCACAGATATACTCCATTCTTAGTTTGATCTGGCTCTTGTAAAGACAGAGCATAGCAGATGGAGATAGGTATTTTTTGGAGCAATTCAAGGAATCCACCATTCTTCTAGTATCTTTTGTGATGGCATGAATATTTGAGTTCCATTTGAGGTAGAGAGTGAGCTTCAGATCCAGTAGGCACTCAATGCAAGGAGCCTCTTTGAGAGTGTGACCACTCATAAAGACTGGTTCAGATTCAGGGTCTGCTTGATCCAGATATTGCAGCAATAATTCTTTCTAGGTCTGAACTGGCTCTTGTAAAGATAGAGGATAGCAGATGGAGATAGGTATTTTTTGGAGCAATTCAAGAGACCAACCATTCTTCTAGTATCTTTTGTGATGGAATGAATATGAAGGTTTGGAGTGAGCTTTAGTCACAGTAGATGTTTGAGAGACTCATCAGAACTGATGCAGGTGTTTGGTTGTGATGTAACTCGTTTAGTTTTGTATGCATTGAATGATACCATCCAGTTTTCTCCCCACTGAGCTGCAAGAGTTAGGTCAGGGGAGAGATCAGTATCACAAGACTTTAATTCTTGATTCTTGCTGTGTTTTAAAGTTAAGAATGGAAATGTATATGGGTGTTCAGACAAACTTTATAACATATATAACATGTAATCACAGTTTCTAATGAACCATTTGGGATCTGATTGTTGTTACCATGCACTCACATGCTGGCCTTATGACAAGTTTGGCAAGTCACAATCATGATTATATATATATATATATATATATATATATATATATATATATACACAGTTCAAATGTTTGAGGTCACTCCTGGTAATTTTTCAATTGGGCCAAAAAGTGTGTTATTTTGTACTTTAAACATGAGAAAATTATTATACATGGTTAAAAAAAGTCAGCCATGATTTTTTATTAGAAATTTTATTATGCCAAAAGGAAGAAAACAATTTATTATTAAACTTTGCTCTCATCAAAATGTCTTCCTATAGCCTGGTCTTATGACAAGTTTGGCAAGTCACAATCATGATTTTATATATATATATATATATATATATATATATATATATATATATATATACATACACTACAGTTCAAAAGTTTGGTAATTTTTTAATTGGCCCAAAACGTGGAATTGTTTTGTACTTTAAATACATGAAAATTATTATAGACCATTAAAAAAAAATATAAACCATGATTTTTTATTAGATATTTTATTATGCCAAAAAGAAAAAAGCAATTTATGATTAAATTTTGCTCTCATCAAAATATCCTTTACATTTTTCACCAGTTGATGTACAAGTAACCAAAATATTCATTACCTTCAACTCCCATTCAACTGACATAAACTCTCTTGTGCTAGTTAGTCATATACAAACATGATATGCATTCTTTCCTATCATCTTTGTGCAACATCAAATATATATCCAACACTGAATTGGACAAAACAGCTGTAATAATACAAAGAAGAGGACCAAGAATCTGAACAATGCTAAATATTTTACTGTCTCTTCTCAAAGTTACAGATAAATGTTCATGTACTGTAATGACTCTACATTAGGAGAAAATAAATATGAAGTAGAAAAATTTAATCAATAATAATAATTCTACTGATAGCAGAGATCCAAAGGTGTCAGTAGCTATGAGCAACTAAGTAGGCAAGATAAGAAGAAGAGAGATAAGGAAAAAAAGACAAAGAAAAGAAAACAAAGTTGATTGTTAGTTTATAAATGAAATGGAGATTGATTTCTTTCTTCTCTTGATTTTCTTAACAAATATCTATTTATATAAGTAAAAATCTGAAACAAGTATTTGATTCCCTCAAATGATTACATACATAACAATAGAGGAAATGTAAATAAAAAGCATTTAGTATATCAAGAAATTTAGCAGATTAATTTTTATTTTTTCCAAATACCATATCCCTTCAGGACATTGGTGATCATGGTTCTCCACAGGTTTCTTTCCTTTATTATATACAAACTGCCTTGTCTTACTGGGAAAGATAATGGAGTGATTTTCGGACGCCTTCTCCATTTAAGGATAATGACACAGTATTGGAAATCGGAGAACCAATTTCCAATTCCAGTCAGATTTGTTATACTTATATAGAAAATCTCTAGAGAAAGGTATGAATCCAATTCTCCCCCAAGCTATGGATTTATTAGTAGGATGTATCAGTAAATCAAAAAGTTCTTAAAATCCAAAAATAATTTCTGGATTAGATAACCTATGAAAGATTGGTAAACAGTAAAAAAAAAAAAAAAAACTAATCAATTAAACCTTCTCCATTCAGAGTGTTCCTTCTCTTAGATTGACTGATAGAAATCCCAGTCTACATTGTTATGTAGGTGATAGGCGTCTGGAGAATTCTGTTTTGCAAAGGACATTGGTGTGGAAGTTAACATTTCTATATGAGTACATTTCCTAATAAAGGTGTACCTATATATTTTTTTAATCATTTCACTCCATGTAAGGTAATAAAGCCACTAAGGTGTAAGAGGTTACTGAGTGTGAGAGTATATGAGAAAAGAAAACATTAAGGCGAGGGAAGAATAAAAGAACAGGAATTAAGAAGGCATAAGATAATGATTGACATTGCATTTAATTTTTTGATGTCCAAAGTTGACTGGAAAGCAAGAAGCTAGAAAAGAGTTCCTTGAGTAAATAATGTGAGAAAGGAAACTGTTAGCATAAAACATTATACAGCCATTTCAACAGAGTACCTCAAGGCAGTAAAATGGTTAGCAAGCCTGTCTTGGTCTGTCTATATTTCTGAGATGAGGTATTATTTACATTATTCAGACTATTGTCCTCATCTTTGTCGCCATATTTATAACAACGTTTCGGCCGTTGTACGCTCCAGTCTTCTTCAGGTGGTTGGAATGTCGAACTGAACCCTTTATTTTGCCCACTGGGGTAGACTGTTCTAGTTCCACATGCCATGTTTGATGACACATGGCGCAATGGATAAAGGCGTTGGTTAGATCCAGTGACAAGACCCAAAGTGTGAGTTCAATACCCGGTTAAGGCAGTGGAGAACTTTCAGAGGGAAAATTAACAGGAGATAACTGATGACTGACATCCATCAAACATGGCACGTGGAACTAGAACAGTCTACCCTAGTGAGCAAAATAAAGGGTTCAGTTTGACATTCCAACCACCTGAAGAAGGCCGGAGCATACAATGGCCAAAATGTTGTGATAAATATGGTGACAAAGATGAGGACAATAGTCCGAATAATGTAAATAAAGCTTGTCTTGCTAGAATAATTATAACTGAGTAATGAGTCATTTCCTCACTAGATGCCCCATACTTTTGGCTTTGTGCTTGGAAAATCACTATAGCCATTTCAACAGTAAAATGATAAAACATTGCTGGCAATCTAGAGGAATTCATCTAGGTACCACAGATGAAATTTCACCAGAACAATTACAATGAAAATATTTATAGAAAAGACAAAGGGAAGCTATGCTATGGTGATGTCAGATATAAATATATATATATATATATATATATATATATATATATATATATGTGTGTGTGTGTGTGTGTGTGTGTGTGTGTGTGTGTTTCTTTAAAAATGACTGACAAGATATGGGGTTATGTTTTTTATTTAATTTTTCTTGTGATATAATTTTCTTCTTTTCTGGACATAAATTATGTACAAATTGTCTAAGTGTTTTGTATGTCTGAACGCTTTCAGCTATACTTTTAGCCATTATCAAGAATGAATTTTAGTTTTAGTTTTAAGCACTTGGACATATAAATGAGAGAATAAAGACCAAGCTCACTAATGGATAAGCACTCAATCATAACATTAGGTTATAAAGTGAGATACAATTTTTGGATTAGAACAAAGCATTCATTTACATCTCAATTATCTTTCATCTGAATTTTTGTTGCTTTTTATCACAACATGAAGATCATTTAACATTCTATGATCATTAAAAAGCATAGATTATAAATAAAGAAATGGCTACTGGATTTGTGGGTAAAAGCACTGGTTTGTGAATTTAGTGACATAGTGGTTGTAAGTTCAATCCCTGAGTCGAGCAGTGTGTACCTGTACTCAGTGGAAACAGGTGAGCAAAACTGAACAGTACTAAATAGCATAAGAGCTAAATGATATCCCTAGGCATACACTGTGGAATGAGAACAGTCTACCCAGAGATTAATTACAGGGTTCAGTTTGGAATTCCTTGATTGATATACACCTGAGAAAGGATGGATGTTATAATGGCTAAAATGTGATGTCAAGAACAATAATTTGAATATAAACAGTACAAATAATTTTTTCTAATACAAAACAAGATATCAAATAGTTTTGTGAACTTATTTTTTATTTGCAATCCATGTTGTTTATAAAAGATCATAGAATTAAAAAATACTTGAAAATTATGATTATAAGAAACAAAAATATGGCAAAAGAATCTGTGAAAAGCTGATAAAGGAAAATGTTTTATATAAGATAAGACTGGACAAGTTAAGACTATTTACTATGAGGTGTAAACAAACCATATAGTATAGAGAAAATCAGTTATGACTAAATATGGACTTTGGTTTGATCTCTCCGGAAAAATTCATAAGGCATCGTCAATGACAAAAAAGATTCCAAAGCTTAGGGACACATGGTGCAGTAGACAAAAGCATTGGTTGAATCCAGTGACTTGACCCAAAGAGTTGTGAGTTCAATACCTGGCTACAGCTGAGGCAAACAAAAAACTTGGAGAGTTGAGTTAAAAAGAGATAACTGATACTGATACATAAGGAAGAGGCATGGCACATGGAACTAGAACAATCTACCCCGGTGGATGAAATGAAGGGTTCAGCTGGAAATTCCAATCACCTGAAGAAGGCTGGTGCATACAATGGCCAAAACATTATGAATAAGGCAGCAAAGATGAGGACAATGTTGGAGGTTATTTCTGTATTTTTATCTCATGCTGTTTAATTAAGAGTCAAAAATGTAAAAAAATGACATAAACAATAGAATAAAAAATTAACAAAAGAAATATTAAAGATGTAATCTTGAAAAAATATTCATTAATATTAGGTTGGTGCAAAAATAATGTCGTTTTCTCGCATAGTAACATATGTGAGAAAACGACATTATTTTTGCACCAACCTAATAATGATGAAAATACTCAGAAGAAAATACATATCAGTTGTCATGATCATTCTTTTGACCATAAAGTTATGGCATGAAAAATCAATCTTTACCTGTTAAATATTTCTTACTAATATTAGTGGTTGCTTGTCAAATCCAGATCAATATGAGAATGCTGATTTTCAAGGCAACAAGTCAGGCTGTCTGAGTTTAAATGAGAAATCAATTTTTATTTGTCTGGTGGCTCACTAGAACTAGTGGTTGCTTACCAAAACCAGATGAATGCCAGACTATTAAATGCTGATTTTCAAGGCATACAAGCAGCCTATTTGTGCCTAAATCAGAAATCAATCTTGTCTGTTGGCTGAGATACTTAAATGCTTATCACTGGTACAAGTGGTTTCTGTTGAGATCCAGATTAATACCAGAATACTGAATGCTGATTTTCAAGGAAGACAGGCCTTCTCTGTTTTGAAAATTTATGCAATACATTCTACACACTACCAAATATTTGGCCTTGTGCCAGATGATGCTAAACTTGATGAATATCTGCATTAGAAGCCAGTCTTGTGTTTATAAAATTTACAACACACATTTGTTCTGCTTTTTGTATTCTGTGGCCATTTCATATTTCACACTTGAAGGTTTTGGTCAAAGTCCTTCTTCTTGGATTTATTAAGAAAAAAAATGTCAAGACTGCTTTGGAAAACACAATCTAGGCTCTGAAAACATACTGACAATATCTCTAAGGAATATCCAGGCTGATGTGTGGTTGCTGGACCGATTCAGCTGGCCATTGTCCAGTCAAAGAAAGGAAATCAGTGTTCTTGGTGAAAAACAATTATAGTTCCATATCTTGAAAAGAGCCTTGCAGCAAACCAGCCCTAATTTGGTATCAGGAAATGTAAGCTGAGGACTGGCAAATGGTGAATGATAGATTGCTGAAAGTAGTCAGTTTCTCAAAGAGATTCTCATTGTCAATCAAGATGATAACTGAATGTTGAATTTGCTGAAAGCTTAAAAGGATGCCAGGGAAAACTGCTGGTCATTCAGAGGATACAGATCAACTGAAGAGTATTGATGGCTTTCAGGTTGTCTGAAAGATCTGCTAAGAAAGTAAACAAAAATTTTCTTGTATCTAACCCTGTATTTATTTCTAATCATAACTTTTCTAAGAAAGATTAGCAAAGTCCTATAAAGTTTTTTACTTGGTATAATGATAAAAGATTTGGATCAGAGCTATATTACAAAAGAATTTCACCTGAGGAAGATTGGATGAATGAATATGAAACAAAATTATGAGATAAAATAATATATATATATATATATATATATGTAAAAAAAAATGCCTTAAATAATCGTCGGACCGTATCCATTTCATAATGTGTGTGTATGTGTGTATATATATATATATATATATATATATATATATATATATATATATATATATATATATAACTCAAAAAGATAGAAAATGACACAGATCAAACCAAGAAAAGAGATTTTATCTAGGTAATTAAGCAACAAAAATTAAATTGGGTAGGATGCATAGAAAAAGAAAGGATAACAGTTGGAGCAAAAGGTTGGTTAAAAGCAAATGCACAAAGGAAAAACAGACTGAAGATGAAGAGATGATATAAGATGTTGATGTTATGGTCAATAATGAATTAGAAAAGATTTTTGTTTAGCCATCCTTGCAATGGCTGTATATTTACATTTCCATTAATGTCCTCATCTTTTTTGATATTATCACATTTCAGCCATTGTGCACTTTGATCTTCATCCAGATCAGATAAACATCAGAGAATGTGAATCTGAACCCTTAATTTTTGTCTATTTGATCTATTGTTAATTGTTCTGTGAGAATATCCCCATGTATTAAAACATTGCTTTGTGAATTTTATTACACACTAATTATGAGTTCAATCACTGGGTTAATTTGTACTCAGTTGAAACAAGGCAAGCAAAAACTGAGTAGTACTAAATAAGAACAAGACAAGATTTCCCTAGACAGGGACAGCAGAATGAGAACAATCTAGCCCATAGTTTGAACAATGGGTTCAGTTTGAAATCTCTCAATGGTTTTCCCTTGATTGACTGTTACATTTCATATATGTCCACATAATCTTCACTTTGCTATTCTTTTGCCGACATACATACAACAACCTCATTTAGTAACTCTACATGGAGTGTCTCTTGAGCCTTGTATTGGATGAACATTTGGTAAAAAAAAGGTCATGATGATTTGTAATGTTCCCAGCAATCAAGATTTGTTGGTCATATCCTCTTTTCTATCCAATTAGCATCAAGACTTCACCATATTTCTTATAGTTTCTATACAATTAGGATTAAGACTTGATCCTATCTCTTATAGTTTCTATCAAATTAGGATCAAAATTGATTAATCTTTTCCATAGAATTAGAATCAGGTTTTATCATAGCATCAGTGTTTGTACATTCTTTCTATACAATTAACATCAAAGTTGGTTCATATTTTCTATCCAATCAGAATCAATGTTACTTCATCTTTTCTATGCAGCTAGAATCAAGATTTATTTATCATCTCTATACCATCAGCAGCAATGTTTGATAATCTTTTCCACATAATTAACATCAAAAGGTTTGGTTGTCTTGTAATGATATCTATACATTTTATTTAGCTTTAAAAACTCATCCAACTTTTAAATTCCTATGAAGTGTTTGTAAATTTTCACAGTTCAGCAAGTTTCTAAGTTGACCACTTAATGAATCAATAATTTAGATCATCATTTTAATATTATCATAACAATAAAGTTGAAGATGCTGAGAAATTGTGATTAATAGTTTCAAGATATTGTTTAATTAGAAGACATTCAATAGATATTCATGTATATATTCAATGTTTAAAATGATCTCAAATCATATAGAGATACTCAGTAAATTGTGTATACAGTAGTGTGAAGTTTAGCAAGTTTGTGCCAAGTGCCCCACTTTTATGGCAATGTGCCATACTAAAATTGGTAAATAACTACATCTTAACAAAATCCCATTTTAAACAATGCTATGAACTCTTGTTAATGAATAAACAATTTATTATCTAAAAAGGAATATGCTTGTTTCTATCTCCAGCATATATTACAAAGAACACTGAGTCAACAAGTTTATGTTACTAGCTTTGGATCTATTCATGATGCTATACTTGTATAGGATGTGCAAGTGGTGTAATAATTCATGGTTCAGAACTAAACACAACAAGCCAAGTTCAAATTCCAGCCAAGTTCATTACATTTACTTTCACTCAAATACCTTTGGGTTAATTAGTAGGGTAGAATGGGCTCTTCAGCCTTGGTTGGCAACCAGTCTAGAAGAACAACTTTAAATTCAAGACTGGCTGTCCATTTTTTAAAAATCTACTTGCTATGGAAATCACAGCGGCAATGTCTGTGTCCTCTGATTTCACAGATGGAGTTTATGGGATTTGAGCGAGTATATGAATATGCTTGTATAACTAATATTTAGCTACTGAACAAATTTTTTCACAGACTATTATAAAACATATAGTAGAAATTGTATAGCTGAGGATAAAGGTTATGTTAGATAAAAGAATTTGCACAATGCTGTGACGAGTGTGTTGTTAACACTGACAGAAGAAAGTTAATAGAACCCTATTTATTTGGAGAGAAAATCTTGACTGTAGCTTTGCCATTGAAAGGTGACTTTTGACATGTGACACTGCTCAAGACATTATTTCTTGACTGTAACTTCACCACTAAAAATTACCTTCTGAAGACTTCACACTATTTGATATCCTATTTCTTGACTGTACCTGAGACCTTAAAATTTACCTTCTTGAATTTTGATACTGTTGAAGTCCCTGTTTCTTAATTGTATCTGTACCTGTAATTGTTGCCTTCTGAATACCTGACACTTCCCAGGCCTTTTTTTCTTGGCTGTACCTTTAACTCTGAAAGTATTTTTTTCTGAAGATATGCCACTGTTCAATACTACCAAAAGTGATAAACTATTTGATTTGACACAGCAAAACAATTCAATCCATCTAAAATAACAATGCAGTAATTGTCTTTTATGATTGTGAAAATAAAATTTTGGATTTGAAGAATTTTTAAAGTTAAAAATCATAATTCCATATTCAGAACATTATATTATAATAGATTACATTTTTCTATACTATTAAAAGGAGATTATTTGGTTGATAGTTTATTACTAAATTGTTAAATTCATTAAAAACTTATTGCTTGTAAAGTTTTAAGCATTTTCTGGAGCTGAAAAGACTGCTGTCAGGTATTATCCTTCTGCATTACAATAATAGCTAATAAAAGCATATTTACATCAAAAATATTTTTCTAAACATTTTATTACAATAGTAATGTGGCTTCTTGAACAAAGATATGGGAGATTTTTCCACACCTGTTCCAGATACTTTACAGTTAGTGAAGTCTATGCAGGTAAGACATGTTTTTCCACAGAAGCTGAAGAAGAGGAACTGGCAACCAGCAGAGATCTTGTCTTGTAGAGTATCTATTCTGCTGCTTTTTTACAGTTGACTTTGGTGAAGAAGATTACCCAAGAGATCCTCTGTTTTGCTGTTACTCTCTCAGCTACTTTCATTTCCCATTGATGCCAATTGGATTCACAGAAAATAAGGATACTTTTTAAGGAGTCCTTGTAGCTCTCTATGGATGGTAACAATCCTCCATTCTCATCATGAGACCTACCTATCTCATTTGAGTCATTTGTAACACAACTTTAATGTTTATTGAGGTGTTTATTTTCGTAGGAAGTCACAAAGACTAGAAATAGATATAGTTATTACTCACAGGCAGTTGAGTGCATACTATTTCATGTGAATCGCTAACACTATACTACAATGGCCTAACCGATATCTAAAGAAATGAGCAAACAATTGTCATTTGATAATTATGAGTATGTACAAGCATGGGTTAAGATACTAGCAGTTAAAGCTAGAACAAACAATCTGAAGGAGAAAACAAAGAAACTTGGAAGAGAAAACGAAATAACTGATCTCTTCATGGCTGCTTGTGAGGCTGTAAAATTATCAGCAATTGCACTCCCAAGACAGTTGGAGGAAATGACATTTGATAATATAAGTCAACTAATAGTGAGAAATATAGCACCCAAGTAAAGACTAGCAAATGAAGAAAGATCAAAGTTCATGAATATTTCTCAAAAAGTGAATGAACCAGTTACTGAATATATTCTTCATTTGAAGCAGGTTGCTAAATATTGTGAATTTGCTAAACTGGGAGTGGAAAGCCAGTCAATTGAAGAGGATCTGATCTAAATGAAATTGATAAACAGCCTTCAAAATTAGGAATATCTGCAAATGACTCCAATGCAATTACAACTGTAAATGTTGCTGTTAGAACAGTGCGTTGAATTTGTTCAGCAACAAGAATTGATATGAAAATTTTATACAGCAAAAGTTACAGATCTGATGGAGGAAACAGACACATACATGATAAAGAGAAAAGACAGAATAATGCGCACTTTTTGTGGCTATCCACATCAAAGAGAAAAACAAAAATGTTTGGTATGTGAAAAGTGTTTCAAAATGAATCATTTTAACGTTTGTATAAATCGAGAAAGAAAAATGTAGAAACTGTCCAACAAAATGAAGAGGAAATAAGTATGGATGTCTTTTTATTGAAAATTAATCTAAAGTCAGCATGCCATCAAATACCTACTGATGAAGACTTTAAAGAAGTCACAACAATAATCATGCCAATAGGCTTATTAAGATGGAAAAGAATGCCACATGGAATTAAAATCGTAAGTGTGATTTTTCAAAGGGCTATAGAGCAAGTTATTGGTAGTGATATAAAAAATACAATATGCTACCATGGTGACATTTGTGATGGTGCTAGTAATGACAAAGAACTAAAATGGAAAATCAGTATGGTTTTGAATAAGTAAAAAGAAATGCTGGATTAACAATTAATGATAAAAAATGTGTGCACATTAAAAAATATACCATTTTGGGGATATTCCATAACTACTGAAGGCATATCACCAGACCAACTGTTAATTATTAAAATATTGAAAATTGAAGTATCTAAGAGCAAAAAATAATTGGAATATTTCTTACGACATATAAATTTCTACAGACAAAAGGTGTAGCAATACTCCAAATTAACAGAAACTTTTTCTGCTTTAAGAAAAAAGAATGTGGAATTTATTTGGACAAAAGAATAAGTGGCATTTGAAAACTGAAATGCTGTTCTGGCAAAGAAGCCAACAGTAAAAAATATTCAACCCTAGAAAGAAAATAATATTAACAACTGATGCAAGTGAACACTCAATTTCTGGAATATTTGCTCAGGGTTGTCATCCCATTATGTATCTTTTGAGAAAATTGTAAAAAGCCAAAGTGAACTATTCAAATATTGTGAAAGAAGCATTGGCCATAATATGGATGACAAATAGAGCTTGTCAGTTTTTGATTGGAAAGAAGTTCCTAAGGTCCAACCACAAACCTTTAGAATTCATATTTAATTCTAGGAAGGAACTTCCTCGGGTAACTTCTTCTAGAATTCTAAGATGGGCCTTAATATGAATGGAATTTGACTATGATATTGAGTATGTGAAATACAATACCATTCCATATTTTAACACTTTGTTAAGATTGAAGTTCATTACTTTGGAAAGAGGAAGAAAAATTTGAAGACACTTTCTTACACTGGGTTGAAACAGATATTTTGTTGATAGTCAAATAAGCTGAGGATACGAAGCAAGATCCTATAATGAACATTATATTGATCAGGATAAAAAATAATAAGTGGAATAATTGCTTATGGGAAGAAAGGCACTTTAAAGAGGTTAGACACATGTTAGCCTTAGAAAAAGGGTCTAATTTGTAATGGAGACTTAGTGGTTCCATCAGCAATGCAAAGGAGCAAAATTATAAAAAGCATAATGACGATGTTCATTGCAGAATAATGTCTATACAAACGAGATTAAGGTTAGAGCCATGGTGATCAGGCTATTCCACAGATGTAGAAGAATATGTAAAAAGGTGTAAAACGTGCATTGAAAGAAGAAATTTCAGACAGAAAAAAAACACGTACATGATCTAAAGAGTCTCAACCTTGGGACAGAGTACACATGGATCATGCCTATGTTAATGCAGTGGGATTACTACTAATACTGGTAGATGAATAATCCGGCTGGCTAGAAATAATACAGGTTTCCAACAAAAGAAGTTTGACCATGAAACAAGCATTAAGGATCATATTTTCAAGAAATGGAATTCAGAAAATACCAGTATCTGACAATGCTTCAGAGTTCTGGGACAAGGAAACTATGTCAATGGTTGAACAAAATTGGATGCAAACCATGTAAAAGTCCAGTGTACCATCTGCAAACAAATGTATTAACAGGAAAGATGGTGCAAACTATAAAAAACGATATGTCTACAACAGAAAGGAAAGATAAAAACATTTCTTCTTAGATTGTTGCTAAGCAATAGGATAATACCACATGCTGAAAGATCAAAAAGTCCATTGGCCCCTATGTGTAGACAAATTAGAGCCTCACTGAACATGTCTTATGCCACTAAGGAAAATCTGTGGTATAAAAAGAATATTAAATCTAATATACAAGAGGCAAGATTCATAATGCAAAGAGGACTGGTCACGATGTTCATAAAAAAGAATGGACATGGGATATTAGCACATGCAGACCAAGTCAGATTGCAACATGGTAGCTATGAAGAAATGTATAGTGAGCCTGAAAATAATGAAGGTGAAAATGTCATGTTAACATAAGACAAACATAACAGTGAAATCATGAGTAATATAGACTCTGAAGATGAACCATCTTAGGAGGAACACTCTTATGAAAAAAGAAAAAGATCACAATCTCCCATATCTAGACATTCTCTTAGGAAAAAGGAGAAAGATGGTAAAGAGACAAAACCTCCCAGAAAAAGTACCAGGGAATATAAGGGGATAAAACCTCTTTGGTGCAGTGAGATGAGGTGACTCATTTATATAGGAAGTCACAGAGACTATAAATAGCTATGGTTATTACCCATGAGGCAGTTGAGTGCATACTACTTCTTGTGAGTGTGTAACACTACACTTAGATATCTGTGTTGATGACAAAAATACTGCAATTCACAATAAAGTAAACAAAGGGTGTTCTGGTATATAACCTAAAATTTGACACCATATCGAAGTTTGGATTGTACAATAGCATTGTAGACATTTTTTTTTTCTATGCTAAGAATCATTCTTTGTACTTTTTTTTGTTAATGTTATTTCCCCCAATACAAGACCAAAGTGGCACTGAAGGCAAAGGGACTCTGAGTGAGATTGTTGTAAGTACGGTGGAATTTTTATGTGGTTTTGCCACATATTTCTTGAAAAGTGAAAAAGCAAAGAATGCATGCTAAGT
Organism: Acanthosepion lycidas; assembly: GCA_963932145.1. Taxonomy (NCBI): domain Eukaryota; kingdom Metazoa; phylum Mollusca; class Cephalopoda; order Sepiida; family Sepiidae; genus Acanthosepion; species Acanthosepion lycidas. Next base: position 49,940,460 of record OZ010576.1, read on the forward strand.
GTGATCATATCGTCACCAGTGTGGATAGGTGTTGGTAAGATTTCATTTACATGAAACGTTGAAATGAAACAACCTGGATCAAGGCATATATCCAAATGTAATATATATTTTTATATATTTTCTTTAGAGGGATAAGTGAGTCCTTTGGTATTCACTGTAGCAAAAAATTTGTTAATCAGGCAGATATTGGTAGCATCTAGAGAAATTTCTATTTGTGGTAATTTTGAAGACAGACCAAGATAGTAATAATGTAAGTAAGTAATGTAAGAAATAGGTAAGTGTCAGTCTACTGTGTTTTTTCTCGACCCTAAGCAGGGTAGAAATATCATTAGCAGATGACCTCTTAATTACTCCTTCACATGTCATGCATAGCTGGTTTCTACTAAGTAGTGTCTCCATTTATCCTCTTGCCATCTCTTTTTCTATCCCTCTCTGGTTCTAGCCCAGAGGTGTCAGTTTATATATACTTTTGACCAGGCTCAGAGTTTGTGGTGTGAACACTGGTTTTGGCTAACATCAAAAGTCTCTTTGTGTTAGTCTTTATGACTGGCCAAAATTATTCTATTTTCCAGCATTCCTTTCTTTTTTTTCATAATGGAAGTTATGTGTGGAGCGTCCATGATTTTTGGTATTTTTCAGTCACAAATAATTATAAACTTCCAGCATTTTTCAGCAGGGTTCAGACTTTTTTCTTCTTCCACTTTTTATATGAAGTTTGTCTTCTCATTATTTGATAAAAGTATAGAAAGAGAAGTTCATAAAGAGAGAGAGAGAGAGAGGAAGAAGTAAATGTTATAAAGGAATACACAAATAACTTATTTTAATTTTAATTCTTTTTATTTTTTGTCTATATATTTTATTTGTGCTTTATCAGGACTCACTTCAAATGAAAAAAGATTTTGTAAAATATAACAACATTTTTATGCAGGAGTTTTACAACAATAGTTTACATTTTGTTCTTAATGATGGATTTGTATACTTTAAATATAAGTATATACATATGTGTGTGTGTGTGTCTAAGTGTTTTTTTAAAAAGGAAACAGCAATATTTGGTGAAGAAAGAAAGAAAGAAAGAAATGTAACTGAACATGGAATAAAAGTTATCTCATTTTGGTGAATAACTAAAAATGCATCAAATTTATTTGCATGGAAATGCAGCAGTGAACATCTTGAAAGGCAGGAAATTAATCTTTCTCTTATCTTTTAATGTATATATATATATATATATATATATATATATCATTAATGTAGGTGTAGTTACAGATACAGTTGGCATGTAAAAATAATTCTGTAATTTGAAATGGATTAAAATTTAAATAACTTAATGATTTTAGATGTTAGAAAGATGAAAGTTTACAAAATGATAATTTGATATAAATTTTAAATGATGTGTAAATTTTCATTATATGTAAATTATAAGCAAACTAAATTCTACTCTAAGTTGGTTTCATATAAGATGGAATATTATGTTTCCTTAATAATATTCAATAAAAAGCTGGCTAATTTTATTTGAAGCTGGTCAACTTGTGAAATATATTTTGATGATGAATCTGTTAAGTGTATAGAATTTAGTTATCAGATTTTTAATTTGTATTGATTTTCATAATTATTCATGATGTACATATAATAATCAATGTATAATATTTAAGTATTATGTTGCTTACTAGATATTCACAAAAATAACATCTTGTGACTGAGCTATCAAGACAATTTTGAAGACCATTAGCCTGAGTTTACTCCTCATTGAGTACTCAAAACATGTAATATTGTGCCAGACTAACATAAGCTTAGTTAATATCTATATGAATTTTTTGCTGGAGAGTAATGGTAAGCAAGCTAGTTTTCGAAAGTACTCATTAATGTAGTAAGTCCTTTCCTTATTTGCTTCTTAACATTAGTTAACATTGACATTACATATAGTTAGGTACTTGGCTTATATTATTTGGTAAACAGTATCATTTTTTGTTAGTGAACCAAATCAGTTGCATTGCTATGCTAGTTTCCATAGGTTTCTTGAGGCCAGTATAACAAAGTTGGACAGTCTGTACCTCTTACTGAAAATCAGTCTAGCCATCTTTTCACCTCGAGAAAGGTTTTTTTCTTGTAGTTTTAAATAGAACATATAGTTTGTATTGACTGTTTTTATTGCTCTTAGTAGGGAAATTCTACTAACTACTTGACAGTGAAGAACAAAGTGGAAGTGAGTGAAACAGACTTCCAATTCCTAGCAGTTTCAGGCCTGCTTATTTGCAACAAGGCAAAAATAATCACTGAAAAATTTTGGAAGGAGAAACTCTTTTTACAAGTAACCCCAAGCTCTATTGTTAACTGATAATTCTTTAAACCCCAGTTGAATGAAAAAGTATTCAAATCTGACACATCTGTCCTCTTCTTTTCATGAACCAAGACTTGCAACATGACATCCAAGTGTAGCCATCGACTGATCCAGTGCCATTGACGTTTTACTTCTTTCCAATAATGATTTTACATGTTGATGAATCTTCTAAAGTTCAGTGTATATATATATATATATATATATATATATATATATATATATATATATATTTATATATCATAATTTGAAATATAACCAATCTTCAACAACACATAGGAAGGCCTACTTGTTCTTCTAGGTGCTGTGTCCCTTCAGGACATAGGTGATCATTGCTCTCCATAATTTCCTTCCTTACTAAATTTTATCTCCTTTCTTATTTCTCCTAAAGCTTGTTGCACTATTCATTTACTCAAGCTTGCTAGATATGTTATTCATTGTCCACCTTGCCTTAAATCTGTCTTGTGAGTATCAAATTTTCAAGCCTTCTTTTCTCATTTATGTATTTTAGATATTTTGTCTCTTTATGATGTTAAATATAAGTGTCCTTTTTGTTTCCATTTTCTCTAAAACTTTGTCATTGTCCACATGTTCAGTCTATGTATGAGACAGATTATTAAGAGGTAAGAGAGACAGAGGAAAGCAATGCACAACCTACCTGGCAATCTTTAATGAATTGATGGTGGTGCAGAGTATGGGAGAAATGGCAAAAAGACAAAAGATTTTAAGAATTACAAGGAACAGGAAGTCATGGAGAGCCATGATCACCAATGTTCTGATGAGACACAGCATGTAGAAGAATAAGAATCCCTAAAATTAATTTATTCTCTTCTTTTTTTTCCTGTTGCTAGTTGTAGCCTTATGTCAGACTATGATGAGCAAATATTTGTACTTTAAACTATTTGATATTTACGATTGAAAAACATCAGTAACAAATTTATAAATCAAAAACAGAAAAATGTCCCTGACTGATCTGTATTTGGTGTTCATGTCTATCTTGATGTAAGATGTCATCTGTTTCACTTTTCATAATAAATTATTGAAGATTCTAAAACTCTAATAGGATAAAAAATTATTTCTAAATATTTAAAAAAAAAAAGCTTACTTTATTATTTCTTCATTTTTTTTTATTTTAGATAGCTGTACTTTTAATAATTTCAGTCTTTTAAAAACTGAAAAAATAATTCCCTTGGCCATATTTTTTGGTTGATTTGGAGAAACTGATATCTTACTGTTGAAAAATTGCAAACTTTCTTTGATATGACAGGCTGAGTTTTTCATTTTTTTAACAAATGTTTTTCAAGCTGAGAAAATAATTAAAACATAATTGTATTTTGCACATAAAACTAGAAAAAAAAGAAGATAATGAACTAAAGGCAAAAAGAAAAAAATCATGAGTTCTGAGCCGAAACTGATTAGATTTTCTGAATTTGCTAAGTATGGAACCCACAGTTTGTTTCTGTTTTTTTTACATGATACCTCAAAGAACATTTTTGACAAAATAATCAATTTTATAAGTAATTATATTCTACAAAAATAAAAATTATCCCAACCGTTTCTTTATTATGACTTATTTTTGACCAGTCTGTTCTTATCTAAGAGTGGAATTTTATAACAACTTTATCAATCAAATATCCTTCACACCTTAAAGGTGTATTAAATATGAATAATATGCTATACATCTCCCATTTTTTTATATTTTGTGTATATATATATATATATATATATATATATATATATATATATATATATACATATATCATAATAATGATATCTAATATCAATATAATATGAATAATAGCCAATCAAATACACTTCAGTCATTAAAGGTGCATTAAATATGGATAAAGTAGATTCTGATATATTCACTAGGTAGGTTATACATTGTTTTTTTCTGTCCACTGAGTATCAAATTTTCCAAGCCCTCTTTCTTCATTATGTAGAAATTTCAAATCTCTCTTCCTGATGTTAAATATAAGTGTCTTTTTCTTTGCATTTTCTATAAAACATTGTCATTGCTCTCATGTTTGGTTCATGGTATCTTCAGCATCCTTCTGTAAAACCACATTTCTATTGCCTCAAGTTTCTTCTTCACCTATGTAGAGATGGTTCAGCATTTACTGCCATATAGGAGAACTAGTATTACATAATTTTTCAGTACTTTTTTCTTTGTTTCTAATGACATTTTTCTGTTTCTTAATAGTTTGCTTTTGAAAGGAAAGATATTAAAAATCATCACTTTTTTTCTGATTTTCTCTCATTGTTCTTGAAAAATGGTTAGCAGTTAAAGCTTACCATTCAGTTATCAGAAATTTGAAGTCCCCTTTATTTTTACAGGATTCAGTATTTTTTCGTTTTTTTACTAAAAAGCAAGTGAAAAATTTGTTTTACAAATTGTTATGGTAATTTACCCATACATGCATGGACTCTCCCAGCTATAAATAGGAGCAGGTACTGCCTTTTGGAGAGAGAATTTTCCCGCAGTCAGCTCTTACAGTTGGGCCGAACATTCTTGCTGTAACACTCCCATCTCTATATCTTTGTATTACTGATTCTGTAAATATATTTGTTTAACTCAATTCCTCTCTTCTGTCTTTATTTCTGGCCCTAACAAGGCCACAACACAAACATTATTTAGAATTTAAGACTTGATTTTGTAAAATGAAAAACAACATTAAATGAAACAATGAGGCTTAAATGTAAAAAACAAATGCACGTGCAAAAGGTTTTTATAAAAAACATCTTCAAACAAAAACTACATCTAAAGAGATAACTCAGAAGAATTATTGAACTATATACACGTTATACCATGTAAGGCATTATGGGGGATGGAAGATTTTACCCCCAACACTCAGCAACATTTTTCTGGAACTGAGAAGTCAATAGACAACCATATTTGTCTTCTTGGTAACAATCTTTGGTGATACTATTTTGATGAGTTGTACTGCCATTAATTTTCAAAATAAATATCTTCCTCATTTTTTCAAAACATTAGTTTCTTTTCATTTTTTTAATCATTTCACCTCAAGTAAGGCAATAAAGCTACTAAGACAGAAGGGAATACTTAGTGTTAAAGAATGTGAGAAAAATGCATAATTAAGGAGAGAAGACAATAAAAGAAAGACTGGGAAGAAAGAAGCCCAAAGAGACCTCCACAAGTGAGAACTATATAATTCTTAAATTTGAAGAAAAATCTATAAGTCTAATTCCAGAAAATCAGTACAAGTAGAAAGCAAAACAAAATGTGTACTTGAGATCAGCAGATAAAAAACTTATAGTGTCAGAAATTTTAAAAAATTAATATCTGGTTTATCACCTTCTCAGTTCTGATATTCAAACCCCAACTGTCTTATTTTGTGGCATCCTGCTCATATTCTCTAATATAAAACACAATGCAACTTTATATATTTTTCAGTCATGCAACATTATCTTCCCTAATTACTAATGAGATATTCTTCATGAACAGGAAGCATTACTTGATGTTAAAAAGCAAACAAGCTTCATGATACCATAACAACAGAATATCTCATTAGTAAATATGGGAGATTAGGTTGCAAATTCATTTCCATTTAATTCTTTTCTTTCATGATAATTGACTTTGGATATTTTTTACGTTGAATCACTTTTTTTACATTTGACAGTAGAGTTTAAATTTATGATAAAATCCGAGATTACAAATTCAGGATGTATAAGCAATGCAACAACAAAATTACTGAAATATTTCTCATCACTAGTTTGGGATAAAAATCAAACTCTGATATTTATCTACAAGGAAGTAAAAATTTAATTTCTCACATACCTGGAAAACACCTCTCCATACTTTCAGATGTAATTTTTTCACATTACATATTTCACTTATATAATTTCAAAAGTTTCTATATTACATTTACATATTTCACAAATTCAAACTCTCACATTTACTTCCATAATGAACAGATGTAAATTCTCTCATTTCTTTCATAATAAACAGATGTAAATTTTCTTTTTGTCATTCCATAATGAACAAATATACATTCCCTCTTTCCTTTCCATATTGAACAGATGTACATTGTTTTTCCTTTCCATAATGAACATATGGAAATTTGCTCTTTTCATTCTATAATGTACCGATGTCTATTATCTTTTCTTTCCCCTCTCACCTTTCCATAATAAACAGATGTACATTCTCTCATTTCTTTCATAATGAACAGATATAAATTTTCTTTTCGTCATTCCATAATGAACAGATGTAATTTATCTTTTTGTCATTTTATAATGAACAGATGTAAATTCTCTTTTTCCTTTCCATAATGAATAGATGTAAAATTCTCTCTTTCCTTTGCATAGTGAACAGACGTAAATTCTCTCTTTCCTTTGCATAAGAAACAGATGCAAAATTCTCTCTTTATTTTCCATAATGGACAGCTGTAAAATCTCTCTTTTCATTCTATAATGAACATAGGTATTAGGTTGGTGCAAAAATTGTTTTTGCACCAACCTAATATATTCTCTCTTTTCTTTCCATAATGAAGATATGTATATTTAATAATAAACACACATCAAAACAGCCACAGACAGACTGATGCTGAACTTGGTGATCCTGAAATTACATTTCAGATCAACTGACAATGCTCCTAGGTCTTTTGACATTAACATTTCATACAGAACTTACTTTGGTATCTCTTTTGGTGAACTTAGAACCTATTATGGGTACCACAGATCAACTTTTATTAGGTCAATGGTTCCTGATGAATATGAAATTCAATTTATATCTACTATTTCCTGGTATGAATAACATACTACACTAACATTATCATGGACATTGTTTTTGCAGTCTGGGTGTTTTTAACTAGTCTATGAATTCACTTGCATTGCCGGTGAAAAGAGAGGTGTTTTTCCATTCGCTGCAACCTGGAAGACCATGTACCCTCCTTGAAAATCATTGTCACCAAAATTAACAAATGCAGCATTACTATATATCAGTAAATTTAGTCCTTGTAAATCACCAAAACTTGAAATGTTAATGTGTCCCTTTTTTTTCTTTGCCTTCTTGATAATCCTATTTAGTTATCTGACAGGCTCCACTTTGTTCTCTTTGAAACAACTGGTCGGATTACTCATGTCAAAACTCAGATCAGGCTTTAGCTGTGTTGCCAGCCAGTTTCCTGATTAACTGTCCAACATATGTAACTTCTTTGTCACAGAGATGCTCTTCACTGTCTTTTGATTTTAAGTTCATTCATCATGACTTACAATTTATCAATGATTTGCTTCCCATCCAAGCCAATGTAATGAAACTGTACTGAATCTTCCGATCAGACCACAAATTTAGACTTGAGTTTAACCACCAACTAAAATATCTTTGTCACATCCCCAGCAAAAATAATCAACATGGGTTAAACGATAGTGTGATATTTTTTATCATAGTACAATGTAAAAATTACCTGATCATATTTAGCCACTTTGGTATGAATTGCAAGCAATTCCTGTTTGACTGTATGGTACCATGACCAAGATGCATTTCTCAGACAAAATACATATGTATGTAATTACAACCAGCAGCCACTTTGGTTTCTGGCAGTGATACCAAATAAACTACCTTATTTATGAACATACTCTGAAAGTATTACTAGGTTAGAATGCCAAGAACTATTCTGAAGCCCACCTTAGAAAAAATTGGTGAATCCATTCTGACAATATTGGCATATCCATTCTGGAATCTTCTTTTAACAAATCCTGCCTTCTTTTCAACATTTTCCTTCAAGTTCTTTGTCCGTGATAATCCATCTTGCATTAATCGAATATCTATCACATTATAAAATCCATGCATCCTTATCTTTCCCTCCTCTTCTTATTTTTCAGCACATTTTCCTTCTACATCTCTTTCTCTTTCCTTCTAGCTTCCCAGTAAAGTATTCTATTTTCAGAATCTAATCAAGTGTAATATTCATACAGAACATTTCCAGTTGTAGTGGAACCAGTATGGCTAATGATTTTAATGCCTTTTTTTCAACAATCACTTTCATCATTAAACTATATTACATTTAATTCTTTGTTCTATATTAAATAAATCATTGACTCCCCCCCCCAAGCAGTCACTTGAAGTAACAACAATTGTTTCATCACCATAGTGTTCATGGATTAAATCATTTTCCATTGCTGCATCCTTCCCGGTGTTGTGTTTGGCACCATTGTGTGCCACAGGAATTTTTTCAACAGTAACTCTATCACTTAATATTTTATTGCTTGATCTGGCTTCACTAGTGCCTTAGCAAACATTGAAGGGCAGTAATTATATATATATATATATATTAATGCCTAGTACCATAACCATTGCTGTCAATATGAACAACCTTCTTTCTTTAATTGAATAATGGAGGTGCTGCCACTGGGTTAGTATCCACAAGACTAGGCTTCCTTCATTGCTTAGGGTGAAGGAAATATTTTGGTAATTATCAACTTCACAATGGTGTACTTAAGCATGTAAAGATTGTCCAGTCCCTGTGTCTACTGTCACATTGATATTGGTACCCACCAACATTTTCTCTCTTATGCTATGAGGGAGGTGCTGCTGTAAGGTTGTAATCCACAAGACAAGGCTTCCTTCATAGAGGCAGAGACCAGAAAACTTTTGAGGTTTTACCTACCATTTCCAAATCTCACCCCAAACAGGTAGGGTGTGAAATATGATCAGTATAACATAAGGTCTCTCTCTCTCTCTCTCTATATATATATATATATATATATATATATATATATATATATATACAGGCCAAAAACAAAATTATCCTGACCCCATGACCATTGTCATATTGGCATACACCAAACCTCCCTCTTTAGTGCAATGGTGGAAGTGTTACCACAGTGTTGGATCTCCAGGACTAAGCTAACTCACTGTTTAGAGAGGAAGAGTAGATAAAAATTCCCTTTTCCTCTGTCTACATAAAGCAGTCATCTTCTATAAAAATGAAGTTAGCTCTGATGCCAAAAATCACTACAACTGCCAGTACCACCAACCTAAACAAACTCCAAATAGGCAATTATTAAGGGAAGACAACTCATGAGCAACATACAAACATATATGAATATATTTCAACAATGTCAGTCAAATATCTTGTCAATTACTCCAAGACAAGACATATTCTTTACTATCAATAAATTATCTGGAATTTTAATCCAATTTACTGTGATAAGAAAACTCAGGACAATGAAATTTCTTGAGAGATATCTCATCAGCTGCTCTCATATGATTAATTCTTAATCCAGAAGATTAATTTTTAGCCTGTTTAGAACTTTATCTCTGTGTTTGCTATTGTGAGGGGAGAGGAGACAAAATGTCATAAAAATAGATAACTTGCTTAATAAACGGAAGCCAGGTGGGAAAATCTCCTATTTGGCATAATGACAAACATCATTGCTATGATGAGAAATCAAGATTAGCTGAAAAGTGATAATGCATTTACAATACTGTTTACTCTTGATGTTTTATGCAGGGAAAAATGCAGTTAAAATAAAGAAATTAATCACTGAAGCTTATGGCACTGATGCAATGTTGGTGCAAGCATGTGTTGGAATGGCTTCAAAGATTAGAAACAGAAATTTTGAGTTAACTAACAAAGAATATTCTTAAAATATTCTAAATATTCTCAGAACTTGAAATGATTAAAAAAAAAAAAAAAAAAAAAAAACATTCCCTGGATGAGTCAATCCCACTTCTTTGTTTACTTCTTGTCTCATTGAAAAAGGACACAGGTGTGTCCCAAAATTCCAAATTAAAAATCTTTCTCTTTGGGGTTTGGTTTAGTCAAAAGGGCTACTAATATATAATAAATATCACCAATCTTATTTATGATATTTTTTATTAATTTTGTTGTTTTTTTTATTCCTCAAATTTCATTAACCAACCTGTTAAATCCATAAATTATAAGAAGTACAAATGAACTATATTTCTTTTTAATTATATATATATATATATATATATATATAACAATAAATTTAACAATATATAACTCAACAAATCAAAACCTACCCACATTTCTCACCCACACAAGACAGACATGCTTACGGAGGTGTGGAGGCCTCACACTTATACACTCACACACACGAATATACACACTTACACACATCATACTCACTCACTCCCTAATGAGCCAAATGATAACACACACCCACAGCAATACACACGCTTACACATATCATACTCACTCACTCCCTAAGAACCAAATAACACACACACAAACACTAAACAGAGACACATCCCCTCACCAAGTCCAATAAAACTGTCAAACTGACCAGAGAATTCAGAGCAACATGTATCTATCCAGCTCTTATCTCAAATAACAACTTAAAAGAGACTGTTTGACCAACACAAGGAATGTTAAAAGATTCATGTTAAAAAGATAAAAAAAATAAAAAAACAAATGAAAACTACAGACAAAAGTTCATTTTCTCCAGCAAAAGACTCATTTCTGTAGTTTAGTGCTACCAGCAAGCAGAAATATTTCTCCTCCCGATGATGGCCATTTTGGTTGAAACTAGTCGAGGAATCTAAATGGAATAATAATAATAAAAACGAAAGAATATTAATCTACAACCCAGTGTGTCTAAAGATTTTAATTTTTTTATTTTTTTATTGTTCAATATATATATATATATATTAGATCACCAACTTTATCAACCAATTTTATCAACTTTTAAGACTGTTCTTATATTTTTCTAATTCTCTCTTTTTTTTTTTAACCAAAATAGTTTATTTTTTATGTCTTATTCACCATGTTATTCAATTCTTTAATACAGCCTTTTCCTGGTGCAATAAGAATCAAGATATTTGAAAACAATAGCAACAAAAAATAAAAGCAAAAGGGAAAGAAAGCTGAAAAATGTTGGCTAGGTTATGCATCTGGATAAATCAGATGTCAAAAATTTTTTAAAAATAAATTAAATTTAAACCGATGCATTTCTAAACCTTCAGTGTTTTTTTGATGCAAAATTTTCACTGGCATTTGTTTTATTTCTTCTTCCAACATAGGATAAAATCCCAACAATGAAACCATTTTAATCTGAAGTCCTTTCAAGGGACAATATTGTGTAACATTGAAGTTATTTTATTTTGTCATTCAATTAGCCACAGTCAAAGATGCATATTTTCATCACCTGTGTTGAATATTAATAGGAGCATCTTGTTCATTTGAAACAATTATGATTAAACACAAGTTTTCATTTCATTATCATTGATCCTTACTGTTTTTTTAAGAGTAATATCTTTTTGACTGATTTATTTCCAATAAGAAAAATAATGGCTTGTTGATGGAGCCTAGAATACTCTGTTAAAACCTCTTCTGAGACATAAGATTTTATCAAGTAAATGACTATAAACTCATATATAAATAAATAATATTTACCTATCCCCAAACCAAGTAAATTCTCCTAGACTCATATATAAAAGATTAATATTTATCTATCCCTGAACAAGGTCAATGCTTATAGACTCAGATATAAGACAATATTTAACTATTCCAGAATAAAGTAAATGCTGATAGGTTCAAATATATGACCAATATTTAACTACCCCCCCCCACCAAAAAGTAAATGCTTATAGACTCAAAAAGAAATAACTAATATTTAACTATTCCTGGGCAAAGTAAATGCTTATAGACTCAGATATGAATGGCCAATATTTACCTTTCCCTGAAATGAGTAAATGCGTATAGGCTCGAATGCAAAAAAAAAATGATTGATTTCGATATTAAGTAAGCCAACGAGGATTGATATGTCATAAAATCACCCTCACTCCCTGCAAAAAAAAGAAACCTTCTGAACATCTTCAAACAGGCGGAGGTTTTCATTAGAGCCAACAAAGGAAACACTATTTTAGAATTCTGTGAAAGCTTTTAGGTGAACTATGGCAGTATCTTCAGTTTACTGCAGTCTCTTGTATATGTAAAAACTGTGAATAGTTGGTTCCTAGAATTCTGACAGACTCCATGAAGGAACAGAGAGTGGTTGCTGACCAAGAGCTTCTGGAGGCATACAACAGGGCACATGGAGGACAACAGGTCTCCAATAATGAGGATTTTTGACATGACTAATAAAGCAACCAAGAATCTTCTATAAAGAGATAAAATTCAAAATCCATGCTCGAGAAGGAAGGAAACTATTTAGAGATCTAGATAAGGAATTCTGAAACATTTGTCTTCATTTTCATATGCTTTATGCACTTCTATTAATTCTACTGTTATAGATTATATGTAGAAGAACAGGTATTATCCTCATAGAGAGATGGATAATTTCTTTGTTAAGGCTTATCAAATCTTCACTGATTATTTAAAACTGAAACATGTTTTGGATTGTAAGAATAATTCTTTCATATTTTTGTGAGTTTGTAACAATTATTTTGAGAATAACAATGGTTTTTCCCAGTTAGAAGACTATTTAATCCATAGCTGGGGGAATGAAAACATAATTTTCTTAAGTGTATTTGTGTATAAATGAATGGATGGGAATACAAATGAAATTCAAATTTGGCTTTCTGATTTCTCATTTCAAGTTGCTATCCATTACAACAGCAACACATCCTCAGAGAGAGAAATGAACAAATGAGACAGATAATAAACAGAATGAGATAGAAAGAAAGAACAGTCTGAGATAGATGCAGATAAATAGATATACAGAGAAAAAGTGAGATTGATAGATACAAAAAGAATGAGATAGAACAGTTTGGAATACAAAAAGAATTAGATACATAGAAAAAACAGTTTGAGATAGATAGATGCAGATAAATAGGTAGAGAAAGAGTGAGATAGATGCATAGATAGACAGATACAAAAAGAATGAGATAGATAGATACACAGATAAATAGGAACAATCATTTTTCTAATTTTATCCAATTCAGATAAAACAAAGATTTTGTAAAAGTATAAAAAATAAAATGAAGATATAAAAATACACAAAGAATTAATCATCTTCAATGTAAAGCACTGAATCCTTTTCTCCACTTTTTTTCCATTTACATATAAACAACATGATGTAATATCATTTTTTTTTTTTCCATAAAGTGGAGAGCACAGGTATGTTTCTACCAATAATTAAAGTTCTAATTAATTTTATACATAGCAATTTTAAACTTCACTTTTATAATTTTCTAACACTGAATGGATTTTTTAAATTAGATAAATTTAATGCTCAAACAGAAACAGATAAAATAGCACCTCAATTTCAAAACATTCCTTCCAGTGATAAGAAACCGATAAAGAATAAACCATTCATCTTAGAATAGGGGAATATTTTGATGAACAAATGGACAGCAGAGTGAAAAATAAAATAAAGGATATATATATATATATATATATATATATATATATATATATATTATTATTATTATTATTATTAAAGAGATTATAATAAAAATATGTTGAAATCACAACACAAAATCTTTCATGTTTCAATACTTTGACTATTTGGGTGACTATATATTGGATTGACGTTTCTCTTCATATAGGATTGGAATACATTATTAACTAGGTCTAGTGTAACACCACGGAAATTTACTTTTTTTAAATCAGTGTTGAGCTTAACTTTAAGGTTGAGACTTTTAAATTTTCTATGTATTAATTTCCTGGTTTTGTCAACTTTTCTTTTGTGGAATTTTCCACCACACTAAGGCCATCATCTCTATATAACCCTATATTATCAATGTTGATATCTTGGTTGGCACTAAGATTATATAAGATAAATAAACCAACAAAGTCAGAAGACTCAGCAGAGTCTAACGATCCCATTATTGAATTAGTCAACAGAATTGTTCTTAATCCACAGTTCATTGTAATGAATAAGAAAAGATCTTCTCCACTTCATTATAATGTCAAGCTCTTCATTGGAAAGATCAGAGTACTCCCTGGTAAATTCCAAAGGAAAAAGATCCCTGGATATAGATTGGTAATAATCCACAATATCAAACAGGATAAATGAACAATTCCTTTTATCATTTATACCATTAAACCAATTTATAACATCTGTGGTATCAATCCATTGTACAAGCCCAGAGCACTTTCTAATCAGCTGGTTGACTCTATGAAGCATGATCTTGCTAATTCTATCAATTCTGGTGAGAAGACGAGCTTCAAAATCAGGTTTATGGTCCTTGATTGTGACAGGATTTTTTAGTACCAAGTTTGCTAATTCTGTTGCTGATTTTTAGTTTGTCATTTACATTTTAACTTGTTGCATTAATTTTAACTAAATTAACAATATTATTATCTACTTTTCTATAATTTCTAGTTAAGGTTTTTTTCAAATTAAAATATTATAATCTTTTGGAGCAATATTGTAGAAGTTGGCTTTTTTATCAGATTTGACAAAAAGTTTGACAGACAAATGAATGTCCTTTACAACTAAGTCCAGACGTTTCTGAAAATGATTTTTCTATTTATGAAAAGAGATACTATTAATGATTTCTATATATATCAAGTATGGATAGGAATCCGACAAAATCAATTTTATCATTTCTACCTTGATTTCTGACAAAGCTTTAATAAAGTGAAACATGTTGAATTAAGATCTGTTTTCCTACTTATTCTTTATTGTATCATATATATATATATATATATATATATATATATATATATATATATATATTGTTACTGCAAAGTTATTTTTAGCAAATACGTGTATTTGGGTAGATACTTTAAAGCAATATTTTGTCTAATGGCCTGCACACCCAAGAAAACTTATTAAAGGCAAAATAAACTTTCTTGATTCTGAAGCTCTTTGTAGGTAAGCAGACAAATCATACTGGATCAAAAGGTGGTTTCTCCTCCCCAGGGGGACACAATTTCGATTTATTTTAATCATTTCACTTCTAAGCAAGACAATAATGCCAAGAAGATACAAGAGCTTAATGGGAATGAAATAGAATGAGAAGATTTAGGCAAAAGGACAATAAAAGAACAGGATCAAGTAAGACAGAAGATGGCAACTGACATCAGATTTAGATTTTTAAAGATTGTAGGTGGCAAAGAAGCTAGACATCGAAAGTGATTTCCACTGATGAACCTATGGTTGTATTTAGCTAGTTCAACTGCAAAACGGTGAGGCCTATTTGCCAATCTAGTAACATGATTAAATTCATGTAGTCGATGGCATAAAAGAGTAAAGCTTATCACAGTCTTTTTATTTTCATCAATAAGTTTTCTTGAGTATGCAGGTTAGTAGATGAAATAAATATGGTATAAAATAAACTGAGTGTCTACTTAAATGTGGGTATCCATGAAAAATAATGTTTGAAGTAATAAAAATATATCAAATTTAATATATATATATATATATATATATATATATATATATATATATATGGGAAATATCACTTTATATGAAACTTGATTAGCCAGGAAAAAAAAGTAAGTAAAAGCTTATCTATCTTCAAAGCTCATATTTTATCATCACAGACAATCTTTTAACAATATTTTGATGTTGATAAAGAAATGTTAAGTTATAAGAAAAAAAAACTATATCAAAACCAAGATGGCCGCATACCAAATGTCTTTGGCTACTCAGAATAGCTTGCTGTAATTCACTGAAAGGCTGTTTTGCAGTTAAATGACAACAAAAGAATGATAGACACTAATGCAAAAAAAAACAAAACAATTTTCATCAATTCTTGCCATGTGGCAGCTGTTCTTGGAGGTTAAATTCTGAAAACAAACCTTGAAAGTGATTCCACTTGAAATTGAATGAAGCATAAACACCTGCTGAGTATAAGAGTAAGTGAAATTTTCTTTTTCTCTTGTTTTTTATAAGATTATTTTTTCTTTTGCCTACATTTGTTGGTCACAGTTTTATAATGGGTGTTGAAAACTTATTGACCCAGCTGACATCCAGAATTTGATATAAATGACCAAACATCAATCTTGGTAGGAAAGGGCTTCCTGGTTGATTCTGGAATTATTCAGTACCTACCCTCTTGTAGTATTTGCCTCAAAGAAAGTGAAAGAAAAGGTAAGAAATAAGTAAATGATAAAAATGAAAATACTTTATCTGTGCTTTTGGGGAAACTTTAGCAATTGAAATATTTTGAATACAGGTTCAGATCCTACTCATGTCTCATTTTATAACTATTCTGAAACAGTTTTTTATTTAATTTTCATGAATGCTTTTTATCATTGTCAGTGCAAAAGTTAACTCATCCTGTTTGTTAGGGTCTAGAATGCACAAACCATGCCTCTGTTCAGAAGAGTAAAAAAAAAAAAAAGTCATCTGTTTATCATACCTAGGTATACCTTTCTTGTGCAAAATAAGACCTATATGCACATTCTTATGCTTATCTTTTCTAAATCTTGTACAAACCAGAGCTATCTGTAACTTTTTTGTCTCTTGTGCAACCTGCATCTATGTGTACCTATCAACTGTTTATGAAAATGAGAGAATTTGGCATTAAATAACTTGAAAATGTAGATATGCCATAAATCAAACCAAACACAAGAATGCATATTCATTTTTTCATGGCTAATATATGGAAACAGATGAAATTTGACACAAGTTTCAACAACATAAAACTGTTATCCACCTACATATTTACTTATTAAGCTTTAATAAAGACAGAAGAAAATTTAGCAAGCATCCAAATCAGAAGACAGCAGATGGTAAGGCGTTAACTTTCATCACCACCTAAATGTCAACTAGACACATTTAATGATTCAGACATTCATTATAACCATAAACATTCAGTCATAGCAAATTTTACTTTAACACCATAATTTCCATAATATCATAAGTTCTGGAATTTCACAATTTTTCTCAATGGAGTGCATATTTCAGAATCTTCCTCTATGAAGTGTACATTATAGAATTTTTCTTTGTGGAATGCATATTTCAGAATTTTTCTCTAAGGACTGCATATTTCACAATTTTTTCCTCTGAAGTGCATATTTCACAATTTTTTCCTCTGAAGTGCATATTTTACAACTTTTTCCTCTGAAGTGCATATTTCATAATTTTTCTCTCTAGAGTGCATATTTCACAATTTTTCTCTAAGGACTGCATATTTCACAACTTTTTCCTCTGAAGTGCATATTTCAGAATTTTTCTCTCTGAAGTGCATATTTCACAATTTTTTCCTCTGAAGTGCATATTTCACAATTTTCCTCTCTGGAGTGCATATTTCACAATTTTTTCCTCTGAAGTGCATATTTCAGAATTTTTCTCTCTGGAGTGCATATTTCACAATTTTTTCCTCTAAAGTGCATATTTCACAACTTTTTCCTCTGAAGTGCATATTTCAGAATTTTTCTCTATTGTGTCTGTATTTCAGAACTTTTCTCTATGGAGTGCATATTTCAGAATTTGTTCTATCAAGTGACTATTTCAGAATTTTTCTCTATTGTGTGCATATTTCAGAATTTGCTCTATCAAAGTATATATAGTGTTGACACAATATTTGATACCTGTTTGCTTTTTCAAAAACTAAACACAAGTAAATTTGTTCATTTGAAGAGTCTATTTATAGAAAAAAGTTATTTAGAAACTTTTTCTTCTCGAAAATACCATAACAGCTCTTCCTATCAAAAATCAAGTCTCAGAAAAGCCTCAGGTTTAGCAAGAGCATCTTGGAACAAAAGTTACAGTGAGCACAATTTCATGCTGCCAATAACTTTAATGTAAGAAATACAAAATTTACATTTAGGATGGATTCTCCTAATGGAACTGACAAACTTCTTCAACTTCATTTACAGGTTTCATGAATATATCTGCTATAATTTGCTCAGGTGGAAAATATACAAATTACATAAATCTTTTCTGCACTTTCTGAACCAAATAAAGTTGTACTTTATGCTGATATGTCTTGATCTTTGATGGTATGTAGGATTTTTCAGAAGAGCTAAAGCATACAGATTGTCACAATGCAGAGTGACACACTTGAACAAGTCAGAGTCCATCATACTTTTCAGCAACTGAATTAAGAACTTTGACTCAAATGTTGTGGCAGCTAAAGCTTATGCAATCCACCATGCAAGTGGATATTGTAACGGTTTGTTGTTTGGTTCTATCAGGTTATTGACAAATTATTAGGGTGAGTCAAAAATAATTTCCGTTTTCAATCATCAATATTATTTTTTCAAAAAATAAAGAACAATTATATTTCATTCAATCTATATTCAACTTTATTTGCAATTGACTTTTGCCACTTATCAAGCAGCTCTTCGATACCTTTTGAGTAAAATTCTAAGTTTTCTAAAACCTTTGATTTTAGTTTTCATTAGATAAATTTTCCTCATCAAGTGATTTTCTAGCAACTGAAAATGTCAGGTGAATATGACAGTCAAGTAGAACATGTTGAAGAAAAAATAGTCAGTTGGAACACCACATTATAATACAATGAATGAATAAAAAACGTGATACCTTAATTTTTGGTGGCGCCAGAACAAACAACATTCATACAAGAAGCAATAACAAACAAAACATTGTTATGGTTTTAGAGCACAGTAATTAATCTATTTACTCAGCATGGATCTCTTACAACAACTGAAGAGAAAAAGGAGGAAGATTAAGAAAAAAAGGTCCATGCGCCCTCTACAACTTGAAAAAACAATAGTCTAAGGTCCAAGGGAAATAAATAATCCCTTATTTATTAATTTGTTTAATATCTACGAAGAGTGCAACCAAAATCTTTTCCTGTAATGTATTTGGTTGGTTTGTTTTGTTTTACAGCATATCAACCTTAATGCATTATTTAATGCTGACAAGATTTTTATTGCTGGTAATATTTTTTCAAAAAGTATTTCTGTCATTTTTTTTTTGTCATTTTTCTTCCATGAAGCTCAACTTTTTGTGCTGGTTGAGGAGATTTATCCTTGTCAACTCATTACATTTTACATTGAACACTGTCATATACAACCCATTTTCATCACTTTTCTTGCTATATCTAGGAATGGTTAGTTCAGACTCATATTTGGCAACAATCCAAGACCATAACCAGTAATCCTATGAAGGTTTTTTTTTAGAACTTCTCAGTGGTCGAAGTGATCTTTGGAAAATTATATTTTAAACCTTTGTACAATTTAGATAACATATATATGTTAAATAGATATAATTTCTAATTGCTGTAAGAATTTCCTCACCATAAAGAACACAGATCAAGTAGCCATCATAGCATAGATTAAACTTCCAATTAGATTTTGGCATTTTTTCATAATTTCACCCCAAGCAAGGCAATAAAGCTACTAATATGCAAGTGGTTACAGGGTGTAAAAGAATATGAGGAAAAAGTATTATTCAGGAGAGAGAGGATAACAATTAACATTGCACTTAAATTTTTGAAGATCAAAGTTGAGTGGAAGACAAGAAGCTAGACTAGAATTCTACAAGCAAGAAGTGTGGGAGAAGAAACTGTTAGCATAGAACTTATAGTTAAATCTTGCCATTTCAACAGTAAAATTATGAAATCTTGCTGCCAATCTAGTACTGTCTAGGTAACATAGAGGAAAGTTCATCAGAACAATTGCCATTAAAATATTTATAGGAAAGGCACAGGGAAGCTATGTTCAGACAGTAGAAAAGTGACTGAAGCCAAGATACCAGGTCAGGACCAGTAACAGTGCAGATTATACTTTGTATTTTATCAAGAATCTCTAAATACATAGCAGAAGCACCAAACCAGATGTGACAGCAATATTCAATGCATGACCAAATTGTAGTGAATACTGCTGCCACATCTGATCTGGTGCTTCTGCTATGTTAGAGATTCTTGATAAAATACAAAGATACAAAAAATGCAGTAGACAGTATTCTTGATAGAATACAAAAATATAGTCCACAGGCAAAATTAATATTTACTTCCAACATCAATTGTCATCTTCTGTCTCTTGAACCCAGTTGCTTTAGTGTCCTTTCCACACTTCTCTTCAGTGAGGTTTTCTCATTCTCCTACACTCCCTAGCTTATGTAAAGAAATACCAAAACCAAATTGATTAGGAAAATTTAGCTGACTGTTAATCAGCATTAACACATGCACAAATCTATTTGAAGACAAACTTAATCCAGTTAAACTTTTGCAGGGTCAGTAGTAAACAGACCCTTGATATCAAAGTCTTATATCATTAATATATATGTGTGTGTGTGATAAAAATAGTTTTAAGGTATACCATGGGTTAAAGTGCTGTATATCAGGGATAGAGCATATGTAAATATAAAAGTGGACATTGAAGTCAACACCCAGCAGTGACAGTCTGTTTCATACTTAAATGCAACCATCTGACCATGATGGCCTGACAATTGATAGAATATAAAAATATAGTCTACAGACAAAAATAATACTTAAACGCAACATCAATCTCTATCTTCCATCTTCTTGAACCCTGTTCCTTTATTGTCCTTTGCTGATTTAACTCCCTGAAAACCCCTGTGTCTGAGTGGCATTATTACCTTGCTTGTAGCGAAATGATTAAAAAAAATGCTGGTCACCCTATCTGATCATTAACTCATTGTATTTACTGATCCAACAAGTCTACATTTTTTTTTGTCTTTCACCAGAGCATCACATTTATTCCATAATTAATCATATTGTAATTAGTAAATGGTTACATTCTCTATTTTGTTATCCACTAATTCTGCAGTCTTCAACTATCTTACATCCATTCCAAAATAAGTGTTTTGATGATTAATAAGTCTGATTTTTTCTTTTAAATTTAAATCTTGACTCGAAAGTTTTTAATTCAGAGCTCCTAACCACTATGCCACCTGCAACTCTTCCTGCATACTTTGTCCCTCTGTATCTGAATTTCAGTTATTCAATGTCTTCTCCAAGTATTTCCTCTGGAACTGACTCTGACATCTTAGACTTCTTATGATCAAGATATAAGTAATAAGTGGGAAACAGGAAGTCTTTCATTCACGAAAATTTCTTGAAATTGGATCTGCAGTGCATGACTATCTTGTATAAACATATTTTCTTCTCTCTGAATAAGCAAATTAAATTTTCTTTTTTTAGTTTTGCACCATTGTGTAGTTCAAATCAAACATGCTCCCATCTTTCAATCCGAATGTCTTCTCCCAGTAATAAGTCATGATTCATTTCAGTGAACATACACATCAATCTGATAAAACTAATATAAAGAAAGTGTAAAGAAATATCATAACCAAATTGATTTGAACCATTTAGGTGGTTGTTAATCAGCCTAAACACACACTGAATCCAAATATTTATACAGAAATAAAAATCTACACAGAGATCCAAACATTGATGTGTATGGATAAAAATTTAGCAGAAAACAAATATATTAGAAATGAAAAAGAAAATTCATATACTGAATATTGCTGATATTTACAAAACTTTGATAAGTCTGGTACAAGGCCACAATGCTAAAGATCCAAGAGCTCCCAATGACTTGCAATATTAGCTTACTACTTATCCTTTGAAACAAGTCTCCAATGTAGATTGTTTGGAATAGTTTTAAAATCAACTTTTGTTTCTGAATGAATGTATTTAAACACTGTTTAAATAAGTCAAAATAGGAACACTTGACATCTACACATTTTCTGACACTGATTTAGAAGATTATTTATGCTTTTACGATAAAACTCTAAAGGTTTGGATGCCAAGAAATCTTTGAATCTATTTCTGCATCTTTGCAAGAGAATACATTTTGTTTTAATGAAAAAGGAAATTCTGATACTGAATGTTGCTGATATTTACTAAACTTATACGTGCCTGGTACAAAGCCACAATGCTGAAGATTCAATTCACTCCAAATAAACGTGCAACTTTATTTTACTAATCAACCTTTAAAACAAGCATCCAATGTCTGCTAGTGACTCACAAAACTAACTGAAATTTTGGATTCGCAAGTTTTCATTGCTATGATTGCCTTCCATGATTTTTCCCGACAATTGTTTTTGTACAATAACAATTTTTATAAATTGGAAATAAATTTTGTGGATAATCAAAATTAATTGCAAAATTCTGTGAAAGTCACCCATGAAATAAAAATAATTGTTTGTATGGAAATTAAAGACCTATGTACATAAAATTGTCTTTAAATTAAGTGGCTGCAGAAAGTTTATCATTCAACTTTTAAAAGGTTAGCTTAAATATTAACGTAATACATAAATGCAGCGATCAATTTTGAGTTCTTGTATAGTTTATTGTTGTCTATTGCATCTACTCCTCCCTACCTATTGTTATGAAGGCCCAATCAAGTACCTTCTGCAGGAGATAGCTTAAATGCTGCCTGATTGTAATAAAAAGATTTGTAATAAAAAGATGTAACAGGTGTAAATAGGTTCACCTATCATCCATTGCACATGCCTTCCTCATCTATTGAACAAGAGTAGAGGTTTATGGCTTGTTTCCTGTTGAGGATTGGGTTTCTAGTTCCTTCTAGATCAGTGTTTCTTAACATTTTCTTCCTTGCAGTCCATTTTCTGGTGTCGAAATAATTTCAGGTTCACTTAAGCAGAAATAGAAATTCCATGTAACAGAAAACACATTTTATTTACAAAAGCAAAATGTAGTAGAAAATATATAAATCCTGACTAATGACTACATTGCTCCTAGCATCTCCAGGCCCATTTAGAATATTTCTTGGGCCAACATTGAGCATAACTTTTTTAAAGTCTTCTCCTTCTCAATAAATCTCAGTAACACTAGGTCCTCTTGGGGAAGCACCATGCCTTGAAAGACTGAAGTGGAACTCAAACATACAATCCATTGCTAAGAATGTAGGTAAAATGGTTGGCTCTTTATACTGCTTCAGTAAGTGTTGCATAGTCCCCTGGTGGGGGTGGTTTCATCTCATCTTCTCCTGGCTGGTGATTATTACTTGATTTAGTTCAGCAATGAAAAGACTCCAACACAGAGAATTTTCACTTAACTATTTTATTAATGTTGACATGTACTAACTATCTAGTGGGAGTCATTCCCCCTCACTGGGGAGCCATTTCAGATAGGAAAGAGAACATGTCTACATTGCTTACTGGTTAAGAAACAACTCTAAACTTTTCCATGTTGTTTGGTAACTCTCATTTTGCACCCCCAACCCATATTGGGAGGTCCTAGTCAACAGTGCCAATTTGAGCCTATGTTGCCTATCTTCTCTCTTGGCTGGGGGTCACTAAGAATGATATCAACATGGCTGGGCTGGGGTCAGCAACGAATGATATCAACACGGATAATTTTAACTTCTATTTTTATTAAAGTCCATGTAACATATACTAACTATCCAGTGGGGGTCGTTCGCCCTCACTAAAGTGCTGTTTCAGACATGACTCGACTCACTGAAAAACCTTTCTCTATCTATCATTCCCACACTAGTTCAGCCAATCAAAATTGACTTCCTTATTATATCTTGTATCTGATCCCTAAGGTCAACCCCAGGAAGTCTGAGCAGAGATACACTTCCTCTAAAAAAGAATACTCTGCTAAACTATTATTTAACATAAGTACCTGACTCCTCCTGTTATTCTCTACTTTCACAAGAGCCAGATCAGGCCAAAAATGGAATATTGTTGTCATTTTTGGGTGAGTACTACTCAGACTTCACTCTCTAGTCTTGATAGAGTTCAAAAGCATCTCTGAGCCCTTGTGGTTGACAAATTATTCTCCACCTTTCAAATTCTCTCCCACAGGAGGGATGGGGCAAGCCTCTCACTGATCTAACACTACTTCCATGGAAGGTGCTCAGACGAATTACATTTCCTGGCCCCACCAAGGAAACCTTCACAGCAGGAACATGCCATGCCACTTACCTAGTGTTGTAATGGAATGTCCCACTCTCCCTATTGCCTATTATGGACTGACTATATCAGTAGATATATATATAGTGTGTGCAGGACATGCTTGGGAGACTTGCTTCAGGAATTACTAGTTTACTGATTTCCTGTCTTTCAGTAGTGTATTTTCTTTTACAATAAACCTCTCTTTCTTTCATCTATGCCCATTATGCTAATCCTTTCACTCAAGTACCACCTTTGTCTGTTTGTAACCTTCTTTAAGGATACAACAACTAGTAGCAAACCACCCACATTTACTCTGTATTCCATCAGTGATAAGTAAGTTCCACCTGAACAACAACGACCTGTGAACCACTGCCCTGTGAAACTGAATCCCAACAAGATGTTTCTCTGATCACTACAATCCTAACCTAAGGCCAGGGTTAACTAGTACCTTCCACTCCGATGCACATAAATGGTCACCAAACATAAGCCTCTACCTCGAGTGGCTCTCGGGCCTTGTAAAGGGTGAACCTTGCTGTAAGAAAAAAGAAACAACTTGCATCCTATTGGCACTATTGGCTTGCTTGAAGTGAAAGGATTTAATAAAAATAATAATAAAAAATTTTTTAAATCTTATATTTATTTTTCTGTTTATTATAATTTAACATTTAATAAAATTTCTTTATATATTATGTATACATTTATTTATTATATCAATGGTATTTTTTATATGCACACTTAATGTGCTTTGAACTTCTCTTGAAAATAATAAAATTAATGACCTTTAAAAATTTTCTCAGCACACCTACAATCCCAGTTGAAAATCACTGACCTAGAGCAAGCACCCAAAGCAGATACTCATTCTGCTTAATTTAATTTGGTATAGAACTATAACAGTGAAGCTTAGCTTCAGAGACTGTCACACTGATCATCAGTGTCTATAATAGAAGTTCAAAGTATTTTTTTTTAGTTTAAATCAATTTGGTACAAGGTCACATGTTTAAGTTATCCAGTGAGAACTGAATAAGCCAAAGCTGACATAACTTTCATGCTGATCACTGTTCTCTATAACAGGTGTAGGAGATATTTACTGAGTTTAGCTTGAGGTGGTATAATGGTGAAATGCTTGTATAAATGGAAGTAGAAAGCATGTACTGTGTTTGTCTTCCAAATGAAAAGGGCTTCTTCTTCTTCTTTTATATACTATGCCCCTTCAAAATGTAGGTGATCATGACTCTCCGCAATTTCCTCTTCTTTGTAGTTCTTAGTAATGCTTGTCTTTTACTATCCTTCTCACTCACTGTTCTGTCATCTATTTCCATAAGATTGTTAGGTAGATTACACAGTGTTTCCTTCTGACATTCTTGCCTTCAATATGTCCTGTGAGTATAAAATTCTGCAAGCCCTCTTTCCTTGTCATGCATCCAAGAAATTCCAACTGTATCTTTCTGGTTCTAAGCAAAAGTATTCTTTTTGTTTCCATTTAACTTAAAAATTTCTTGTTGCTAACATGTTCCATCTATGGTATTCCCAGCATTCTTCTGTCTTCTGACAAACCACATGTTTGTTGCTTAGTTTACTCTTCATCTGTGAGAAATCCACTTCCATATTGTAGAACTTATATTATATAGGTAGTTCAGTTGTTTTCTTTGTTTCTAATAAAACTTTCTTTGTTTGGTTTGGTTTGTTTTACAGCATATCAACCTCAATGGGTTATTTAATGCTGACAAGATTTTTATTGCTGCTAATATTTTTCCTTCAAAAATGTATTGCTGATAATAATTATTTACAAAAATGTATTGCTGATAATATTTTTTTCTCAAAAATGTATTACTGGTAATATTTTTTTTCTTAAAAAATGTAATGCTAATAATATTTTTTCTTCAAAAATTTATTGCTGGTAATAATTTTCCTTAAAAAATTTATTGCTGGTATTAAAATCTATTTTTACACTTTCATGGAGTTTTGACCCCAGTTTGGGGGTTAGCTATTTGCATGTAGTTGGGACCCCCTAACAGGTGCTATCACTCCGGGTCAGGCTAGACTTGGGAACACCAGCAATTAAAATGTGGTTCCATGCACCTCAAAACTTCCTGATCAGAGGCCTGGCTGTTTTATATAGTTTATTGTCTTACCTAGGATGTCCAGTTTCTTAATATTTTGTTAAGCTTTTGAAAGGCATCTTTTACACCTTCAGATTTTGAGTCACATTGTTCAAAACATATCATAAGACTTTCTAGATAAGGAAATTTCTGTATGCCCACATCATTATGG